>JAJEJH010000070.1:0-650341 GCA_026122585.1 Anacardium occidentale | reverse complement strand
AATTTTATAAAAATTTTTAAATTTTTTAAATTTTTAATATTATTTTATAATATTTTTAATTTTAAAATGACAAAATTACCCCTGGACTTACTGTTGACTGTTAGATTTATCAGTCAACGGGTGGGAATCCGGGCTTTCTAAACTTGGCGGGTGAGATTCTGTCTCCGCCTCAAACTATGGGTGGGATTATGTCCTTTGGCCAATAAAAAAATATGGAGTCAACAGCGTGCTTATCTTGCCCATTCCAGATACAATTATCAATTATTTAATTAAATAATAATATTTGGTTTTCAGTTTGGTGGTCTCCAAGCCCGGTCACTTGCATTCTTCAATGGTGCTTAAAAAAAAACAAACTTAGGAGGCAGAAGTTACAACCAAAACCAAGTTACATAATTGTAATATCATTCAATTTAAAGCTCATAATTTGTGAATTGATTAGAACTTGTGCCAATGGTTCATGCTAAATATAAATATTTAGTTGCCTGTGATAAGAGTAATTGTATTCAGGTGAAGCAAAAAGGATGCTATTGGCTTTCAGTATTTTCTTTCTGAAAGCCTCAACCACGGGTGGACATGTTCCCTCTACCTCAAGATCAACATTGGCAATGCTGATATGTATGTCTATGTACTCTATTTCCATGCCTTTAATTGACTCCTTTGAAATCTCAGTTGCTGCAACGTCAACAGCCAAGTCAAAATGAAGAAGCAAAAACATGAATGTTTAAAACGAGTGAAAGATTACCAGAATGAATGAGGCTACAATGGAAGAAGTTGCAACTTTGATCACTGCTTTTGCTGCTGCAGTTGCCTCCATCTCTGAACTCTTTTTCTCTTCTTTCAACTTTTCAGGTACCAAACCCCACTTGCGGCCTCACTACCTGCTCATTTAACCTCACCTACGGTGTCGCCACTGTTGCAGCCAACCTCGCACAAGAAAACATCATCCTAGTCACTGATTCAATCCCCAATTACACATTCGGCTGCATGGCAATGGCCACAGGGAGCGTTGTGCCTCTCCAAGGCATACTAGGCCTCGGCCGCGGCCCGTTGTCGCTTTTGTCGTAAAGCCAAGACTTGTGCCAACCCACATTTTCTGACTGCCTTCCCAGCTTCAACTCGCGTAACTTCTCTGGGTCATTGAAGCTTGGGCCCAAGGCCTAGCCCATTACGATCAAATACACACCCTTGTTGAAAAACCCGAAAAGACCTCTTTACTATGTGAATTTGAATGGAATTAGGGGTGGAATAAGGGTCGTTGATATTCCTTCTGATGCTTCTAAATTCGATCCCACTACTGGTTCAGGGACCATCCTTGATTCTGGTAATGTGGACACTAGTTTTAAGTCAAGCAATTGGTTATTTTGGAATATAAAATAACCATTGTTACAGTGATTAGCCAGAGTCTTCACCCGCCTGGTGAAACCAGCATACACGGCGGTTGGAGATGCATTCCGCAATCGGATCGGTCTCAACTTAACAGTGACATGCTTTGGTGGGTTCGACACTTGCTACTCAATC
This sequence comes from Anacardium occidentale, assembly GCA_026122585.1. NCBI lineage: Eukaryota > Viridiplantae > Streptophyta > Magnoliopsida > Sapindales > Anacardiaceae > Anacardium > Anacardium occidentale. Next base: position 648,823 of record JAJEJH010000070.1, on the reverse strand, counting down.
CCAATTGATGCACCAATCATAACGTTGATGTTCTCAGGGATGAAGGTAACACTCCCACAAGAGAACCCGCTACTCAACAACACAGCAGGCAACATCACATGCCTAGCAATGGCTGCATCGCCCGACAATGAGAACTCATTGCTGAATGTGATAGCCAAAATGCAACAACAAAACCACAGGTATCTTTTCGATGTGCCCAATTCAAGGGTTGGTGTTGCTCGAGAGCTTTGCAGCTAGCTGAGTTCAATTTAATTTGTATTGCTAACAAGAATTTAAGGGCTTACTTTTCAGGGGGCTGAGAAAGAGTTGTAATTGAAATTAATTTGTAGCTTTTTGTGATAGGTTTACCAATCTATCTATAATAATAATTATAATTGAAATGTTCCTTTACCCATTTTTGTACTACAATATTTATATATTAGAATCGTTGAGGTGGAGGGCTTTCTATGGAGATTTCCCCGCCACCACCTCCCCTATTTGATAAATATATTAGGGTTTTTTCACTTCGTGGAAAACCATTTTCTTATAACATTCTCTCATGGATTTCTACCATTTATGAATAATTACATTATCTTGTTAAGAAAAAACCTAGAAATCCTATTTTATATTTAGCAATATCATTTTGCTCATTTATTTTCTTCACAAATACCCATCTATATATAATAGGTTAGATGTTTTTAAAGGTTGAGACTATGGCATTTTGTATTTACTTCCTTTTATATTGAAGCAAAATAAAACTCTCGTCAATTTAATAATCTTATACTGAATATATTCATAACTAAATTAACTAAAAAATTTTAAAACTAAATATACAAATATGATCTTAAAAATATTTGGTTACCTCTCGCATGACTAAAATAAGGGTTCAAGGGTTTTAACGTTTTAGAAGTTTAGAATTTATGGTCTCAATTTAGCTACAACATAGTAAAATATGAATTTATCCACATATGATAAATATCTATCACAATCATTCCAAAGTTTTTCTATGTATCGTAATTAAATTACAAAATAAACTTTTGAAAAAATTTGATATAAAATTTAAAAAATATCAATTTATTCTCACACGGTAAAATATCAACTTACCTCTAATCCATTGAACCCATTTTGAATTTTTTCTATATATCATAACTAAAAATACAAATGCAATATATGCTCTTAAAAAATTTGATTAAAACACTAGGGTAGTTATTTCCTGACATCCCTGTCAGAATACGAGTTGTTTTCCTATGGTAAGTTGTTATCGAATAGAGAGGCCAATCTTCATGCTTGGGTATTCTAATTTGAATGCCATGAAAATTTAGGAAAGCTTTTCTCTTAAATGATTAGTGAGAAACTTATCTACAAGACTACTTTTGGGGAAACATCTTTTGTTTTATATTGATTTTTCATATAAGAGATCACTTAGTATCAAATCAATTCGACAGATCACTCAAAATATTTCTATTTTAATGAATCTTAAAATTTGAAAAATATCAATTTATTCCCACATAATAAAATATCAATTTACCCTGGAATTGATAAATATCTGTTATACCTATTTTGAAGTTTTGAATGTATCATAACTAATAGTACAAAAAACTTTTTAACTAAAAATATAAAATATAATCTTAAAAAATTCAATACAAAATTGGACAAATATCAATTTACTCTCGTATAGTTAAATATAAATTCACTTTTGTATAATAAATATTAGTTTACTTTTACGTAATTAAATATCAAATGACTCCCACATGATAAAAATTTCAATATGATAAAATATCAATTTATGTATATATAAACACTTGGATATAACAAATATCTATTCTTGAAATCAAAATCATGAATTTGAATGAAATGTAAAAATACGAAGTTTCAAAGTTTTGTAGAGTTAATTTAGTACTCTTTTGTCAGAATAAGTTTGGGGTTTAATAGAAGAGGTGAAAGGTAATTTTGATATTGAATTAAGAGTTTTGTTCATATCTATTTAACAGCTAAAAAAAATGGGTAATTTCCTTTAGAAACACTGAATTGTGATCAATTTAATTAATTCTCTTTATATATTATTTAAATTAGATTTTTGTTATATTTCATATAATCCTTAAAAAAATTGGTCAATTTCATATAAGTCTCCTTAATTTTGGTGATTTTAACTAAGTTCTCCTGAAGCATCTGAGATTTGGAAGATAGTATAGAAGAAAATATGAATGATTTAAAACATATTTTCACCTAGAGATAATGCCTGCTAGCTTTGCTGTTCATTTTCAAATGGTCGACGGCCATAGCCGATGGACACATTGAAATTCCCTTCGAATTTCTTTATTTTATTTTTTGTTTTGGTTTATTTGCTCGTACAATACCGAGAAAGTCGGCTTTGCCGTCACACTTGCTTCCTTATAAGCTTGATGGAAGAAACCCGTTTGTCCATAAGTCTAAAGTTTTATGTCAATGGCAGAAGCAACAAAGAAGTGATGATTTTTCCTATTTCAGATTCAGATTGTCATTATCTTTTTGTTCCCATAATTTTATCCTCACATATACATTTTTGTGTATTCAGATACGCGGTTGTTACAGGGGCAAACAAAGGGATAGGGTTTGCAATATGTAGGCAATTAGCTTCAAAGGGGATCCGGGTGGTGTTGACAGCAAGAGATGAGAAGAAGGGGATTGAGGCTGTTGAAAAGCTGAAGAACTCTGGCTATGAGGATGTGGTGTTTCATCAGCTTGACGTTGCAGAACCTGCAAGCATCAGCCGTCTAGCAGATTTCATCGCAAGTCAGTTTGGGAAGCTTGATATATTGGTATGATTTAGACTCAAATCAAACTCATGAAACGGTTTTCAGTGAATAAATGAGATGAAGGTGTGGACTTTCTGGCAGGTGAACAATGCAGGGGTTGGTGGTGCAGTCCTAACGCCAAATGTTGATGTTGCTACTTTATCAGATATCTTCAAGGCACTACTTCTTGCCTTTCGGACCCTTAGTTTTCTTGCAGCTACTGTAGAGTTTCTGAGTACTAAGATAGTTTTCTCTGAATAATCCAGGCTGGTCCCTCAGTCAAATGGAAGGAACTATCGACTCAATCTTATGAGCTAGCTGAGGAATGTGTTAGAATAAACTACCATGGCGCAACCAGAATGTGTGAAGCCCTTATTCCCCTCCTCCAGTTATCTGATTCCCCAAGAATTGTCAATGTTTCATCCACCATGGGAAAGCTACAGGTAAAGCGAGTTGGTGCTATAGAAATATGTTAGCTCCATTGCAGCCCTTGTCTAAACTTTGTTTCTCATTGTTTTTTTGTATCAGTTTGTGACAAATAAATGGGCAATGGGAGTACTAGGAGATGTGGAGAAGCTTACAGAAAAGAGAGTGGATGAAGTACTGGGAGAGTATTTAAAAGATTATGAAGAGGGTATGCTAGAAACCAAAGGGTGGCCTGATTTTATGTCAGCTTATATTTTATCAAAGGCAGCCATGAATGCCAGTACAAGAGTTTTGGCCAAAAAGCACCCAACCATCCTCATTAACTGCGTTTGCCCTGGCTATGTCAAAACAGATATAAACAACAATACAGGCATATTGACTGCCGAAGAAGGTGCCGAAAGTTGTGTGAGGTTAGCTTTGCTGTCCAATGGTGGTCCTTCTGGTCTATTCTTTTTCCGGGAAGAAGAGACCTCTTTTGAATTGACAAATTAATTGGAAATGTAAGGCAAACATAGCTTGTCAAAATTGAGAGCTGCCCTTAAAGAGTATGATGAAAATAATACGCCCTATTCCGACCCAAGGTTTGGTAGGAAGACAAAATCCCGTGTTTTGACTTTTAAAAATATTAATACTTATAAATTAAATTTAATAATTAATAATAAAAAATTAACCATAAAAAAGGATAATTTTTAATTTTTTAAAAAATCTTAAAATAAATTTTAAAAAAATTAAAAAATAAAATAAAAATATAAAACAGTCATCACAACCAACAACGGCCATCACATATAAAAGAATCAAAAAAGGTCTTTCGATTCACAAAATAGTTAGATTTAGTCTTCTAATTTGTTTATTAATGAGTACTATCGATGATGATAGAAACTTTTTTATTTTAATTTTTTTGTTTTTTAATTGTTTTTAATTTTTTAATTTTAACTTTATTTATTTTTTATAACGAGGGCAGTTTAATTATTTTATTAAAAAAATCAAAAAAATAAATAAAAAAAATTAAAGATGAGTGTTTGGGTTTTCAAAAGTTAAATGAAGGGTGGGGAATTAACGTTGTGGCCAAAATAATAATATTGTGATAAATGACAAGTCTTTATTCCCCCTTCCCTCCCTTCAACAAAGCTAAAAAAGCAGATTTTATGTAAAAGAAAATAAATGAGGCAAAGAGAGGTACCATCATTCATTGAACATAAGAAAAAGAAAAGTTTGAAATTCTTTTAAAGTAATTGTAATTTATTATTTTTTTCTAAATCTTGTAAATATATATATATATATATATATATATTTGCTAAAAAAATATTTATATACACCATATCAATCCAATACTTTTGTAAAAATATAATTTATGACAAAATATTACTGGTCAACTATATATTTATTTCATAAGTCGTAAATACTTTTTCCTTATATTATTTGTTTCCAATAAATTTTTGTTTGATTGTTTATATTCCTTTTAATCATATTTAAAATATATTGATGGAATTTATTATTAATATTATTTTCTTACATTATAATAATAAGAACATAATTTTTTAATTGTTTTCTAGTTAAAATAAATTTTTTTCATATATATATATAATATTAAGAGAAAAATTAAATAATTAATTTGAGGCTTCTTATCTAAATTTATGTCAATGAAAGCATAATTCAATTTTAGTTCAAGTTGACTGGAACTATATTTTATATATAAAAAATAATTCAACCATATTTTATTTTTTTCATATTATGTCATATTGAATTAATAAATTATGTAAAAATATTAGCCGGTGTAATAATACATATTTTTTGGTCTACGTACATGGTAGGAATTTGATAGTGATTTTTTTAATTAATTATTAATGTCAAAGGTGTCTACGGATATAAAATTTAGAAGTTTTCTTTATTTTATAGATTTTAATGATATCAGGTGACGTGTCAACATTCTTCCGGTGACTTCTTCTAGTTCAGGTTGTATAGTAAAAAATAAAGCCAAAGGCCTTAATTCCACTCAAAATTTCTCTAAACAACGTCTCACTCACCCTTTTTTTAAATCCAAATATTCACCTTTGAGATATTTTTATTTAATTTTATCAAATTTTGTTGTTAGTTAAGATTTAAATTTCTTATTCACTAATTTTTATGAAGTGAACAAAGTACCCTTAATTAAAATAAAAAAATTATAATAAATTATAAAATATTTTTTTTAAAATCTTAAAATAATAATAAATTAAATTAAATTAAAATTTTATTAAAAAATTAAAAAAATAGCTGCCACTATTGCTAACAACTTATCCAAATGATCGAAAATAATCAAATTTAACTATAACATTTTGCATTATCAATGATGGTCGATTTTAAAAATGTATGCACAACAGTCTGAGATTTAACAATTAAATCTGATGGATAATGTGCTTCTTATAAATAGAGGTGTGTGTGTATGTGCGTATAAAGCACGAAATCGAATTGTGAGAAAAAATGTCTTAGATACCACTTTCCTAAGAATACTTGATGGAAACTTTTTTTGTAATTATACATATCATATGTACAAGTTTTAATTAATTAATTCATAAGTTATTAGTTTTAATTAAATTAGTTGGTTAATTAGTATAAAATTGGTGTTCTTGATTATATTTTATTGAGCACCAACTTATTGTTTTAATTGATCAATATCCTAAAATATAATCACCAAAACAAAAGGGTAAGAGTGTAATTTAACCATAGAGGGAGTGTCAACATGTAAATTCACTCAGCATTATTATTTGGAAAGCCATGTAGATGATAAGGCTATAATCAGCTAATGTTTATAAAATTAATTGAGGAGTTAAATTAAATTTATAAATATTTAAAATTTTAAATAATTATATGTTTGGTTAAAATAATTATAAGTGATTGATAAATATTTGGTAAAATATGTGTTATAGATATATTTATTATTAATATATATAATAAATTATATTAATTTTTTTATTATAATATTATAAAAATATATTTTGTTCATAAATATAATTTTAAAATTAAATAAATAAAGATTTTATATAGACAAATATACTATTAAAAATTTGTATAAATAATTTTACATTTATTAATATTAATATAAATAAACAATAATAATTTAATAATATAACTTATAAATACAATAATGTTAAAGGATATAGTCCCACCCAAGGTTTTTTTCTAATCACAAAATTCTATCTTTTAAGTCGTAAAAATTCAAATATTTATTTGTTGACAAAAATTTACTATTAAGTTTAGTCGTTAATAGTTAAACATTAATCGTCAGAAATGTATTTTTATCTTTTTAATAGAATTTTTAAAAATAATAAAATAAGTTTTATAAAAAAATATTAAAATAAATTATAAAAATCTATATAAAATTTCAAAAATTAAAAGAAAACAACTATCACCGCCGTCCACCAACGATGGTGGTTGACGAAAATAGACCAAGTGCTTGAAAATAGTTATCTGATTTAGAGGACGATCAAATTTGTCTACTTTATTTTTTGGTGGAGTCAATCAAACTAGATGATCATTTTTTATTATTTGATCAATTTTTCATTAGTTATCGTTATAGGTGAAATTATCTATAATGATAGTTGTTTTTTTTATTTTTTTATTTTTATTATTGTAGGATCCGCCGCCCCGAATACCCCTACTACTGAAAAAAACTGATCTTTTATTAAATAAACTAGAAATTGGATACCCGAGACGGGAATCCTATGAAAAGAAAACCCTACTGCTGCTACTGTACATAAGCGGAAGCTGAAACTGAAACAAATATACAATGAGCCCAAACTGGCCTTTCATATATATACAACTGTTCTTTACATGGTTCTGTACATCTGAACATATATACAAAATACATACGAGACCACACAGGTCCAAAACTGAAAATACAACTGGAAAACTGTGTGTGGGGTCCTCTCTCGCAAGCCTCAGTCCACCCGCTCCTCGCCAGCAGCACACTGACCTGAAAGGAAGGAAGAAGGAAAGAGATGAGTGATAAAGATCACCCAGTAAGCATTCCTTACTTCCCTAGACCCAAGCAAGCAACAACAAACAAGGGCATACATACCTGATCGGCCCTATACATGCATCTAATCGCTTGCGGGCGCTGAAACTGTTTACTGGATTGCTGTTTCTCATTATTAGTCAAATTCTGAAATGAATGTCATGACATGAAAACTGAAAGCTGAATATGCATGCATGCGAATCTCTGAATGTACCCGAAGGTACCTGCTGTTCTGATCAGGCTGATGAACACAGGGATTTGGCATCCTGGCCAAGTGGGTTGAACATTCTAGCTACTGGCTAGAAAGCTGAAACTGAAATGCTGAGCAGACTGACTGGTGTCAGAATGCTGGGTCCCACCGATGCCCCCTCGAGTTCACCCCAAAACTGAGACCCATACATTGGGTTCTGAATGCTGAAACTATTGAATTCGGATCCCTGGATCCCCTTTCAGACTACATGTTGTGCTATGAATGCATATGCTGCAATTTCTTGTCTGAATACTGATTTATCTGATGTCAATTAGCGCTTGGATGGATTACCAAACCTTTATAAATCAATTTCTGCATTTTCTGGAAAATAAAGCTGGAGCACGAGCGTGCAAGAGAAGACGCACGGGCGTGCTGAGTACACACGGCCGTGCAGAGCACAGGCACACGGGCGTGTGCCCAGACACACAGGACTGTGCGTCGGTCGTGTGCCTGGCCGTGCAAGCTACTGAAATAATCTGGCCCTTTTCACGTAAATAGAGGACACACGACCGTGTCCCTCAGGACACACGACCGTGTCCCTCAGGACACACGGTCGTGTCCTCAGCTTTTCAGATCGTGTGCACTTCGTGCACACGGCCGTGCCTTCGCAAAGACAAGGACACACGAGCGTGCTCGTGCGGGTACACGGCCGCGCTCCTAGCCTTGCTCAGACATGGCTTGTCTGAAACTGCTGGAAACCAACCTAAAACTCATCCAATCTGAAATTAATCACAAACACACATCCAAGGCACTTCCATATACAGATAATCATCATTAATTTCATCCTTCACCCAACATCATGCATTTCACCATGGCAAAATGGAGATTTCTCTCACTAACACACATATAACTGAAATAAGCATGCATTCGGGTGGAAAATCATCAAACAAGTATCATATCATCATCATGGCATCATATAAACATACACAACATGACATAATATGCTGGAAACGCCGGCAAACGTTTCCAAGCATCACCAAACAAACTGGGAACGCAAGAAGAGAGTAAAAAACACTTACCTCTCGACATAGCCGCTGAAAATCTATCTCTCAAGCTGATCTCTCTGATCTCTAGCTGGAATGGGAGCCGCTGGAAGCTGAATCTCGCGTCTAAGGCTGGGAACCGCTGGAAACAAAGAAGAGATTGGCTGAAAATTGGGTGAGAAATGCAATAACTCTCCCGTCTCTCTCTTTTCTACCCACCTGCACGGGCGTGCAGGGATGATGCACGGGAGTGCACCAAGGGAAAATGAATGAAATCCATTTCCCGCGCTTCGCATGATTGAAACCTCCCTAAAGGAATCATACGAAGGCCACACAGCTTGGAAAACTACTATCTCACCCCTGAACTCCTCTAGACTCTCAAACTATGCCTGAATTCTATTTCTAACCCCAAAACTCTACCCCTAAGGGCTTTTCTAACCTGAGATGCTACAATTATATATATATTTAAAATTTTATTTAAATATTAAATTATATTTATATTATAATTTTTTATTTTTTATTTTTTATAAGTGTGGTTTAATTATTTTATGAAAATTATTAAATTAATTGGATAAAAAAAAATAAAGGGGTGGGTGTTGAAATTTAAAAAGATTTGAGGATGCGAACAGATTTCGGGGGGAATATGTCCACTTGTAAATCTAGTTTATAAGCCACAGACAAACACCCCGTTGAGCTCCTATAAAGCCGGAGCAAGATAAATTTCAAACCACGCGTTGACCGGTGAGGCAGAGATAGCAATGGAGGCAGTGGTAGCAGCACAGCAGCCAGTGATAAAAGTTGCAGCTCTTTGTGGGTCTCTACGTAAAGCCTCCTACAACCGCGGTCTCATTCGCTCTGGTCTCCTCCCTCTCTCTCTCTCTTTTCCTTGTCCTTTATTATTGTCCGGTCTCTTCTGACTTCTCAGGGATTTTAAACTAAAGCTATGCAGTTGGTGACGGACTCCGTGAACGGCATGGAGATCGAGTACATTGACATAGCGCCGTTGCCCATGCTCAATACCGATCTTGAGGTTAACGGAACTTATCCGCCAGTCGTTGAAGCATTTCGTCAAAGGATTCTTCGAGCTGATTGTTATCTCTTTGCTTCTCCTGAGTATAATTACTCTATTTCTGGTACTCTCTTGATAACTTTTTGCGTCTATTATTATTATTATTTGCAATGATTTTGTCTTCTGTATGTGAGAAGATGAGATTGAGCTTTTCAAGAAACTGAAAATCTCAATTGTTTGCAATTGAGATGTGAGCTGCCCACCATGAATTAAATGAATTCACATTTCATGGTTAGGCTGCCGGAAGGCCTATAAATTGGCCTTTCATCCTTGATTCAGTCCATCCCAAAATTTTTTGAAATAGTTTTCATCTATAAAATTGAATGAAAAATCTGAGAGTTTCTAGGGTGAGATTCTCCTAGAGAGAAAATTAGTATTCTCCTTTTAAGTAGAGAAAAATTGTAATTTTCAATTTTTGTATCTAATGATTTTCTTCTACTTTTTTCCAAAGTTTTCATCCTAATTATTTTAAAGGCTTTTAACATAAAATTTGTATGGTTTTTATTTCTCAATTTATCATATGTGATCCCCTTTCATTCAGTCAATTATTTCTAAAACTGTAAAATGGGATATTTATTTGTTTACTTATTGGTCATTGAAACTTGATGGGGCGTATTCTGACGAATTTTAAGAGAGAATTGGATTGATATTTGGAATTTTATGAGAGATTTGATTTTCTTTTTCTCTTAAAAATTTTTTAACAGAGGTCTGAAACTAGTAAAGTTGGATAGAAGTTTCCTGCATAGAAGTTAAACTTTTAAAAGTGTCATGTGAAGGAATAAAGATTAAACAGGGAAAGCATGAGTTGAGGTTAAAAGATTTTCTTTTATTGGAGAGACATTGTGTGTTTTAGTTAGAAGTTCCAGATGAGTGGGCAAGGTACCAAAATTTGCCATTTGGACCATGTCCAGAGTTGGGTTCGTTGGGTTCTTTGTCTGTGTTTTATGGGGCCTTGTGTGTGATGTTTTGAGTCTTCACATGTATGGATGACTTGTATCTCTTAATTCGTAATAGTACATCGTGAGGAAAATCACACGGATACCATCGACCTTTAATTGAGTGGGGTCCAATCATGAATGGGCCAATCCACCCATGTGCAGCCACTCCCTTTTAAGGTGGGTGTGTGGCGCTGCTGTTATAACTCAATGAGTTGGTTCAAAAGTTGAGTATTAGTAATTCGTAAGTCACTGTGTTGTTACTCTTAGTACTAATTTGCAGTGACGGAGATTATATCCATGTAATGTGAGGCTGTATGAACTTAGTTATTGTATACAATACCTGAGTTCCCAATTGATAAGTTTTGGTAAAATAATGATACTGTGTTCTTACAAAAATACTTGAGCATTTTGTTGTTATTGCTAATTCTTATCCATGGATAAATAGTAGAGTTCTGGGAAGTAAAGCTATTACTGAAACAGCTTTATTAGTAGAACTGTAAGAATATGATGTTAGTTTTTTGACTTTCTATCATAGAAGTGTTGTTCGAGTGTGGTTAAGTGAAAATTTTTTACAGCTAAACTTTTGAATATCTCCATAAATATTTTCAGTGGCTTAGGTTTAAAAAAAAGATTAGTTACGAACATGTGAACCTAACTTTAAAAACCTTGCTTTTACAACTAAAAACTGTGAATTCTGATAATTAGAATTCTTAATCAATTTGTATTCTAAGATTTTGGGATTGAGGTGACTAAAATTCTTAATCACTTAGTCTAGGCTTTCAAATCCCCTTTTTGGTCGGCATATCTTATTTTGGATTTGAGAAAGAAATAGTGAATGGTAGGAAATGAGGTTTAATTCAGAAAGATGAAACAAGAAATTGTTTTCTTTGGCTTTGTTCATGGTATTGAAAATTATGAGGAATGTGCCACAAACTGAGGTTTAATTCAGAAAGCTGGATGTATGAATCTTTTGTCAGGAAATGATTTACAGTGCTCTTGTTATTGATTTTTGGAACTTGATCCTTTATTACAATGGGTGGCTTACACATCTAGTGTTGTACTTAGAGATATAATCAATTTTAATTAGTACTTCATGAGAAAAATTGAAAAGATTATGATAGTTCGCTCAATTTTCTGTTACTTGTTGACTTTAGGGATGAAAAATGACCATATACTGGTTGTAAATGCATACTTCAAATGGTTGAGTATCACTTCTTTAACAATTAATGTTCACGCATCTTTTCCTGACATAGATGGTTTTTTTTGGATGTTTAACTGTTATTTTGATTTCCTTAAAAAATTTGAAGTTTAGTACAATTGACCATAGAAACAGTTATAATTTTATAGATTTTAGTCTTTTTGTTAGGATTTTGAATCAACAAATGATAAAGTTTCCTGTTAAAACTTTCATCTCCTCAAGGTCCTTTGAAGAATGCAATTGACTGGGCATCCAGACCACCAAACGTCTGGGCTGATAAAGCTGCTGCTATTGTAAGTGCTGGTGGAAGCTTTGGAGGGGGACGAGCTCAATATCACCTTCGCCAAATTGGAGTTTTTCTTGATCTTCATTTCATTAATAAACCTGAATTCTTCTTGCAAGCATTCCAGCCTCCTGCAAAATTTGATGGTGATGGCAACTTAATTGACGAACAATCCAAGGAACGATTAAAAGCAGTCCTTCTCGCCTTAAAGGCCTTTACCTTGCGCCTCCAAGGTAAATGCTAAATTATAATGCATAGGAGCTGTGCAAGACATGCATTTAATGTGATTCATTTGGTATGTTATTGCAGCATCAAAAACTTCATTTAAATTCTTTTGGCCAAACTGTGTGTTGTTCAAGTTTCTCATAAACATTTGTATTTTGTACCAGCTTGCTCTGCACTATTTCTTCTGTTTCTTAGTATGCAAATAAGTCCCAGTTGTCTGTCATGTATGACATAGCTGCATGTTTGCAGCCTTCTTTCACATGTGAAATTAGCAAATCAAATTTGTTTTAAGTTGTCTTCGTGCTTTAAGACCTCGTGGCCCAAGTAATCAAACAAACTTCTTTTTTCTCAAATGATATGGAAGTCAGGGACTCCAAGCCTGAGATTTATTCCAAAATGACCCAACATTGTCGGTGACGTTTCAATATTCTGTTAAGGCTGAAATGATTTTTTCCCACCCGAAGTTTGGCCCAAAACCAATTTTCAACTCTTAACTTTAAAAAATCTAAACACCTACCCTTTGACTATTTTCTATTCAAGTTTACGAATATTTTTTATAAAATGATTAGAATATGCTTATTAAAAAAATAAAAATTTATAATAAAATTATAAAATAATATTTAAATATAAAATGATAAAATTTTAGAAAATATTTTTTTTATAAAATATTATAAAATTTTAAAAAATATTTTAAATTTTAAAAAATAAAAAAGATAGTCACCCACGACAATGATGATTGTTGATAATTGATTAGAAACGATCACTTAGTTTTAAGAGTGGTCAAATCTGATTTTCTCGTTTAGTAAAGATGGTCAGATATAGTCTTTTTCTACTTTGGTAGAGGCAGTTTGATTTGTTTACATTTGCCAACAACCATAACCGACAATGATCAGTAGGGTTAATATTGATCATTTTCAACCGTTTTCAGCTATTTTTGTTGGAGAACACAATTAGATTTAGTTGTTTTCTCCAAAATAAGAGACGATTAGATTTAACCATTTTTATAACTAAGTAACCCATTTTTGCTATCTATTTTAATTATCGGTGGTCATTGCATTCGACGTCGGTGATAGTAATTACTTTTAATTTTTTAAAATTTTTTATATTTTAAGATATTTTTATATAATTTAATATTTTTAAATATTTAAATGATATTTTATATTTTTATTAAATTTATTTTATTATTTCATAAATTTTTAGGGTTTAAGGGTTTATTTTATTATAGTATTTTATATTTTTATAAAAAAATAACTAAAATGCTCTTTTGACTATCAAAATTTAATTAGTAACTGTTATTTAGTTATTGACTTTGATCAACTTGGATATGTTTGGATTTTTAAAAATTAAGAGATAAAAATTAGTCCTTTAGTAAAACTTTGGGTGAGAATATGTCATTTTTGACCTTTTGCTACTAATCTTCACGCCCAATGGTCTCTTGCCCTCCCCATTCTAATTGGAATTCTCAGAAGCGCACGAAATTAACAAGTAAATACATAGATGCACAGAAGTGTTGAAATATTATTTTAAAATCATTTACTGCTAATCATAATTATAATTTGATTATATTGGATATCTGAATAATTTAATACAAATTTGCAAATATTAGGTTTTTTCCCCTAATCTTTACATAATAATTTTATCAATTAAAATCTGGCATTAAGAAAAGTTCTAAAACTAATCATTTCAATATGTATAAACTTTAGAAATTCAATGAATCCAGAAACAGGTCGTATTAAGTATTTGTATAACTATATTTTAATTTAATTCAATGTTTTACAACTTACCGTAAATCTTATGAATTGGGTTGCTTGAACTTTTTTGTGTTTATGTGATATACCTTATATGTGGTATTAGAGTTAGATTCATTAAGTTATATAATCTGGTATTTAGGGGATGAAATTAGGGATTGAAATCTCAAAACGAGAATTCTCATCAAGTCTGAGACCAAGTTTAGGATAATTTTAGGGTCTGAAATTTAACAAATAGGTTCAATAGAATTAAGAAACAACACATTAATACCAGTCACAGGATATAAATGAGTTAATATATAATATTAAAGTCTTCAATTTCATACATTAAAGTGTTAAATTTCTTAGATCACTTCTCCAATAAATAATATTATAAAACTTAAATCAAACATGAATATTATAGTACAAAATTGATTAAAGAAACATTTCAATATATTATTATTCATTGACTAGAAAAGTCTTCTTGGCTTAAAAGACTTTCAAGCCACCGGAGACATAAATTATCATCTTCATCTTCAAGCAAGCAAAAGGCAAACACTTGGGTCAAGTACAGAGAAACAGGGGCAAACCCATTAGTAAAAGCTACGAAATAAATTCAATTCCGTCTACCAAACAAACCCCAAAAGCCTTAAAAGTTCTTCTCGACAAAACAAAACCAGAGTCAGCTGCTGCAGGGCTCACGAGCCACACCGAGCCTTGAATTGGGCACATCGAAAAGATACCTGTGGTTTTGTTGCTGAAAGTTGGCGATCACATTTAGCACAGAGTTCACATTGTCAGGCGATGCAGCCATTGCTAGGCATGTGATGCTGCCTGCTGTGCTGTGGATTAGCAGGTTGTCTTGTGGGAGTGTCACGTTCATCCCTGAGAACATCAACGTGATAGTTGGCGCAATTATTGGGACTGAGTAGCATGTGTCGAACCCACCAAGACTCGTCACTGTTAAGTTGAGCCCAACCCGTCTTCGGAATTCATCTCTAACCGCCGTGTATGCTGGTGTCACTAGGCGGCTGAAAACCGTGCCTGGTCACAATATAATATTACTTAATAATAAATGGAATTGGGCTTATAAATGTTCCTTAATTATAGACTAGACATAAACATTACCAGAATCAATGATGGTCCCTGAACCAGTAGTGGGATTGAATGCAAAAGCACTAGGAGGAATATCAACAACTCTTCTTCCAACCCTAATTGCCATCAAATTCACATAGTATAGTGAAGATCTTCGAGGGTTTTTCAACAATGGTGTGGTTTTGATCCTCTTGGGTTGGCCAATAGGCCCAAGCCTCAACGACCCAGAGAAGTTAGGGGACTTGAAGCCAGGAAGGCAGTAGGAAAATGTGGACTGGTACAAGTTTTGGCTTTGCGACAAAAGCGACAACGGACCACGCCCTAGGCCTAGTAGACCTTGGGGAGGCACAGAGCTGCCTGTGGCTTTAGCTATGCAGCCGAAAGTGTAATTGGGGATTGAATCAGTGGCTAGGGTGATGTTGTCTTGTGAAAGGTTGGCTGCTACGGCGGAGCTGCCGTAGGTGAGGTTAAATGAGCAGGAGGGGCCGTCGCAAGTGGGGTTTGGTACCTGAAATTCACGTGCATTGGTTGTTAGCGTCATATAATTCTCTCTCTCTTTTTTTTTTTTTAAATCTTCTGTATACTTCACAATAAAAATAAAAGAAAATGCGGAAAAACCCACCAGGGGCCCCGTTAGACAATCAGTTGAACTTTGAAAACGTGTTCAAGTAATTATCATGAATATTACAAATAAAATCAATATTGCAACTTCCAAATTTCTTCAGAAATTACGATATAATTTACATTACCTGTTTGCATTGAGCGGACTGGCAATCAACAGGCTTGAAAGAAGAAGAGCCGCTGGGGTTATAGACAGTAGAGCCACAACCAACGCAGCCAGTGCAAGGAATCCAAGCGGCATCGTTGCTGTTATCCAAAGCCATTAGCATAGTTTGAGCAGGGGTTCCAATCTTTGCCCTCACAATATAAGTAGGGCTCTGGATAATCTGCCGGCCGGAGGCAATCGGGACAACAGATTTTCCTGCCACAAGGCTGGACAAAAACTGCAGGCGGGCCTGGTCCTTGGCCTGCATTTGCAGCACATTGTCTTCCCAGGAAACGGGCTTGGAGGGTTTGAAGGGAGAGCAAGGGCTGAAGACATGAAACACCTGGAGGGTTGAACCACGGTCAGGGATGTTGCAGTTGGGGTTGAGGCCGTGGGAAAGGCCGAAGAAGAAGAAGAAGGGGAGGAGGGTTAGGGAGAGAAGATGGAGCTCCATAGTCATGGCTAAGGTTAATTAAGTTTTGTTTGTAAGAGGGAAAGACAAGTTCTTTTTTTTTTTATAGAGGTAAAAGAGTATGGGAAGTGAGAAAATCTGGCACACAGACTGTATTCCATTTGCTTCTGCAGGTTGGCCCCCTGATGCTGGGTGGTGTCTATTCTACATAGAAAAGGTATCTTTTTTAAGTACATAAATTTTAGTTCTTCTTTGGTATTTTATAAAAACATTTTATATTAATGATATGAAATGGATAAATCTATATAAATTAATCAAATTACCTAAATTTGGAGGACAAATGGTCCAATTTTTTAACTTATATTTCAAGCATTTTCCTCCACATGCATCAATGATAGTGAAATTGATATTCTTGTATCATTCCCTTGTACACCAAGTTTGCAGAACCACAAGAGCTTCATATGAACCCCTCAAGTTTACTTGTTTCCATCGCAAAATAATGTTATATACATATATAATCAATATCAAATTAGATATTAGTGATTATGAATTATTATATGATAAAACAATATATTATTATTATTACTTAAATTAATAACGTAGAAAAAATATTATATATATTTATATATAAAACAATAATCCAACACATATAATAATAATAATAATAATAATAATTAAATGTAAGTGAAGAAACATTAAAAGGCAGTATAATCCATTCCAAATCCAAGTCTAAACTTCTGTTATTGTTCTCAAATACAGTATCATCTGATGATGTATGACTAACATGTATGTATGTCCACTGGAAATTGGGAAACAAGAAAGTGGCCAGAATTTTATCAATAATGTGTTTGTGAAATGGGAGTTTGTTTCTTTCTTTCCTTCCATTCACACTGAAAGGTCTTACTTAATAATTAATTAGTGATAGTGATGTTAAGAGAGAAAAAAAAGAAAAGTAGTGCAGTCAAGCTCAGCCGATACTGTTAGAGTCAAAATATATAGCACAATCATATATTATAGATAAAAATTGCATGTGATTTGTAGTCTGTGTCCCATTCAGCACAACACTTTGCCAGTGGATGGAACTATTGCAAGCACTTGGGCAATAAAATAAAATTAGTAGTGGAATGATAAAAGTCCCCCTTTGGGGTTGTTCAAGTTGCTCAAAAGTCATTAAGGGATAATTATAATAATCCTAAAGTAATGCCAAGAAAATTAAAATAGATCATTGTAGTCAAAAGCGCATTGCCATGATTTGTTCTTTGAAGGAGAGATGTTAGGATAGAAAAAAGAAGGAACTTGATAAAAAAAAATTTTCTTTGATCCTTGTTCCCATGCAATGGTAAGGAAAAAAAATACTAAAATTTGGAAACCACAGTTGAGACAGAAATTATTAAGATTTCAACAATCATTCACAAAAACATTTAGTTTTTATCTTGATTATCCTTTCATCTAAAAATGCATTGAAATCTCTCGATTCGAAAATCTAAATAATCTCAATACAACTTAATTTAACATACATTTTTCTATTCAAACTTAACGATTGGTGTCGAATGTGTTTTTCTCATGTGTCCACATGAAGGCTATTAACTTTCATACCCAGATGGTTTAGTTTGAGAAGATTGAGAGGAATGATTTGTCTACTGCTAGAATTTTCGATAATTTTCAATAATGAATAAACATTTCATATCAAGACATATTCAATAGAATTTCCAGCATTGTACCTTGTGGATTTGAAGCCTTTGCATTTAACACAGATTCAATAATGAATAAATAATTAGAGCTTCAAACTAGTTTCAGAGGAGACTGAAAACAGAGAGATTTTTTCATCTTATATAATGTTAGTTGTATGTTAATCAAAAGGCAATTTTGTCTGAAACTAAACTTTCATGACTTTAAAACAACCATAATAATAACATTTGGGTTGTAGGGTATTTTAAAATAAAAATAAGGGCATTTATGTTTAGAAAAAAAAATGGTTGAGCATAAAATCATAAAAATATTTAGGTTGGCTATGTAATCTATAAGCTAAGAGCAAAATCAGATTCCCCTACCTCCCCACTTTTCTAATAAAATATCGTTAGAATCTTTTATTACATGATGAAACAAACAAAATAATCACAATTATAAAAAATATATATCATAATTTTTTATTACTCTTAATCAATCACCCGGATAATAAATTATAAACCAAAAATGAAATATTATTTTATTGTGTCTGATTGATGATAATAAAAAAAATACTAAGTAAATTTAGAAATAAATTTAGCTAAGCATATTGAATGCCATATATGAAGACTATGAATTCTGGAAATCTTCTGATAAAAATTGAAAAAAGAAAAATAAAAAATGCTTGCTTTCTAATATATTATTATTGCAACATATCTTAATATAAAAGAAGCTAATCTGAGGTATGTGTACATCTATCTGTCTTGTGCAGCACAGGAATGTCTCAGACAATTGACAAAAAATGCAGATTAAACCTGAATTTTTGTTGCAGGTTAGTGTTGAAATGATGATTAGTAAACATACATACTACACTTTCAGGGACCCCTGCAGGGGGCAAAGGGAGATTTTTCTGTGGAGGTCCATGTAAATATGATCTCTTATCAAATCACCACTCTCCGATTTTACCAAATGTTAGCTCACCCTGAATATTGAGCAACTTTTCATAAGTAACCATGCATAAGCACAGAGAGAAATGGAAAAGATAATTTTCCATGGTCGAAAGAAAAGTGGGAGAATGCAACTTCACCTTCATATTATAATCACATCCATAAGTATAGTGAGGAATGAACTTTTTCGCAGTTTCTGTATCCCATGGGGGCTGAAAAATATAACATATAAGAATTTTAAGAACAGATGCAATTAACATGCTGAAAAATAGCTATGAACATATTTTTAAAGTCCTCACAAGTTAAGTTCCAAACCTGGACGATAAAGTCCTTATGAAGAATATGCCGCACACCATGCAAAGCTGATGCTACGGCATATGCACGCCTTAGCTCAACCAGTAGAAAAGGAGAGTCAAAAACTCATAAATACAGGCAACTTGTAAGTATGGAATAAACAGATAGTAGCAACCACTTATTTCATGTGCTTACATTTCTAGCACCCATCCAAAAGCTTTATCAATCTCTGGGTCGTCCTTCATTTTCAAAGAAACATTCGTCCATGTAGGATAGGAGCAATCTTTTCCAACAAATCCTGAATCAGATGAGGTATTCAATAACTAGAGCTGATAAGCAAGTATACCATGAACAATAACAATGATGATAGCTACAACAATAAAGATGATGCATAGAAAGCCTGGATAATAATATGACAAAGAGATAATTTTAGTTAGCCACGCAAAAGTCACCTTTTTAATAATAACAGGAGAATTGCCAATTGGATCAATATTTGTGACAGGGAACTATTCCTCTGGATAAAACTTTCTTAGTATCTTTTCATTCTCTGCAGGCTTGATGTAGAAAAATGGGAAGGCAGCTGGCAATCCTCCATGTGCCAGATTTGGGAGGGCACTTAAAAATATGTGATCAGGCCCTGCCATCTACAACAACAAAATGAACATCAGTAATTAGTTTATGGATAATACAACCTGATATGTGATCATCAGAGCGAAAGAAACTCACTCTTAATCAGCTTTGGTCTTTTCCAGCCCCTGCACAAAGGGCCATGGTCTATTTAAGACTATGTACCCCTGAATATAAATGGAAAATCTTGTTAAAGAAAGTAAAAATAAAACGAATTCTAGAACAAGTATAGTGACTGAACTACCTCCACATACTTAACAAAAAATGTGATGAAACCAAAGAAAGAAAAAAAAAAAAACTAATGAGATTATTACAATGTATTGCCAATAGTCTCAATGATCATCAACTCCAACTTGTGAGATAAATAGATAATTACTTTCACTTTGTCTCGGAAACTATAAGCATAGAATGCCACTATTCTAAGATAAGAGCATGAAAAAGCTTTGCCCTTCCTTGCATGAAAACAGTTCCCCACCCCAAATCTGTGATTTTGAAATCTTTTTTTTTACACCAAAAATTCAATACTTCATCTACGTCTCTACACTTTGTCCCAATCTACAAAGTCATGGTGAAGAGCTTAAATGACTTGAGTTAAAAAAAATGTAGGCAATTGAACATAAGTGAATGTTAATGTAGAAACGCAACCAGAACTAACAGAAATAACAGAACTAAAAAATTTACCTGGTCAAGACCGTCTGGAAGAGGATCAACCATAACCGTAGGAATCTCGTCCATTAGGTTGTCTGGATTTCCCGAGTGCAAAATCCTCGTAAATCCACCCATCTCTTACCCAGTCTGCTTCCTCATCTTCTTATACCAGTAGTACATAATTCTAAACTGCCATTTGCTGTACGGTGCATCTGTTGCTGTTAATGCAACATGGAAGGGTAACTTCACATTCTTCAGTCTCACATTTTCAGGCACCTCAACCACAGGATCCACAAAAGCACCACTGTTTGAATCCTCAGTCATCCAATTTCTATTGGATCTATTTTGAATTACCATTGTTAGCAGATTATATGTCACAAATGCAAACCCAAAAATCAAAATAACCATCAGTATCGGTGAAGCACGTCCCATGTTCTTTTTACTGATCATATACAAAAACAAATACACGATCTAATATTCCCCAGATTATAACAAACTATATCTCCTGATAAGTAATTCCACAGCCACAAATCCTATTAAACTCTTCGATTTCAAAGGTTCAAAAAGGCAGCATAGCCAGCTCCTCAAAAAAAACAAATTTGAGATGAAAATCAACCCCAAAATCAACTTCATGAGATTTTTTATATTAAACAACTTCCTGTCATCTTATTAAATAACCTGCATAAGAATGAACTCCCAAATCAACTTGACGAGGTTTCAATTCCAGTTATAAGCAATAAGAAGTCAGAGAGCAGTAATTTCTGTCAATCAACATACTCAAAATTTAAGAAAAAAACTAGTATAAATCCAACAAAAATGCAAGTTTGGACAAAAGATCAGGCCCAATAAATGGAAACAAATGCATGAAGGTTCAAAATAAATCAAAACAAAGAGTGAGTAAAACAAGATTAGACCCTATAATTGTCATCACTCAAGATTAAAATATTTAGAAAATATTAAAATCGACTATTCACCAATCCAAAACATAATGCAGCGCCACAAATTAAGAACCAATTACACAAACACAAGCCACAAAAAATAATAATTTAATACTTTGCAAGCAATCTAGCATAAAACAAAAAGACTAAAATATACCAGTAATTTAAAGCAAACAAAGCAACAAACAAATGTAACTAAAGCGAATAGTTCAGATCAAATGAATGAAACAAACTGATGAATTGTTCCAAATTTTACAAAAAAGAAAAAACAAAAATAAAAACAATCAAATAAATCAAAAACCACAAAGAAAACCCATTGAATCCTGAAAATAATTAAAAAACCGAAAAAGGGTATGGAAAAAACTAAAAATTGGAGGAAATGGTGGCATAAAAATGAAGGAAATGAATGCAAAAGTGGTGTGAATGAACAGAGTTACTGAAAAAAAGCATGAAATAAATCGAAAATAAAACAGGGTAATTTAGAGCAAAAAATTACACGTACTCATGAGAGTGACATTCACAGAACTGAGATTTGGAAATCTTATTTAATTTATTTCAAATTTTAATTTTAGGGAAATATTGTTTAATTAAGGATATACTCCTAAAGAAACTTCAATATCTAAATTTTATAGATATTATAATGGAAGTAAAACAGATTTAAGAACAAAGATTAAGATATAATGGGCCAAAAGAATTAATCCCATCAAAGTTATTTTGAACGACAATGTTTTATCGTTCAATTTTTAAAAAATTAAAAAATTTATTAAATTTAATAATTAATTATTAAATTGTAATAGATATAAGAGTATATTTATCTTCTTAAATAACAAAATTAAAAATAATAATATAAATTTTATTAAAGTATTAAAATAAATAATAATATTAAAAATTTAATTTTTTTGAAAAAAATGATTCAACTATGATGACTGATGAAAACAAAATCAGGTAATCGAAAAAGATTATTTGATTCAATTTCTATAAAATTTATCTGTTTTTATCATTAATTATAATTATTGATAATAAAAACAATTAAATTTGATCATTTTTATTTAAATAAGAACAATTAAATCTAATTATCT
This sequence comes from Anacardium occidentale, assembly GCA_026122585.1. Taxonomy (NCBI): domain Eukaryota; kingdom Viridiplantae; phylum Streptophyta; class Magnoliopsida; order Sapindales; family Anacardiaceae; genus Anacardium; species Anacardium occidentale. Next base: position 626,506 of record JAJEJH010000070.1, on the reverse strand, counting down.
CTATTTAAAAACTATTATTGTTAATGATAGTTTCTAACGATTGTTTTTTTAATATCTTTATTAAAATTTAAAATTATTATTATTATTATTATTATTATTTAGTATTATTATTGATTTTTTATTTTTTTAATATTATTTAATATTATATTTTTTTTTCTGGAAGAAATTTTTGTTATTAATAAAATTAGGTAAAAAATTTTTATAGAGGGATATTTAATTTTAAAAAATTGAAGACGTTGAGATAATTTTATAAAAATTTGAAATTTCTTTCATTATTCAAAGCCATCCATGAGAAACAACATTTGTTCTTATCTTTGTTAAGAGCATTATTAACAGAAGTCTTAAACTTAAGGCCAAAGAACATATTCCCACCCATAGTTTGAGGCGGAGACAAAGTCCCACCCCCAAGTTTTCAAAAACCTTGTCTCCCACCTTTGATCAAATTTAATATTAAATATAATTGTAAACAGTAACATTTCAATGGGTAATTTTGTTATTTTACGATTAAAATTTTATAAAATAATAAAATAAATTTTAAAAAATTTTAAAATATATTCAAAAATTTTAAAATAAAAAAAAATAAACTAGTCACTACTGCCGATGTCGGTAGTGGTGGTCATTGATAACGGCATTAGGTGGCCATCTTTGGCCACTTGGTTACAGGGAAGGCTAGATCTGACCGCCTCCACCAGATCTAGCCACCGAAAATGATAAAAAAAGGTCGGTATTAATTCTAACGACTATTTCAGACCACGTTTTTGACAGAGGAGGTCAGATTTGACCTCCTCTTCCTCTAAAACTGGAGGCAGTCAAATCTAACCTTCCCATGAACCAGGTGGCAGGAGACGGTCATCTGGTGCCGTTATCAACAGCCACTGTCGCTGGCATCGACGACGGTGGTCAGTTTATTTTTTAAAAAAATTTAAAATTTTAATATATTTTTAAAATTTTTAATATATTTTTTAATTTTTTTATATTTAAAAATTATTTTATAATTTAATTATAAATTTTTATTTGTTAAAGGATATTTTAGTCATTTCATTTGAAAAATTATAAAATGTGTTTGAATTTTGGTCTAAGGGTGGGAATCTGGGCTTTTAAAAGTTAGAGGGTGGGACTACTACCACCTCAAACTATGGGTGGAAACAAGTTCTTTGGCCTAAACTTAATTATATTCCAGGCCCACGAGATTTCGGCACCCTGAACCGGGTAACTCGGGTTCAAGGTCGAAAACGTGAAAGATTCAAATTCCTTCAAAGAGAAAGAGAAGGAACCCTTAGCCTCGCAGTCTTCACGCTAACACGTCTGCTAATTTCATCAGAATCAACCAAACTCTCTTTCTTCTTCTTTTCATCTTCTTCGTCTGTGTCTTTCCCTCTTCGATTGTTACAAGGTATCTCTCTTCTCCTCTATTTTCATTCATCTATCTGCCTTTTAGTTTTATTTGGCTTCTCTTTGTCTTTTTTAAAGCTGGTGGATTCAATTCACTGTTGTTTAATTAATCTGGCTAGGTTTTAATCACTTATTTCTTCTTGCAATTTTAACCCAACTCAGGTTCAGCTCAGCGTTGCAGGATTTGGTTCGCCTTTTTCTTCAACAATCTCGGCCGTCCACTGAACCAGTGAGTTTAATTGGATAGATCTGTTATTTTTATGTCCCTTCCATTCTTTTTTCGTTAGGGATATAGAAACTAGAAATTTTGTATGTGTTGTTTTGTGAGTTAAATTTGTGATTGAATTGATGTATATTAATTTGTTAATTGTTTTGTTTGTAAGAGATTCAGGCTGTTTCTATATATATTTTTTGGGATATGGAAGATAAGAATTCACCACCTGAGTCTTTGAAAGAGAACCCGGATCAAAATCTGGACTCAAACCCGGTTGGTAGAGATGTAAGCCCATTCGAAACCATAGTTAGGCAGATTCAGGACTCATCGTTGATGGGCAAGAAACACAAGTTTTGGGAGACCCAACCCGTCGGTCAGTTTAAGGATTTTGGGGACAGTATCTTGCCGGAGGGTCCTATTGAGCCTCCGACCCCATTAACAGAGGTTAAACAAGAGCCATATAATCTCCCGAGTCCGTATGAATGGACAACTTGTGATATGGATTCAGAAGAGACTTGTACTGAGGTTTATAATCTCTTGAAGAATAATTATGTTGAGGATGATGAGAATATGTTTAGGTTTAACTACTCCAAGGAGTTTCTTAAGTGGGCACTTCACCCGCTGGGTTATTATCCCAGCTGGCATATTGGTGTTCGTGCTAAAGCTTCCAAGAAGCTTGTTGCTTTCATTTCCGGTATCCCTGCAAGAATTAGGGTACATGAGGAAGTTGTGAAAATGGCAGAGATCAATTTTCTGTGTGTTCATAAGAAGCTTAGATCTAAAAGACTGGCTCCTGTAATGATTAAGGAGATTACAAGAAGGGTTCACTTGGAGAATATATGGCAGGCGGCTTATACTGCTGGAGTGGTTCTTCCAACACCTATAACGACTTGCCAGTATTGGCATAGGTCATTGAACCCCAAGAAACTTATTGATGTTGGTTTCTCAAGGCTCGGGGCAAGGATGACAATGAGCCGAACCATAAAGCTTTACAAGTTACCAGAATCTCCAGTTACCCCTGGATTCAGAAAAATGGAGCTTTGTGACGTACCTGCTGTTACTCGGTTGCTTAGGAAATACCTGAGCCAGTTTGCTGTTGCACCAGATTTTGATGAGAATGATGTTGAGCACTGGCTTCTTCCCACTGAGGATGTGGTGGATAGTTACTTGGTTGAGAGCCCAGAGTCTCACGAGATAACTGATTTCTGCAGCTTCTACACTCTTCCTTCCTCTATACTTGGTAATCAGATGTATTCAACTTTGAAAGCTGCTTATTCATACTATAATGTCTCCACAAGGACTCCATTGCTTCAGTTGATGAATGATGCCCTTATCATTGCCAAACAGAAGGATTTTGATGTCTTCAATGCCTTGGACGTTATGCAGAATGAGACTTTCCTGAAAGAGCTGAAATTTGGACCAGGTGATGGGCAACTTCACTATTATCTTTATAATTATCGGTTGCGAAATGCCTTGAAATCTTCAGAACTTGGACTTGTACTTTTATAGTCTTCCAACACTGATTTTGTGAAATCTTTTTGCCAAGTAGTGTGGTTTTGGTTTCATGTTGATTGATCCTATCAGCAACAAAGTGACAGATTTTGCTGCTCATGTGACATTAGATTATATGGGGTTTTTGAGCATAAGCTGCATAGAAATTAAGCATGATTGTTGACAATCCGGAATTGTTTATTGGACTCAAATAATACTGAGACTTTGGCTCTTCTGATTTCCAATTTCATAAATGCTCTACTATCTTGTTCAACTGATTCTATCCAGCATATTAACTGAACTTTGTTCAACACGCAGTTCACTCTTTAGAGAAAACCGATTGTTTGGTGTCTGTCTTATTACACTGCTATCTTCTGTTTGTTGTTCTGTAGACTGTACATGCAAATTTCAGATAAATAACTAGTGAATAATTTCTTTGAGACTTGAACTTTGAGGTCCAAAACAGCAAGAATGGACTATGTTCATATATGCCTATTTTGTTTCTTTCTTTCTTTCTTTGAACCCATTCAATTGCTTCCCACTTGTGATTTTTGATTTATGTTTACATCCTTCTCATTTTCTGATAAGACAAATATGCCTGTTGATGCTAATGAAAATGCTACTGTTGCTTACTCTCATAGGTGCTGCCTTGAAAGAGCCTAAATTAATAGATTTCATGTTTGGGCATCATTTTTTGCCAACTTTTAGTAACCAAAGGTCTTTTATTCCATCCATCTCATTATGACTGATCCCCCACTTTAATATAATCTTATGAACACACTCTTTATGCTCTACTCCAGCCATTTCTGCAGATGCCTTTGGAATCAATTTAACACAACTTGATTTATACTCCAAATGAATTTCAATTTAAAATTAAAAAAAAAAAGGGGGATTTATGACAAGTCTCGAAGGGATGGAATGGAACTTCAGAAACTGTAGTTCTTCCTCCCAAATAGGGCAAGTATCACTTTAGAATGTGTCTTCGCAGAGTGTTCAGAACTGGGGAATAGAAAATGAACTGTTCAAAAATGGTGAAAGAGAGCTCAAAAGTCAAACCTATAACATTTTGCCACGAGTTGTAGATAGAGAATTTATTAAGAAAATAGTGATGTCCATGTTATAATGACGACTTTGTCCAATAATAGCATTGCCCATGATAAAAAGATTTGATCGTTGACAAAATCCGCTGCTTTTAAACCATAACCTTAATGGCGGCCCTAGCACAACTCGATGGCCATTTTCGTCATTTCCTCCCAGTGTTAGGTTGATAAGGTTTGAAAAATTTTCTCTTACTTTTTCTCGCCAAACAAACACACGTAAAACTCATCTCTTTCTCCTTCAGAAACCAACACATTCGTCTTAATTTTGGCAAACACACGCTCGCCGGTATGGAAGTTAAACGCCGCACTCTCCGCTCTTTAGTAGCGAAGCTCGGCTCCGTCTCGGAACAGACTCGTGCCGAGTCTCTTGCCGAGATACGTCTTATTTCTAAACACGACGCCGATAGCCGACCAATCATCGCCGAAGCCGGCGCCATCCCTTATTTAGCAGAGACTCTCTACTCCTCTTCGCACTCCGCTCAAGAAAACGCCGCTGCTACGCTTTTAAATCTCTCGATCTCCTCGCGTGAGTTGATCATGTCCACGCGCGGCCTCCTCGATGCGATTTCCCACTTGCTCCGTCACCACTCGTCTTCAACGTCTCCTGCCGCGGTTCAATCGGCCGCTGCCACGTTGCATAGCCTCCTGGTAAACGAATCCTACCGCCCCATCATCGGTGCAAAACGTGATATTATTCATTCTTTAATTGAAATTGTGAAAACGCGTAACTCTCAGGCGCGTTCGATTAAAGACGCATTGAAAGCGCTGTTTGCAATAGCGCTTTATCCTTTGAACCGCCATCAGATAATCAATTTGGGCGGAGTTCAGCCCTTGTTTTCGTTGATTGTTAACGAGGGTAGAATTGGAATCGTCGAGGATGCCACTGCGGTTATAGCTCAAATTGCGGGATGTGAAGAGAGTTCAGAGGAGTTTAAAAAGTGTGGAGGTGTTGGAGTGTTGGTGGATTTGTTAGACATGGGGACTGGTTCGAGTGCTCGGGTGAAGGAGAATGCGGTGGCGGCCCTGTTGAATATGGTGAAGTATGGAGGGGAGAAAGTGGGGAAGGATGTGAGAGAGGCGGGGCAGAAGGCGGCTGATGGAGTTGCTGACGTTGCACAGAACGGAAGCGCCAAAGGTAAGAGTAAGGCGGTGGCATTATTGAAAGAATTGCTTGAGGGAAATGTGGTGAGAGATTCTCCCTTTTATAACTTGCTAAATGAATCAAATTTATCCTTTTGAATTGAATAGATTGTTATGTCTGTTGGGTTGTATACAGTAGGAGTTTAGATATAGTGATACCTGAAATATGATCGAAATTTATTTGGTTCTTAAGTTATCTTGTTTGTACAGTTGATAGAATTCATATTCATTATTGTATATTGACTTGTATTCTTGTTCTTGCATAGTAAGTCTATGATCTATGTTTTGGATTTGGATTTAGATTAAGTGATTTGGATTCATCTTTGATGAATTTCTTCAATTCATGTGAGTGATGCTATATTTGGAAAGATTAGTGAAAATCTGGTATTTCAAATACAATCTTAGATGAGCTTATTGTGAGTTTGAGCTTGCATTTATTTGCTTATTCTCTTATTTTTCTTCTTGCCATTCTGAATTTTAACCTGGTATGCAATTTACAAATCAGTAAAAGCATGTCATAATTTTTTAGCTGGTAGAATAAATTTTGGAATAGGGAATGAGTTTTTACTGTTTCCTACTAAAATACCCAGAGTCTTATTTACTTTTTGCTTTGTCAGAGAGTTCCCTTTTGCGATATGCAACCCAAATATTGACTTCTCAAATTGAAATTTCTGGATCTTCTAATCTAAGCATAGCATTAACCGGTGTTGTCTCAGAATTATATTGATGTTCAGATGTTGTCTAATCAAATTGTCAACATATTTGTTTTATACTTTAATGCACTTCCTTGCACATTAAATTATTGTGGAAATATTTACCTTACCTGTGTAATATGCTTTTGAATGCTTTCTTGGAAAGTCCTCTACGACCACAACTTGGAATTTTTACACCCAAAATATATGAATGTCCAACTCTCATTGAATCTATTTATTTTGGTTGTTGAAAAGATGAACTTACTTAGATACATGCATATGCCTTTGTGCATGTGAATTTCTTTGCACATTTAATTTTTGTAACATTTATTGACCCAAAAATTTTATTAATGCTCATGGAAATTGAATTCATCATCTTAGAATTTCTATATAAAATGCTTGTGGAAATTGATCTATACGGAGGAATCTCAATGAGATAATAAAGGGCAAAACAGATTGTATCTGCTGCCCTTGCCTTTATTATTGAATACTTTTGGGTTGGTGTGTTATATAGAGGACAATTAATCTGAGGCAAGGAAATTTAGTAGCAAGCTGTGGATAATTCATTTAAACTAGGAATTTTAGCTTCATGAAATAAAGTTGAGGTGGCATTTGTATTTCTTAGTATAGATTTATTAGAGAACACAGAAACAAGCTTTTCTCTTTTGATGTACCTATAAGAGTATTATAACAACTAGTTGGACATACTATAACTATAGATGTGAGATACGTCGTGAATTTATTTTAAAATGTTTATATGTTTATACTAAATTTAAGTATATATGATAAAATTTATTTTATTAACAAATTTCGGTATTTGGGTTAGTAATTGTCAAAATTCATGACAACATATGTCAATAATGAAGTTCGTGTGGAAGTTCACCATCAATCAAGATTTTTTTGTGTTGTGACAATCCAATGTATTTTCGAACAATGTAATGCAAATATGTTTAACACTAAAGAAAGAGATTAAATTTGTTTTCAATTTTTAAGAAGGGATTATTTAATTAATTTTCTCTTGTTTTATTTGCACGGCATATTATGACAAAAGTCAATGATGCAATCTAATTTTACTGATATTTTGATTTAATAAAATTATTCTATTCTTGCAAGGAATTTTAGTACTACGATGAGCCAAAGGCATAATTTATTATTTTTGTTTAACTTTTTCTATATCATTCATCAGGAGTGAAGGGGTCTGAATACCTTCTTAAAAAAACAAGAATCGAAATCAAAATAAAATGGGAACTGAACTCTGTGCAGACAGGTTCCTACTTGAAACCTATCTTCTCGGTAAAGGGCTCTCCCGTACCGTATGCATTTTGAAGCATGGGTGTCAGTTATGTTTGTTCTCTGCCCAATGATTCTTTTTAAATTTGCTTTGTGCACACGTCTTCTTTTGAACCAATAAAACACGTCTAAGTATTCTTGTTAACTCTGCCTTAATAATTAAGCCCCCTAATTCAACCACCATGTCGTCCAATTCTGGTTTAACATTGTCACTCTGTTAATTCCATTAAATTTCAGTCTTGCTTGGTTCTATAATGATTCTAGTCAGGAACAAACTTGTTACTCAATTAATTCCGATTCCGGTTTTCTCTGGGGTGGAATTGGAATAGAATCTACTCGGAATAGATCGGAGCTGATTCTAGTTTTGAAACCAAAACCAAAACTGAAACCGAAACCGGGTACCGACTGTTGTGGTTTGGTTATTTTGCTTGCTTCTAACTTTTTGATTATGTAAATTTTTAATTGCATCGATTTAAATAAAATACAATGCAATACTAAAATATTACGAAAATTAAAACCTGAAATGGCTCAGTTGGCTGGAGCCGGTGGCTTAACCACAAGGTCGGAGGTTCAATTGCTCCGTTTTCAACAATAATAATTTATTTTATTTGTGAAAATGGTGATATTAATAAAATGGCATCTAAAAATTCTGGAAGAAGTCCTGCGTTTGAAATGAATATATGCAAATACAGTTTGATTATTTATGTTTGCTTTGTCTAAGATGCCTCCAAGATTTTATTTCATAAAATTAAAAACAGTGTATGTAAGAATATTTAAATATTCTTATAAAAGTAGTAGACTAAATGACATTTTTCAATTTACTGTTTAAATTATTGACTTTTTTTTTTTCATCCGTCAAGTTTTAAAAAGATATTTTCGGATTTGCAATCAAATCCAAATATTAGTTTTAACGATGAAAGATAATTTTTATAAATTTGTATAACATAAATTTAAGTGTTACTATTACTTACACCTTTTATATACAAATAAATTAATTATTTTCATTAATATGAAAATTAATTATTTAAACTTTTATTTCGACTGAAAAATGAAAATTTTAACTTGCACTATTCTAAATAGTTAAATAGTATTTTAATTATTATTTTAATTAAAACATATTTGAGATGGTGTAATCTGAATTACAATTTTAATAAAATCTTTCTATGTCAAATAAAGGTGTGATGTGATCGATATAATTTTATTTTTTTATAATTATTAAATCTAAAATTAATATGAATTAAGAGTGACATACATTTAATAAAGATTTATAAAATTGAAAAAATTGTCTTGGTGGGTGGGAAAATATCAATTAAACAAGGCCAAATGACTTGTTCCCACCAAAGATTTTCTAAAATGCCATTTACCCAAAAACTTTTAAAAACCGAAATACTAACCCTTTCATCAAATTTCCTCAAATTTTATTGACATTTTTAACGAAATAACTAAAATACTCTTCAATAAAAATAAATAATATCAATATTAAAATAAATTTTAATATGAAATAATATTAATATAATAATAAATTTTAAAAATTAAAATAATAAAAATAAAATAAAAATTTTAAAAAATAGGTCATTGCCGATGACAACAATAACTGTCGGTCACTTAATTCAATTAACGGTTGAATCTAATCGCTTTGATGGTAGAGATGGTCAGATCTAATTATTAATCGAATCAAATATTTATTTTCAGTCATCTGATTAAGTTAATGTTAGTCACCAACACCGATGATATTGTCGATAATAATGGCTTTTTTTTTTAATTTTTATTTATTATTTATTTATTTATTAATAATTTTTTGATATTATATTAATATTATATTATATTATAATTATTTTTATAAAATTATTTATTATTTTTATAATTTTATTTTAAAAAATAAAAATATATTTTAGATTAATTAAATTTAATTATTGAGTTTGATTAATAAATATGTATTTTGTTTTTTAAAAGCTTTAACGAAACCTTGGGTGGGAATAAGTTGTTTGGCCATTAAACAAACATTGGGTGGAAAATGATTCAGCCTAAAAAGACCTAGCTACTGAAACAGATCACACCCCTTTGAAAGTCCAGACCATTGGTCACATAAGGATTAATAAAAAGCTAAGGGCCCCAACTTTGTTTATTTTCAACGACAAATGGGCTAGTGATTCATTCTGTTGATAAGGCATCTAAACCAATTGGGAATGTTATGCAGAATATCAATTAGGAGGGTAGGCAAGCAGGCAAGCAGGCAGGCTATTGTAGTGGTCAAAGACAAAAAGACAAGTGCCCAAAAAGTCTCCTGGTGGGATCAATCCTCCAAGCCTTCAAAAAGCCAGAAGCAACGCCAAAAGGGTATCAAAAGTGCGTGAAAAAAGTCTGGCGCATAGTCCATTCATTTATGTAGAATTTTCTCTTTCATCAATCTGAGCACATAAATATAAAAGATGATATGATATGAAATGATACATCATAAAATTTGCTAAAAAGGAGGAAAAAGGAAAGGCACAATGGGATGGATGGTCATGGGTGGTGGGTGATGGGATGGATGGAGTGGCTGAAAGAGCTATCCCTTCTTAATTATTAGCCCGTTCCATTCCAGTTCCACTGGATTTTATGGTTGGCTTTATATCAACGCAAACACCCAAAATCACCCAACCCAACCGCACTCCAATCAACTATCATTTACTCCATTGACAAGCTTATCACTTTCTCTGTTTGTCTTGCCCACTTCCTAATCCTTCCTGCCTTTGCTTGCTGTCCCTCTGAATGAAATCCTTCCTTCAACTGTTGCTCTGTGTTCTTGGGTACTGCAGTAGATCAATTTAGTTAAACTTTCTTACTGGAGTGGTAAAAATAAAGTTCTCAAAGAGGTACACTCAAATTATTCCCTGTTTGTTCCTATTGGTTGGCCACTAAAAGTAACCTTATTCCTTTTCATCAGCTTTTTAAATTCTAATGTTACTTGTTCTCTGATCTCTTCTTCCTGCAACTTGCCATTTTCCTTAAACCTGTCTTCTAACTTTAGCTCCCTTCATGAATGTTAACTGTCAAATAACACACAGTAAAAGTACTTGGTTTATTACGAGGAGCCATGGACAAAGAAACTGACCAACCCACCAACAACAAAGAAGACTCTCCCAAGAAGCCCTTCACTCCCACCAACGACAGGCTGAAGCGCGATGAATGGAGTGAAGGCGCTGTTTCCTCTCTGCTTGAAGCTTATGAAAACAAATGGGTGCTCAGAAATCGTGCCAAACTCAAGGGACATGACTGGGAAGACGTTGCCCGATACGTTTCGTCGCGGGCCAACAACACCAAGTCTCCCAAAACTCAAACGCAGTGCAAGAACAAGATTGAGTCAATGAAGAAACGGTACAGATTGGAATCTGCTAATGCTGATGGATCTTCCTGGTTTTTGTATCCGCGCCTTGACCTTTTATTACGTGGAAATACACTGCCGCCCCCACAGCGGCAGCCGCAGCCGCAGCCTCTCCAGGGTCAACCAGTTAATCCTCCTTTGATGTTGCTTGAGCCGTCGCCCCAGCCGGTGCCGCCTCCAGAGACGGCTCGTACACCAGGACCACCGGCTGCTGGAACCACTCAACATTCACATGGGTCCAACGGAGTTGATAGGATTGCCAGGGTCAGTGTTTAGACGTTTCTTCAATAAAATTTTTATTGTTATTTTAAAATCCAGAAATCTCCAACACTTAACAAAATGTTCTTTAACGGAATTCAATCATACTTAAATAACTTTGTTCGACAGATTTAAGGTAAAATATAATATCATACACCAACAACAACAAAGTTTCACTACAATATGTTGCTTGGTGTTGACAGGCAGAGGGATTGGAAACAGACAGTAGCACACCAGTTCTCTACAGCAACGACCAGGAAAAGTTAAGAGCCAAGAAGTTGAAGATGAAAATGGAGAAGAAGAAGAAAAGGCGAAAAGGGGAAGAATGGGAAATAGCTGAAAGTATCCGGTGGCTAGCAGAAGTAGTGGTGAGATCGGAAGAAGCAAGAATGGAGACAATGAGAGAGATTGAGAAAATGAGAGTTGAAGCTGAGGCTAAAAGAGGAGAAATGGAGCTAAAAAGAACTGAGATTATGGCCAATACTCAGCTTCAGATTGCTAAACTCTTTGCTTCAACAAATGGAGATGGTGTCGATTCTTCCTTAAGGATAGGAAGAAATTAATCAATGTTTTGTTTGGTACGTAGTAGATAATTAATTACTACAAAATTTCTATACTTTTCCTCCTGCAGAATTGATGTTAATTAGAAAGGCCAGAGCCTAAAAGCAAAATGAGAAAAAAGGGTTAAGAGGGAGATAAGGCTCCCCTAAAATCATGTTACTCAGGAGGAACCTCAAATACAGAAAAATCAATAAATCAACAGAGATAAAACTCTTCTTCACAGTCCAGTCTTCTGCACAATTTGCATCTCAAACAGAAATGTAAAATGCTTACATTCTAGCCTTGAAAAAAAAGAAAAAAAAAATTTCAAGTGCTAGCATTAAGAGTGGCATTATGGCCTAAAATGGATTCTTTGTTGAGAATAATGTCGACCACATCTTTATAATCAGACTCTTTCTGAATAATATGTGAACAACAACCCCAAACAAACTTAAAACCCATGACTCTATAGTAAGGAGCGTGCAAAACTCCATACAATCAGGCTCCAAGCAAACTTAAGTCTATGATAAATGACCTACAACTTAATAATAATGAGTGTGCAAAGCTTCAATGACACCATAAAACCACCCATTAACATATCTTTGTAATATCTAACTTATATGCTAGTAGAAGCACAACCCGTGGTTATTTATAGCAATGTTCATATTAAGTATATGCCAACCAGCTAGAGAAAGTGTCTATGTGGTATTATAGGAAATCCCATAAGCATCAAGTAACCTTCTTAACCAAGCTTTTCAAATACCAACGACTTGTCTTTGAATCTAAAAGGGGTCATCATTTGGTCTCGAGAAATTCAAGTTATAAACCATCTAATGCCTCTAAAACCATAATGAGTAAATATTATCTAAGAACATAATGTTCTAATCGAAAGAGTAAGACTTTTAGACAATAATTGATTGTATCGTAGTATGAATAGTCTTTCTTAAAAGACTAAAAAAATTAAGGTCTCCAATTAGAATGGATAAAACTCAACCAAATGAACATGACATGATAACAATCTTTGAGCATATAAATATTATTTTTAACATCTGTCAGTGTTGAAAAAACCCAATATGAGCTTTTTCTAATCGATAAACAATCAATCATGTCTAACAAAAAAAAAAAAAACATATTCTCTTTTCCATTTTGAAGTGTCAAATATTTTAAATATACATCAAGTGATTTAAAATATTTTTAAACTAAATTAAAAAAATGATTTAGAAAAATTATAAAACCAATCAGACTAAAATAAACATATAAAATAATATACGAATGTGAAAATATTTTATCATCTATAACTATTCATCACTTTTACGTAGTATTATAAAATATTACCAAACCACTTCAGTTAATCAATTAAAGATGGATGAATCATCTTTCCCAATGGTCATGCATGCATGCATGCATACATACATACACATACATATATATATATATATATATATATATATATATATACACACACACACACACACACACACACACACACATATATATATTTGAGACTCAAATTTTCTCCAATTATATATACACATTTATGATACCTGGAATTATGTTAAAATATTTTATGATATCTCTTGATTCTTTTTAATAAATAAAGGTAAAGAAAATTGACAGATCATTTCATTGTACTCTTAAATGACAATAAAAATGTTTTGATTTATTACTAATAGATATTTTAAATGGACTGATGGTTTAATGATATCTTCGAAATATTTTGTTTTCTTAAATATTGGTCTCTTTAAGTTTATACATTTGGTTATCCAAACTCAAAAAAATTGTTGTATTTTTCTTAAAAAGTAAAATAAAATAAAAATAAGTTTGTGTGTAGATTTTGCAAATTAGATTGAATTTGCATGCGTGATTGGAAGCTTCAAATTATTCAGAAAAAGTAAATGGTAGAAATACATGGAGAAGAGGAGAGTAAGATGGAGAAACATAGAAAGGTTGATGTGCCTTGATCTATAATAAGATAAACCTAGAAAGCATTTTCATCTTACTTAATTTTAAGATTTACTTCAACTCACATCATAATCTTCTTCCGATTAACATTACGGAAGGAATGCAGACGAACTTGTTAAAAAACAACGTTATCTACGACACTGGCAGCAGGGGAGAACGCCAGGAACATGAGAGCCGCCATGATTCCCACAGGAAATAACAGAAGCATCAAAGGCGGAGGAGGCAGCGGCGGCAGAATCAACGGCAACACCGTCATAACCGCCGCCAAACACACAAGTATCACCACACTTCCTATGCTAAAACAACAACCTCCCATTCCTTCAGATCTTCCTTCATCTCTTGGAAATTAAATTGCAAAAATTAGATAAATTTTCTTTTTCTTTTTTTTTTTTCTGTATTTCCGCTGGGTTTTTTTTGTTCATTAAGTTTTGGAAGTGGGATGAAGCGCGTATTTATACAGTGAATTGACCGTGAGGCTCAAAGACATCTCAGCCGTTGATTTTTTTTTTAGTGATAGGTGACAAATTTTTGTGGGGGCATGTTTGATAGATGAATTCTTACGCTGCAATTTTTACTGTAAAGTTTTACAGAAATTGTTTCAATCTGTATCTTTTTAGCCAGAACCAAATTAGGGTATTTTAAGTTTGTGCTTTCTGGGTTAAAACCTATTTCCCATAAAAAGTAGGATTAATAGGTAAAAAAAAAAAAATTTATATCAAAAGAAGGTGTCAATCGAATTAGACCAACAAATATCTTTATATTTGACTAAATTGGGTGTTTCGATCAAATTACTTTAAAGTCAATCTATTTTTTCCAATCCATCACTATTTATCCCCAAAGTGGGCAATGTAACATTGTGAAATAGTAACTTTTTTTTTTTTTTGTAAATGGAGTTAAAGGTAATGTTATTTTGGGCACATGAAAGGAAGTCCTAGGAAAAGCTTGGGTGGATTTAGCTGAGAAAATCAGGCAGAATCGAAGTCGGCAGATCCCAATATATTCAGCTGATACACTTGGGTACATCTACTTAAATTAATTATAATTAAAAAAAAAATATGCTACGTCAAGTTGTTGTGTCGTTTTGTCTGAATGTGCTAGAAAGGCGAGCGAAGTTGGTGATGAAATCGATTTTGTAATCAAGGCTGGAATTGATTAGAAGATTACCCCTGATTTGTACATATTATTTTATGTTGCTGTAAAAGTTTAAATAATTACTTACAAAGTTTGCTTGGAATTTTTTATTACTTGGTGTTCATAAATTACAAAAATTTCATTGATTTTGATCCAATATAATATGTATATATAAAACCAAAAAAAAAAAAAAATGCTTCCCAAAATTCAAGAATGCTGGGAAGAAGGGAAAGACTGGCCGTAGACGTAGAAGAATATTAAAGATTTTTCTGCCGTCTCAGTTCAATGCATGAAGAATTAAACGTCAAAAGGCCTCAGTTTTTTATTCAATTCTCCAAAATCCTGCTGCTCTTCCTCTCCAGCTTCATTTCATGAATGTCAAAAACAACGTTCACATTCTTTTGTGTTGCCTTATTTATACGTTCACCCATGACCAAAATCTCAAGTTAGAATCCCCGTTGGAACACTTTTGTATTTGGTTATTCATCTTACTTATAGCACGACTAGACTTGGCTCGTCTATTAATTTATTTTTTAAGTCATCTATCTAGTTCGCATTTCACACAAAGGAGTTAACTACACTTGTGAGGCGCTGCAAGCTTGTTGGGGCTTCTAGGGTTCTTGTGGGTGTGAAAAAACTCGGAAAAATGCTTATAAAATTATAGGAAAAGGGGAAGAGTTATAAAGTGTGAAAATGTTGATTTGGTTTGAGATGTTATTTATATATAAAAAAAAGTCAATTGATATATAATAGAACATAAAATAATTTATAAAAATTTTATTTAAAAACATCTAAAAGGTAAAATAAAAAAAATCCATAAATATTTGAAATCCATAAATGTAAATGTGCATTCATAAGATAAACTAAAAATACATGAAGTCATCATATAAAAATATAAATTGACATGATCCATCATCGTGCAATCCAGCTCAGTTAACTAGCACTCCTCTCGTAGCTCCGTTTAGTCTCATATCCTACCTGTAAACTAATTAAAAGGAAAGCAAAATTACCATAATACTTCGTAATTCAAATGATCTATCAAGTACCTTCATATTCACACAACTCGTTTCTTAACTTAATGTTCCATTATTCTTTTTCTAACGTAAATATGCACCCAACTTGTGTCAAATATCATATAGCAATAACCCTCATTCGTATCTTTATGCCACAAATCACACGCTCAATGGCTCATTATTCCATTTCTTAGTCTTTTCCAAATAGTTTACTATTTAATAAATCTAATTAAATTTTAATACTTTTATCTTATAATTCATATCTTAGATCACTTAATTTAAGACATTTATTTTTATCATAGTTTATGAATAAAATCGTTCATTCTATGAATAAATCACTATTTATCTTTTTCAACATTTAAAATAAATGATTGTTTGTTCACACATATAGTTTCTAATTTCTAACTTTTGGCAATTATCTTCACACTCTAAAGCATGAAATTCAAATATCTAAAAACACACTTGCAACATGTGATCTCCATCACTTGATTGTTCTTCATAGGCTGACCATCTCTTTGGAATGGTGGATGATGTTGAGACCTAAACTTTTGGATAAAGACGACTTACAATTCAAATGATAAATATATTGAACAATCTATTCAAATCATCTTAAACTCTAAATTGTATTATACAATTATAAAAGTCAATTCAAATGACACACGCCCACACACACACACATAGGAGAGAAAGTGTTTTGAAACAACAATTTTGTATTTAAAAAAGAAAATTTGAGTCTTTTATCTATAAAAATATTATGTGTGTACACATATAACACATTTGGGTTCTCCCAATACGCAATGATAATCATATACTCGATATTTTGTATATTTAACTTCCAAAGACTAGTAATACTAATCCTTGATACCTCTTTAATTTTTATTTTTTTCCAATCTTGTACTTTTAGGATCATAACCCTAAAGCAATATGTTTTTGCTTGCTTTCTTCCAAATTTTTCATATAGCAACTAAAGAACATGACATAAAAAATTAAACCCAATATGCTCACCTAGATTCAATGGAATCTCATCAATAGGAATCATGTGAGCCAAGACGTCTTGAACCTACAGCATCAACACCATATTCATTACATTTGTTAATACAATTATGTACATAATCTATCAATGTAAGCCTAAAGTTATTGCAATTTTATCTTGTTACGCTCATATTTAATATTTGCCTTCATCATATAGGGGCTAGATAAAGAGTCAGGAATTGTTAAATTAGAAGGTTTAAATCCTAACACGTTCCTTCCCCGATGCCTTCTTTTTTTCAAAACATTGAGAAATATGTCGTATTAAATGGTTGTAGTCCTAATCTTTTGTAATTTCAACCTCTTCATACAATACTTACATATGACATGTTTCATTTTCCCAACAACACATAACTTTCTCCAAAAAATACTGGCAAACAATTGAAGTTTTTTTTCTTGGTTGAAGGAATAACAAAAGCTATCACTTTTGTTGTTCCTTTAAATTATAATTCACTTACTTTAACTTCATCATTTGAAACATCAAAAATTTCCACTAGTGTCATATCAATCTCAACATTTTCTATTGTATCGCTCTCACTTGGTTGAGGCACTTGATTTGTACTCCTACCATTTTATAGAGGTATGAGAATGAGCCATAATGTTACCATTAGACACATGAGATGAAGCATGACTTGCTTTGGAGGAATTGAATTGCCTTGAATCTGTTTCCTATATCAGACAACTAATTATGTATGTGAGTTTCTATGGAAGAAACAGAAAGATTATAATATTGCGCTTGAAAGGGAGTGTGATAGTTGTAATAATGGAATTTGGTTAACAGTGGCTATTGTAAGTATTGAAGCTTGCTTATGAATTTTAGAAGATACTATATATATATATATATATATATGACTCATGCTTATTTTAGCTAAAGCAATAGTTGGATTGGTCTTAAATTTTAAGAGCATAGGCAGTTGCATCTTCCTTGCCTTGTTTTGGGCCTAGTTTCTACATTTTCCTTACTTCCATTCCCATCAACCTAATGTTTTAACTTTAAAAGTAGGGTAAAGTTTAGATTTACACATTATTTTCATTAATATGGAGGCAATTTTGTACTCTTTAACATGAGAAACAGTAAGTGGAGCAAAAGGAAGGATGAAGAATGAGCATAAGGTGTGTGACACATAGTAAGTAAGCATGATGGAATATAAACACCCTCTGTGTCCTTTTCAACTTTCTTTCCATTCGGGTGAGAGCTATGACAACTTAAAAGGCGGCTGTACAAAGGGCTCGCTCAAAGTTTCCTAATAATAATCCACTTAAGCAGATTTCTATCTGTTAAATTTAAAAATATTAAATTATCATCTAAATTTTACCCACTTTAGTTTTTTTTTTTTTTTTTTTTTTGATAATCAAAATATAATAAAAAATAATTTATTAATTATGTCAAAATAAATTAAATATATTATTTATTTAGAATATTATAATAATAACATGTTAATATTAATTTAATATTATTTTATCTATATAATTAGATGACGGAACTGTCTTTATAATAGGATATTAAAATATAAAAAATAAAATAAGTAAGGATAGCATGTGGTGGTCCATCTCAAAGGCGGCTAGTGTTAAAACGTCCATAGTTGGAAAAAAGGTCGCCCACAAGCCACGTGAAGTTGACGAGCCCCACCGTCGGATCCGCTCTATGCGCTTTGCTGTGAGTTTCTTTCTTCATTCTGTAAACTCAGCCATTCATCCTATTCCCCCCAGCCATTGGATCATTCTCATCCTCACCGTCCATCGCCCTCTCTTTACTTCTCCATTCTTTGATTTGAAATTGCAACTATCCCTATTCCATTCTCATAGTTTTTCTTTCTTTCTTTTTAACCAACTCTCTCTCTCTCTCTCTCTCCTTTTCTATTATGTCTGATTTGGTTGCCCGTACTGGTCGCCATCAGCAACGTTACGACCAGGGCTTTCGTCTTGTCGCTGGGTACGTATTTGTGATTTGTGTTTGCAATGTGGTAATTTAATATGAATGTCAATTCTTTATTTTGTTTTGGTTATTTTAATGTTGAGGTGATTTTAGTGAATGAGTATGTTCTGTTTCTGTGAATAGATTTATTTGTAATTTTGATTTTTTTTCGTTGAAATGGTAACGCAAATTTGATTTATGTCATTCTTGTTAGAATGGTGTTAGTTTATTGGCGATGTGATGTGATCATTTTTGCTCTTGCATTGCCTTTGAAGTGGCTTTGATAGATACGTTGTGGAGTACGTTTATGATATAAATGAAAGTTGATGAATTGTTATTTTTTGTTTTGTAAATGCAACATGGCAATGTAATGTGAATGGAAATTCTTAATTCTCTGGTGATTATTTCAATGTCAAGGTCATTTTAATAAATGACTTTTTTCTGTGAAGAGATTATTTATAATATTTTGTCTTTTTTTTTTTGGTTTGAAATGATGATGCAAATTTGATTTATGTCGTTTCTCGTTTAATGTTGGTAGTTTATTAGTGATGTTTTGTGATCATTTTTGCCCTTGGATGAGCATTTGAAGTGGGCTTGAGAATGCTGTTATGGAGTTATTTTCTGTTATGGTAATAGTTGATGGAATGATTTTTTTCTGAGAATTGGGACAATTTATATGGATGATGGTTACCAATTTTTTTTTTAAATTTTTTTTATTGTTGTAATGATTTTAGCAAATTGTTTTGTTCTGTTTTGTTGATATAATTATTTGTGTTTTTTTCACTTTCGTTCAAATGTTATTTTGGGTCACATTAAAATTTATTTTAAGCTTTTCTGTAGTGTTTTGTGATCACTTTTGCCGTTGCATGTGTATTGGAAGTTGAAAAAATGGAGTGTTCTGGGAATTTGGGATGGAAAGTGGTGAAAATTGGGAGTGGTCTCGGTGGAGAAGTATAGTTTTAGAAGATGAGTTTTGGGATGATGATGATGTGGTGACTTGGCATTATAATTTTTGTAAACGGTTAAATGACATAGTAGGCTATTCTTGAAGGATGACTTAACGGAAGCCTGCACCTTTGTTACAGGCGTTAATGATTTTTTGAGGTGTTTGTGACAACTTCCAGATGCTAATCTTTCTGAATTCTTTATCAGGTGTATTCCATTTAGGTATAGAAATGTTGAGTGTGACAATGATGATTCCAAGAAGATTATTGAGGTGCTTATGATTAGCTCAGCTAGCGGACCAGGTCTCTTGTTTCCAAAGGTGATATTGTATTTTCTTTCCTTTTATAATTTTTTTTTGCATTAATTTGATGATCTTGTAATTGTGTTTCACTGTTAAATTTAAAGTACAATTAGGTGTTTTATATATATTTTTATATTGATGGGATGATTTATCAAATTTCGTAGCAAAACAAAACGTTATTTGATTTGTGTTAGTCAACAAGACAAACATATTGCTTGAAGGGATTTTCTTAATTTGAGAGCATGCTTGTCTCTGATTTCCTTAGTGTATTTTTATAGTTCTGTACTGTTGTTTGCCTTCACCAACATAATCAACATATTTTCATAATTGACTCTTCAACTCTAAACCACATATCATTAAATCAAATTACGCCTTGTTAAGAAAACAATGAGAAATAGGATAATAAGACTACTGATGTTCTGAGCCAGACTTGAATTGATATTGTTACAAGATTATTCTCAATTAATATATTGATGAAAAAGTTTTCTTGAAATTTCAAGCAGTGGAACTGAAAGTCAAAATTGTTTGTGATATTCCCTGTGGGGACATTTCGATGAAGCCAAGGTTGCTTGTGATGTTCCCTATAAGGTTTTTCTTGGTTGGGATTAGTTCACTCAATGCAAAATGAAATTTTCTTTTTCCACAATCTAGGAATAAGGGAGAATAATAACCCAGAAATTTCTATTAAAAACTCTATATGCAGGGAGGCTGGGAGAATGATGAAACAGTTCAGCAGGCTGCAGAAAGGGAAGCTGTTGAAGAAGCTGGAGTTCGAGGGCAACTAATGGTGAAATCTTACTTCCCATACATGCATTCTTATGTGTTTTTAGATGGAAAAACTGTTATCTGTTGTATTTGTATTCATAAGCTCTGAGTGATTCCTTGTCAATTTTGATGCTTTCACAGATGCATGTTAGTTTATTCGATTTTGGAGTTTATTTTTATTGAAAAAGAAAAATGAAAAAAAAGGGCAGGGGTGCATTAGTGACATTATCCAGGGTCAGATACCTGTTGTACTGGTGACCTTCATTGCTTAACATTGTGACTATAAGTGGCAAAAAAATATGATGTTGTCTTTAACGTGGTCTGGTTGTATATATTTGTTCTATTGTCATTATAAGTACATTTTCTTTAGTTTGTTATTTAAATGGAAAAAATAATATGGACTTCTATATTTGGAAGAGATGAAGAAAAAGGGCTCTTCTTTAAACTTTGAGGACTGAGGAAGGTACAATTTAATTGTCCTGTATGATAGAATTTCTTCCCTCTTGACAAGAATATTAGATATGTCTCTTTCAGGGTACATTATTTGACAACCCTACAACACAAAGGCTTTCATGCTACTCCGAAAACTGTGAGGTCTTTCAGCCATAACAAAGTAGCTAGATTGGGGTAAGCATAATTGAAATTCTAAAGCTGAAACTAAATTGAAGAAAATATATAAAGCAATGAGCAGTGCAATAAATTATGATCAACTCTCTTACTATCCTTCTTGTAGATAATGCATTATTGAGGATACATGCCCCTCATTCGCCCTTTCATTATATGGTGTCATTAGTACTTCCCCTGTGCAATTTTCCTAGATGAAAGTTCACCCTACAAGGAAATCTAGGCTTGTATGTCATCTTTAAAGTATCAAGTGAAGAGATGTTGTGGTCATAAATCAATTAACGGAAAAAGACTTAGCTGATAAACTTCATAATTTTTTAAGGATCTGCTGTCTTTCGTTGTCTACTATATTGAGTAAGATTCCTTCTATGATCTAAGTTAGTAAAAATCGTCTCTATCCTATGCACCATTAACATTCCTAGGGAATCTAAGATGCCAATAGAAAGGTTTGCCTAGTCGACAACCGATGAAGGTGCCTCCCTTATCCGTTTGTCTTCTTGAAATACATTGGATTTCCTTTGCCAATAACTAGTATTACATGAGACGACAAATAGAAATGTCTGCTCAGTTGACAACCTATGAAGGTTTCTCCCTTTTCATTTGTCTTTCCAAAATACAATTGTTTCCCTTTGCTAATAACTAGTATTCCATGAGACAACAAAAAGCCTTAGCTTTTACAAGGAAAGTTCAAGGTATGAATTCCAGCACTTGACATGACTTTTGGTGTTGCAACCATTCTTATGAGAGGTGTTCTCTAAAAGAACCTCCATGCTTCTAGAAATGTCTCGTCTCCAAGAACAAAATTATCCACTCCCAGACCCTAGGGGCTTAGCCTAGTGGTAAAAGGGTAGAGGTTACCGAGGTGGTTAAGATTCAAGTTGTAATAAAGTTAATAACCTCTAATTTATTCAGTCTATGACTGTGGGTCTAGATGGTCACAGACCCCAAGTTTATCCAGTTCGATCAAATAAGGTTGATTGATTAGTATGGATGAGGGTTCTTAGGTCATTCATATATATATATATATATATATATATCCACTCCCAAGCCCTTCTATGAATACCTTGAGTAACCAATTTCTATTTCTTTTTCCTATTTCTTGCATGCTCGGTCTTGATGAGGTTTTTAACCTCTTTAACCCATTGATGGGAGTACGTTTTAAGGAGAGAAATTAAGGGGGAAAGACAAGAAGAGGTATTGCAACTAGAGGGTCTCCTACCTTTTGAAAAACCAATTTTCTCCAACTTTCTAATATATTTACTATATCTAATCCGTAAATGGACTTCAAAAACTTCATTTGAAATCTGAGTAGGCCCAAATTGGACTTAAAGTCTACATAAGTTTGGATGCACAAGTTTGAATAATGTGTTTTTCACTTTTTCAAGTGTCTTTGTGCATAAGTTTGAACGCACAAACCATGTACACCTAAGTCAATATTTTGACATGTACATTCATAAAAACGTGTAATGTTTCATATATCTACATTTTATATTTAATGAAAAATAATTGAAAATTAAATTATATCTTTTTAATATTGTACTGTTGGGTTCTTTGGTATCTAATTTTTTTTTTTTGTTAAAGCATTTAGATTAGATAATGATATTTGAAAAAAAAATTATTAGACATGTTATTTTATGTATAATTATAGAAATATAAAATTTTTTTTATAAGAACTTGACTTTCAGAAATATTAGAATTATCAATGAGTTAAACATGAGATTTCCTCGGGGTGAGAAAAACACAAAAACTAGAGCTTTCATTGAATAGGAAATAGATGAATCTCATCCTTGTGTCTTTTATAAAAGTGAAACGTAGACCTTCAATATTCAAACTAAAGCTAAAAACCTGTCACAAACACTGTCAAGTTAAAAAAAGTACTATAATATCTATTGTAATGATATTTAGCCTCCAGACCTGAATCAAACGTGTAGCACTTATTAGTTACCTATTTAAAGGCATTATAAGGCACTTTTTGTCGATCTCCAACCTCATAGCTCACTCTAGAAGCTACCTTGATCAACATGCTCTTGTGAAAGTTACAATTGTAAAATGAAAATTTTAAGCATATCGACTGTTAAGATGAATAAATTACAATAAATCAGCTCAGTGGTATATGGGATGGTTTAGCTTACATAATCCCTGAATAGAATATCCAGGTATTGACTTGATTTCTTGCTACAAACCCTCTACAAAGTTAACCACCTTAGCTCTATCTTCCAGCTTGCTGAAAGAATCCACTGAACAAAGTAAAAAAAAAATATGGAGAAAAAGCATTCGTTAAGTCCTAAAACTTTTTCATGGCATTCCATTCAAGAAAATGGAGAAACTGATAGATTATCATCCATAATCCATTTGCTCCATTGTAGGTCAAAGCTCTTAACTTCCTAGATAAAGTCTAGGAATTCCCAATTTAAGTTATTATATGCGTTCTAGAAGTCTGTCATAAATGCTAAATGTTCTTCCTGTTTTTCCTTGGTCCTGTACAAATCCCACTGGCAATCAATCTGGCATCAAACATTCTTTTACACTCAACAAAGACACCTGCCGTCAAAATTGTTTAAATTATTTCTGTGCTCAACGCCATGCCTTTTCTAACATATAATAAAGGGTTGTGACCAGGCTCATGGGTGAGTACTGAAATCTATGAAAGTGTTTATATAACAAATTTGAAAATAATACCAAATGTTTTCTACTTTTGTACTATTAATTATTTTTTTAGTTACTTATTGATAATGTCTGTAATACCAATACCTGTCTGCATCAGGTTTTGCCTCACGATGTGACATCTTAAACATGATACATGTGCTCTAACTAGAGTATTGTTGCAAAACCTGATTTTGATATTTGTAATGTTGAATCTTTTTCACATGACATTTCTTTGACATGTGCTTAGTATTTTGCCAAATTTTTGTCATCGTAGAATTTTTCACTTGAATGAATTGATATCTCACTATTTCCCTTTGCCCCAAACTTTGTGTCTTGTTTCAGGGCTTACTTGGGGATTATCGCTTTCGGAGTAAAACACACCAAGATGAATATAGCCCTGAAGGTTTATGTAAAGCTGCAATGTTCGCTTTGCTTGTGACAGAGGAGCTCAAGTCATGGCCTGAGCAAAGCACTCGGAGGAGAAGTTGGCTTACTATTCCTGCAGCAGTTGAAAGTTGCCGGCATCCATGGATGAGAGAAGCCCTCGAGGATGGGTTCTGTAAGTGGCATGCAGATAAGATGAAGAATGCGACAGGATGATGCTGACAAGATAGCAAGTAAAAAAGGATATCATCATGATAAAAATTATTTTGCAAGTGTGCATAGTAGGTGCATTATCACAAGCATTTGTCTAAACTTTTAGGCAGTTTTCTTTAATTGATTGGTCATCCGTAACAAAAGTGTTGCAATGACATTGTTGTTCGGGATGATATAGTTTGTGTTTCTTGATTTGTTTTTATGTTTCTGGGTTATCCTCGGATTGAGGAATTAACTTACGAGGCTGTTATTCAATTTTTATCATATAATTATTTCTAGCCTTGGAGGTTCTCAGTGATGTATCATTTTTGTTTGGCCCATTTATGATTTATGCGCCTCATTGAAGAAATGGAAAAGGGGAAAGAGGAAATTTGATATATCAAATCTGGTCTGATCTTTACTTTACATGTGTTTGTTGGTACTGTTTTCCTGACATTCAGTCTGTTCACTAACTTTACATTTTGAAATTTTAAATTTTAAAATAGAGAGTTCTCTTTACACTTCAAAGTAGATGCTTGAGAACCAAGTTAGTTTGATATTAGAGGATTGCCCTCGCCTCCATCTGGTCAAGCATATGGCCAGATTGCCATTGGAATCGCTGGCATTTTTATTTTTTTTCAAATACTACTTCCACACCTTTATAGAGAGTTCGATGAAAAAATGATAAAGGATGCCAATAATATATTTTCTTCTTAGAGAGCGATCATTTTGGAGATGGTGTCTTAATAATGATACTATCAATCCATTACCATTCTAAATGAGCTCTAATTCATATTTGCACTTGGACAAAGTAGCACTAAAACCATATAAGAAACTTTACTAATCACTTCTAAAGGGTGATTATTTAGAAAGTAACCATTCTTATGAAACTGAGTGAGATTGATCACTATGCAAATCTACATTTTCACTTTGTTTCACAATGACTAATCCCAGGCGGGTGCTTAGCATTGGCCCTACGGTTGCTTATCTCTGTTACTTGTAGCTCTTCTATAATGAATGCTTCTATCAACTCATTGTCCTTGTTAATATTTGTCAGCTACTGCAAATACACACAAACTAATTACTTCAACTATGCATGCTTTGCTACTCAAGTATCCAATATGAAAGAAACTATATGTCACACACACACACACTACGATATAAGAAGACCTTAGTTTAATGAATTCCAATCAATCTATTGGCGAGACTTGTTTGGGTGGAAAAAAGCTATTTTGCAGTTGGGGTTGTGGACACCCCATGACTACTGTATTTGCAACTCAGAAATAGGGCCAAACCCTTTTCCAGGAAAGATTATATAGAAGCAAGTGCTAATGACGTCAATGGAGGTTTACAAAAACTAATGCTGATAACTCACAATATTATAATGTTCAATTTCCACAAAATACATATAAACGACCACATATATATACCTTGAAACCTCAGCAAGCTAGATACAATGGCCTACAGCTATCCTTTTACCTTGCTGCTTTTGTATTTCCTATAAATTAAGGGTAAGGTGAGCCAATTTCTTCAAACCTGCTCTGTATTCCATCTCATCTATCTGTACTTCTTTCTGTACTTTGATTTTTATTGACAATATAAATTCCCTCGTACCCCCTCACTGCATGTAGTTTTCAGTATAATCTGATCATGCAATGCAGTTGACTTGCCCCACCCACCTCTATCGAACTGAGACATTGGTTCTCATAGCTTTAATGGCAAAATACAAGAAACATTGAAAGCACTCAAGAAGCCCCTGTCCCATCTGATTTGCTTCCTTCAAGTACGATATCAGCTGGATCACCAATCCATGGCCTCCCTTCCCTCCACTGAAATTTAATCCTCAACTTCCCATTTGCATCTACACCAACTACGTGCCCCCTGCTTGCGTGAGTCTCCATTCCCCAACCCCATCGTGGAGTCACTAACCCTTCTCTTATCTGCACTTTGTCCCCCACTTTGAATGGTCGAACCCGTTCTACTTCCCATGCTTTGCAGAGCCAGAGTCTCTCCATAAAGCAGAATGCTACCCATAGTTCCCCATTTTCCATTCGATGCACCACTCCAATGCTCATATGACTTACCTCTCCCCACTGGTAAGTTGGAGTTGTAATAGATGCTTTAACTCTAACCCAATTGCCGATTTGGATTTCCTCTTCCTCTACCACCTCTACCTCCGCTGGATCAAGCATCCAGGTTTTGGAGCCAGCTGGAGTATATATTCTCAGCTTGCCATCAGCGTCAATTGCAGATATTGTACCAATGCTAGCATGGCTATGGCCTGACCATCCAAATTTTGGGTGCTTCACAGTGGGTTTAACCCTTACCCTTTGCCCAATCATCAGCCTCTGCACTCGTTCAAGATAGGCTGCAGGCCCCACCCACCTTTCTTGCTCTCCACAAAATCCAACAAAAGTGCTTCCATCTGAATCATCTTCCTGATACCCAATTCCTTGTACAATACCAATATTACCTGGCCCAATAGATTTCCAGGTATTGGCACTTTCTCTCACCCTCACCCATTCTCCAACTTCAAATATCTGCTCTATCTCAAGATCAACAGGATCTCCTCTCCACAACCCTGGTAAACCAAAGAATGCTACTCTTACTTCTCCATCGGCATGAACACTGGTAATAATTCCTCGTGAATCTGGTTGAGCCCCTCTCCAACCCCACCTTGGCTCACCCATTCCAGCTCGAAAGTGGACATGCTGACCGACTTTAATGGAAGGAACCTTCTCAACATCTGTGTAATGAGTAATCCACTTCCCTTTACGGAAACAGCAAGCCAATTCCAGATAGCCAGTCTCTTGTACACTATGCACAACAGCTAAACTCTCCTTCCCTATAGTGTTCCAATCATAACTTGGTCTAGTACCTAGGCTTGGTTTTGAACGTACCCAATCACCAACTTCAAAACCTGAGAGCCGCTCAGCATCTCCAGGAGAAACTCTCCACAAGCTATGCCTGCCAGTAACTCTTACCTACAAAGAATAATCAAAATGTCACTGATCTAAAATAGATAGGTTCCATAAAATCTACAGAGCATATACACACGTTGTCCTCCTATGCTGGCAAGTTTCCAATTTTACAAAACCTATCAAATTAAATTGTTTGAGCTTAACATAGCAATGAATTCATTGGCTGTGAGATTCAGCATGAATTGCCAACAAATTAGGAACCAACACCCAAAGAGCTTGTTAACATGCACAACATCAAATATGAGCATGCTTACATTTAAAGCTCCATCCATGTCAATCCTCTCAATTTTTCCAACAGTTGCAGGAGTTTCATTTGACCATCCAAGCCGGGGCTGAGTAACAGAAGGCATAACATGAATCTCCTGTCCAACTTCAAAAGGAGGTACTTTCTCCACATCTGTTACAGAGCAACTAAAAGGCTTGCTTCTGAAGCAGAAAGCAACACCAATATCACCATCATCCTCCAAGCTATGAATTATTCCGATGCTGTTACGTGTTATGTCCTCCCATCCATATTTTGGAGAAGATACAGATGCTTTTACTCTTACCCAATCCCCAACCTATTACGAATGAGCAGAAGGATTTACACAGAAGTCAGATTATTAAAACACCACCTCACAGATTTGAAATCTGACATACAAAAAAAGAAGGAATTGCCATATATTACCTTGAAGTCCTCAACCTTCTCCATGTCAGAAGGATCAGCCTGCCATGGTATTGGTCGATTTGGAATTTCAATTACTAGCAGACCGTCATTCTCTATCTCACTGATCTTTCCAACACTATGATGGGTCTCACCGCCCCAGGCATATCTAGGTTCTGCAACAGATCGCTTCACGCACACTCTGTCACCAATCTGTAGAAACAAACAACTGATTAAACTTTCTTTCAACCAACAAAAATAAATAATTGAGCAATTTATGATTTAAAATTATGCATAGAAGCAAAATGGAAAGTTCTCCCATACCCTGAAAGGGGCAACTGGCTCCACCTCTTCTGGTTCACAATGCCATGGATTTGGAAGATAGCACAGTTCTAACAGCAGACTACTATCTGGTCTGACACAGTACACTATACCAATGCTCCCTGGTGTAACAGATCCTAATCCATGCTTTGCAGTAGTCAGCGTAGGGCGAATACGAACCCAATCTCCAACCTTGAACTCTTCAACTCTTTCCATCTCCGCAGGATCAGCTTTCCATCCTCTGGATGCTCCAGGAAATCCAACACGGAGGATCCCATCGTCATCAACACACAACACAGTTCCGATACTGTCACGAGATTGACCACGCCAACCAAACCTGAAAATACAACAGGATCAGCCACCAATAAAAAATGAGCAAAATTTATTTAATGCAAGTGAAGACAGATGCAGACAAGATAAATTACCCAAAACTTACAATAGATACGCCTTCAAATCATGTATACAGAGATCTAAAATCAGACAGCAACTATATAATTAACATAAGCCTGTTTCAGGATCATCATATGAGTTTTCTATATGTTAAATCCCATGTTTTGGGTGGGAGGTTGGCAAACATGAACAACAATTCAATATATATATATAATTGTCAGTTCAATCGAGAGGCTACAATTTTTTTCTTTATAGTTTTGACATGTTCTGTGTCCTAATATACTGTTGGGCTCTCTCTAGTTTAGTGAACAATCAGTTCACCCTTTTTTGCAAACGGCATTTTATTAGTACGAGTCTTATTTGTTCTTAGTAATTTATTTAATTAGAAAAGTAAGAAGGACAGTATTGACAACAATAATTCTGTTTACATATTAATGGGACATAAAGCATGTATAGCATCCAAAGAAGAGAATTTATATTAGGTACCATATAAACATAGCATAACTTTAAGGTATGATGCTGTATACAAGTACCACAGGAAAAATGAGGATACTAAAAAGATGTGATTATCAGCCTAGTAACCTCAGCCAAAAAGAACTAGGATATAGCACAAGTATATTATCTAAAACGCAAACAGCTACTCCTAAAGGCCACATTCAATCGCTATTTTTCATGTGAAGCATACTCTAAATCCCAAGTCTATTGCAAAATAGTGAAATACGGATCCACAGGAACATCAAAACCAGCCGCAAAGCGGAAAAATACCATATACCTCATATCAGATAAGGGTATACCTACAAATAGTTACAGTTAGATATTACTGAAAATACAGAAGGCAAAATGAAAGTTTTCAAAACCAGCAGAGATCCATAAATAATTTTGTTAAGTTCATACACTGCCTTCAACTAATTGTCCACAGCAATTTGTAACCGTTTGTTACTTATTAAGAGAGCTTGTACAATATTATATATAACCACTTTCAGTTAATTAAAGACTCCAGCACCAACAATTTTTCCTTCAAATTTATAAAGCTCAGATAAAATGATTTGACAAACAAGACAAATAAAAACTACCTATAACAAAAACTATTTTGAATCATTTCACTCCAGAAATTTTGATGGATTAGAATGATTACAGGCCAAATATACTACATAAGAGTTACACCTAGAAAAGCAGTTGAAACAGCTTCCAAACAAGAATGAATAGCAAATGATTTACTATGCAATTTTATTTTCTCATGAAAACTACAGAAATTGCAAGGCTCGCTAATCATTTCCAATTATAAGAAGATCACGCCATAACATGTCCGTAACCTTAAAATTATTTTTTTTTTTGAAGTATTAGTCCGCATGGCTTGATCAATTCCATAGATTAAATTAAGAAATATTAAACTTATTAACATGTAATTTGCATTTTTTGTGAAAAGCCATAATAAGTGTGTAAAATTTTTCATGTAAATGAATATATTAACTGGAAAGAGACCACATATTAGAAACTATATAGCTCCAAACCTTGGCTCTTTGACATCTGGTTTTAGTTGGACATGCTGTCCCCTGTCCAATGGAATTAACTTTATAACTTCATTTGCCAAAACATGTGCCTCTCCAGAACAAAATGACACAATAAGATTGTCTTTGTCAATGACACTTTGCACAAAGCCAACACTTCTAGGTTTTGCACCTTGCCACCCATAGGTAGGAGTTGCGACACTCCTTTTAAACTTAATCCAATCCCCCACTTCAAATCTGAACACAATTGATAATTCAATAGTCACGTTTAGGGAACTAAAAAAATTTATCAAAAAGCAAACATCAACATATAATCCATCCTCACATTGTAGGAGAAAGATGAACTCTTCTATTCATTAGTGCCTCCATTAGATCTTCCGAAATCCATTCCCGGGGAAGGGCCTCCAAAAAGTCACGTAATGTTTTACCACTGTCAACAATACATGCATTAAAAGTCAACTGGAAAGTAGAGCTATAAATTGCATCTCGGAGAAAAGTAGGATGATTTAATCAATGACTCAACAAGCAAACCACAGTAGATGAAATGACAATCAAAATGCATACAGACTTTGTTAACTCCAATCTAACATGGGACACAACTTTATTCAAAAAGGCATTTTCATATGACTGGACATGGTATATACCATATTTATTTTTAAAAAATTTAAAAGAAAAACAAAGTGTGGCCCTCAAATTAGGTTAGGAAAAATAGTGAGGGTTCAACAGTATTGGTCACAACGCAGCATCTACACATCCCTTTGGGCTTCAACAAAAGAAATTTGGAAAACATTAAAGCAGATGATGATGATTCATCATGGGATGAAAACAGTTTCTGGGCATCTATTTGGGAGTCCATTTTTCTGAATTCAGGTACATCTTATTCCTCTATTTTCCAAAGCTAGGAAGCAGCAGTTGTTTGTCAGTGGGAGGTTACCTTTTTGATGGGTGAAAATAAAAATTTTTGCTAATGATTTTGAATGTCAAAATCTTGTACACACTTGGGTTTGGAGTTTGAATTTTTTGGGGATCAATTATTAATCCTCTTGTAAATCTCTTTACATGAGAGATGAAGAATTGCAAGCTATATGTTAGCATATTGGACTATGGGTCCATGTTCATACTGATGTCTGTTTCACAAACATTAACCAGAAAGACTCACTACCCTATCTCTAGGTTCTGTGGTCTAAGGAAAATTTAACCACCTACATCTCATCAAAATCCAGACTCATTGTGCTCTAGTTCCAACAGTTCAAATGATTAAAAACATCCCAGAATAACAAATTTTCAGAATAATTCAGCGTATGCATATATCATAATCTAGCTAATCATGACTGAAATTAAGTTTCTATAAAAATTATATAATAAATATACAAGATGGTGATATTTAAATTTGATGATATGATGAATGGATCAGTGTAGATCCAATTAAATGTTACAACTTTCTGCTCTTTTATTTTAACTTTGGAAGACAGAAGGTGAATTCAATTTATATTTTTAGGAGACAATGGAAGAGTGCTGCAAATTTTAAATATTTATTGCGAAGATTTGATATCAATGGAGATTATCTCTCAATCTCCAGAGAGTAAACAAGACGCATGAAGAAGGTTAACAGAAACTACTTGCCTGTGATTCCTAACTTCAACAGCAGCAGTTGGATTGCTAAGCATAAGAATGAGCCATTCAAGGTTTTCACGTATCATTTTTGCAGCATCTGCTGCTGTATGGAAAGCATTATTACCTTCATCATCCTGAAATGATGAGTGGAGATACTGTAAGATGGAAATTGCCAAATGAAAATATACACATTATAGCAAGCTAATCGATATTGTAAATTGCTGTTATTTTACTCTAGTTGTCTAGTGGTGTTGAAGTTGACCACAAGATGACTTCAGAGATAAAATTTAGAATCATAAATGAAATACAATAAGGATTCAAGACAAAATGAGGAATGTTGAAGAAGACAGTATCTATTTTCCTTGACTATTTAATCAACTAAAGAAATTACATATGTTAAGGATGAAAGATCATCCATCCAAGAATTACATTGTCAAAGAAGAATTGATACCATTTTATTCTTTTATACCAGAAATATAACTTTGGAAACCAAAAATTCCTCCTAAAAACCAATCTTCCAGATGGAGACTTTGGCCTAAGGGGAAAATAAATATGAAAAAAAAAATTATATATTTGAAATCATTTATATACATGAATATGTAACAAAAATAATTTAGTCTTTAAAGTTCAATGATATTCCAATAAAATATAATCTATTTTGACAAACAAACAATATATAAGATGAGAAACCAATAACCATTTTTCTAAAGGACTTCTTTCCGAAAAATGTGCTCAGATATTTAGCAAATGGAATTTGCCCACACGAAGCTTTCCCAGAAATAGCTCATTGAATCAGTTTAAAAAATTTTTACCTAGCATTGTTAAACAGACAGGATAAACCATTCCATTCAGAGGAACCATAAAACAAATATCAGACCTAGCATATAAAGAAGGGCTCCAAGCAAGAGTAAGTTGCTTTAGGTGTATATTAAAAACCAATTTCATTTAACACTCTGTAATAACAGTTCTGAATAAAAAGGGGGAAATAGAACCTGCAAATTACAGTCAGCTCCAGCAGATAAGAGCAGCCCAACACATGATTTTGCGCCTCTAGCCAATGCTACATGAAGGGGTATTGTATTATGAACATTTCGAATGTTCACATCCACTCCAGCATCAAGAATAATCTATTTGACATTTGTAAAATAAACAATTATCAAGCAGAAACCAGAACAAAACACAAAAAGTTTCAAGAATTAACATCTGCTTAAGATGCTCATGGGCATCAGTTACTCTAGAAGTACTATGAATGTAACTAAAGGAATGTCTATGACTTACCTTGACCAACTCAACATCATTAGCCATAGCAGCAATATGCAATGCAGTCCGATTCTGAGCATCTTGGGCAGTTGGATCAGCTCCGGCGGCAAGCAATATTTGCACCAATTTTCTCCCCTCTATAAGTATATAATACAAATAAGTTAAATATAAAATCATGAAATTAAAGTAAAGGATAAAGAGCATTAAAGCAATGCTGAAACAGTGCAGTGCAACAAGTGGAATCGGAAAGTAAATGAAAACTTAAAACACAATACAAACTGAAAACAAAACTTTACGACAAGTTCCTGTCAAAATGTGAGCATCTCTAGAGGCAGCAACAGGAAAAGGGAACAAAATTGCCTATAAATTAACATATAAAAATGCTTTAATTGTTAATCTTCCACAATATAGTATAACCAACATGCATCATCCAGAGGTCCATACACTAATGAAATAGCAGTTGTTCAACAAAAACAT
Source organism: Anacardium occidentale (assembly GCA_026122585.1). Classification (NCBI taxonomy): domain Eukaryota; kingdom Viridiplantae; phylum Streptophyta; class Magnoliopsida; order Sapindales; family Anacardiaceae; genus Anacardium; species Anacardium occidentale. Next base: position 592,924 of record JAJEJH010000070.1, on the reverse strand, counting down.
ATTTTGAACAGGACTACTCAAGTTGATAGTAATCATTATAATTAACTAGTGAACACTGAAAGAAATCCCACTCAATCTTGTTTCCTTGGATGATAAAATGTCAGATTAACTTTGTAAAAAATTTTCCCAACCTTCAGCACCACAGTTACTAATATTATTTATAATTCAAATAAAAAGTTTGAATTCTTCGGGATTTTTCTTTTCATTTTAAATATAAATTCACAACATGCTTCTGATATTTACTGCCTCCTAGAAAGGGAAGTAATAATTATAAATACAATCATCTGTATGGGTTTTGATATTACACCCACATCACCTAGTTGATGGGTTGTTATGTTGTACATATGTGGTTGGGCACCCTCCTCATTTGAGTTAGCTTTTGGGACTGAATTTTACCCAAGCCCATCCATATATACAAGAAAATTAGTATAACTCCATATGTTTTGTCAAATACGAAATAATATTGCAAGTAATCAACAAGGTAGGAATAAAACAACAAAAAGTTAGCAGGGCTAAAGAAACAACTTTTAACCAACACAGCAACTCCACAACACTCAAGGATTTTAAAGACAACAATAAAAAAAAAGCTGACATGTTATAAGGCACTTCTTTCAAATACTTGAATATTGAAGCTTATGGCCTTTCCAAGTCATAAAACAACAATTAAAGAACAGAATAGAAGCTCCATTGAGTTACTTTTAGCAAGGACTTTATAGCCTGCATCCGCATTAGAACAATGTAAAGTCACATTTTATTTTGGTGTTCATGTGGACAAGATTTTTGAGTTTTTAGTCAGAGATCTAACTCTCTTACAGTGGATACCTTGCTACACCTTTGCCTCCTTTTTCCATACTTCAATATACTAGCGTTTCCTTAAAAAAATTATATCACATGATTTTATCCATTGTTAAGTTACCACATGAAAAAAAATTAAGCTGAAAATATGGGTCTAAAAATAGAAACAAGTTCCCTAGCATGCAACAAAATGCCAACCAAAATATCAATAACCAAAAACCACGAAAACAAGTATAACTACAAGCATAACTTAAAATAATTTAATACAGTAAGGGATTTGGAACACAAGATCACTTTGTCAACTTGACTCTAATATCATGTCAAGTTACCACTTGACCAAATGCTTAAACATAAAAGTCATTAACCTCAATCATTAGTCATATGCTTGATCCACCCTAAAATTTAGAACATTACCAATTTCATGATCTTTCTTCAGAGCAGCTGCCATACAAAGTGCCGTGCCAACTGGGCTGGGAATGTCAATGGCCTCAGCAACTTCTTCTGGTGATGCAACTTCAACCCACCTTTTAACAACCATTACATTCCATGTTGCTACACACAAATGCAATGGTCTGCAACATAAAAATTAGATGAGAAACATTAATGATATCAAAATAAAATAATAAAACATATTGACCACCATAAACCAAGGAAGCAAAAGTTTTAGAAGGAATTGCAACAAATATTGGCTTCATTTTTCAGTACCTATAAAAAATCTTAGAGCCACAAAATTATTCCACCCTAACCACACCATTCTACGATTCAAAAAGGAAAGAGATAATAATGAATGAAAGTGAAAGCAAAAGGAGAAGGCTGAGTATCGTGTTTCACATATCAATATCAACTTGTGAGAAAAGAGAAAAAAAGTATATGCTCACGTCAAATCTTTCGAGTTTAGAACAGCCATTGATCTACAACCACCATTTTCTAATATAACAAGAGCACAATCTGTGTATTTCTTGCCAACAGCTCTGTGAAGTACAGATTCTCCCTCATCATCTACTGCATTGGGATCAGCTCCAGCCAATAGCAACTCCTGAAGACTAATAGTTTATTAATATAGAACTTTCAAAAAATAAAGAGCCCAAAAGATTTAAAAAAACAATCAGCCATATTAGGATGAACCATAGACCTACCCGCATGCAATCAGGTTGGCCATGGTATGCACAAACATGAGCAACAGATGGACCAAAGCCTTCTCGCAATCTAGATCTAACATTAGCACCTCTTTTGATAAGAGCATGAACACATTCTGGGGATCCAGCTGCCAAAGCAAAAACAAGTGGAGCATCACCATCTTTGTCCAATACGTCCACATTTGCCTCTGAATACTCCAGTATAGCCTCAACTAAATCAGCGCTACCACGTCTACAAGCCAAATGAAGAGCAGTTTGACCATCAGCATTTTGTGCTTCCAAAAGTGAATAAATAGAGCTGCTAGAATTTCCTGATGCATTCTTTGCAAGCAGATCTCTGCATGAACAAAGAAAAGGGAATGAAGAAGCTAGACAGTTAACATTTCCTAAAATGACAGTCAGTATAGACTCATCTGCACCAAACCACACTAACCTGACACCACTGACATCCCCTTCAGAGACAAATCGATGTAGATGGGTGGGATTGTCTTGAAAAATCTCCAAATCACAAGGAGGAGATGACTCCATCACATTTGATCCAGAGCATTTGGTAAAGCCTCTGTACCAGACATATGAAAAAGAAAATATCTACAATCAAGTCAAGCAAACTACAGATGTTGATTCTTCTTTCTCTTCACACACAAAAAGAAGCAGATATATGCTTTATGTGATAGATGTTAACAAAAGCATTGGGAGTAGATTTACAAATGATCTCAGCAAGATTTCAATCAGACTAAGACGTTAGCGTCTAAACTACCAGAAAGTAAAAGATTTTAAGTGCAACAAAAGATCACATTCATCAATTGCAAGTTCTTACATATCAGGACTTGCAGGAGGACTCCGTGGAAGCTCTTGCAAATGACGGAGAAATATTGCTAGCATTGCATTAAAAGTTGGTCTTTTTGATGCCTTGAACTGCAGGCAGTCACCAATCATCTTCCACAGTTCCCTAGGTATTCCAACACCCACTATACTTGCATACTGGGGGGGTAATTTTCGCATTTTTACAACAGCCTGATAAATTTCCTCAGCACTTAAGCCAGCCCACCTGCACAAAGAATGTCAACTTGTCTCACGGTGAAATCATACCACAGATAAGAAAAATCAACAAGGAAGAAATCAAGACAAATATTAGTTTCTTCACATACGGGATGGAACCTGTGCACATCTCCACCAATGTACAACCAAAACTCCAAGCATCCGATTCTGGTGATATACCTATTGCGTCATCCCAAAACAAATTTAAAGACTTCTTTACTGGCTCCCATGCCTCAGGAGCTGTATAGTGTGGACTAAGCATTGTGCACTCCATGCATGAATGGATCCTAGAGGAATCACACTCTGGCCGAGCTTTCCGACAAGCAGGTTTCTTCAGAATTGCAGCAAGTCCATAGTCAGAAACCACAGCTCGACCATTTACATCTAAGAGAAGATTGGATGGTTTCAGATTCATACAAACAATACCAGCTGCATGAAGTTCAGCCACACCTCGTGCAATATCTGCTCCATATCTACAATAGGGAAGAAAAAAAAAAAAGGAATGTTAACACAAAAGCCACAGCCAGCAAATATTTACCAATCTTATGGTGGTAGAAGCTTAGAACATTGTAATGTTTATGGTAAAGAAACTAAACTCAACATCATCTTTAAATACTTCATTATTGTTTTCAATACCTACTTCAGAGAGAATTTGTGTGCAGGAAAAAAGAAAGATGCATGAGTTCGCCACTTAGAGCAACAAAACTTTTGCATAATCTAAATCCTGAAACATAAAACTTCCATGCAAACAGACCAACTTATCACATATTAAAAACTTATTCCACTTTGCCCTTGCCTTCCACTCAACATAAAAAAATTCATAATTTATAGTAATCCATTCATCATAAGAAGGACAATATACGAATTTGAAATTAGTCGATTAACAAACACTTTCAACTTAACACAACTCTAATGAAAGCAGAAGACAAGTGTTATAGCCAGAGAGAGCAACAGTGTGGCCACAGTAAGTTTGAGATCCAAGGGAAGACATGGTGAGAATGCAGATCTGATTCAACTATATGATTTCATAGCCATTTTAATATAAAAATTCAGCAAGTGAAAAAGAAAGTGATATCCTGGATTATTTCCCTCGTTTATCCTAATGTTGATAAAATAGAGATTTCAATAATTGCATATCCAGTGAAGTAAAAAAAGTTCACAATCATAATGTTCCCACCACCATATTACTCCTTGACCAGAAAATCCTATCGGCCATGTAAATGCATTAGTATTCTTAAAGTTGTTTCTCCAAATTCTAGTGTCAAACAATTATACATGAAAACGTGAGCTCTGAAGCCTCTTCCAGAAACATGTATACTTTTCAAGAAGGGAAGAATACAAGCTCTACTCCACATTCTAATCCCATTTGTATGGTATAACATTCAGAATTAGTCAGAAGTGATTTGTGCCAAAACCCACTCAACACGAAAGATATCTAAATTTTTAGCAGTGTATACATTATGTGGATTGAAGGAAACAATCACCATACAACAATATTGTTGACTACAACATCAAGCAGACTCCTCAACCTCCCTTACTCCTTGCTGAAATATGAATAGACCACAATGGATACTCTATATCTATCAAAAGCTCCACTCAATTCCTAAAATTAGCTGGAAACTGCCTATGAAATTCATAAGAAATCTCTCCTTAAACAAGCTTTTGAAAAATTAATTAATTGGAAGATCAGAGAAATTTGGCCTTAAAAAGAAGTTCTTTTCCTCACACCTATACTTACTTTTTTCATCAACTGGCAGAAGAAAGAAAAACATTATACATCTTAGATATCAGTCATAAACACAAAACCATTCATGCTGATACCCCACCTAATATTAATCAGAAGTGAAGTAACATTATCAATCCTCAAAGTTATGTGGCGTGACAAGGTTCACATATCTCTCTGAAGCACTATGAACCTCCAAAGGATACAATCCTTTTCAAATACTGTACATCCAGCGGCAGCACAATTGTCCTTTAAAACCAATTATCAAAACTGAACCCCAAATTTCCAGATCAAACAATAACATAACCAATCAATATAAAACCACAAGAAACCATCATCACGTAATCCATTAGACTAAAGAAAATGACTCACCACACAATCCAGCACCAAATAACTCTAGAATAAATAATCAACTTAAAAAATCCCTAAAAGACTTTTAAATTTGCCAAGTGCCCTCCTGCAGTATACTTTCTCTACTCTAGTATGAGGCAATGACTTGATCTGCACGTGCAACAACTTCTCCCAACGCCCTTAACATAAAACCCACAAATAATCAATTGCTTCATTTCAAGTGATTAATTCCAATAGCGTGAAAAACGTATCACAAGCACTCAATAGAAAACCTCAATGAAACCACTGCTTAACTCACTGCTTCCGCCAAGGAATCAATTTAAACTAAATATAGGATCGTAACAAACTCTGGAACAAGGAATTAAATTAAAAGACCACTAAAAAGGACTTTTTGATTAGTCAAATGCACTACCAACTTGATAAAAGAATCTACATATAGATACTCAAACGTACATAAGAATTATCAAAAACTCATTAATTGCACATAAAATTAAGCTTAAAAAAAAAAAAGCAAAAACCTTAAAATTTGCTCCAAAGTAAGCCTTCCTTCACTCCCCTGCATCGCAGAGTGTACAGACCCACTACACTTATCCATTACAAGGTCCAAACACCCTTCCATCCTCAAAACCCCATGAAAGGTACACACATTTCTACACCACATGGACGCTCTCTTCAAATTCTCCAGCTGTCCAACCACCCAATCCACCTCCATTCCGTCCCCCACCGCCACTTTCTTCACAGCCACCTTGTGCCTACACCTTCCATGGGTCCCACCGATCCACCCGACCCAAACCTCCACCCCCGCCCTCCTCCCTTCACCTAATTTCCTCGCCAATTTCACCTCCTGATGCACCCCGATCTTGATCACCGGCCCGCAGGCCCCCGAACTCGATGCGTGGGACCCTCTCACGCTCCGCCCCAAAGTCACATCACCGTCTTCATAGCTCCCATCATTATGACTATTGTTATTACCATAATGGTAATGAGTATCTTCGTCACCGCCACCATATTCGTGTTCATCTCCGTCGTCATCATCCGAGGTGACATCACAGTCGAGATTAGGCCGGGTGTTACGGTGGTTGTGGTTAGCGTGGGTGGCGGCGGAGAGGACGAGAGCGAGGACAGCGAAGTTCTTGCGCAGCGCGTTGACGGAATTGCCTACGACGGTGACGTGACGGCAACGGGGGCAGGAGAGAGTGGTATCGGTGGAGGCGGAGAACATTCTGGAAAGACAGTCCTTGCAGAAGCCATGCCCGCATTGAAGAAGGAGTGGGACCCGCTCTTTCTCGTTGTACCGCGTTTGGCAGACGGAACAACAGGGGACTTTCATTTTGATTTTTAGGCGGAAATGAAATTGGGTTTGGAAACTGGAATTGATTCGAAACGACGGCGGATCAGAAGATCTCGAGTTGGAAAGGCCGTAGATCCATAACAGAAAGAATCAAGGGTTTTTAAAGTAAAGAGTTTTGAGTTGGATGGTGGTGAAGTTAAAAACGAAAAAGTGCTTTTGGTTTAGCTTTTGCTTCCACTCATGGCTGAAGCTGAACTTGAAGCTGAAGTTGGGAAGATTGGGTAAGTGCCCAGTGTAAAAGGAGAAAAATGCTTATATCTGTCTTTGTTCAATTATGGGAAAAAGAGGAATGCTTGTTTCAATCTCAGCCGTCCATTGTTGAATATTTATATTTCAAGACTTTGATGGGTTGTTTCAATTTAACCCGAAATAGGGCTAAAATACTTCGATAAAATACGCTTAAAATTATTTTTACATCTCCAACTCATCAAGTTGCTTCCCAGCAGGTACATTCCGTGCTACAATTTGGACAAATCTGTAACTGACACTTGTAATAACATAATAAATAAATTCTATATATATTTTTATAAGTATCTAGGAGTTAGAATAGAGAGGGCAAAAGACAACTTTTATGACCAAGATAATCAATTTCCAACTTCAATTCATTTAAATGTCATGTTATGGGAACCCCTGTCTCAATTCAATTCAATATTGTCTCTGCTGATGTTAACGTAAAAAATTCTAGTCTACCCATTTTTATTTTTATATATCGAGAATTCAAAACTCATTACATAATCAGCCAAAGTTTGAATAAAAAGGCCAAATAAAAAAAATTCGAAGGGAGAAGATTATAATTCTATCTCCACTTTTTTTATTTTTGTTTTCAAATTCTAATAAAATTTTATTCAAAATGATTAAAATATTTTTAAAAGAGTAACTCTTTGATTAGCAAATAATGATAATAATAATAATAATATATATGTATGTATATGTATATATGTGTTGATGATTTCTTAAGATATACATGGGTAGATTTCCTTATACAAAAAAATGGCACATCCATTGCTTTCAAAAATCCTGTAGTTGAATTACAAGTTGAGAAAATTGTAAAGTAGAAAGAATCTTGAAAATTAAAAGTGACCACAGGAAAAGGTTTGGGAATTTTATTTTTTCTAAGTATTTGACATTTTGGATATTAATCATGAATTTCCATCTCAAACACCCTAAAAGAATTGTGTAGTTGAATGTTAAAACAAAATCATTCAACAGATATCAAGAGTGATGCTTAACACAAAAAGACTTATAAGTTGACGCAATAAATTCAACATGTCATATAAGTAAAATAGTTTATGTAAGACAATGTATAAAACAAACGTATTATAAACCTTGAAAATTTAAAGAAGTTTGATCTATCTTATTTTTATATTTTTTATTGTAAGTGTTTTGTGTATAATTATAGAGATTTTGGGTTATTTTATTAACAATATAACTTATAGAATCTATAATATGCAAATTGAGCAGGTTATGAGGTCTATAAACATTTGTTACTTCTTTTAGAACAAACAAGAACTTTTCACCACTAAGTTAGAAAACAACGTGAATCTACTCATAGTGCCCAGAACATTGAAATAAAAGAAAATTTGCCCAATCTCAATGTAAATCAAGAAGAAAACCTCTATTATGGATCAAGAAAGTTCATTCACTATCGATAGGTATAAAAAATCTAAAAAAGGTAATAGTTATAAAGAGAAAGTCACAAAATGAAATTAATCATTAGTGTTAACTTTCTTAGATAATGCTAAAAACACAAAACAGGCTTTGACAAATGATTGTTGTATGCAAGAAAAGCTTGAACAATTTAGAAGGAATGATGTATGGGGTTTTTTACCTTAACCAATTAGTGGTGACATTATTGGAAACACATGGGTGTTCAAAATGAATTTAATGAGTTTCATAACATTGTAAGAAACATAGCTCAGCTTTTAGCTTAAAGAAACACTCAAATAGATGGATGATAAAACATTTGCTCTTATAACAAGACTTGAGTTCATATGATTAATGTTTGCACTTGTTTGTTGCTCATAATTTAAATTGTTTCATATATATGGAGGTAAAAAAGTGTCTTTTAAATGGTTTATTGATAAAAGAAGTGTATGCAAAGTAGTCGACTGGATTTAAAGATCCTCGCTTACCTAATCATGTGTAAAAGTTTTTAAATGCATTATATGGTCTAAAATAAGCACCATGGGCTTGGTATGAAAGATGACAACTTTTCTTTTAAATCATGGCTACAAGGAATATACTACTAACAAAACATTATTCATTAATCATACAAGAAGATAATGTGTCGTGAACAAATTTATGTAGATTATCTGGTGTTTAGATCCACTTCATGTGCACACACTAAAGAATTCATTAACGTAATATAACATGAATTAGAAATGAGCATAGTAAGTGAATTAAGCACATTTTTAGGTTTGTAAATAAAGTAGGTCAAACACAACCTTTTTATAACTCAATATACATAGTTTTAAAACATGTTAAAGAAATTCAGATAAAATGCCTCAAGAAAATCTAAATCACCCATGAGCACAATATTAAAACTAACCAAAGATGAATATAGGAAATTGTATAAAAATATGATAAGAAGCTTGTTCTATCTTACAACTAATAAACTCAATATATATTTTAGTGTACGAGTATGTGCCAGATACTAATTTGATCCAAATAAGTCACACCTGTCAATAGTGAAAAGGATTGTAAAATAAGTGACTAGAACATGTGACTTTGGATTGTGATATACATTTGACATTAACTCAATTCTTGTTGATAATAGTCATACTGACTAAGCTGGGAGCATGGATGACAAAAAAACATCTTTAAAGGATGTTTTTATCTCAGGAACAATTTGGTAACCTAATATAGTAAGAAGCAAAACTACATAATACTCTCAACCACTAAAGCTAAAAATATTGCAGTTGGAAGTTGTTGTCCATAGGTTCCTTGGTTCTAACAAATGTTTTTCACATATGGTTTTTTTCAAGGTTGTAAAACAGTCTATTGTGATAAAATTAATGCGATAAATATATTTGAAAATCATGTCCAACACTCTAGAATAAAACACATTGTTATTAGAGATCGTTTCATGAGAGACTTGGTTGAAGAGAAAATGATTGTCTTAAATGATGTTCATAATAAGGAACAATTGGCCGACTTGTTCACAAAAACACTTGTCTTTCAAACTTCTGTAAACTTGAGAAAGTCAATTGGTATAATTTATTTGAAATAAATATATAATTTTGAATAAGTATAAGTGGATATACCATTTGACATTGTTTAATTATGAATGGTTGATCGTTGTAAAGTTCTTTTTAGTTGAACCTTTGCTTGTGTTATTTCATTTCTTAAAGTGCTTGTGTGACATATATTTTCATCATTAAGAAAACCATAATTGATCACTTCTTAAAAAAAGTTACTTTACATTATTTAGTGAAAGTTATTATTGAATAATCTTCTTGAATATTGTGACTCCTATATTTAGGAAGAATTATCATTAAGAAGACTACCATTCTGCAAGCATGAAAACTACACAGGGTTACAAGTGAGAGTAAGAAAAATGCCCAAAAATTGCTAAAATGTCTATAATCTATCTTTATAAAGAAAGTGATATTAATTTCTCAAGCAAAAGAAACGAGCCATGAAGGAAAAGGGAGCATAGAAATAATAAAAAAACAACAACTGTGTTGAAGACCTTTTATACTAACACTACACACACTAAATATGAGTCTTTAAAAATACTTGAATTTTGATGGTGTAAATTATCTTTCCTTAACACTCAGTCAATTTTGATCCTTTTATTGATATCTCAAGCATGATGTTAGTTAAGTAGTTCTAATGTTAATCATCTTGCATTATTTTGATAATATCTTGTAATGCATTTTTTTATTGATCAGTTTGTTTTTTTAAATAGTGGACATGTTTGTTTATTTTCAGTTTGATTTTTTGAGTATTCTTGTTAGAAGAAGTTATGTAAATGTATGTGTTCACATAAAGTGTGACCACATTTTCCCACTTCTTTTTGTGCTCACATAATTGTATTATGTTGATACAATTTGAAATCCATCTCTTAGTTGAGCTTGACCATTTTGCTAGGTGATAAGAATATCACTTTTAAGGTTTTTCTATTTCACTCAGAAATATTTTTTTAAAACCATAGAGTTGTCTTTTTGTTCTTTGGTTAAGATTATTATTATTATTTCACTTTTCATTTCGACTTATTTAAATTTTTGCTAAACATCATTTCTCATGGCTTTGAAAAGCGTTGTAACGAAAGAACTTAGAGACCAATACATTGAAAAGAGAAAGACAACAAGTTGAATCAATCAACAACAATGGTTGCGTCCAATCATATTTGAATCAAATATAAAGTCTACTCTTTTGAAAACAATATGATCGTCGAGATCTACTTCACCTAAACCTACTCCTACAAAGTATAGAAAACTTTTAGTTACGTAAAAAGGCAAGAAAAAAATGGTAACAACTAAAAGACTAACATTTTTGTTTCCTTGTATTGAAGAAATATTTTAAAACAACATTTGTCAAAGGCCATTGTTACGTGAATTTTGGGTCAAAGTAGATGACTTTAATGATATGACCTTAAGACCTTGGTTGGCATCTTGTGAGTGGCCTAATACTATAGAAAATCTCATGATACCAACGCATATATTGTCACATGAATCTTATGCTAACATATGCAAGAATATCATATACGTCAATAATCCACACGTTGGACTAGTTTATTGTTGAGAGATTTTGGTCTTCTTCTTCTTTAATGTAATTAGGGAGCATCTAAGCTTACCTAATGTTGATAATCCTCAGTTTCTTGTTTTGTACGACTTGAAGAAAGTTGTTAAAGTATTGGCAACCAATGTAATCACATGGTAACAAAAATCTGACTCTTTTAACCAAGATATCTATCCCCCTTTTATAAATTATTGTTCAAAAGCTCTTTGACTAATTGGATGCCTTCCATGCATAATTCAATTGTGAGAAGCAATAAAGCTCTATTACTTTATGTCGTGGGAACTAAAAACAGAATAGATTATCATATTCGACCCAAGTCATGAGTTCACTGAGTCAATCAATAAGTGAGCTTAGCTTTAGTTGGGCTACTTAAGCTCTACTGAACAATAACAAGTCAAGTTTAACTTGAAATAAATTGAATTATAAATAGTTTTCAATTGACTCAATTTGTTTACAACCATAGTCTCTGGGGAGTGACACCATGACTAGAGTTGGATTCTTTGTAAGTCTAGTCACTTGTGTCATTTGTTCCATCTTCCTGAGTCATTTGAAAAATCATTTTGTGGTAGAAGATTGAAGGAAGAAAAATGTATTATTGGATAACCAAGGAATACTTTTCTTAAACTCTTATTATTGATGTGAATTAACATACACCAATGAAAAGTAGGAGGGATTGGGAACACAAAAAATAATAATAACATTTAAAATTGGTGAAATAATTCCATACCTACTATTTAAGTTAATTAGTAGAAATAATTATGAGTGAGTGAAATTGTTTTAATGTATTATTATATTTATAATACAAAAAAAATAAAATTACATGTAAATCCATTATATTTAAATAAGATAATTATATGATTTTGATTGCTCATGAAGGACCTTGATGGTGATTAATTACAAAACATCTTACACTAATAATATATATTATATTTATATAAATAATTTCTAAAAAAATTGTATTGACTTATTTTCGGATGTTAAATCAATGGCCAAAATTATGTTCCAAAAATTGTTTCCTTAATGATTTTTTTTCTTCAGAATTTCATATGACATAATAAAATCATATAATTAATTAAATCCATGCATAAATTACATAATTAATAAAGAAGAACAACGTACATCAACAGAAGATCAAATATGAAGATTTCGAAGAGCCAGTAAAAAATTTACACTAAATCAAAGCTTCTAACCGGTTGATTAAGTTGAAAAAACGAATCAGCAAGAACATTTGAACTAAACATTCCCAAGAAACTTCCTTCTCTATGCGGCATAAACACATCATCGACAAACTCCATTTCTGAACCAGAAATTGTAGGAGTTTCAGTTGATGCCCCCAAATGACAATCCACAACCGCACCAACGAGCTTATCGGAACTAGGTGGGTTTCCCACTAGGCGAGAAGCCGAGGCGTCGACGTCGGAGTCTTTCCCAGTGAGTTCTTGCACAAGAGCTCTAAAGTTCGAGGCACAGGTCTTGACCTTCATGGGAGACGAGATATACACAACCTTGATGCCTTTTTTGGATCTTTTGTTTTTGTGGCTCTTGGGTTTGATAATTTGATGATGAACACCGAGGATATCCATGGTTGAATAACGAAGTGGATGTGGGCGATTTTAGATGGTACGGAGATTGGATTTTATCGGGATATTGGGGTTTCTAGGAAAGCGAAAAAGGAGAAAAGTTGAGCTCGATCGCGGAAAAGGGAAGTCTTCAAGAAATTAATATAGGATTAGAAGATTCTGTAGAGATGCTTCAGTGACCCGCAATCTCATGGGTGACTTATAACAAATGGGTTAATGACATACAGTTCTCCATAATTTAGCCTACGACAAGTTCGGTTGATAATTATTCAAAAGTAACACTTTAGTCCCTGTTCATTGGTCTTGAAGTGTTTTCCCTTACTCATGATTTGGTTTAATCTGTTTAAAATAGATATTTTTAATTAAATTAATAAATTTGATTTTTAATTTTTTTAATTTAACCAAATTAAACAATATTAAAAAATATCTAAATCAAAATTATTTGAGTTTAGTTTAAATAATTACTTTAGTCAATTTAGAACAAATATTTTTAATTAAACCAATAAAATCAGGTTTTAAATACTTAAACTCTAGACCAAACTAAGTAAAACTAAAAAATATTCAAACCAAATTTATTTAAATTTAATTTGGATGGTCAATTTAATCGGTTTGACAAAATTAAAAAAAATAAAACATTGAAGAATTTATAAAATTTCAATAAATAATAAAATAATATAATATAACAATAATAGAATTATAATAACAAAAAAATCAATATGAATTAAAATAACAATACAAAAAAAATTCTAAAATTAAAAAAAATTGTACCCTAAATCTTAAGAAATTTGTATTATGGAAACAATTATATTTATTGGTATAGTTTGATTTTATTTCTTAAAACCAAAACCAAATCAAATATTTAGTTTGAATTGAATTGAGTTGATTTAGTTTAGTTAATTTTTGCATAGTCCTAATTTTAGTAGATTAAATTGTTAGTTTCTCTAAACCTTGGAACCCAAATGAAATTATCCACTTTATGGCACCTTAGTTTGAAAACATTTATATTCAACGTAACTAGAGGAAAATGAATAAAGCACGTGCGCAGTCGCCTGTGACTTGAAAACTTTGGACTACAGTATTAAGAAATCTGAAGTACGCGTGGCTCTCAGACAGCCCTTCATTTATTTATTCTTGAAATTTAGTCAAACTTTTCGCATCCTTTGATTTCCTTTAGGAACAATTAAGCGTTTGACCAATGATAGGGATGTACTAAAGAGTTGGGAAAAGTTTTAAAGATTTTTGTAATTTCATAGGGTCTTTAATTGTTCAAAAAATTAATGGGATATTTCAGGGGGCAGTTTTATTTTATTTTATTATCATTTAATCATTATTAAGAAATGTATTCAAAAGGTATCAACCAATCATTTAAATATAAAAGAAATTCACATGCCAAAATAAAATGATGAAAAAAAAAAAAATGCAAAGTTTAGATAAGAATTTCAAGTAATGCAACATACATTTATAGTTATTATAGATTATTATAAGTTTAAGATGAAATATTACATTGTATTTGTATAATTAAGTCAATAAAAAGTGGTAGGCCAAAATCAGAGCTCATACCAAAGGACAGGAAACCAATTAACAGAAGAGTCAGTGCGGAGAATGATGATGAGCATTATGATTAAAGAAAAGGGGGCCTCATCCTTCATCATGGTTAATTTCAGTACCAATTTTAACATTATCTTGGTTTACTTCTAAAAATGGGTCTTTGGGCTTTTTGTCGACTTACTGCACAAATACATTATAGATTATGGCCCAACGACTTATTTTCACGTAAAGATAAAATTTTATTTTTTAATTTTTAAAAATTTATTTATTAATTATTTTAATCTAATTTTATCAATATTTTTAATAAAATAACTAAAATGCTTTTATTAAACAAATAAAATATTATAATAAAAAATAAAAATAACATTTAAATATAAAAATATTAAAAATGTATAAAAGAAAAACATTTAAATTTTTAAAAGATTAAAAAAGTAATCATAGCTATTAAAAGTGTTACTGGTAGCGATTGTCACTAGTAAGGGTGTTAGATGGCAAAAAATGATTAATTAATTATAAGAGTAGTCAAATCTAGTCACCTTTGTTAATAATTATGATTGAAAACGATCGATAACACTAAGATCGAATATTTTCGATTACGTTTGCTACAAGAGGTAACTATATTTGGTTGTCTCTGCCAAATTAGGTGCCTCCACCATTGACAACCACTGTAGTCAATTGCTTTAAAAATTTTATAATTTTTTAATATTTAAACAATATTTTATATTTTTTATTATTTTTAAAAATACTTATTTTATTAATTTTTAAATTCATTTTATTAAAATGAAAAAAAAACCTTTCTGACTATCAAAATTTAATTATTAATTTTTGTTAAGTATTTAGGTTTTTTAAAATTATGAGGTATGATTTTGGTTTTTGAGTGAAACATTGGGTGGGAATCATGTCCTTACCCTATAGATTATAGGTCAAATAACGATTTCCCATTCAATGATTCATAGAGTAATAAATTTTTATCCATTAAATTTGAAAAAGTTAAACGTTAACAAATTTTATTAAAATTTTTTTATAAAATTATTAAGATAACAAAATACTCTCAAATTAAACGACACTTTACTTCTAAAATTTCATTAAATATTTTTTTACTCTAATTTATATTCATTTCCATTAAAAATCATTTCTACAAATAAATAAAAGTATTAATGATGTATAATTGTTTGTTTAAAAGGAAATTATTATTTTTAAAATTTTAGAACTGTTAATAAAATTTTCAAAAGGATTATAAATTTTGAAAACTTTTGGGGTGTTTTTAAACATTTTAAATTTTAATATGTCTCCCAATAATTTTAAAAAGTTACAATTATACTTTCAAAGAGTATAATAAATTATCATAGTAAATTTCATATTATAAATTATTAAAACTATAATATATTTTAAAAATATATAAAGTGATTAAAATCGTCTTTACAAATAAGATAGAAAAAATATCTATTTACCCATTGAAAGGTATTTTAAAAAATAATATTTATATCTGATACAATTTTATTATGATATTCAAATAAAATAACATAAACACTTTTTAATTGTTAACTTTGATAAATAGATAAAAATTTATTTTTTTTTCAAATTTAATGAGATATTTTATCAAACTTTAGATGGAAAATGATCATTTAACCTAGCATACATTGTAATTGTTAAACTATAAAAAAAAAAGCACTTTAGGTTAATAATATACATTGAAATTACAAATTCTTGACACAAAAAAACTAAAGAGAGAAGGAAATTAAGTTTGGGGGGGAGACAAATAGTATTAGGGATCAAAAGAGAATCTTAAAATTTTAGGGGGGCCGATCAGATTTCTAAAAACATAAGTCCACAGGGTTTTTTAAATCATGATTAATTAAAGTTAATAATACCAAAATTTGAAAATGATTCAGTGGCGTGAGACAAAAGAAGAAGGGTATTTTGGGATTTTTAACGGTGTGATATAATATCACAATAAATTTTTAGTTTGACTGAAAAGTTTGGACCGCAGTAAAATCTGAAAAGTAGAATGAATAATGGTAAAAAGTAAAAACCAAAAAGATAGAAAAGTCGCCGTCCGTACTTTAAAATTTTTTGAACATGAGGAGCGTGTAGTAAATTTTTTTAAATGGTAAAAATTTTTACAATATTTTTATTATAATAATATAAAATTGTATATAAATTTACAAAAATAATAGTTTTTGATAATAATTTAAAATTTTGATAATATTATTTTAAAAAATAATAATGGTAAAGATTTACAATATTATTTTTCATAATAATATAAATTTTTATAAATTATAAATTTATATGAGAATTTTTACAATTTCGTTTTTTTAATAATAAAAAAATTAAAATTTTTTTAAATGGTAAAATTTTTTTGACAAGGTCATTTTACATTTTACCTTATAGTGGTTAGTAAAAAGGAGAGGCTTGATGAGAAAAATTTAAATGGTGAGTGGAAGACAAATAAATAAGACTCAAATATATTTCAACGTGGTCAATTTTATTAAATCTAAATTAACGTAATCTTATAAATTTAGAAACTAGGACGGATTTATAGAATTTTGAATAAATAGGGGAGAATTTAGGTTATTTTGCCACGAAAACAATTATGAAAAACGGAAAAAATTAAAAAAAACAAAATAATTCGTGTCTCAGAGCACTCGAGACTATACAGAAAACGTTTAATAAAAAATGATTAGTCCTTGGAAAGCGGAAGATTTCTACAGAAGAAGACGTCTAGAGATTGCTCTCTCTGTCTAATTAATTTTTACAAAAACAATTAATTACAATTTTTTCATCATCATCATCATCACCGTCACCATATCAATATTATCATCATCGTCATCTTGAACCAGAAGCAAAATCCTAGGTGGGTTTACTTCAGACTTGTGCTTTTGCTGTGCCTGTTTTACTTAAATCGTACGTTAAATGATGAAGTGAGTAGTGTTCAGTTATAGCTACAAGTGGTGAATTTGATTGTAGCAAGCTTGGATTTTTTTTTTTTTTCGCTTTTGCCTTTTTTTGTGTGATTTTGGCATCTGGGTATTGCTTGATTGGCTCTAAAATTTGTTTACAGTACTCTAGGAAAGTGGGTCTTTGATATTGGCTTCTGGGTATTGTTGGTTTGGTGAATTTTTGTTCCTTTCTGTTAGTATATATGGTTTTGTTCTTTGAAAGGTTCTCTGCTCGAGTGTATCTTATGTTGTTTCAGTTTGATTATGGTTTCTGGATGTTGTGCTGTAGCGCGAAATTGCGTGCTACATGTTAGGATTTAAGAGTTTGATAGTTAAGGCTATTGTATTTATGTTCACAGTAGGAAAATTAGATTCCAATTTTAAAGTTTGTGAAATTAGTGGTCTTGTGTTATTTGCTTTTAATTTTTAGTTGGGGTCAATCTTTTGCCGTTTTATAATAGGTTCCTTTGATATTTAGAAGCTATTTGTCTACGGTATTAATTTTTTAACCGATTTATTGTTGCTTCCTTATTAGGATTGAATTGTTCTTAAACATGTGCAGACATTCTAAAGCTTCAGAAGCTATTTTAATTGAGGCTTTTGGCTTCTGCGTTTTGTTGGGTTAGAGTAAATTAATGATGTGTGCTAGGATGGTAGGTCTGTTGATGTTTAATAGATGTTGTAAGAGGCTTTACAGTATGTTATGTGGTTGATTTTGGCAAATAGGTCATATAGGGTTGCTGTTAAATCTGTGCATGGATGAGAGGAATGCTGCAAATTTATGCAGTTCACGTTAATGGTAGGTGTAGATAGTCAAGGTTTTCTGTGTTTTATGGTGTATTCGGCCTCTGGATTTTTTGAGGTTTGTATAAAATAATTCATGCAGTTTTAATTTTGTTCATCATTTAAAGCTCAAGTGTTCTGGGTTTCTATAGATTTTCCCTTGATTTCGCTTCTGGGTTTAGATGAATCATATAGTAAGCATCTAGGTAATTGTGACTGCTATAGTGAATTTGACTTAGGTATTGGCTGTTTTCAAACTATGTATGCAATTCTAGGATTGTGTCAGTTCTGTATTAAGGCTTGCCTAATGCCCTTCCTCTCTTATTTTGTTATTGTTTATTGTTTGTTTCAGCCATAAGTTCTGGCTTCTAGGTCAAATTTAGCTTTTTCTTAGAAATTTCCATACTGTAGGTAAGTTCTATTTTCTTACATGTTACATTATGTAAGTTTAATCCTGAAAAGTTTCCCCGTTGGCATCCATCTGAAAAGTTCCCTGGGTTAAGTTCTATTTTCTTGTTACTGAACATAAATGATCCGAGGTGGTTTCTTAGTCTGTTAGAAACCTCTTTTAAATTTTAATAATTTTGGGAGATCTTTCCTGAAATTCGCCCAAAACCTCCTTTGTGATATCTCAGATTTTTCCTGCAGAAGAGATTTGGATTTTAACAATATTTGGCTGCTGTTCTTTCAGCCGGAACATAGTTGAAGTCAATGATATTTTAAAATTTTGCATTTTGAATTTATAATGTCTGGAACAAATGCAAACTAGGTGAGTCTCTTGAAAGATCTGCCATCTTTCAACTTGAGCTTCTGGGTGCTGTTAATTAGTTGATCTCATCATTCATATGGGTCAAAATCTATTTGACTATGGTTATTTTTTTTATTGTATGTCCTGTTTTCCTGGTAAATTTGAGGTGATGATTGTTGGCTTATTGTTGTAATTAAGTGATCCATGAACCGAGTAGTTGTTGAGTCTTGAGACCTCTGAGGTCTTTTAGTTGAAGAAAGAATATGAATCAAAATTAGGTATTTGATTCTGTTGCTTCTGCAGCTGGATTTTTATTTATCTTTTGCTAGGTTTCTTCTGGGTATTATTTTTGTGATTCAGTATGTAGTATTCCCTGTAATAGGATGATTTTCTCAGTACTACCTCATTCTGTCTCTGAATGCTGTTTGTTTGGTGCTCTGAACGTGTACTTCTTCTGGATGATGAACTATTTGGAGATTGCTGCTTCTGATGGACTTTCATATGGTTTTTGGTTTATGCAGTCATGTAAATGGAATTCTTTTTTAGTTAAGATTGTTGTTTTAGAGTAGTATTGTTCTTATACATTAGATCATTGATATTTTCTACTTTTCTCTTTGCTTCTCTCGTTGTTTTAGCAAGTAGAACGAAAGAATTTTCTAAGAACGTGGTATCTTTAGTTTGCATTTTTGGTTTTCTTAGGGAAAGGGTTGGGAATTCTAATTTGTTTGAGGGTGACTAAGGAGGTGGTGATGATGATGATGGTGATGCATGGGGAGTAGGACTGTGAGGTCTGGAGCTGAAGATGGGAAAGCAGCATCTAGCAGAATGCCAAGTTTTGATTCTCAATTGCCCATTTCCAACATATTGTAAAATTTCCTCCTAAGTCTCTCCCCATTTCAATTTTTGTGTGAATATTATGCTTCTCTGTCTGCTTCTCGAAGTGTGTGTTTAGCAATATCTTGTGCATCTGCAAATGTGTTTTCTGTTGCAATATATTGTTGTAGACTAAAAAATTAACTTCTGTGATACAAAACTGACAATAAGTAAATTAATAGAGATGAGGAAAATATAAAAGAAGAGTAAGAGTGTGCAAGGATTCTGCTAGAGACACAATATTGTCCCCAGTTAGATGTATTTATAACTGTACGGAAACAATCTGAGAGGATTTCTAACTATATTTGTATTGAAAACTAAATAGCCCTTAATTATCCTTCTTCTGCAGCAGCAAAAACTGAACGCAGAACACACAAATTTAACCCAAATCCCTTCCCAATTTGCACGAATAAAGAAAAATGATTTTGTCTTAGCAATTCTTTGAGATAGAAGCCCTATAGAGATACAAAAACATTTTTCTTTTCCTCGCAAACGGTTGCATCGTTTCTCTTTGGTGATGTGGTTATTTATTTCATACCAAAGTGTAAATGAAAGATTTTGTTGCAATTAATTTGACATACTAGTTTAATACTATGATATGATCATCTGAAATTTTATTTATTTTCAAATATTGAATTATGAACATTTTGTAAAACAACAAAAGAGAGACATTCGAAACTTTTATTCCTGTACCTTGCACATAGTTTGGCCTGGCTGAGAACAGTTTCATTTCAAATTTTATTTTTATATATACATTCAATATTGCAAGTGAAACAGTCATTTATATGGTTTGGCTAGAGTTACTGTTGTTAACTTGCCAAAACTGCAAGGGTCTATCTATTTTAGTTAACACTTATGTGATGTTAAATATATCCAGTGCTAGTTTGCATTCTCAATGTTTAGTACTGGATAGGTTGATTATTAGTTTTTTTTTCGACAATCTTGGGTTATTTGAATGCATTTTAGCAATGTAAAATTTCAGAAAAAAATATCATGAAGCATTTGAATGAATTCTTCCGTATTTCAGAAACATATACAGTGACTGCAATTCGTTATACACTTTTATATATTTGATATGCAATGTGCATTTGTGTTGCAAAATGATACTCATGTAAATCTGATCTGAGTTAGAAAATGAATTTGAAGTGTCACAATTTCTAGTGCATTAGATTTCTGTGCCAACATTTTAACTGTGAATAGTTAATGAGATTGAATTGATTCTTTGTCTTTAGTTTTTCAAATTTGTTCTTCTACATCTTATACCATGATTAAAATTCCATTAAAAATCTGAATTAATATGCTAAGGTGCTGATGTTGGATTTAATTTGTTGCTTCTAGTAACACATTCAAATTTTTTTGTCGATATAAATCTCATATCAACATACCATGGCTGTAGTGTTTTTTTATTTTGATCATCATGGTATTATATATATTTTTTCTGTTATAATTCTTTGTGTCAAGTAGAAAATTGGTTTAATGTGCTTTAGAAGGGTACATCATGCCAAATTGTTGTTACTGCAATAGCATAAATTTTTATGAAGTGTGGCTTTCAGTTATGCAGAGGGTAGCACAATCCAGAATTATCGTGTTAATGATTTTGGGGTATTTGAGCACTCTGCCAGATTTCGCTTAGAGGATGCTGTCAACCTAAGTGGAAGTAAGTATTAGTTAGTCAAATTTTAGTTATCGGTTATTGAGCAGGCAAAATTTTGCGTTGTGTATAATTTTATTTGAGAGATTTTATATTAGGAGTAATGTTTCATATAAATCTCATTAACTTATCCATACAAATTGATGTGTCAATATGTGATCACATGATTTTGACGTAAGAGAAAAAGAAAAAGTGAACAAGCACATTATCCAATCGTATATTGTCACATCAGTTTGTATAGTTAGTAAGATTTGTTTATACATGTAGTTTTATTCATATATTAGGATCCTTGTGAAATCTATCTTGACATTTTTTATGACCTTTACTTGTTGGAGACTATAGTATAGGAATAAATAAGAAATCAGTTTCATTTTTCAGACATACATGTATGATAAAGTTAATTTCTTTGTCTCTAATTCTGAGGAAGTTTTATTTGATGTGTCATGTAGACACGGTGATTAATTCAACCAAAGCAGGCGACCAAGCAGTTGTTTCTGATCCCTTCCAAATTGGCACTTTTGATAAGGTGAATACCATGTTTCCTTTTTATCAGTGAACTTTTATGCTTGGAGTAAATTTGATCTTTGGCCATCTTGCACTATATATCTTTTTTAATTTTTCACAGATATCAACTTCATTTAACATAAATCCATCTACCATCCAAGTGGAGACCCAGAGGCTCTTGTTGGAAAAGAGTCAACAATTGAATCCAGTTTCTATTTCTAGTGGTAATACAGGGAATTGGGGAGAATCTAATATGGCTGAT
This sequence comes from Anacardium occidentale, assembly GCA_026122585.1. NCBI lineage: Eukaryota > Viridiplantae > Streptophyta > Magnoliopsida > Sapindales > Anacardiaceae > Anacardium > Anacardium occidentale. The sequence continues at coordinate 570,899 of JAJEJH010000070.1, read as the reverse complement.
GCTAGTCCCAGGACTGATATCTCAACCGATGCAGACACCGATGAAAAAAGTCAAAGGGTAGTGTGCCTTTTTGCTATCATTGATATGCTATTTCCTAAGTCAGTGATTCATAAGTTTTGCTTAACTATGCCATTTGTTGTGCACACCCCTATGTTTATCTGATTTAAGACTTGATTCCTTTTCACTCAAACAGGGACTTTTTCTTTCTAATTCATTAGAAATGTTGATGTTAGATGATATTACTGTCCATCTAACATGTCAACTCACTACCTCTGCAGTTTGATAGAGGTCAATCTGCAGCTCTCGTGGCTGATGATTCTAGTGATAGATCAAAAGACAAAATGGATCAAAAGGTGATATGATTATTTATTCATCATAAATTATATGTGAACCTTTGTGGTTCTGTTTGATCACAGTCTTTTGGCTGATTCTTCTATGCAGACTCTTCGTAGGCTTGCTCAAAATCGCGAGGCTGCTAGAAAAAGCCGATTAAGGAAGAAAGTAAGTTTTGTGCTTTTGTATTATTTTTTAATTTGAAATTATTCCTCATATTTCTTAAATATTAAACTTTTCAAGAAGATAAGTCACGAGAGCAATATGATAAATAGTTGGCATTTTAGGATCTAACAAGGTGAGGCTCAGCTTGTTTTATGTATGTAGAATCAATTTGGCTGGTAAACTTTGGAGGACCCAGTTAATGACAGTATTGGCCAGCCCCATTCAGAGAATAACTTGGTGCTTGTTGTATGGGTGATTTTTGTTATTCTCTGGGAAGCAGTTATAATCATGGACAAGTGGTCACAAAATTTGAATTTGTTATTTCTATCTCATCTTTAAAGCAGACTTCTTGAAATGAAGTTATCATGACAAAAAATTAACTCCCATTTTTGGAAGGAAATGACTGTGTCATATCACACTGGAAGAAAGATGCATGCATAAAAAGCATTTATTAGTAGGAGCTTAGATTGCACAAGAAATTCCTACACTTGTTGGATGGAGATGTATGGTTCATACAGAGGTGGCGATATGGTTCTTTTTTCTGTGGCCCAAGGTCATGGCTTCATCTACAAACTTTTGTATTCCGTGCATGCATGTGCTACTTTTGTACTCCGTGCTGCAAATATTAACATTGACTTGCTGCTTCGCCATGAAGTATATCTTATTGTGTGCAGCTGGCTATTTATATCTTTGTCATCGATCTGGTCTGTTTTTCCTGTAGGCATATGTCCAGCAGTTGGAAAGTAGCCGTTTGAAGCTGACCCAACTTGAGCAGGAACTTCAACGAGCACGGCAGCAGGTTGGCTTTGGTTTTCTTCTTTAGTGTGCTGTTTAGTGCATTTTGTTTTACTGTTTAATATTAGTTTAGAGCATCCTATTTATGGGTTGCAAGCTACTAACTTTCTTTTTGCGTCTCTTGTTTAGGGAATCTTTATATCAAGCTCAGGAGATCAAGCTCATTCAATGAGTGGAAATGGTATAGCTTCTTTCTTCTATCCGAATAACTGAATTGCTCATACTATTTTATTCCTAACTTCTCTAATTCTGATAATTAGAAGAGATCAAACATAAATAGACTTGACATTTTAAATACAGGTAGTACATTCTCCAGGCAGTGCAGCATGATTCATGATCTTCAAGTTCAATATTTAACTAAAATTGAGTTCTCTTCAAAATTTATTGACTATTTTGCCCTCCAATTTACCTTGTATGTGTCCATGTGCTCTGCATTGCAGCATTGGTATGCTTTTGCTGATGGGATCCAGAATATGCACCCTCATGGGGTGGCTCTTAAAGATATAAGCTGTTCTCTGTATGCTTGTCCCCAAGAGAATTTTAGGTGTCTTCTTAATCTGAAAAAGAAGAGAGAGTTCATTAAGAGGAGGAAATTTTGGGGATTTCATTTTTCAGCCAGCAATATTACTTGAATGAATTTCATTTCATTGACTATCTTGTTTGTTGTACCTTTCAGGAGCCATGGCATTTGATGTAGAGTATGCACGATGGCTTGAAGAGCATAACCGACAAATCAACGAGCTTAGATCAGCAGTTAATTCTCATGCAAGTGACACAGAATTACGAATTATCATTGATGGTGTAATGGCACACTATGATGAAATTTTTAGGCTGAAGTCCAATGCAGCCAAAGCTGATGTTTTCCATTTGTTATCGGGCATGTGGAAAACACCTGCTGAGAGGTGTTTCTTGTGGCTTGGTGGTTTCCGTTCATCCGAACTTCTCAAGGTGGGGTCATTGTGATCTTAAATATTGTCTGTTATGTAGGTTATTATGAAAAAAAATTGATTTTAAAGGAAGAAATTGCAAATGAATTAAAATTGTAATATCATTGAAACAGGTGATGGTAATTTTCTGAAATTTCCACTGGTGAACCTGTGTGGTGCAGTACCTATTACTGTTTTGTAACAACTAATCAACAAAGCCGTTGTCGTGTTTGGTCATAGATGTATGTCATAAGCGACATCATGATCCTATGAATTATATGTTTGTTCATAGATGTATGTCATAAGCCACATCATGATCCTATGAATTATAAAGTTAATTGATTTTGGTTATGCATAAGACTCAGTTTCTCAGATGTGAAAAAAGTAATGATGAAATGTAGAATAATTGTAGAAAGGAGTTGGGCACTTTTGCCTTCATGTATGTGATAGGGACAGGGAATTTTAAAAGACAGTGCCTTACTTATAAGCATAGAAAGGGTCTAGTAAATGATAAAATGTATGTGGACTTAGAATCCTGCCTGCTAGATGTTGACAGTGGGGTGCTTTAGTGAGGATAATTTAATGCAACAATGATGCTGACCCCACACTTTTAGGTTTAGTGGTGACAGAATGGAGTTGGACTCTTGTGCATTTTATTGTCCAATATATATAAGTTTATTTTGCTTGTAGTTTTGATATATTCTGATTATAGTGTTAGTATTTAGATGTATATATTGTCTTTCGAGCTCTTTCTCCTTACTTCTAGTAAATGTATGTGGTGGCAGCTTCTTGTGAATCAATTGGAGCCTTTAACAGAGCAGCAGCTTGTCGGCATTGGCAACTTGCAGCAATCCTCCCAACAGGCAGAGGATGCATTGTCTCAAGGGATGGAGGCATTGCAACAGTCCCTCGCTGAGACACTTTCCAGTGGATCTCTTGGCTCCTCAGGTTCATCTGGGAATGTGGCAAACTATATGGGGCAAATGGCTATGGCCATGGGAAAGCTTGGGACTTTGGAGGGTTTCATTCGTCAGGCAATTTTTTATTCTTCTCTGTGACCATCTTATTAAAATTTAGTAGTTTTAGACAGATAGCATAAAAACCATATGTGTTTAATTAGTTTTAGATTAAAGTTCCAAATTCAATTTTGTGATTCATTACACAATATAAAACAGAATTTCCTTGACTCTTTTGAAGCATTAGAAGTATAATATGCTACAGATGGTGCTTTTCTTTTGTTTCAATAAATTTTGGGTGGTTTTTTCCCTTTTACTGCATTTTTGGCTTTGCTGCTTCTTAGTAAATAAATGTCTAATACTTTTTGTTGGATTGTAATGTCAGGCTGACAATTTGCGGCAGCAAACATTACAACAAATGCATCGAATATTGACAACGCGCCAGTCAGCTCGTGCCCTCTTGGCAATACATGATTATTTCTCTCGCCTTCGTGCTCTTAGTTCCCTCTGGCTTGCCCGGCCAAGAGAGTGAATACACAATGTAATTTATGGGCAGTGTATGAGACAATTCTTCAAAGATCCTTGTTCTTTAGCCTTGTTAAAAGTATTTCCAGTCTTCGTTTAGATTTTCTCGTGTTGTAGATTTGATGTTTAATATGTGTATTAGTGTTTGAATGTCAGTGGAGACTGATTATAGAATGTGTGAAGTGCATATGTATTTCTGTTAATTATTTTGGGACAGAATCAGTCAGCACTGTTGTAAGTGTTACTGTAGCTGTAACCAACATTTTCTATATGGAGAGGCCTAATTAGCCAGTTTTCTCCGCATGTGGAATGTGGTTGTTCTGGATTTTGCTTTATTCTGTGTTTTCTGGAGGAAGGGCAGAAACCACCTTGTATTTTCTTGGCGGCCAAACGGACCAAAGTCTGCCCCTTTCTTGTTGACATTTATCCCTTTGTTAGGTTAGGCTCCAATAATTAAAGTAATTGAAAACCTTAACATGTACTCTAAATGGTTTCTTTTCGTTTTAACCACCAATGTCAGTATTCTACATTATATGAAAATTAGTATGTTATAAATGTTAATGAAATTTTGATATCCGAATAATTGAGAAGAGTTTGTTATAACCACCAACTTTTAACTGAAAAATATTTAGTTTTATGTATGGAAAATATTAAAATACCATGTATAATTTTACTTTAATTCTTTTAAATTTTAGCATTATTTTTTTAACTCTCGTATATGTTATTTTTATTGACCCCTTAAATTTTATTTCTGAATCCAGCTTTGAAATATCAAATATACTTCTCAATACAAATAAAATGTTTTCCACGGTCGGCTTTATTGCAGTAGCACACTTAACAGCTATCTGATCTCGCAAGAACAATGGAGTGTCTGAATCTCAAAAAAAGAACAAAAACAGTAGTGAAACACAAGAACAAGAAGAACAATGGAGTGTACTACATTAAAATAAGTTAGTCTTTTGATTTCAACACTAACCAAAAACTGGCAAAACCATGGAAGGAATTGTATCTAAAAGGAAGATACACAAACAATGCCAAGTTCGTTATTATTTGTAAGGTCCCAAATGAATCTCCATGGGGGTTGATCAACAAGGCTCAAAAGTAATTGCTCTTATAAAAGTTCCTGAGAAAACTGGACATTCCCTCAACCTTAGGATCCCAATCCAGCACAAGCCCTTCACGACCCACTACATATTGACCAATTATGTGATGCCGCTGCTTAGCATGCTCCAAAATATTGTTCAGCTCTTCTGTTCCCTTGAAAAGAAGCATATCAATCACCTGCAGATTTGCTAAGATCATAAAGATGGAGGAAACTATTTTGAAGACAGATATATTCATACTATTTGTGTAAACTTAACACAGTTATGTGCAACTATAGTTTGTTTTCTTCAAACAATTCTATGCCTTCTGAAAGTTTAAAAGAAAATGGGTAATGTAATCAGCAAGAACGTAAAAGAGTCACAATTTCAAGTGCATTACAAACAGATCTCATTTTTTATTTAGGTACAATTAGAGTCTCAGCCATCAAGATTGATAATTACATGTGCATGCAAAGGTATTTATAACATTGTGTTTCTTTTGTGGAATGTGTACATTATTTAGGATTTCAGGCAGATATGGTATTGCTAACTAAAAATGGACACAAGTTGAAAGTCTAAGAGGAATTGAAATACCGATTAGACAATACCAGATTCAACTTGCAGGCTACATTGCAGAGAAGAAAGAAAAATTAGAGCAGCAGAAAATCTTCCCAATCACAAAAAGTAAAGAAAAGGCTCTTTCCAAATCACAAGAAATACAGCACCAATGATATCACCACATGATCTCAGCAATCCATGCAACTGTGCATGTAAAATTCATTACTCTTAACCAGTCCTCAAGAAATTAGCTCCCCAAAAGAAAAAAAAATGTCCTCCTTTTGTTTGAACCATACACTCAAGTTAAATTCATCCTTTGTCATTATAAATATTAGTTAAGTACAATCAACTTAGATGCATATGTCCTAGAGCACACCAATTTTATCACATCAGCAATTTTATAAATCAGCTCCAGGCATCAATAACCGTTATATCAGTTACTGAAATCAAATATTATGAAGGAAACATATTACAAGGTAGGCCATGAGTACGTATTGAAACTTTCTCTAACAGCCAATACCATGAAGAAAATACAAGAAGAGATTCAACTTTACTTTGTCCTACATGAATTAGGAGATGAACAAGGACAGAACTCTGCCAGAAAAAGCAAAGCGATCATCAGATGGTATTCTTTATCTACTATTAGTAAGCCAATCCATGAATGATAACCATGAGAAAACCTAAACATTTAACCACTACTCTAAAAAACAATGAACCATACTCTACTGATTTGTAGCTACCACAATAAGCAAAATGTTTAACAGGAAAAGATAGGGATTGAAATCAATTTAAGTTCACCATATCCCTAAACGGTAATAAAAACTTTGTCCAAAGCATTCAGAATAAACAGCTGCCCTCAGGCCTAACCTGATAAATCAGGACACCAAGAAAGCAAACTAAGGAATTGAATCAGACATTTGCAATGCTAAGACTGATACTAAAACAGAAAATCAGATCAAAACCTACTTTAACACCAATTCTAATCACTTGAATGAACAGGTCGAACCAAGCTTGACAAGCTACAACCCATAGGACTCCCAGAAAATTATGATTGAAAAAATTATATTGGTAACCTCCCTGCTACTCCAATCAAAAGGTTAAAAAAATCAGCTGGCTGAAAGTATACACTGAGAAGCTCACGGACTTTCAAACGTGAAGATAACTTTGATTATATGTACATAAAACCATCATTTTCTTTAAACAATATCTGAAAATGAAAACACAGTTTTACTATATTTCTATGATAAATATGAAACACGGTAATAAAATAGAGAATGAAAACACAGAACACATCAGTTTCTTCTCACTATCTGTATATTTTCAATGTTTATAGTTAAATACAACATAATTTTTTCTGTCATAAACAGCGACGCCGGTAAGTGAACAGTATTGCACATTAAGCAGTAGAAAATGGAAATCGAAAAACGAAAACAGGAACCACAACAAACTCATCCTATATCACACATGGTTAAGGACTTCAAAAGGTTGTAAATTCTGAAAGTGTTTGAACGCGGAAAGCCCACCAAAAGAAAATTCTCTTTTTTCTAAAAAACTATAAATAGCTTTTATGAAGCCCAAACTTAGCAGCCAACGATTAGAAAACCTCACCTGACTAAGGTATACAAGAGCTTCATTTCCAACTGAATCGATTCAAAAGAAAAAATTACCCCAGTGAAAATTAAATTAACACAAGCACAAAGTGTTCGTTTTTTTTTTCTTAATTAAATTAAACACAATATCAACAATATTTAATTGCCATAAATTTTAATAAAATAAAGAAAATGAAGAAATGAGAGTTTCGTATCAATGAAAAATATAGAAATCAAATTAATCGAAACCTTAGGATTCGTGATGTGCGCGTTCTTGCGGATTTCGGAGGCGATAGTGGAGCGGAGCTGAGACTTGGTAACGATGTCGTCGAGGTTGTAGATTTCCATTATCGAAGGTATAGATCGGCACGCAGTCCTGAAGAAGTAGAACAGACGGCCACGAGCTTCCTCCAGGCTCGCCGAGTTTGGTGGCACCTTCACTGCTCTGGCTGTGAACGCCATTTCGAATTCAACACTACTCAACTCACTAGGTCACTCGCTCGGGCCCCGGCCTCTGGATTGAGAGAGAGGCTGAAATTATGATACAGTGTGGCGAAACGTAAGTTTAAATGACGTGTGGGGAGCACAAGCACTCGTAGGAGTATAAAGATTAAATTCAAATTGAATTAGTTTAAAGTTAAATTTAAGTTTAAAAATCAAATAAAAATTTATAAAAAACTTGAACTAAACTTATGTATTAATAAATATTATTTAAATTAATTAAAAAAATATTATTTTGATAAAAAATAAAATTATTTTAATTAATATGTATCAAAACGATGTTGTTATAAATATTTTAAACTGTTTACAAATCAAACTGAATTAAATTTAAGTTTAATTTATATTAAACAAACCAAACTCAAACTTAAAAAAGTAAAACTCAATAAATTCAAACTCAAATTTAAACTTAAGTTCTCGTAAAACCAAATCAAATTTGAATCAAACTCGAATCCTATTTTACATATAAGATGTCATTCTAGTCAAATTGATCAATATTTTCAATTCGTCATTAAAATTTATTAAAGATTATTAATACCGAAAATTCAATTTACTGATTAATTCCAAACAAAAAAAAAACAGTCGTCCCCATTTATTAATACAAATTTAATGTTAATAAGAAAAATAAAAAAAAATACTAATGATAGTTATTTCCATTAGACAAAATGATATTTTGAAATTACAGATTTCCCTATTACTTTATTGATCAAATTATGATTACTTTATAGAATCTGTGATCACTTTTAAGGAAAAATTGGTATGTTAAAAAAACAGAAGAAAGAACTTCAAAAATGGATCTTCGGAATTCACAAGCGGGTTAACCATATTACTCCTAGAAAGCTAACTCAAGAATTCGACATATGCCAAATCCAGATGCATGTCAAAAAAAGGAAAATTTCATAGCTATCTATGCAATCAAAATATGCATTAAATGTCAAATCCACAAGCAACTTACAAAGTAAAATTTAGAAAACGTATCCACTTTTGTCACAATGTATATGCTTCCTAAGAAGACCAGAAAAACATGGCAAATATCACAAATAGAAGTCTATAATTCAATCTAACTCATACTGGTTACAGAATATATATATTTTTGGGTGATCCTCACTGATATATTCTTCATTTTACCTTTTACATTTCTCCACATTCTGCAATAATGCACGCCAGTTTTGGCCGGTTGTTGGGTCCAGTAGCCACATTCTCAATCTTCCTGACAACCAAAAGACCGTCTCCAAGCACTCTCTGTAAGGAAGTATCAAAGAGAATGACGGGTTAAGCAGAAGAACAGATTTAGTAATGGGAACAGGACCATAGATTGGGTTCTTATTCCTTCAAGGCTAGGCCTGAGTAACTCGACACAGCCAAAAAAATAGGCAGCTATTTACACAAATTTGCATAAAAGGTCAATATAACAAAGTATATATATTATTAAAATTTAAGTAAAACTATGATTCAATTCGACACAACACAAGCTGAGAAACACTTTGGTCTTTTTGGTTTGAGAAAGTTCTGGCAAGTTTTCATTACTCTCCAGGTTTATGTTCAGACATCTGAATCAGTTTATATGTGGTAATCATCTAATAGTAGTATAATTGAGAAAACAACTTTTTAAAAGTTATTATATACTCTCCACATAAAATAACCGTAAATTCCCTCAACATGTATCAGGTTTGAAATTATAGACAATTATATCTTCCATGATTTTATTAATTCAGTAATGAGAAATTATATTAGGTGGCAGTATTTTAAACCCAGAATTGGGAAGTGAGACTCAACTTTTCCTCCCCGTATATAGCACTTCTCCACTTTCAACTAATTTTACTGTAAAAAATACTCCTGAATCTAATAACAAAAACGTTTTTTATCTTCACTTATCTCCATTTTCATTAAATTCGTCATGTTTTGGTATTTAAAAATGGTTTGAAACCTATGATTGGCCAAAACTACTCTTCAACAGTTAAAATCCATTTAGCTCATTTTATATCTAATGATATTTATGTAAATGGGTGGTTTATATTAGTTGATTGAATTAACTTTTAGATAAGGATATTGAAAATTGAAGGATCTTGATGATTTTGACATAACCTAGAACTGCATATTGGTCAAATTTGGTCAGATTTAACAGTTTTGGCAGCCCAAGGTTGAAACGATGAAAAATGACCAAACTCTGCTAAAACCAACTGATAGGAGGGTACCAATATGGGTGCTCAAAATTAACTGATACACAAACTGAACTGATATCCAAACCAAAAAATCCAGTACTCAAAGAATCGGTGTGGATACCGGGTCACAAATGTTGAAAAACTGGTTTTCCAATTCACATATCAGCTCACCGTTATTGGAAAACTGGTTACCTGAACTAAACTGATTCTCCAACAAAACCTAATTTTATGTAATTTTTTACATTAACCCAATTGGTTTTCTCTACACTCTCTTCTTGTGCTTTTGCTATTCCAACTCTCTTTCTCTTACTATTTAGCTCTTACTTTCCTATTCTCTCTCTCACTCTCTCAAAACTCCTATCTCGATGCTCTCTAGCGGTACTCGGTAAGTAGAATCTTCTCATGAATTTCTCTTCATTTCTTTTATATGTTTTGTAGTTCCTTAAGGGTTTTTGCTCTTTGCTTCTCATTATTTGTGGGTTTTCCTCTACTTATTTGATGAACATGTCCCATTTTCATTGGCTTCAGTGGTTTCCATCTCAATCTTTGACGTGCGATCTTGAGAGGTAGCCCCTCTAAATCTAACCCTTAAATTGCTAACATTTCTAAAGATATAGAGTTTACTTTGAGATTCAAAAGGTAAAAAAACATTTTTGAATCAGGATGTGAGATCTAGTACTTTGTTATGGTTGAATTTTCAACAAAACTGATTCTTTCTTTGCTGCATTCTTCAATTCTTAGAAGCGATAGCCTCAATTTGATCTCTTGTTGGTGATATTATGTTGATTGAGAAATGAAACAATATTATATACTTAAAAACAACACCTGTGTATAGAGTTTCTTATTTAATAGCATGAGATTTCTGATTTTCAAGTTATAAGTTTTTGCCTGTGTGATATTATGTGATGCTTGACTTTGTTTATAACTGGATTTTTTTCTTCGTTTTTGTTACGATCCCAAATGTAAAGCATGAGGTTTGGATCTCACATGGAAAAACATGAGCTTCTACTACAGAGTTTATATGGCTTTGAGTTCTCCAATTACAATAACTAACTTGAGGTCAGTTTTTCTCAAGGTTCGTATCATTTAATAATAGTCATTATCATATCTCCAATTACAATAACTAACTTGAGGTCAGTTTTTCTCAAGGTTCGTATCATTTAATAATAGAGTCATTACCATATCTCCCAATTGCAAACATGTGGTGCCAGTGATAATGTCGACATTGTAATGTTTGCTCAAGGCCAGCAACGAGCGTGAGGGTAAGTTATGATCCCAAATACAAAAATAAACTTGGATCCCACATTGAAAGTATAGGTTTCTTATGTGAGATTGACATGGCTTTGGAATTTCTAATCTCAATAGCTAGCTTTTGAGTTATGGTTAACTCAAGCTTCATATTGGTCTCCCTCAAATTTAATTTAGCTATAAAATTTTTGTTTTTTATATTATTGTTGCTCTGAACTCGTTTTCTGTGATCAACTATCTTATCTCTGAACTCGTTTTCTGTGATAAACTATCTTATCACTTTCAATGCAAAATTTTGTATGAATTGGATCTTCTTCATATATGAAGCTTGAGTTTGCGGCTTGTTTTGTTACCACTGTAATTTTTAATTAGTATTTAGTTGAAGCTTGTTGACTTATATGTTATATCTTTATTTAGTGTCCTCATTTTGTTTGAAGAAATTATCTGTCTTAGGTATTTTGAATTTGCTTTATAGCTTTAAGATGATGTTTCTATGTCCTTAATGTTCAATGAATCTGTTCAGGTTGTGTCCTAGGCTAAAATAGTTTTATGAAAATTACAGAAACTGAATTGTGGTTAATGACAAGGAATGTGGTTTGTAACTTTAAATTTTAAATTTTATTCTTTATTAAGTAGCTTTTAATATAATTGATTTAGTTTTTCAATATTCAAATTTATATTAGAGTATTAAACAATAAAACTATGTACACACATTTTTAAGTACCTATTTGTGTATCCAAATGATGACATGTCATCTGATAAAACGTGAGTTGGTAATTTTGAATTAAAGATAACACCCAATCACATGATGATACATCATCTATACATACAAGTACTTAAAAGTATGTGGACATAGTATTACTCTATATTAAATTTGAATGGTTTAAGGTTTAGAGCTTGGGTTTAAGCTGTAAAACTCGAAACATGGTGTGTTAGAGCTCGAGCTCATGACAATTGGAAGAGTTTGAGCTCATTCGAACGTGTCGTCACTATACTAGAAACATGCAATCATTCCAAATATTCCATTAGAAACCCTAAATTCCAAGATCAAAATTTAATAAGCCCTAGGTACAAAGAGTTGCATCACAAAAAACTTTCAAAAAAAAGGCACAAAAAAGAGCATATTTCAATCACTAGGCATAAGCAAACCCCTTGACTTTTCCCTACAAGTAAGCTCATCTATATATATATTATCTTGGGTTTCTATCAATTCAAATGCTTTTTGGAATTTTAAAGCCACATGCAACATCAAATAAGTAAAGTTCCAACTCCTTTTTTTTACATCAAGAACCAAAGGACTTTTTACTTTATTATTATTATTTTTTTGGCTTCACACACTCCTTAAACCTTTGTAATCTCATTGGAGAAGACCTCAAATACCTCACTGCAAAGTGAATTTTGAATATTGAGTCATCCAACTCTTTTAACCTTTTTTTTTTATAATTAAACTCAATATATGTGCATGTCATCTTACATGAAGAAAGTCATCATTCAAGACACTTCTCTTCCAAGGTTCTAACCAATGCTTAAAATAATTAATTCTAACATTATTAGAAGTTGTATTATCAGGACTTATGGTGAACACCTTAGATATACCTCATTGAGGCAAGCATCTCTCAATTGTCTTGCCAATCATTAAACCTTTATGACTAGTAATTAGAAAAAAGTTTAAAATTCTTTTGTTTAGTTTTCAATCATCATCAATAAAGCGAGCCATAAGACTCATGTAATTGAGATTTTGACCAGATGCCTACATGGATAGAGTGAAGATGAAGGGTAGTTTTGGCAGTAAGACTACTTGAAAGTGGAGAAGTGCTTAATACTGAGAGTAAAAGTTAAACAGGTCAGCTATCAATTTAGGGGTTAAATACTGCCATCTAAAATAATTCCTTCTCAAAAATCAGTGAGATACATCCTAGGTAGATGATCTTAAGAGAATTTGGATCTCCAAGATAGAGTCAATAATTAAGTTAATTATCAACATAAATATGTTGTCAGAATCTAGTAGATATAAAAAATAAAAGACCACAAGAAAAATAAAAGACAAACATTAGATGGCACATACAGTAACGTATTAAACAAAACAAATATCTGTGAATATTAAAAAAGAAAAGGTTAGAAAACATACCCCAAATACAACATGCTTATTGTCAAGCCAATCACATTTTGCACAAGTGATGAAGAACTGAAATTAAAGAAAGCAATGATTGAAAATTTTTGGAAATTACAAGACAACAGAAATTTGAAGAATCTTTACAGCATATCCTTCCAGTAGCTATGTTGAATATTTACAGAAATTTGAAGTTTTATGCCCAACACTTTTGGGTAAGGCCTATCCACATGCAGAATAGAAAAAGCAAAATGCGTATTACAGTGCCATGGAATATGGTACATCATTGCAATTTTGTGAAAAAAATTCAGTGTAATTACATCTGAGTGGGGAAATATATTGTTGAGCTATTCTGTCATGGCCACCATAATATCAGTCAGCCCACTCACATAGAAATGCAATCTACTAGAAAAAATGCCCTAACAGTCTAACATCTAGATACTTGTAACTAAATTGCAAAATAATTGATTCAAAAAATCTTGTGTGTGGCCTGCAGCACAAGTGCACATGAGCATGAAAAAGGGCAAGGATGGGGGAGGGGGCGAAGGTTGAACATGTACCTGGCATCCATTAGTATTTGGTCCACTATTTGCCTGAAAATGAGCACAGAATACAAGTTTAGAGTAGGAAGTAGGATCCCATCATTAAACTCAAAATCACAACAAATTCAGAAGAAAAGACAGGAGGTTCTCTGGCAAATTCAGGCATTCAAAGAGGTTGACAACTGATTTTTCAACCAAATCTATATGCTGGAAGCTATAACTCTAATTTCTTGTTCAGTTCTCACATGCAAACTTAAGATATTATCCTAAGGGGAAAGGGGAAAGGGGAATTAAACCTTATATGAGTGAAGAAGGCATTAGAAAGTTATCATTTTTTTATAGTACACTTCCTTCATAAGAAAAATTTTTCACTCAGTAATTTTATCATTTCAAAGAAGATAAATTTCATATACTACTCTAACGGTTTGACCTAGTTACCGCCAGTTACTCTCATTTAGAAAATTGATAGAAACTAGTGAAGTTTCCAACAAATTTAAGAAACATCATAGCAGACCCTGATGAATTTTAAGGAAGTATAAAATGATTTTCAAACATCTAAGAGAAGACTTCTCATGAACTGTAACAATGATGGTTTGTTGTTGTTTTAACTGAATCTCAGAGAGGGACAATAAAATTTTCACCTAAACAATTCTATCTAAGAAAGTATTGTAAATTTCATTCAATTGTTTAGGGATTTCCTCTAATTACAGAAAAGTTTTAGAAATAGGATAGAATCATCCTCAATGATCCAATATACTTATTGTTTGAGTTCTATATCTTTCCTAATGATAATTAATGCTAAAGCGTGGGACTTTTGCAGCTGCTAGTAGAATATAAATTAATTATCTAAGAAGGAAAAATATACCATTGATAATAGACCAGGACCAGTGTGTTTGGCAATGAAATTCTCATCCTCAAATTTAAGTCCGTAGATAGAAGTGCATCCACTGCCATCGCCCTGCAAAACAAAATTTGAATGGTAAATTTAGCAAATATATCAATAGCTTACAAGATTCAGGAAACCTTATCATAATAATTATTTGATCAGAGATGGAAGGTTCTAATGTCAGTTTGAATAAAGCAGAACAAACGCCTACACTATGGACTTCCAGAAATAAACAATGCACCATTTCATTATTTACCAAAAAACCTATCCTCCCCCACTTCTATTTAGAAGGCTGCCAAATTGTTTTTTGGCCATAGTCGTTCAGCAAGAACAGTGAAAAAGCCACAGTAAAGCCTCTAAGAAAAAAATTGAGCCAAAGGATACAATTAAAAGAAATATCAAGCTCTCAAGATTTTTTAACAACCATTGCAAATTAAAACTTCAACAAATGCACATGACTATTGGAGTAAAGTTTGCAAAGGAAAAATAAAGAAAATTTACAAATCAAAAGATAAGAGTATGTGTTCTAAATGAAAGGAAAAAGATGAGATAGTGCACTAGAATTGCTTGAGGAATTAGTAAAATTTGTACATTACAAATACTAAATATATACTGCCCAATAAAGGTGGTTTGTAAAATTGTATAGAATTTTAAACTATTAAGGTTATCATTAAGAGAAATGCAGTCACAAATTTGCCCCATTTTCCTTTCTCAAAATGCTATGGCAAACCTCTACTTCATTTTAAATGAAAAGAAAAAATGAATATCCTTCCAATCATCAGGGATGTCCATCTTCCACTATACTCAGGGAAGAAACAAGGGGCAACAAAGTGTTAAAAGTAATTCACGGGTTAACTTCATTCATAGAATAATTAGAATGATAAAACATAAGCAAGCTTAAATGCAGGAGCTGAATGAACCAACCTTCACAAAATCACCAGCTTGAATCATAAAATCTTTGATCACTCTATGGAACTGGCATCCCTTGTAACCAACAGGCAAGCCAGCTTTTCTGTTATTTCAATCCAACAGATGAGCAGACGACAAGTTACACAATAAAAAATGCAGTCTTATATGATTCCAAATACAATAACATTCACCAGCAAATGGGTAGACAACAAGTATCACTGACTCTAAAAACGTAGTGTTTGCATCGGAATTTACCCCTATTCACAGGCCTTGCTTGTCCGCCACAAAAATTTTCAGAATTTATACATAAGCACAATCAAATCCATCCATTAAAATTCATATTCCACTTAGGCCCCTAATTAACAGAAATTTACGTCTAGCTCCTAAAGTGAAACAGATAAGCCACCTAGCATATATCACCAAAGCAACAAATATTAAGGTAACAACAAGAACTTACTTCTAAAAAAAAATAGGTGACATCAACAATGACCCCATAATCATAAATGGTAAACATTACAGGATACAAATATTGTGTTTATGTAGCGAGGCAAGTAGAGAACACAATAGCCAGATACCTGAACTCACCGGTGCAGAATTGCCTGCCATAGAAGAAAAAAGAAGCGAACTTGAAAATGAGTTGTTGGAACTGATATATGTAGAAGAAAATTTAAGATAACAAAGAAAGAAAAGTGAAGTGACCTGAAATTTTCGGCGGTTTTAGGAGCAATGTCGGCGAAGAGTTCCATTTTGATACGGCCCGCAGGAATTGTGCCGATGGTAATATCGAAGAAGACGATTGGATTCTTAGGGTTAGAAGGGCGCACGTGCCACTCCACACCTCCGCCATTGCCGCCCGACGCCATGAATAGCTTTTACTTTCTTCGTACTGATTCTCCGTTTCTTCCTGCAATAGGGTTTGGGTGTTACTTGTTAGACAAGCACGTGCTTGCCGATGATCGGTTAAATTTAATATTTGGATTTTAACCAAATCTTTATATGCCTTTTCCTTCTCTCCGTCGACCAAATCTTCTGTTTTGATAAAATTTATTTTTCAATTTTCAATTAAAAAATAAAAATATTTTTTTTGACTTTGGCCAATAAATAATTAATTCATTTTTTTAAAATTTCATAGATACGATTTTATTATTGAAAAAAATTGTAAATAAAAATACATCATTTAGCCTTTTAGTAATAATATTATACTATTTATATATTCTTAAACATTAAAAAAATATTATACATTATAATAGATTAATATAATTATACATATATTCTAACTTAAAACTATAATAATCAAGAAATACATAAATTAAAAATTATGAATTTTTAAATTTAGTTGTATTTATTTTTAATTATTGGGCCATATACTTATTTTTGTCACAGAATTTTTAAAATAAGTGTATTTTGAAAAAATTAAATACTTATTCTTTAATTCAGATAAATAATTTTTAAAGGTTAATTATTAAAATATTAATTTTATCTTTAATTATTGGGTTAAAAGACTTATTTTATGAAAAAATTTAATAAAATTAAGTTGAATGACATATTACCATCTAAGGTTTCGTTTAATGATAAATTACCATATACAAAAGTTTTAAAAGTCAAGTATCTACTATTTTATTGTAAAAAAACTAAAATATTTTTTATAAAATTTAATAATATTAATATTAAAATAAATTTTAATATTAATAATATTAAAAACAAATTTAAAATAAAATAATATTAAAAATTTAAAATTTAATAAAAAAATTAATATTTAAAAAACAACCACCGACAACATTGGTCGCCCTTAACTTCACTAGTTAATCGGAAATGGCTATTTGATTCTATTAACGATCATCGCTGTCAATAATACTGTCAGTGGCAATAACTGTTTTAAAAATATTATTTTTTTTAATTTTTATTAATTTTAAAAATCTTTTATTTATTTATTAAAATTTTATTATTATTTTAATATTATTTTATTTTAAATTTAAATTTTAATATTTTTTATAAATTTTATTTTAAAAACATAAAAATATCTTTATAAAATAGGTGTTTAGCTTTTAAAATTTGTGTGTGTAAAAACTTATCTTTAAATGAAACCTTAGGTGGTAACATGTCATTCAGCCATAAAATTGATAAAAAATTGATTATTTTTTAAAATTTGTAGGCAAGACATGTTATTTAAGGAAACCTTGAACGGACAAAGATTTTTGGCCTAATTATTGAACGTCGCCCTTATCTTCACTCTTCAGTATCCGTCCACTCCTTGAACCTGACAAATAATTTCATAATTTGATTAGCATTGCGAGCTGCAACCATTAATGGCAGATGGACTGGTGTTCGACGCTGCATGGAAGCTTTTGGAACTGTTGGGATCTGGAGCTTTTCAAGAAATCGATTTGACCAGTGGAGTCGGTGACGAGATCAGAAAGCTCAAAGACAGTCGAAATAATCAAGGCCGTACTTCTTGATGCCGAAGAACAGCATGACAGAAAGAATCATCCAGTGACGCTCTGGCTTCGGAGGCTGAAGGATGCTTTTTACGATGCCGATGATTTGTTGGACGATTTTGCTATTGAACTCGAGCAACAAGAGGCGACAAACGAGGTGCGGCTATTCTTCTCCAAATTTAATCAGATTGCATATAGTCTTAAAATGGCGCACAAAATTAATACTGTTAGGAGGAGATTGGATGATATTGCAACCGATATGAGCCAATTCCAGCTTCTTAAGAATTTTGATGAGAAACCGATTTTCAACATTGGGAGAGAGCAAACACACTCTTTTGTTCGAGAAGAAAAGGTTATTGGGAGGGATGATGATAAATTTAGGATTATAGAGCTTTTGTTAAAGTCAAATTATGTTGAGAATGTTTCTGTTATTCCTATTGTTGGAATTGGGGGAATAGGAAAAACTACACTTGCTCAACTTGTCTATAATGATGAGAAGATTATTAATCATTTTGATTTCAGAATGTGGGTGTGCGTATCCAATGAATTTGACGTGGGGTTAATTGCAAAGAAGATAATTAAATCTGTGAATCCTAGGGAGGTAGAAAAACTTGATAAATTTGAAATGGATCAACTGCAGAAATGTCTTCGGGAAGAGATTGATGGAAAAAAAATACTTGCTAGTTTTGGCCGACTTATGGGATGATGAGAATCCCCATAAATGGAGTGAACTGAAAGATTTATTAATGGGTGGTTCACTAGGTAGTAAAATAATTGTAACTATTTGTAATGAAAAAGTTGCTAGGATTACTAGTAAGTATCCATCTCAAGGCTTGAGAAGACTTGATGAAGATGAATCTTGGTCTTTATTTATGCAAATAGTGTCTATGGGATAGATCTAAAATGTTCAGAACTAGTGGCACTTGGAAAGGACATTTTAGCAAAGTGTGCTGGAGTTACCCTTGCCGTAAGGACGATAGGACACTTACTCTGCAATCAACAGACAAAAAGTGATTGGTTGCAGTTCAGGGACAGTGAACTATCAAAAATAGCTCCAGAAGGAAGTGGTATTTTTCCTGTTCTTAAACTCACTTATGATCATCTCCCATCATATTTAAAACAATGCTTTGCATATTGTGCATTGTTTCCAAAAGACTATGATATCGAAAAGAAGAAATTAATACACCTCTGCATGGCACAGGGGTTTCTTCATTCAACAAACAAGAATAAACGTCTAGAAGATGTTGGCAATGAGTATTTTATGAACCTACTTTCAAGGTCATTTTTTCAAGATCCAGAATATGATGAATTGGGTAATATAATCAGATGCAAGATGCATGATCTAATGCATGATCTTGCACTATCAGTTGCAGGAGGTGCATGCACTATGGCAACTTTGGATGGGGAAAATTTTAATGAAATAGTACGTTATGTTTCATTCAGATATTCTGACACTGATTTTGGTGCATCTGGTAAAATTCCACCAATATTATTTAGATCAAACCATATAAGAGCGGTTTCTTTCCCATGGAATCTATTTTTATATGTAGAAGAATTAAATCAGTCCAATTTTAAAGAAATGTTATCAAGGTTCAAGAGCTTACGTAGCTCGAACTTGAGTGCATCAGGGGTTAGAGAGCTACCAAGTTCAATTGGTAAGTTGAAACATCTACGATATCTTGATCTTTCTTATACTATGGATATGAAGAAGCTTCCTACTTCAATATTGAGGCTAAGGAATTTGCAAACACTTGATCTCTTGGGTTGTGGGATTAATGAATTGCCTAGAGATATTAAAAAAATGGTGAGTCTTAGGCATCTCATTGATAAATGTGATGATTTGATTAGCATGCCTTGCAATTTGGGGTTATTGACCAAACTTCAAACTTTACCATTATTTAAAGTAGGAAGGAGCTATGGATCAACTTCCCAGAAAAATTGTGAGTTAAGTGAATTAAATGGGCTGAATAGTTTGAGTGGAGAGCTAACAATCAAGAATTTGGAACACATGGAAAATGCCACAACACCCATGTTGGCCATCTTAGAAGCGAAGCAGTTCCTTCAGTCCCTTACATTAAAGTGGGAGCCAATCGATGATATTGTTGTTAGTGATGATAGAGGAGAGGTTAAGCTTGAAGAAAAATTGTTAGAAGGCTTGAAACCACACCCAAATCTCAAAAGATTGTCTATGTTTTGTTTTGGGGGTGTGAAGCTTTCTAGTTGGCTTTCCTCCATCACAAATCTAACTTCAATTGACTTAGTTTATTGTAAGAGGTGCCAAAATATCCCACCATTGGAACAATTACCGTATCTTGAAATATTGTCTCTTAGGGGCTTACATGATTTGGAGTACCTTTCTGAGCAAGGAATGAATAGTTCTTCTTCCACACCATCAACAACATTCTACCAATCCCTTAATGAGCTCAAACTCACAGATTGTTCTAAATTACTGGGATGGTGGAGGAGAGATATAGATGATGACGACGATGATGATGGAGGAAAAACAACATGGTTGATTGAGCTACCTTATTTTCCTTGTGTTTCCAAATTAACTATCAATGGCTGCCCTAGGTTGGCCTCTATGCCTCTATATCCATGTTTGGAAGAATTGAATTTAGAAGATACCAGCTCAAAGCCATTGCAACAAAGAATGGAGTTGGTGACTGGTGTAGCAGTAGCACCATCTGCTTCCTCATGTTTTTTGGCCCCTCTCTCCAAATTAAAGTCTATGTCAATTTTATATGTTTGGGATTTAGAAGTTCTACCAGAGGAAGGAGTGAAAAAGCTCACTACTCTCACGGATCTAAAAATTGTTTCATGCCCGACACTTTTTCGGTTGTTTCGAGGCATAGGACACCTCACTTCTCTCCAGAATATCATTATTCAAGATTGTCACCGCTTTTGTGATGAGGACAACTATGACATGCAATGGCAAGGTCTTAGGAGCCTTCATTATTTAGGATTTGCTGGGCTTCCAGCATTGGAGTCTCTTCCAATGGGGCTTCAATATGTGGCCACTCTGCAGCATCTCAAGATCCAGGACTGTCATAATTTGCTTGTTCTACCAGACTGGATGTGCAATTTAACATCCCTTGAATATCTTGAAATTGTCCGTTGCCAACTTGCCACAATCTGATATTTCTGGCTGAAGGAATGCAATTACATAGCTTGCATATTTACAAGTGTCCCCAATTGTCAGAAAGATATGGAAACCACATGGGTGACGGCTGGCTAGAGATTGCTCATATCCCAAATATTGAAATTGATTTGAAGTGGATTCAAAAAGAAGGCTGCTAGGTGCTTTGCATTATTTTTATTTATATATTAATAACTTGACCCTTATTTTAGCTTGTTTTATTTTTTGTGCAATAGACATCGAAACTCACTGCTGATGTGATTTTTGCAGTTGCAAGAAACTGAGAGGTGCTTATTTCACACTTGCACCTGTGTTCTAACATAGGGGTTGTACTAACTTGATTGTCAGCATTTGATTTGCAATATGTTACACATACTGATTATTTCTCCAAAAAAAATAATTATAATTTAGATCTCTATTATCCTTTTCTATGCAACAAGTCAATTGATTCTTTAATCTTACCATAATATCTGCCCATCGCTCAAGACTCCAGACAGTTCATGTCTTTTCTGTTCTGAATATTACAGAGCTGAATTTGGGATGATTACTTGCTCATCTTTAAGAAGACAGAATTAATGAATTTGACCTCAGTTCTGTGGCTCACCAAACACTAACAATTTGTATGGGTAATCATCCAAATTTTTTTTTTCATCTTTGTCTAGCTTTGTACTAGATGATTACTTATATATGTCACAAAAGCTATATCCCTTTTTAATTTACTTGTTTTTGTGCAGTATACAAATTTGATTAATTTGATTTTAAACTCATGGATAATGTAAAATACTCTCAAGATCATTTTGGTTCTTTGATTTTGCAGTCAATTCAGCTAGTCGGTTTGTTTGAAAGCTTCAACAGCTTCATAACTCTTTTTAACAATATGAAAATTAATTTTCTTCTCTACCTCATCTCACATTTTAGCATTATGATTGTGTTAGTTGATGGAAAAGCTTAGTTTTGAACTTCTCTATAAAATCATTCAGAATTAGTATATCTTTTCTCTTTACTAAGCATGTCACTGACTGAATGAAAAAATAATGATGGTTTCTATATCTGTATTATCACTTCTCTACACGTTGCAGTTATTCTTCACTGTAGCAAACACTAAATTGAGTTGGTGATGCACAAGATTGCTCTATGGATTCTTGGGATGCATTCATTGGAGAAGTACTAGTTCAGGCAATAATCATTTCTGACAGCTGCACACCATGAATCTTTAATGTGGATATTATTTTTGTATTCTATTTTATATATAACCTGTCAATATTTTTCAACATCAGGCTAATATATTAGTGATATTTTTCTTATAATATAACTTTTTCTAAAATAATAACTGTAATTTACTAGGTAGTTTCCAAAATTTATCCAACTTTGTATTACTATGGAGTGAAAGATGCCAACATCAAATAGCGGATAGAGTTTGTTAGGATCACTCACTTCTTAGAGCTTAATTTTATGCATTCTGAATAAAGGTTCATAACTCCGTTCTTTATCTTGGTTTTCTGTTCATGAATGAGACATACTATGTTATTCCATCTGCTTTGCAATCCTCCATTGTTCATCAGGTAGGTTTGAATATCCTAGCAACCCAGCCAACTAACGCATTAACAGAACCGTTTAAATAGAAATATAAGCCAAACAACATGAGGAAGACTGTAAAAATAATTCCACAGCTATATTATATATTAACAGAGAATTCTAAGTATTCAACAACAATCCTCTTAGCTGTAGAAATTGAAAATTAAGCAATGACTTAAAAAGATCAGCATTAGACAAATAATAACAATAATAATAATACAATAATTAATAATACATTTTATTTATAATATATTTGTTTGAATTAGGATAATATTTGCATTGATTAAGATAATATTTGGTAATTGAATTATAAGGACTAGGATAAGATAGACAGAGTATAAAGGAGGGGATTGGATGGAAATTTGGGTAGTCTTTGGCTGATTGGGAGGAAAGACACCTTTATTTGCCTTGGGGGGAGTTGACATTTATTGTTGCTAACCCTAACAACTTCCTTTAGCCAACAACTGTCCAGACCATTCTTATAACCTCCTCTCTTTCTCTCTCTTTCTTTTTCCCTTTTTATTCCCCCCTTCTCTAACTGACTTCCCAAACTTCCACTCTAAGCAATCCACGTGTCCTTCCCCTATCATATGATATCTTCTAAAATCACCCTTAGTTCCTAATTCTTGTCCTGATCGATTCTGCTAACAACAGCTCTGCGTCTCCTACTATACACCTTAAAGGCAGGAGTCTTGACAAAATGTTAATCAATTTCCATGTCATATGTTATACAAAAGTAGAGTATGACTTGCTAGAAGTGATCACAAATTCTCTCGTTCTAAGGCAGGAGTCCTAACAAAATTTTAATCAATTTCTATGTCGTAGGTTATACAAAAGTAGAGTGTGACTTGCTAGAAGTGATAAAAAATTCTCTGGTGCCCTTTTAGCATTGGGGCGTTGCAGTAAGGCAAAGGAAACTTTGATTACTAAGTATCACAGATATACTTTCTTGTTCTTTTGGTATTTTTCTATTAATGAATTAGTTTACTTAATGTTCTTTTTTTCCAGAAATTGATTTTGTATGTATTAAATGCTTGGGAGGATAATGTTCTCCCAGAACTGTTGAGGTGAAACTGATTGTTATTCCTTTACTTTTCTTCTGTCCTTTAACAGTACTAAATTCCTCATTAACTCCTTATGCCCCTTCTGCAGTTGTATTGATCATTCTGAATGTTGAAGGATTAAATGCATTAGTTGCCGGGTTTCTGGGTTTGGTCATGGCTTTTAGATTTCTGCTGCATGCAAATAACCACAATGCCAATGAGTTGAAAACTTGATTTCCATTGGCCATCTTTTATCTACTGGATTTTAAAGGCAATTCTTCAAGTAAGTCTTTACTTTGTAAGGGAATATGCTGATTGACCTGTTGATGTTTGGGTTTGCTGTTTAAATAATAAACCATGCCGCTGTTCTAGTGGATTACCAATTTTCTGGTTGTTGTTTACCTGCTCCTAGCCTCGAAGGACGATTCAACTTCAATGTGCGTTAAAGTTGTCAATAGATGATCTGGATTTAATTTGTTGCAAACTGAACTTTGCTGATGATTGGCAGTTCCTGAAATCAGGTTTGTGAATTCTCTTGTGCCTGTCTTTCATTGTAAACTCATTGTGTTTAATTCTTCTGCCTGTTAGAAGAATGATTCATGTCCTTTTGTTCTTGTTTCATTTTTAAAAAAGGATTACAGAAGCAACAGAGTAATCCAAAACTAGTCTGTTCTGCTTTTGTATTCTGCAAGGAAGGTTACAGAAATATATCTGTTAAAAATTGAAAGCAAGACTCAGATTTAATTACATTGATTGCAGATTTATATATGATTATACATAAGAAATTTACTGACTTATAGAAAATGAACGTGGATGGTGAAACATGAAGAAATAAATTAATGTTTATGCAGCTGCTGCAAGTCGTGTCAAAAGGGTGATGCGCTTGTGGAAATTGTGGACTCTCAGCTGGGCAATTTCGACTGGCAGATGGCTTTGTTTTCTTACCTTCAACTGCAGATTCTCCCTTGGCAAGCTACAGAAGTCTTCTTTTCAAAATCCCGCATTTGACTGGATCCATCCAGCCAATGAGGCATTTGGTTGTGCAGTGTTTGCAGCTGGCTTTATTGTCTCTTCTAACTGCGACAATGTTTCTTCCATGCCTGTTTAATCAAAGGCCGATTACTCCTATAGTGTGCTTCTCTACGGCACTAAACTAAAACTCGAGGTAAGTTACTCTACTTCATTCTTAGTATACAAAAAACTAGGGCGTTTATTATTGCTTATAAGTTTCTCACACTAGGTTTATGATATTTTTTGGTTTTATAAACTGATTTTATAAGTTCAGAAAAACTAGTTTTTTTTCATAAGTTATTTTGATTAAGTATATTATCATATAACTCTCGTTAAATTTTGAGCTTATAAGTTGAGTTTATGTTGTTTATCTTTTCATTTGTATTAATTTTAATAAATCTAATAATTATTCATATAAATTTTTATTAAAATATTTGTTTATAAAGTATTTGTTTATTTGAATTAAATTGTTTTGTAATTTTAATAATAAACACCCAACAAAGAGTTAAAATATAATTTTTATAAATTAGATTAGGTAGGACACTAAATTAATTTCTTTTACTTGAGCTCAGATACAAACTTAGAATCTCCCTCAGAAAACTTAACAACACAAACATTACTCCCCATAAGTTTGCTTTGATGCCAATTCGACTATGATACTAATAGTCATGGGCCAATGGCTCTTATAATGCTTCTATGCGACACTCAACTAAAACCCAATCTAAGTTAGCCCACTGTGTCCCATGTGTGCAGTGAAAGCTAAGGTTGCTGAGAATGTCACCATATTAAATCTCTTCGTGGTTCACTACATAGTATACAATTGTTAGGTATTTATTATAGACAATGACCCTAAAATATGTAACTTGAAATTTGCTTTAAAAATCTTGAAAAAACACTGTACAAGTAAATATTGACACGCTCAAGAAAACTCTAACTACCTGTCCCTGATAAAAAATCTAAACAGTGGACTGCACAACAAAATATGAGTCTCAACCAGCGGCTTCCAAATGTCTTAGTCAAGTATCTCATCTAAAACTTGGGCTAACTATTGTGTCGAAAATGTCAGCTGGACATACATAATTGACCTGCTTATTTGTGGGCTGTGCCAGGAGAACCCACTGCCCTGCTTGCAGAACCAAGTTGGGAATTTGGAAGAAGCAAGTGGAATGAATAAAGAAAGAGATGTACTCTCAATTCTAGTCAACGTGACCTTAATTTTAAAAGAGTTAATACATCTACAACACTTGACCTCGAAAGAAATACAAAATTCATATGAAAATTATCCTATATATTATGATTCTTTAATTAAATCAAGAAGCAAAGGCAGTGACAAAATTAAAGGCAACTTTATAAAAGGGGGCTTGTTTAATCTTTCTTACGTTACAAGCAAACCACTCTTGGAAAGCATCATTTGTTAAAGTGGGAAAGCTGCCATATCTAGCTGTTCATGTTCCATTTGTTTTTAATTTTGTGTAATTTAAAAATATTTAACATCGATAACTTTTTGAAAATTAACATGATAAATAATATAAAATTTAAAAGTCTGTTAGGGCATCCCTTTTAAATATTTTTATAAAAATAAGGCTAAACTCCTTATTCTCACCAAAGTTTTCCTGAATGTCACTTTCCACCCCAAAACTTTAAAAAAATCAAATATTGTTTATTGATTAAAATTAATAATTAAATTTTACGATCAACAATTAAATTTAACTGATTAAAAAAAATATTTTTATTTTTTAATAAAAGTTTTAAAAATAAAAAGTTAATTTTATAAAAATAATTAAATTAATAAAAAATTAATAATAATATTTAAAAATTAATAAAATAAAAATTTTAAAAACAGTCACTGATGTCAAAAACCTAACCAAGTGATAAAAAATAATTATTTAATTCAATTGAAGATTAAATTTAACTGTCTCGATGGCATATGCTGTCAAATCTAATTACTTTAAAAACGACCTAAAACGGCTAACATATTTAAAATCGATCATTTTCAAATTAATCATTTTTTACCTCTCAATGACGAGATTTGACGAGATTTGACCACTTCTGTCAAATTTTTAATTGTCAAATTCAACTATCAATCGAATCAGATAATTATTTTTTACCACTTAATTAAATTTATAATAAAAACAACTACTACCATTTTTTTTAATTTTATTTTATAATTTTTTAACTTTTTAATATTATTTTATATTAAAAATTTATTTTAATATTTACATTATTTATATTTTTAATAAAAATTATTCTAATCATTCCATTAAAAATACTTAAAAAATAAAAAAAATTGACTACCGATAAATATTTAATTTTTTTAAATATTTTTGAATAAAAATTTTTCATTTATGAAAACCTAGGTTGGAAAAAATTCATTTGGCCTAAAATTAATTACAAAACGCAATCAAGTCTGTGGAAAATGTCACCTCAAAATTCTGATTTTTACCGACACTTACGAAGGGAAAATGATGTTCTAATGCCTTCATATTTTAATGTCTTAAATTAATAAGAAAATTCTATAAAAGAAAACCAAAAGGGTTAGCAATTGTCCAAGAGAAAAGAGTTAACATACAGTCATATAGAGAGAGACCCACACACACCATTCAATAAGCTGGCTGCATGCTTCCTTTGTTCATGACAAAATAAAACTGAAAACTATAAATGATATTCGAAATACCGCTTCCTCTTTCCCTCGCACAAATTCTTGGTATCTTTCGAAAGCTACCGCTCCTGAATGTGGGTGTATTCCTCCATCAATCTGCTCAACATTGCACTACATTCGTTCTCGATCTCACACTGTTCTTCATAAAACCTGTGCTTCAACGCTGCCATCTTTTCATCCCGGTTTTTGAATAACTCCTCTCTCTTCTTCTCAAACACTTCCATTTCTTTGTCTTGCACTTTTATGAAATTCGCCATCCTTTCAGTTCTGTGTAAGGAAAACATCAATCAATACCCGGAACAAAACATGTCTGGCCTCTAAGTTCATCTATCTCAGTTAATTATTATAAATACCTTTGCCTAATGTCTTCAGTGTTGGATGCATTTTCAATTGATTGCTTTGCTTTCTCCCGCTCACCTTGTTGTAGCCTTTCAAAATCCTCCTCTTTGGCATCTCTTGCTTCCTGGATCATTCTGATTTGTTCCTTGTAAAACTGTTCTTGGAAGTCCATCTTCAGGAGCATAAACAAGGGAGTTAAAACATAGGAGGGGAAGTACATACAACATATTTCAACTTCAATTTCATCATGGAAAAAAAATTGTAAGCAACTGGATGTCATACCTCTTCCTTTGTCTGTTCATATTGCATCCTTGTTCTTTGCTTGACAATGCGATTCTCCTCCATTGTCTTTCTCAGCCTCTCACTTACGATGCCAAAGGACTCTTCCAGAGTTTTCGAATGCCTTGTAGCTTTATCCACTTTGATCTTTAAGTAATTGAGCTGCTGGTTGTCCTCACTCATTTGTTTAATCTGGCGTACAACCATCTCTTGGTATGATCTTAACTCATATTTCAGCTTGGATTTTCCTAATGGATTGCAAAGCATGTTAAACACAGTTAAAGCCTCGTACCAGCCAAATTCTTCATGTTTATAAAACTGAAAAAATATGTGTTCTGATGGCTTATGTTATACTTGTGTGCATGTATCCAAGACACACAAACACAAAATAGATAAAAAGATATATAGAAAAAAAACCTTGTGAGTGCTGATTGAAGAAGTCGATGTCTTCCTTTACTGCCATAAAACCATATAATTGCCGCTCCCCACCAGGGTGGAATAGTACCTGCTTCCTATTCCAGGATTCTCTATCAGTTCCTTGCTCAGAAAAATGTTTATGCAGACGTTCCGCTTCCAGGTATCCCCCAGCAGAACTTTCAAAAATAAGCACACTCATTCCACGGTGCCCCTGTGGACCATAAGAATGTCGAGCCCTCACAGCAGCATAAGAGCCAAAGTACTCTAAAAGTTCCTGATTCCCCATCCCAATCCACTGAATCCAATAAAATAAAAGGATTAGTTACATCATGATGATCTAGCAAATATGTTAATTACACAAGCAAGCTGCATTTGTGACCAAAACATAACTTTAAAAAATTAAATGGCATTCTATTGTAACTTCTATACAGAGACAAGACGATGTAATTGTACCTTATCATTCTCATCCTTCTCCAACCTGGTATTCATTATGACCACCATGGGTGGCCATACTATCTCATGATCCTTCTCTTCATCTTTCAACCCTTTCCACCTACCAAATAACTCAGAAGCTGGAAACACTGAAGTTCCCCGCCGGTGCAACTCCTCTTCTAGAAGCTTTGCAAGTTCCCTGTGAAGCTTCACCCTCTTAGCTCCTTTTGTTTTGGCATGGACCATTAGCGGCTGAAGGCCACGGTACCAGTCAATGGAACCTGGACCACGTTGGCATGCAGGACAGTGCCACTGCCTTTCTGGTTCATTTATCTCTTCAATAGTCAAATTATCCAAACTTTCAAAGAATTTCCTGAACCATCCACTTTTCTTTCGAGTCTCATGACTCTTTTGACTTGTATCTGAATCAAATTCATCACTGAAAAGTTCATCCTCTGAATCATCCACAATATCAGAGTTGTCGTCCTTGTCATCATCATAATTTTCATCAGCATCATCCTTGTAGTCATTATAGACACTTTTGTCTTTGTCTTTGTGGCCATCTTCAGAACCTTTAGATGAAGAAGAACCAGCTCTAGATTGCCAATTCCAACCCTGCTCCAGAGGAGGAGGAATTACAGGTTGAGGGGCCATATAATTTCTCCCAGGCACCCTCCTGGGCAACTGAGTCTTCGCACTCCCCCAGCTGGGTTGTGTCCTAGATTCTGAAGTAAGTGCCCACGTTTTCCCAGAAGCTCTTCCAGAGCCACTAATGACAGGTTTTGGAGCACTGCTATTTGCTCTGTTTTTAGACTTCCTTGAAGCCACCTGCCACTCACCATCATCTTCAGCTGCACCAGCACCAACTGGTTTTTCAACTAATCTTCTTGAACTCATCTTTGTGCAAGATTCTCTGCAGCATCATTGTAACATTTAACAGCGATTAATCAGGGAAAAAGAGAGGAAAAAGTATTCTCTACCAGAGGAAAACCCAAGACTACCTTGTCAAAAGATCTTAACACCTAAATGATAAAAAAAAAAAAAATCTATTATTCCCACCTTTGAGCTGAAAAATTTTAAATCACACTCAAACTCACACAAATGATTCCATAGAACAAACACTGAAGACCAAAATATTGTCTTCTAATAGTGAATCTAATCCACCAGATTTTTCTAAAAAAAAAAAAAAAAAAAAATTTACACAAAGTGATGTCTTTCAAGGAATCTTTTAGTTTCCGAGCATCAGCTAGCAAAATCTTAATATTTCTTTGTGACAATCCATAAATTTCTCTCGGCAACCAAACAGAGGCACAATAACATACATTCTTTTGACGAAATAAAAAAAAAATAACGAAATCAAGAATTATAAAAGAAATAAAAACAAATAAACAATTGTTTAAAAAACAATGAACAGCCAGTCTTTAAATTTCTTCAAGAGAAAATGCAAAACTAACACGTCAAAAGATCTGAACAGCTAAGTAATAATAAACATTTGTTACTAGCCTATAAGCTAAAGATCGTTAATCACACTCGAGCTTTTACCACAAATGATTCCACACATTAATGCTGAAGATAAAATATATTGTCTTCTAAAAGTAAACGTCATGCACCAGATCGCTTTAAAAAAAAAAAAAAAAAAAGGTGACGCAAATATGTGTTCACTGAGGAATAGTAGGAAAATCACTAAATTTTAATGATAAGCCGTAGGTTTTTTTCTCAGCAACCAAACAGAGGAACATAACATTCTTGCGACGAAATCCAGTGAAAAAAAAAATCACTAAATCAATAAATAGTAAAACAATCAAAACTAATGACCAGTTTTTTTAAGAAGAAATTATACCAAATAATGCTTCGTCTTCCTCAATGTACCGTGAGCAGAAACGTTGTGAACCGTGAAAACCGGAAATTACTCGTACCAGCAAAATCCGGCACTCAAACCTCAAGCGGAAAAAAGATTTAGTTTCTAGGAGAGAGACTGTGAGTGGGTTAAAGAATGAAAAGAGTGATTGGAGAAAAAAATGGCAGGGACCTAGGGCTTCGGTCCCTCTCTTGTTTTAAGTTTTAACTTCACAAAAGCTGCCGAACGACGTCGTTTAGGAAAACTTACATGCTACGTTTCCATTCTATTGTACGATTGGCCAATATTTATAAGTCCCTGTCATGCTAATATTATATCATTTTCGTCCGAACAAACTATCAAAGCAGTCCCATTATTTTTTATTAATTTTATTCGTAACCCTGTCTGCGGTTACAGTCAGTTGATATTAACCTCTCAGGGACTACTTTTTTGACTTTTGACAGCAACAAACAACAACCCTGCTCTTCTATGCTCAAAAATTAATTTTATTGCTGTCGGGAAGTATAACAAGATTTATTCATTAAATTTTTAAATTTGGATTTTGAAAATATTTTTCAAATTAGGTAATTTCAAATTTTTATTATAAAAAATTATAAGAAAAAAATTTTATCAAATAACTAAAACTTTTTAATAAACTTATAAAATAATATTATTAGATAAAACCCTAAACTTGATAATATATTATAATAAATAAAGTAAAATTAAACTACCATAAATATATATTTATGTATTTTATCTAATCGAAATAAATTTATTAATAGATTAATGAAAAATAATTTTGACTAATTCTTCTAAAAATTGATTTATTTTATCGTTTTAATTATAAACTCCAAGAGGATTACAAATTTATATCAGATAAAATTATATCTATCAAATTTTAATAAATATGAGAAAATTATAAAACAGATTCAAAATAAGCCCAAAGCCCGATCAACAACCCTAAGCAAGCATAAGTATAAGGTGTGAGTTTGAGTTGTTAAAGAGTTATTATAGAATCAAAATTTTGATCTTATTCAACTTTTTAAGCGAAAGGTAAAAGTGAGTTAAATAAATCAAATAAATGAAAAATCATAAAAATGTTGATTTAGGCCGAATTCTTTGTCATAAAAAAAAGTATATATTATTTTTTCTGCCTTTGCGCTTCAAAGACTTAGTATTTTTCTTACAAGAAAATCAACCTAAACCAATATTTACACGGTCATCGAACCTATTACCTTTCTCATTATAATTATTATTTTTAAAGGTTCAGTCACTTAACATCATTTAAAAGACTAAACAACAGAAAAACTTTGGTATCTATTTAGCCTTGGATTGCAAGAAAACCTTTATTTAGCAAGAAATCTCTCCAAAACTTTTCTCAAGAATTTCTGTGTGTGTTCGCAAAGAGAGGGAGAGACACCAACAAAGACGGAGGAATATATATAAGCGCATAAGTTTATGCATTTATTCTATTCAATCTCTATTGATTTTGATTTTGATATAAAACATTTTGATTATCGGATTAAATTATATTAAAAATATTATATCTCGTTTTCTTTGTAGTTTTTTTTTTAATATTCATATAACACATGTCATTTATGTTATTATTCGAATATTATAATAATTTTATACATCGTAGTAGTCTTGTGAAAACAAGCGATGAAAAATAATTTAAATATTTATTTATGATAATAAATTGTTTTATTAGGTTATTGTGAAGTTATGTTCGCCCATTGATATGTGTTAATGCTGTCAATAGATAGTCGAGAATGGTAATATTGAAATTTATCTATGGGCATTCTGGTAGGAGAGAAAAATACTAAATTGCTGACTTGCTTCCTTTGGGCCGGCTAAGTGAATAAAGGGCTGCTCCTAGCCTAATACAAGAGAATGGGAGGATAAAAGAGTGGATAGGTTGGGAGGTTTTTCACAGGATTTTTTTTCAAGATTTCATCAAAAGAGAACAAAAAATGATAATTATGATATCGTCATACCAAATCGAATGATATGAAAGTCTTAATTCAAAGTTGAATGATTAAAAATCAATTATCATTTTGAATTGATTTTATTTTCAAATTCAAAGTTTGTTCATTTCAATTATTAAAGGGGGGATTATTTGATTTTTAAAATCAAATAATAATTTATTCAAATTAATTAAATAGTTATTCAAATGAATAATTATCTAAGCTTAAGTGAAAAGACACTTATGTCTCCTTATTTCATCTACTCTTTGAGCCCAATTTTCAGAACTAATTGGGTTCTAAACAGTATGATGGACCCATCTCATGGTCATCCTAAACAGGCTAGCGCATGGGGCCCAATGAAATACATATCCACAAAGGCCAAAACTATCAATTTCGAAAACTGATTCACTCTTTGATGAGCATCATCTATATCTTTCTAAAATGGTGTTTACCTCGAAAAACGTTTGATTAATCAAGTAATGACCAAATATAAATTAGATTGAAGAACGTCTATTCTTATTTGAGCCATAAATTTGTAATATAATATCATAATTATACTCTTTTATACCTAAGTGTGATAAATCCTATGTAAATCTATGATAGTTTTGATATACTATCATACTAATAGCCTTAATTGAAACAACTATGTTAGACAAAT
This sequence comes from Anacardium occidentale, assembly GCA_026122585.1. Taxonomy (NCBI): domain Eukaryota; kingdom Viridiplantae; phylum Streptophyta; class Magnoliopsida; order Sapindales; family Anacardiaceae; genus Anacardium; species Anacardium occidentale. The sequence continues at coordinate 537,830 of JAJEJH010000070.1, read as the reverse complement.
TACTAATTAGATCAATCGACCACAAAGTGCTCTAATGATTTCAAATCTAAGAATAATATGTTTTACTATCCATAAGATAATATGTTTCATAGATATTATGATTAACATCTATATGAAATTCTTTAGTGGGTTTGTCTATTGAAATTATAGTCAACAAGCACCCATATATTTCATCAAGTTATTATCAAATAACGTTGACTTGCAATATTTTGTCATTACCTTACAATAAAATTATTCGACAAGATGATAAATTTATTATATTATTTGTGCTTTGGATCAGAATAATACTGAGACTATGAACGTTTCTAAAATAACCACCATATATGTTTATAGAGTTTTAACAATCTATGTTATATATTGATACCCTCGTGATTGTTTTACTATCTATTATATATATATTTAAACATGATTTACATATATAAAATGCCACTTATAGGTATCTAAACATGACAACTTGGATATGTATTTCAAATAAGCATATCATGATTATAGCTATGGTTGTTTATGTATTCCCAAATACATATCATGACTATTATTTTCACACTTCAAGATAAATATTCAAGTAAAATACAAAAGAATTGGAAAACGGTCAGACATGTAGATTATTAGATTTTTCAAATACAATGAAAACACTTTATGATGTCAATCATAATGCGAGAATCTGTTAGTCTTTAATGTTTTTTTTGTTTTATTTTCATGTTAGATTAAAATTCTTATTCGATAATTTATCATGGTAACAATTCGAAAAAAATACTTGAATGCAATATATATTTCATTTCCTTTGAAATAATAGCAAACATGAGCTTATACTAAATATTTTTGAAAAGTAAATACAAAATATTTGAGTTCATGATGTATATGATTGGATATATAGTATCATCATCATCATCATCATCAGCTGTTAGATTTTAAGGAATCAACTTGTGCCTTGCCACATGGACCTTTCATCCTTATGTAAAGTCTATATTCATCAAAAGTCATGGCTTTATAAAGGGGTGGTCGGTTCTTTGTCACCAGCTCCTCCAATGGCTGAATCAATTTATCACTCTTTGGATTGTAGAAGAAAGCCAATGACACGCGTTCTTTCCCTGAATTCACTATCACTCGATGCTCCGCGCTCTTGTATATTGCATTGCTAACCACCTATTTATATATATCAGCAACAGTGCTTTAGTATACTTTCATACAGATCTATCATTGAGTTGGAAATTAATTAGTTAATTGATACATACCTGAATTTGATCTCCAATGTTGACAATGAAAGCATTTGGAGCAGGCTTAAGAGTGATCCAGTCATCGCATTTTCGCACCTGAAGTCCAGCAACGTTTTCGTCAGGCAAGAGAAGGGTGATGCCACCAGGGTCTGAGTGTGGAGAGAGACCGAGAGTGAGGTCTGGCTGTGGACATTTTGGGTAAAAGTTAACCCTTAAGCATGCACCAATTTCCTTTCCTCCGAATGCATTTTGAAGTTCATCTTCACCAAGTCCAAGGTTCACAGATAGAACCTTCATTAATATTCCACATAATTTCACCACTTCTTCTCCATATTCGGCTACCAATTTCCTGCATTAATTAGCTTTTATTACACGTACAATAAACATGCGATAATAAAATTCTCTTTTCGTGTACAGTTCAAATTACCTGCAGGAAGTTGGGAGAGCAGGCCAATTGCTATGATTTCTGAGTGTGAGAGGCATATAATTAAGAAAGAAATAATCACACCAATCAAGTTTAGCTCCTTTTTCAACTCCCAGACGACTACCGTACCCTTCATAAGTGTCAGGCGAGTTAGAATATTCTTGCTTAATCTCAAGTGGTAGTTTGAAGAACTCATGCCAAACCTCTCGCATGTTTTTCATAAGTTGATGGCTAACACCATGGTTGACAATTTGAAAGAAACCCCACTCACGGCATGCGCTTGAGATGCTACTTAGAGTGTCGTCACGGAGGATTCGGTCGTTGCTGAAAATGTTTTGGAGATCAATAACAGGAATGTTGACATGATGAGGATCAAACTCTCTGTTCATTGAAGGCCTGTGAAGGATGGGCTTGATGTATCTCTCTGGAATTGAAGTTACGCCACTTTCAGATAAAGATTGGACTCTAACAACAGGCTCAGGCCAACTCTGGAAACACTTCATTTTCTGGGCGACCATGGTATGATAAACGAACGTGGAAACTACAAGTTTCGGGAGGAGGGAGAGATTGATGTGTTGGGATGGCATATTGAAGTGGGATCGAGACGTTTAAGGATGCAACGAGACTCACCAGTCACACCTAGTTGCCCACTTGGCTACCACTTGGCTACTTGAGTGACACAAGTGAGTGCATTTTTCTGGGCAAATTACAGCTGGGTTTTATCCACGTGCCTTTTAAGGGACAACTTATATATTAATAAATTCACTTTAAATTTAACATGAATGAAAGATGTCAAGCTGAGCTTTTAAAGCCATTAAATTGAATCCAACATTTTTATTTTTTTAGTTGCAAACAACTCAACAAGTACACAGCAGAGCAGAGTGCACAATCTGAGTTGGCTTGGAGATGCAATCCAAACTATCAAAGGCTGTGCATGTTGATGCTCAAAGAGAAGCATGCCAAAAGGAATCATCAGGTCACACTTGATGCCTTGTATGATTGAAATGATTTGTTGGGTGATATCTCCCTTGAAATTAAGCATCAAGAGATGATGAATAGTTACCGTGTTTTGATGTGCACATGTTGTACTCATGTTATATACGTACACATTGTTGATTTTTGTGTGAATATTTTTACGACAATATTCCCTTTTGTACAACGGGCAACAAATTAGTTCGATATATGTATTTGTTTGTTTGATACAAACATTGTTTTTTCGCTACATATTTACTCACTAAAACCATAGTTTATCTCACCCAAAAATGGTTTCAATCGTAACGAGACTGCTATAGAGTAAATTCCTTACCCAAAATTGGATTCATTTTCTGAACTAAAAATTCGAAAATTGCTAATGAGTTTGGCCGTTTAAATCGTAACATGAGTGCGATAAAGTAAATAAATATATGAAGTGTAGAACCATAACCATAGATGCAATAATCTCGTTGGATCTGAAACAAAAAAGGAAGCAAATCTCATAACTCTTTAACTTGGAGTGCTTCCTACAAATTGTACAAAAGAAGAATCAATTAAAAAGAAAAAGAGAAATCAATGCATAATAAAAGGGAAAAAAAAAAAAATGCTTAATCACATTCTCATTATAGTACAAAACAGGTATTAAAGATGAACGAGCAAAGATTCATGTGTATGCTTAGGCCATAGACTTGGGTATCTTGTACTGTTTCTTTAGAAATTGAGAGGCCTCTGAATCACTCCTGTGACATAAAATTCTTATTAAAGTGTCGGTATCAGCCCCTAATCTGCCTCTGGTACTACCCTGCAAATCTGCACCACTTCCAGTTCTACATTCCTCTATCAGCTCTCGTGTCTGTGAACGATTATCGATTAGTGAAGATGACATAAAGGACGAGCTACAAGTAGTTAATTAACACTCAGGACCAGGCTGAGTTCTGTGATAGTAATAATTCTAGCACTAGAAAAGGGTATTATTTCACATACTACTGTAAATAATTGCCTTAACAGAGATGCTAACAAAATTTTCCCAAATAGAAAGCATCAATGATTTGGCTCCCAAGAAACATTGAACTGAAGCACAATAACTGACCTGATAGCCATGCAACTTTATCACATTCCGAGCACGTGCGACTTGATTTTCTACCACTCCTCGAGGAAGCCCATCTCCCCCAGAAATAAAGAATTCCTATCGAAAAACACACAAACTTTCTACTTTCAACCAAATTAATATAACAAAATTATCAGACAGCATCAAATTAGATTTTCAACAAGAGAAAGGATAACCTTTATATGCATTGAAAGCAACACCATCTTTACATTTGACGAGTTATTGGGCAATACCTTTAAAATTTCTAAGTCTTCTTCCAACTGTTTGGAATCACTAGGTAAGAAAACTCGTGATGGGCCTCCATTTAGTAGGACACGTAATAAACCATCCTGGAAAAAGAATTATTATCAACAAAAAAATATACTTCCAATGATACTTCACAATCTGTAGACAAACATCGCACAGACCAGTGAGGCTTGAAGTAGACTAGTTACAATGCGATCCCGAAGTGCCTCCACAATAATATCACATAATTGATTTAGTTCCTGCAGCAGTTAAGTCAGACAGCCCCGATCTCAGTATAAATGTATATACAAGTTTAATAAATTACTCAACTAATTAAATTTCTCAGAAAAGTATATGTTTGTTAAGTAAAGTCTTAAAACTGACAGGTGACCTACAGAATTCCTTAAGTGGTTATAGCAGATCCTATTTGTTTAAACCTTTTGAGATAACGTTGTTTCATTATGTTATAAGATCTGACAAGTTCATATGTTTAAATTTGAAAATTTCCCATATGATATGAATACTATGTTTTATCCTTGTCTATATTTGTGTTTTACAGCTACAACACACGTCAGGAAGAAAGGCTTAACAAGGCATATACTCCAGCCAAGTTGCTACGTAGTTTGGATAAAATTCTTGTTTCTTGAGTACACTACTAACTTGTTCAAACCCGTTCTCAGCTATGGTTGCCCAGGAGACAAAGAAATTAAAATATACCAGCCAAGAACTATAACACAGACAATTTGTTAGGGTGCCTAAAATGTGAATAACAAAAACTTGTTTTTCCTTGATTTTTTTTGGCAAGAAAACATATGCAACAACTTTCATTTTTTTAGGATCCCAAGTGTAAGGAATAAGATTTAAATCTTATATTGAAAAGTATGAGGTTTATTTCATTTTGAGCTCTCCAACCTTAACAGTTAGCTTTTAAAATGTTGTTTCTCTCAAGGTTCATATTATTTGGTACTAGAGTCACCATCATGTCTTTCAGTTATAATCATGCGGTGCAGGTGGTGATACTAGCACTGCAGTGTTCAATTAGAGTTAGCGCACAACCCACCCGCGTAGGCATTGGGCCTATATAATGTAGTGTTATGTTAGGATTTCAAGTACAAAGTATGTGCCAACAACAAGCTTTCGAGGTTTGGTTCTCCCAAAGCTCCCATCAATATCCTAATTTTCAAAATACTATTTCATGTTCTTAGACGATCTTGTGAATAATGTAAATAGTAATTTTCTATTATTTTAGGAGTTTACATATGTCTATGGGATAGACTGTTAGGAGACATTCGCCACTGTTGCAAAAACAAACTCAATACTTGTTCTCTCTATGATAGTGTATTATAATTGGCCATCACATCATTTAGATGTTAAAAATGCTTTCTTAAAAAGAGATTTGAAAAAAGAGATTCTCATGGATCTCCCACCTGGCTTTGAACCTAGGAGTAAACAAGGTATACAAACTGAAAATTCCTTACATGGTCTTAAACAATCGCCTAAGACTTGGTTTGAATGGTTTGGAAGGGCGGTGAAAAGCTATTATTACCCCTAGAGCTAAATTGATTACACAATGTTCTACGAACACTCTGAAACTAGTAAGATTGTTGTTTTAATTGTGTATGTGGATGAAATAGTATAGAGGGTGAATGATACTATAGAAATTGAAAATCTAAAGAGCAAATGAGCAGATGAATTTGAAAGTCCGGAATTAGGAGCTCAAAGTACTTGGAATAGAATTTGCAAGATCTAAGGAAGGAATCTTTGTGAATTAGTGCAAATATATTCTAGATTTGCTTGGTGAAAAAGAAATGCTTGGGTAAAAGGCAACTGAGACTTCTATTGAGCCTAACTTGAAACTGCCACTAAGGGCCCCTGGGCTATGCCTTCACAGGCCCTCAGTGGGCCGGCCCATCATTTTATTTTTAATAATTTTTAAAATTTTTAACAGGTGATGTCATGTTAGCTTGTGGGCCTCGCCCTAAGGCCTGGACATGGCCTGCAGGGTAGTGCTAAAAATAGGGGCCCAGGGCTGGGCTGACCCCCTACATGTCTAGTCCTACTCTTCCACTGATCAAGATCTACTATGATAATAAGGTTGCAACTGTAATTGCTCACAATCTGAGTCTTCATACCAGAACTAAACACATTGAAGTTGAAAAGCACTTTATTAAAGAAAAGATTGATAGTGGAGTAATTTGTACGTTATTTATTCAAACTATCAACTAAGTTGCCGATGTTTTAACAAAAGAGTTGCAGAAGAAAACATTTGACAACCTGGTTAGCCAGTTGGTCATGGAAGATATCATCAAGCCAGCTTAAAGAGGAGTGTGGAAAAGGGGAAAATCCAATTGGGTTTCCTAATTCTCCCAATCTCAACTTCCTAATTTTCAAAATATTATTTCTTATTCTTAGCTAAGAGATCTTGTAAATAAAATATATAGTAATTGTGTAATATTATAGTAATTAGTTTGTTTCCCTAAATTAAGGATTGTCTTCCCTATAAAAAAAAGTTTATTCTCATATGATTTTGTAAGTTGAAATAGAATTGTTTTACCCAATTATCATTGTCTTTCAGCTCAAAGGAAATAATTTTAATTCGTGCTTCCAACTTCTCTATTTCTTTATCCTATAGGAGAAATAAAAAATAAAAAAAGTCCAGTAACAAGGCAATAGTCAACACAGATTTCGAATGGGACATAACTTACCATATCAAGTGGTTCAATTATTGCTTCCAACCTGGATCTGGAAACACTTGGTTTATACAAGTTGTTAATGAATGGCTCCCTCAAATCCCAAAAAATAATTTTAGTACCTTCAATATGGAAAAGCTATAATAATTAGCAATCAAGTATTTTTTCTCAAAGAAATTAGACTTGGTAACAAAGAAAAAAATACCAGTAAACTCGCAAATGTGGTCAATAGCAGCATTTATCTCTTTTCTACTCCCATCAAACGTATCCTTTTGAGTGACTTTGGAATTATCATTCACTGATTTCCCTACCATTAAAAAGATTAGTGAAACAAGAAATCATGAGTTTATACTCAGGGGGGAAAACAACAGAAGGATGTGCTATAAATGATTGCAAGCGACAGTAAATTAAAAGGTGGCATCTGAATGGAAGCATGAGGTTACGAATAATACAAAAGCATTCCAACTAATGGTATTAAGTTTCAATCAAAATAATGTAAATGAGAAGATTTAAAGCATATTTTTCATGTTTAGATACATACAGACAACTTGTTCATGAGGCTTTTTTCTTGCCCAGCGCTCCAATATGCTGTCTTCCAGCTTATTCAGTTGACTAATTGCATACTGTCAATGGAAAATAATATTAATAATAAAAATAACTTGCATCAGAAAATGATTTTTCATAGAACTACATTTATCAAATGAGTGTAGACAGAAGTCACAGAAATGAATGCCTTTATAAAAAAATTTTGCTCTAAACAACAATATTTATTATGAGTCTTATGGCAATCAAGAAATCCAAATCAAAACTTAAGATTTTCGACAGAAACAACATAAAAAACAATATTAAAAAACGTTAACTACCAAGTGTTAGTTTTAGTAACTAGTGCAAACGCTTCAACTTCCCAATGGTTGATGCCAACATAAACTTTACGAAATCAAACAATTATATGAACAATAAAATACTACATCACTGTCAGGGCAAATCCGTTATCTTTACTAACATAGAGAAATGAAGGCTAGAACTCACATATAGAGTATTTAACTGAACACAAAGGGTTGGTGTCGTCAAGACATTAATTTCAGTTGACCTTATTTCATCGCACATCCTAGGGTCAAATAATTCCTTCTTCACAAAAGCTTTTATTCCAGCTTCCTTCTTGTATCGTGTGAGGACAGGCACAGGTGGAACTAAATCCTCCTTGCTACCTACATGCCAAAATAGAAAATTCAAAGTCCATTTAGTAAAATGTTGAAATGTAGGAAACAGAAGTTGCAAAAGTGGCAATAGCAAAAGATGATAACAGATTAATACATTCATTGCTGATTTTAATATATAAAAATATTCACTTCCACGCGATGGGTGCAAGTTTCCTTGTTTCAGGTGGAGAACCAGAAGACAAAAATCAATAAAGACAGAACAGAGGGGATAAGAAGGGAAGACAAAAGAAGTGGAAGAAGTTAAGAGGAAAACTTGGTGGGAAAGAAAAATTAATGTCCCAACATCATCTCTTATGTTATATTGCAATTTAACATATCACACCCATGTGATGGTTAAAGCTACAAAACCCTAATACTACCTAAATAGATAATTAAAATTTAGGTACAATAGAAAATACCACAAAAGAAGATAGAAATACACATTGCATAGGAAATTGTTGACTAGCTTGATTAAGAAAGATTTGATTTAAGCTTGATTAGCTTGATTGTAGGAATATTTAATTAGGCTAGTTATTTTATTTCCTATTACTGTATTTCCTAATTAGTTATAGAATTTATGTATAAATGTCTTGTTCAATAGGATGAGAAATACAAGAAATTTAAAATACAAAAAATTTTTACTTCAAAAATTTTCATGGTATCAAAGCCATTGCTGCCTTTTTGAGGTGAGTTTTTTCCCTCTACAGCACTAAGATTCCTCTCAATAACATTTTTTTCTTTTCTACTGTTCTCAAAGAAGTTGAGTTTCCTCCCTCTTTTACTGTCATCACCCATAAAACAAGAAAGCACATCCTTCGATCGACCATTACCCAAATTCCAGCTGGAATTTGTTGTCGCATGTGGGCTCACGCACCAATCAAAGATTCTGGACAGATTCCACTCGCCAGCATGTGGGACCTTCTCCAGTCACCTTTCATTGTCGTTTTGTTAATCTTTTATCTGTTAATTCCATCACCAAAGCCCTAAACTTAAAAATCGAATTCTTTCCTAATCATTGTATTTTTCAGGATCTTTAAACAGGGAAGAGGATTGGCAATGACAGATTGCATGATGACTTATATATGTTCGATGAAATTCGAAACTCTGGTCAAGCCTTTTTTGGAAATAATAAATATGTCAACCAAAAAATAATATAGTGGCATAGACGGTTAGGACATCCATCTTTTTTTGTTTTGAAGAAATTATATCCTAGTTTATTTTCGAGAACTCAGTTTGAGTCATTGTTTTATGATGCTTGAGAGTATATCAAGCATACTAGAAACTCTTATCCTTTGAGTAATATTAGAAGCACTATTCTATTTATGACTATTCATTCGGATGATTGGGGTTTTACTCAAACAATTTCTTTGTTTGGTAGTCGATGGTTTGTTACTTTTATTAAATGTTGCACTAGGATGACTTGGGTATATTTATTAAAGGCCAAAAACGAAGTTTTCTCTTGCTTTCAGTCATTTCATAAGATGATCTGTACTCAATTTGATGCTAAGATAAAAGTCCTAAGAATTGACAATGGCATAGAATACATGGATAAAAATTTTGGTGCTTATTTGGAGTCCAATGGGATAGTCCATCAAACTAGTTGTCCTTACACTAGTTCACAAAATGGAGTAGCTGAAAAAAAAAAGAGCATTTGTTAGAAGTGGCAAGATCTCTTATGTTCACCATGAATCTACCAAAACCTTACTGGGGGGATGTCATTCAAGTAGCTACTTATCTTATCAACAAACTGCCACTCAAAGCATTTAATTTTCAGAGTCCTTTAGAAGCTCTAAAGGGTAAGAATGAATATACTGTTCTTCTAAAGGTATATGGGTGTGTCTGTTTGTTCACACTAGAAATGTTGGAAAACTTGACCATAAAACCATTAAATGTGTTTTCATTGGGTATTCTTCTACACAAAAAGGTTACAAATGTTATCATCTTCCCTCTAGGAGATTTTTTGTCAATATGGATGTTACCTTTAGAGAATCTGAGTCCTATTTCAACATTTCCTTATCACCTCTTCAAGGAGAGAGAAATAAGGAGGAAGAGGTGATTTTTCCTAATGTTGAACCTCTTATTGATATAAGGGAAAGTGCAAGTGGAGAAAGAGTTCAGGGGGAGACTAAAGTTTAGGGGGAGATCACTAGACGTTTAGATAGACCTGATTTGTTGAGATATTAAAGGAGAAATAGGGCAGAATAAGCCATCATGCAATCTGCAGAATCCTCCTCTACTGGTGAGTTATCTACGTTTCCTAATGAGTTAGATTTGCCTATTGCTCATAGAAAAAGAGTAAGGTCTTGTACTAAACATCCTTTATCTAATTTTATCTTTTATGATTCTTTGTCTCCATCCTATAGAGCCTTTGCCTTGTCCATTTCCTTTGTGTCTATTCCACAGAATTGGAGGGACGCTTTCACAAATCCTAAATGGAAACAAACTATGATTGAAGAAATGAAGGCTCTATCAAAAAATGAGACTTGAGAACTTGTCACTCCTCCACCAGATAAGAAATTGGTTGGTTGCAAATGGGTCTTCATTGTGAAACATAAAGCTAATGGTTCGATTGAGAGACACAAAACTAGATTGGTGGCTAAGGGCTTCACTCAAACTTATGGAGTAGATTACTAGGAGACATTTGCACCTGTTGCTAAAATGAACTCCATCAGAATCCTGTTATCCTGTGCAGTTAACCTTGATTGGGACTTACAACAGTTTAATGTGAAAAATGCATTTCTTAATGGAGACTTAGAAGAGGAAGTGTATATGGAGATCCCTTCTGAATTTGATAATGAACAAAGTCAAGGGAAGATGTGCAAACTGAAGAAAGCATTGTATGGATTAAAACAATCCCCTAGAGCTTGGTTTGACAGATTCAGCAAAGCCATGATCTCCTTTGGCTACCAATCAAGCAATGTTGATTATACCCTCTTCATAAAACATCAATAGGGTAAACTCAATCTTCTCATAGTTTATGTTGATGACATAGTAATGACAGAAGATGATAGAGAGGAGATGACCTAATTGAAGAAGCTGTTGGCACAGGAATTTGAGATCAAAGATCTAGAAAAATTGCATTACTTATTAGGAATTGAGGTTGCCAGATCAAAAAAAGAAATCTTTATTTCTCAAAAGAAGTATATCTTGGACCTCTTGAAAGAGACTAGTATAACAGGATGCAAACTAGCAGAATTGCCCATTGATAGTAATCACAAGTTACAAGCAAGGGTTGGAGAATCAGTTGATAAGGAGAGATATCAAAGATTGGTTGGAAGACTCATTTATCTCTCTCACACTAGACCAAACATCGCCTATGCAGTCAACTTGGCGAGTTAGTTCATGCATGACCCTTGAAATTCTCACATGCAAGTTGTCTTTCGCATTTTGCGGTATCTAAAATCTACTCCAGGGAAAAGTCTGCTTTTCTCCAAACATGGTCACCTCCAGATTGAAGCCTTTACAGATGCAGATTGCGCTGGATCTATAGATGACAGAAGATCTACATCTGGTTATTGTACGTTGGTAGGAGGGCACTTAGTTACTTAGAAAAGCAAGAAGCAAAGTGTAATTGCTAGATTAAGTATGGAAGTTGAATACAAAGCTATGGCTCATGGCGTTTGTGAACTTCTTTGGGTACAAAAGTTACTATAGGAATTGAGACTATCGGGAAAAAGGGAGACTTTCCTTGTACTGTGACAACAAAGTTGCCATCAGTATAGCTCTTAATACAGTTCAACATGATCAGACAAAACACATTGAAATCCCTAGACACTTCATCAAAGAAAAGGTTACAAGTGGTATCTTGAGTTTGTTTCATATGTCATCAGAAAAGTAGCTTACTGATGTGTTTGCAAGTTGGGCATGTGTGACATCTTTGCACCAACTTGAGGGGGAGTGTTGACTAATTTGATTAAAAAAGATTTGATTTAGCCTTGATTAGCTTGATTGTAGGAATATTTAATTAGACTGGTTATTTTATTTCCTATTACTGTATTTCCTAATTAGTTATAGAATTTATGTATAAATGTCTAGTTCAATAGGATGTAAAATCATTGAAAAATACAAGAAATTTTTACTTCAAAAATCTTCAGAAATATAAAGAACAAACCTCAAATAGACTCTAGACATATTCTCATGTTTAATATGGATAGCATCAGAAATAGAAACCAAAAATCTACTCATAACAAGAAACTCAAATCCACTTCCAATAAGAAAGCTAAAATGTGCAAAACAAAATTCCTACATTATCGGTTAAAACACGCAATTCTCTCATAAAAACAGTGAAATTACTTAGAATTGGATAAAAGACTATAATCCATCAACTGAGAACGCAGAACATACCCAATTTGTCAATAACATGATTTGAGTACACTTGAAATATGTTGTCTATGCCACGAAATAGTGCACTCAATTCTGAAGATCTCATTGGAACTTGAAGAACAAAGAATTGATCAACTGTCTGCAAACAAATGAAATTATTCATTATGAAAGGAACTAGCAATATTCATTGTTCTGCATTGTGATAAATAGCTATGTTGGAGAAGATATCCAAAAATCAAATCCAATTCTAGTGGATGACTTTAAAACTGTAATTTACTAAACCTCCACAGATAAAGGTCTACAACTGAAAGTTTCTAATCAAACTTGGGTCTAAGCAATGATTAAATGACCACTGATTAAATCCTTTCCCATAAAAACCAATCCCATGCCAAACATTTTAGTACAATGAGCAAATGTGAATATTATTGGTGTTATCAAAATTTGCCCATACTAGATCTTCTTTCAAAATTGTTAGAATCTAATTTGCATTTAAGACATTAGCTGTAGAAAATTGATGTTGCTAGTTGTATAAGTTCATGAATAATACATCTGTCATGATGAACATCTAGATCACTATAGCAGTAAAAGATATGTTCATAAAGCTTATACAAGGGAAAAATAAGAGTACTTCCAATTCAACTGAAAATACAATTTTTTATTACAAGAAACTGTAAAGATGTGTTAATAATAAAAGCAATATAGAAGCAAACAAGTGAACCACTAAAGAAAAGCAAGCTTCAAAAAGCAAATGAGCTGTACCATGCATAAAATATAGCAAAAAATATTGATTTGAAAATCAACAGAAAAACAAACATAAGCTCCCAACAATCAAAAACTTAACATGGCTCAAAAATACCTACCGATTTAAATTGATTAAGAAAGAATTCTCTCAAAATTCTTTTTTATGCTCATAAGGAAGCTAAAAGTCAAATTCTATCCTAAAATGAACTGACACAGGTACACAAATTTACCTCCTCAACAATCCTGTACACTTCAACAATTGAACTGCCATGCCGTTGCTGAGGCGAGATTGGGTCCCATCGCTGCAAAAGAATTATCCAAAGGTAAGGTCCATTTTAAAGAAAGAGCTAAGCAAAACAAAAGCAAAAGCCACCAAGAATTATAACTGAGATATATGCAACTACTGTGAGAACACAGTCACTTTTAGGCCTGAGTTTTTAGGTTAACAATTGCTTAACAGAGTATTAGCAATTGGATAATTAACAATGTATAAGACACAGATTGATTAAGCAACCTTCTGTTCAAATCCCTTGATCACATATAAGTTGAGATCTTTGTTCTTTGTCATGTCCGTGATTGTTACTGTTTGATCCATATACCTTTCATATGAGGAAATCAGTTTATCTGTGGTTACCAGAAAGTGAAGCTTAAGTCAAACTGTAGCTTAACAACTAAAACCTACTCTTAAGTCTAACCAATGACTAACTTTATTTTAAAAACTTCAGTGCGAGGATTTACAGTTAAATATTGTGCAAGAGGTGGTAGGAAGCAGGTATATTTTTCTCAGATTCACAATATTTAGTCTTCTCAATTTAATGATGTTTCAGCGAATACAAGCCAGATGTTAGCAACCGCATGTGAGCATCACAATCCCAAAACTACTAAATAAAATATTTAATAACTCAATTTGACAATTCACAATCTATCATACCACAATAAAGACCTCAACCTGAAGCATGTATCTAATGTAAACAGAAAACAAAAGAAAGAATAACTAAATATGGTATCTGATCCCAAATAGACCACTCCAACCACTTTTCAACTCCAGAAATACCCTAAGAACATATATGAGAAAAGCCTTAATCAAGAGAATACTTGGAGTTTCAAGAAAAAGGGATCTTTTTTCTTTAAAACAGACTGTTGGATTCTCTGTACTCCTTACACAATATTAGTGTTCCAGTACCTTGTTAAAAACCATAGTATTTATAGTCACACAATTAATGACCTGTACTGTAAGACTACATTTTGAAACAAAGACCAACCTTCTATTTGAGTTTTCAACTCTTAATTAAATAACAAAACTCTCTCATTCATTATTTATTAATGACCCTTCCATACCTAGATTACATTTCAGAAACAAAGACAAATCCTATACTTGAGTTTTCCATTCTTAATTCAACAGCAAAACTCTCTCTCACTCATCTTAACATGACTCTTCTGACTTTTCATTAAATGAATAATTTGATCATAAAATTTAATGCTGTATCAACTACGCTGACCATCTCAAGCCCTTAAATATCAGTTTTAGAGAATATTCTACTTTAGCAAACACAGTGCATGTAGTATGTTCTACAATGGCACAGCACTTCAGTCTCTAACTTGTTGAGGAGTATTGATTTTTAGATCCTAAAAGGTTAAGAATTTTAGGAAAATGTCCAGATTAGTATTTAACCTCTAACTGCCACTCATGTGCAAAGATAACCAGTCATGTGGAGTAAATCATGTAAACACAAACACACACAGATTCAAACACATACCAAATTAATTTATAATTTAATAGAATGGAAGATCTGAATGCAGATAAGTTGTTCATCATAATTCTAATTCCATGTCCATAAATTAATTTTAAATGGTTAAGCTCCAACAGTAGTAGTAAAACTGTTACAGATATCAAGGCAAATTTGTACATTTTCTCCATTTCTTTGGCAGCCAAAAGTAAACACAAGTGTGCTGAACTCAACATACTCTTCATTCTTTCCAGGTTACTGACAAATTCTTTCATACAAGTTTAATTCATGTCAGTTCACTAGTTGCAAATCAAATAAGATAATGTTACTAGATAGCATCAGAAGCATGCAGACTTCTATACGTGATTACGATATAAAAGTACATACACACCCCAACAGAGCAAGGTAAAAATAATATCGTCCTTCACAATAAAGTAGTTCCTGTCACTTCAAGATGAACAAACCAATCCACTCTGGGCCACTGATTCTTCTATAACAATGAGTTCCAATGTCTTCAGTTAATTACACATCACTCATATAAATAAAAAATAGGCATTATAAACCACTTGAAAATAGAAGCTCAAAAGTAACAAAGAAAGAAGAAAATCTTCCATTTCATGTGAAGATAGTGAAATCAAAAGGAAAAACTTTAATTCCCTTGAAAAGTTCACATATTCAGATCCAAAACAAAACTAACACATGATTCCAAAATAAGTAGGTTTATTGTGAGCACAAACCAGAAAAGAAAGAAAAAAGTAGGTGATACATTCATATAATTAGAAAAGCAACCGCTGATAAAAATGCAATAGCCAGCAGCATGACCAAATCTAGATGATAAATAGTGGCTAGGCAACAAACAAGTTTTGTGATAGGCAATAAGAAAGAATTCTAAGTATTTACCTCTTGTTGAATAGCTCGCTCCACCCAACCTAAAATTCTTCCAAGCTGTGAATTAAGCCACCGCATCACTAATGTCCCAGATATAGACTCAATCTGTTAAAAAAGATAATAAACAAATTTATGAACATAGACAACCAAATTCTAACTAAGAAAAATTTGAAATTAACCAAAGTATCATTAGGTAAAGCAATCAATTGGAGAAAGTAGGTCCAATAAATAATTTAACCACAAATAGCCTAAGCAGGGTCATTGAAACATATGTTAACAATACATCTATAAATGACAAGCTTAGACAGGCAATAGCCAAATGGTCCTTTATGCTATCAGAAGATTTAGACTTCTAACCACTTCCATAAAAATCTTCGCAAGCCAAAAATGGTTTGGAAGACTGGGTTCATCGAAAGGGAAAATAGTAGCATAGAATACTTCGCAAGGACAAATCAATATATACTATTATCCAGAAAAGAAGATGAAAGGCATGTTTATCTTCTCTTTCCTTTTTAATGTAAACAAGAAAAATTGTTTAAAATCAAAAAGGAAAATTACAAAGATTCTTGCCCTCTTAGTTCCCTGAGAAATTGTTTAAACTTTTCAGCAATCTCAGTCTGCATTATTTTTTGGTACTTAAGTTCTTGCCATTTATGCTCCCACACAACAGATAATAGCCCAAAGGGGATGAGTATCAATGGTGGTCACTTACTATAATTACAGGGTCTAAAGGATTCCCTAAAATTGGGTATTCCACTGCACTAAGAACGCTACAATATATGGAATTATTAAATCTGGTTACCAGTTCAGAAAGAAAGGTTAAAAGCAGATCCGTCTTTGACTTTCAATCCGCATGCATGGATGAGATCCATGCTCCTTAGCCATATTCAGAATACCAACCTGTCCAAGGAGCAGAGTGATCCAATGCAAAGCTGGACACAAAGCATGACATCTTCTGAAAGAGAGAGAAGCATGCAAATAAAAAATCGAGTATCTTTGTTTGTATGTATACTTAACAAACAAACAAAGATGCCCAAGAATGTTTCCAAGTATCACTCAAGATTGAACGAGCTTCATGGCATATCACCGTTACTTTATAAGTGAGCATATTTCTATTAGAGGTTGTTTCACCTTAATTGAACAAAATCAAAATTAAACTGAACTATCTCACCTGGTATGGAACTAATTTTCTGCAGTAGACAGCAGCAGTATCTTCTCCACATGAAGATGTGATCAGTGATATTATAAACTGCTCAAGGCTATTGGCAGCCGGAAATACAGACGCAACATCCTCGGTCAAATGTTCAGCACCATCGAGAAAAGGTTTCTAAAGAGGACAAATAAGATCTCACAAGTCTAAAGTGACAATCCATGCAGTATGACGGAAGCATATGAGAGTTAAAAATCAGCTTACCAACTTTTGCCCATAAAGCTTGTGAAGAAGCGAAGCAGAAACAATAATTGCCTGTGGATGCCTCTTAGAAAGAACTGGCATGAACATGGATGAATCTTTCCTCAGAAGTTTAGTAGTCTCTACTGCAAGTAATGCCAAATGATGTTCATGTCTTGTATCTGATTTATCAACTGCCTGTAGAACCTGCACAGGAATATTAGAGTACAAAATAGATATCAAGTCAGCATCAATATCTGAAATTTGAACACCTCTTTCTGACCTTTCATCTGTTAAATAGGGGGGTCTGGAAATAGGAGGGTCAAACATTTTTCATATGCATAAATTATATAATGATTGACCAAACAAGCACATTCCAATTACCCAAAAAAAATAAAAAACCAAGCATATTCCAATATGGCATTGAATTAATGGACTATTAGTACACTTAGAAAAACAATATTCCAGTAACCAAAAAAAAAACCCTCAGATAAAGAACCCCTTCCAAGTACGACTACAATGATTTACATGTCAAACATAATTTACAGCAGTTAAAAAATGTACTAAAGGAGATCAAATTATAGAATGTTTCAACAATATAGCACATTACAGAAACCCCAAAATTTGCAACAATCAGATGCAAGACTTACCCTTGCAAATGAATTCTTAATGGATGATGATATATACAATTCTATTTGATCACGATCTGTGGTGGATATAGATTGCATTGCCTGCAGAAAATATAAACCATGTGAAATTCAAAAAAAAATAACATAACAAATTCAACTCATATTAAACATCATTCCAAACAGACTGAAAGAAACAGTGTATTCATAATGCTTCTCCAGCAAACAAACCATTAGCTTAGAAGATAGAAAACATTAAAAACATATTTTGAACACTACTTATATCAGATAATTTGTGCAGATAAAAAGACTAATTGCGGTGGCTATACCGCTTCAGGTTCTTCCAACAAAAGCCTCCAAGAAAGCATTGCAACAGAAACTACATTCTCCATCATCAGTAGCCCCTACAATTAAGAGGACAAGTTTTATATACTGAGTGGCATGACTGGGAAACTAACTAAAAGGTTTAAAAGCAGTATGAAAATTAGAAAACATACAATTTTCTAAGATGTTAGCTTCAAATCAGAAAGCAGGATCTTACATAACCTCTCTACATACTAAAATCATAGTATACCACACAACAGAAATGATAATGATCTAATATTTGGACCACCAACTACCAAAGTGTTTCATTACACGAAAAACTATCACATGCCCTTTGTTCATACATTAAGACTCAAAAATAGTGTTCAGAAATAGATGTATAAAACTCTAATTGGCAATTAATATTATGAATTCATTTGATTAAGACACTTGTAATCTTTTATCTATGATCAAATAAAACAAAGAAGTAGCTTCACAATCTGACTTAAAAACAATGTTTAAACTCACATAAAAATGGCTCTGTAAGATTATCAAGCCAAGTCAAACTCAAATGTGAACTTAACCTATTGAGGTCCAAGTTCAAGCTCGATGACGGACCACAAAATTAAGCTCAAACTTAATTGTTTGCTAATTTGGTCAAAGTAAAATAAGATCTCATCAAGCAAAACTCTGTTAATTTGGTAAAACTCTGTTCACTTGCTTTGAAACTATAAAAGAGAACATTCAACTCACAATTTGCAAAGTCAAAGTTCTAACAAATGTTTAAATTATATAGAAAAAAAAAAAAAGAAAAGGAGTTCAAGTACGGGGGAGACAACATAATTAAATTTAAAGGATTGCACGAGCATTTGAGGACAAGCAAAATTAATAGCACATAGATCAGTGACATTTGTGTTTAATGAGAATTCAGATGGCCCATAGATGCCAACTATTACTGAACTCACTAAATCTATAAACCTCAAAAGAGATCAAACTTCAACATAGCTAATTTAATGCTTGCAGAAGTGAATCAAACCTCATCAAAGTGAACATGATAGTCTCCTAGCAGTTTATCTGCCCATTGTTTAATAGGCAATAAGAAAGACTGTAAGAAAGCCAAACTCCGAGAGCCCTCTTCACTTTCAACTTTAGAAAGCAAACTTTTCAAGTGTAACCTCTCTTGTGGACCTCGTTGCTCTTTTAGTGGTATCTTCTTCAATTGGTCAATGGCATGTTGTAACATTCCTTGCTCACTTGTGATTGCATACTATAATTACACAACCACATGGTTACAACTATCAGTAATTTTAATGACCACAAGTTACTTTGTCCTCAAGAAAAAAGCTCCATGAGTGTAATACCTGTCGAAATAATACCCATGCATAGCATGTATAATGCATTGTCTCTGTGATCCCTAAAGTGCGCCATGTTGACTTTAAGAGCTCAAGAATTTCTTCCACTTCCTGGAAATAAAACAAGCTGTAGTTGGTCCCAGAAAACTTCTTGCATCTACAATGAATAATCCTCTTATCACTAAATAAAAGTAGTCATTGATTTTTTCTTGGGGTAATGACCACTATGAATGTTATGTCATGATATCTAAAAAATTTTAAGTTATTGCAAAGTTGTTTAGAAACTCAAGGCCTTCTTTGGTTTCATATTACAAAGATATTTTACAAAAATGAGCTTACCTCCGTCAATTTCCCCTCATCTAAAATGTCAAAGACACCGAGAAGGAGTTTCTCATAAATTCTAACATTTAAATGATAACCATCTGCCCAGTGGCATACTTCACCAGTTAAGTCACCCCGAGCTGGCCTCTCAGCAAGTGGAATGGCAATCTCTCTGAGAGATCTCAGGCATTCTGTGCGTTGGAGTTCACCGGCAGAAGATGGCAGAGACTACTAACATGGAAAAAGATAAAGCACACAAAGATGATAAGAGACGAGTAAAAGACAAAGAAAATTTCCACATTAGATATAAAAGCATTCCATTATGTAAATTAACATAACAGCTAACCAAAGTAGCTAAGCTGTAAAGAAAACCAATAACATCTAAAAAATCTGGAAGAATCAATTTAGTTCAAAATTAAACTTTGATTAAGAAAGGTAACTTTTTACAAAAATTACTGACAAGAAAGTGACAAACAATGTAGCGAGGTGATAAAACCATTACGCATGACCAAAGGTTACAATAAAGTGACTATGCTTAAATTTAGATAAAAAATGAAGCACAATAATTGAGATAGTATGATAATTATATGTGATTGCAACAAGCTTATTTTTATAAGAGCAAAACTAGTACCCAGGGTAGGGCTCACTTCTCTTCTCATTTCTCTCTCTTCGGACCACAATAATAATTTTTCACTTACAACATCTAATCCATAGGGAGAACCATTTAAGGGGAGATGACAAGATTGACATCTCTTTGGACCAGAACAATTCTTCATTTATAGCACCTAATCCAGGGGGAGAAACCCATTTGAGGGAGATGACAAGATAGACACCCAAAATTCTAAACAGTATTGTTTACTCCAGAAGGCTAAAAGCTTTTCTCCCCTGCCAACAATCAAATTTAGTCTAGTCCTATGGGGGCAAATTCAAAGATAAGTGATGAACAACAAAATGACCTTGATATTCCTATTTCTCCAGAAATGAGTAAGATCTTGCCCACAATACCCTATTGCAAAACATGTTACATACTAAAAAATGTCTCATCAATATCGGGAATATACTTTTGAAATTCTTAAGGACATTCAACATGTCTTATGGGTTCTAGAGTGGAGATTTGCAGTTATGGAAGAAATGAAGATACTAACAAGTAATGACATGGGAGATTGTGGACTTAACCAAGGAAAAAAAGGTTCTTGGCTACAAGTGAGTTTTTACTGTCAAGTATAGGTCTAATAAAACTATTAAAAGGTAAAAGGCCAAGGTAGTTGCTTAGGATTTGCTCAAACATTTGGGATTGATTATGAGGAGACATTTGCTCCTATTACAAAATTAAATTCAATCAGAGCATTACTTTCATTGGCTGCCAACATTGATTGGGAGCTACATCATATGGATATTAAAAATGGTTTTTTGAATGGAGAGCTTGATGAGAGATTCATATAAAGATTCCACCTGGTTTTGAGAATAAAGTACAAGGAGGTGAGGTGTGCAAACTACAGAAATCATTGCATGGATTACAAGAATCTCCCATGGCTTGGTAAGATTAGTTCAACTATGAAGGGCTTTGCATGCAGTAAAGGCAAGCTGATTATACACTATTTACCAAATATTCCCATAATGGTAAAGCTACTATCTTGATCGTTTATTTGGATGATATTATCATACTAGAAGATGATGCTCAAGAGATTGGCAATCCGAAGAAATACTTGAAGACAAAATTTGAAAAACATTTGAGAAACCTTCAATACTTTCTTGGTATGAAGGTGGCACAAAGCAAAAAAGGGATTTATATCTTTCAGAGAAAGTACAACCTTGACTTATTGACAAAGACTAGAAAAACAAGGTGCAAATCGACTAGTAACTTTTAGAATTGAATTGAAAATGCAAAAGTATTCAAGAAGATCCTCTTGTACACAATGGAAGATACCAACCATTAGTGGGTAAACTCATCTATTTATCACTCACTAGACCGAATATTGTCTTTGCAATAAGTGCTACGTGTCAATTTATGCATGCACCATCACAAAGACACAATAATGTTGTCAATTATATCCCAAGGTATCTTAAAGGGACTTGAGGAAAGGGGTTACTGTTTTGAAAAACTAATCAAAGAGGAATTGAACGCTATGCAAATGCTAATAGGGTAGGGTCTATTGAAGATATGAGATCTGCTGTTGGTGACTACATGAAGGTTTATGAAAATCTTGTTACTTGAAGGAGTAAAAAGTTGTCGATTGAAGTTGAGTTTAGAGCCTTAGTAGAAGGAGTTTGTGAGCTACTCTGACCAAAACAACTAATGGTAGATTTGAGGATTTCCTGAACAGGTTTGATGAAACTTTATAATGACTAATAAAACTACAATTAACATTGCACACAATTTAGTGCACCATGATCAAGCTAAGTATATAGAGATTAATAGACACTTCCTTAAAGAGAAAGCGGAAGAAAGAATTATTAACTTATCATATGTTTCACCAAGCTTGAAGAAGTTGATCTACTTACCAAGACTTTGCCTAAGTCTAGCTTTGAATTCTTTGTAAGCTAAGAATGATAGACATTTATTCTCTCGCTTGTGGAGGAGTGTAGAAAACCAAGAATAAATCCCTAAATTTTAGAAATTAAAATTCTGATTTAGTCACTAAATATTTCTTCTTCCTAGTTTAGATTGATTTGACTCTTTTTCCGACTTTAGGCTGATTGTTTTCCTAGTTTGTTGTTGTAAAACATGTATAAATTAACCTATTCATTATCGAATAAAATCAAGCAAGAATCCTCCAAATTTTCATTTTTGTTTCAGTTAATGTATCTCTTGGACCTATTTGTATAAGCTCTTAGGCTTTCGGTTAAGAAATACATGATCATAAGAAGACATGGAAAGAAAATTCTACTTTCGCTTTTCTTTTGTCACAATATATAATTAATTTTAGGTTAAGAGTCTTTACAGATAAAAAATGGGGAAAAAATTAAGAAAAATGCTAGGGGGCCCACCCAAGCCCCAGGTGGGACCATGAAATGGCCAATCCACCCCTGCACCCCCATTTGGGGCGGTCATGTAGCAATTCTCGAAAATTAATATTAGAGGTAGCTCCCATCCAAGGAGGTTTTGTAAGTATTTGGGCCTTTGGATTTGAGGAGTCAACCATGCATAATCTTTACTCTTGCAAAGCTGAGAAACATCTTTGGTTCATTATATCCTGAGGATATACAGGAAATTTAAGAGTTTTTGGTTTTTATATTGGTGCTAGCTGCTACACCAGTCAGCATATTGTGCCCTGACTGTGTTAGTCTAATTAGCACTTGTTAATTTTTGTTACAAATGGAGCTACTATGATTGGTTTAATTTGGGTATATCAGTCATACTTGTGGAATCCTATGATTTTGTACCTCTTTATGTATCTTTGCATGAAATTGCTATTATCATCTCTCTTACAAGTCAACAAAACATTGCCGCTAGCAATTCCATTGACTGGGATCCTTTGGCCAAAAAAAGCATCTGCTGACTTACTACTAATAATAAGACTGTGGCTAACCAAGAAGAGAAACATATTACTTTTGAGTCCCATTTTCAATTGACAAAAAAAAGCAGCATTTATTACACCAATTGACTAGCAGCATCAATGTGCATACCTCAGAATCTTCAATCTTTGCCAAAAGCTTACTCAACTCAGTCGCTTTGCGCCCTAATTCCCCAAAACCAACTGCAGGGTGATTAACAAGCCCTTCCTCCAAGATGTTCAACTACAATGACACAAATTAACAAATATATTCTTATATCAGAAGAACATATCAATTCTATAAGTTTAATGAAGAAAAAGAAGGCAAACAAGGAACAAAACATACCTGCCTTTTTTGCCAGCGTATATATGTTTTTTTGTCAGAAAATTCTGTGCGTGAAATACAGCATAGCAGTTCTAGAGGAATCAATAATGTATCCATTCTTTTTCCAACTTTTCCAGCAAGGGCATTAAGCAGCCCTTGTCTTGTCCTTACGTCCATTGCTTCAGAAATCTGCAGCAATAACCATTTCATGAATAATGAATCACCAAAATATTTACAAAATCAGCGAAACATACCATAACATTAAAATGAAGTATTTATCATGAATGCATGACCAAGAGAATTTATAAGTGCATTCGTGGCATCTCTTATTCAGCAAAACATTCAAAATTAAAAAAGAAAAGAAAGAAAAAGAAAAAATCTCCGACAAGCTTGCGTAAGGACTTTAAGCATAATACATGATATGAAGAGAAAAAGAAAAAAAGTTCACATGATGACTTTGAGAAAAACAGTTGCAAAACTAAAACCCCTGTTTGGCAAGATAGTTATCCATCCAAAGATACAGAAAACTCAGAACCTCCAAAAATCCATGAGATTTTATTCCCTACCACAGTTGGTATGTCTTTAAAATGCACGGGAGGAAAAAAATTCCCATGCCCCCCTTGAAAAAGAAAAATAAAAACAGATTGCTAGACAGCATTAAATATCCTCTAAAAGGTGTTATCCCCAAAAAAAATAGAAAACTGATAATAAAAACTGAAAACTCAGAACCTCCAAGATAGTTGTCCATCCAAAGAAACAGAAAACTTAGAACCCCCAAGAGTCCATCAGATTTAATTCCCTACATAGTTGGTATGTCTTTAAATTGCATAGGAGGAAAAAGAAAACCTTCCCCATGCCCCACTTGAAAAATAAAAAATAGAAACTGATTAATACAAAGCATTGGTTTGATATGCTCTCTGTCATAGACAAATTATAATCTGAACAGGATGGATGCTAAGAGATTGTATGCTTTAAACCCAACTCAGGCTGGAGAAATAATTCATGGAGAAATTATATTTAAGAGTGATGTTATACTTATCAGGATCAATCCCTACATTGCCTTGTTTGAATTAAGTTTTCTATCATAGTTAATTCCTCTTCCTTTAAATTGCTTCATACAATCAATCTTCATTTCAATCATACAGAAGATATTTGGACATGCCTTTGTTTCAAGATGGTACAGGATCTGTAAGATGATTACAGAGGAAAAGAAAACTTATATGGAAAAGAAAGCTAATACAATTCTTCTATAGTCCATAAATAATTCAGTGGAAAGAAACATGCAAAGAAAAAAACACAGGTTTTGTATGAATATATAATTCTGACACAAAAATTCATTAATAAAATAATGAGTATCTGAACCTCCATTTGGACGCGAATGGTCTCCAATAGACCAACCAATCCAGGTGCACGTTGGGACTGATTCACAATACTTTCATTTTTACTACGTCCAAGCTTCCTCAACAACCTAGACTTTTTGTCTTTCCTTTTTTCCCTGGACGGTACAATAAGGCCTCTGTTTTGTATGAAGGAAGAAAATGCATAAGTGAAAAAGGAGAAGGAAAGTGTCAACATATTTACAAAGCAATGGCAAAAAAAATGTCATACAACTTTCTAAGAGGGAAATTTATAAAACTAAGAGATGAAACAGATCTTTGAGCCAAAGCAGAATATGGAAGCTTACCCCGCAGCCCCAGCACACGCCAAAAGGACTTCATATGCAGTTTCACGTAGGTCATCATCAGTAATACCTGAGAAAAACAATATCATCATTTTAATTTCCAGTATCATTCAAAGCTTCCTATGAGCTACAATTCCAGTCATCAGAAAAACTGAAACAACTATTTACATATAAGAATGGCATTTCAGCAATGAAATAACCTTCACATGTGAATGAATCATGACTCAGTGCATCTTTGAAACTCCACTCTAATCATCAACACCAGTATATATGGATAGCAGTAAAGTTTAAGCAATTCTGTCACAGTGTTAAATTTTTTCACTATGAAAACAAAAGAAGCCCCCCAATAGCTTTCAATCCATGGTTTAATTGGCATTAAATCATCACTTATAAAATAAATATATACATGATGTAATGGCATCTACCTGTGAGCTATTCATCACAAAGCAGGAAAGAGTCACTTAAAAGAGGTTTTGTTAATCAACAACAGCCATATTTCTAGACAGATACAAAATTATAAATGCTCAATCATAGCGGTATGAACTTTTTTGTTCCAAGGGAGCAAAAGGAAATATTTGACCGTTTTGATTCCATACTTAAATTGACAAAATGTTTTCCCACTAAACTATTAGGTGTACTCAGTGAGCAAGGCATTTAAAAAATGTTAAGAATCCATTATAATGGAACTAGTATCACCAATCCTTCAATTCATTTTTAAGACAGAGTGCAGTTGCGACAAAAAAATTACAGACACTAATATGATTTTTTTTCTACATTAATCCACCCAACATTGATTTCTTATGATCACAAGCAGCGTGGCAGCAAGAAAAAACTAAACATTATGTTACATACCCCAGCTTGTATGATTGAAATTCTGAATCTTGAGTATTGAATGTAAGGAATTTTTATTAATGAAAAATATTAGGATAACAATTTAAAGGATAAAATCTCCAGTTCTCCATCAAGAGACTCTGGTGGTGCTCCACCTCACAGAAAACAAAGATCTCTCAAATCTTCCCAACAACTTGCTATTTATGTCAGTAAGAACCTAACCCTGATGGGCAATAACTAATTTGAATCTAAATTGGATCCCATATAATATTCCTAATTCTAATTTAATATTCCTAATGGTATTTAAAAATTTAATAAACATCTAAATAAATCCTAATGTTCCTAATATATTGAAATCCTAATTTGATTGCAACATTTCTAAATTCTCATGATCTAACACATTAAACAAACATATTTTGAACAAAAAGAGTTAAGAAACAGGTAGTTATCTGCAAGAAGGATGAGAAAGGGGAAAGAAAGAGAAGAAAGAGCATAACAAGGGAAAGATTAGATGTCGTTATCGGAACTTTCAGCAATAATTGGTTAACTACTGACTCTTACTAGAGTATTTTCTCTGAATTTCAATGCAAGCATATAGAGGTTTTCTAAAATGGAAGTAAAAATAGTTTCAACTTCAACAACATGCGAGCTTTCTCTTAAACTGAAAATAGACATAATCTCCTCCAAACCAAGGATATCATTATACAAGTATTTGGCAATTGTCAGTATCTTGAAACATATTCTTACTCTGCATTAAACCCTATATCTACTTGACATTTGACCATGAGATTTTTTTAGATTATAATAACAACAACATCAGTAAAACACATGCTAAACCATTTTAATTATGAAATTCAACCCAAAATTTTTTTAGTATATTTCCGAACAGAAAAAAATAGAAATATAGAATCACTTGGAATACATGATTACTTTAGAATATACTCACAACTGATAAATATACAGAGTAAAGTATTACTATCTGTAAAAAGTGTGAAATTAAAGCTTCATAATTAAAGAAGCACCAGCATATTTCCTTTGGCAGTTTGAACAATAAAGTTTCACTTATTGGCTTAGGAGATTAGCTCATTTAAGTCGCATACCTATGAATGTCATATCTACCACATTTCAAATTTCTAGTCTATTTATCCATACTTTTATCAGAAAAGGCGATGCAAACAACTTACCACAAAACATGCCCAAACAAATTAGGCCATGTATAACCTTTACTTAAGATTCCTATGGACCAGAAATACATAATTTTTACATATCTAGGGCATTGTTTGGCTGAATACCTGTAGCAAAAGAGGGTAGTTTCAACACAAGATCAGCAGCATCATTCAGACGCCGTCTTGAAAGCCGAAGACTATTAACCTCCTCAATGTTATCATCATCCTCAAAATCTTCAATGTCATCAATGGTTAGCTCTTTCTCTTGAGTGGAGTTAAATGATTCTGACCTTGATACTGCTGATACATCGGGTGATGATGCAAATATAGGAGGTGGCGTTGAAATGGGAATAGCAGGTGGTGTTGAAATAGGAACAGGAGGTGGTGCCCTTTTTGGAGGTGAACCAGAAGAGTCAGGATTTGTAACCACAAAAAACTCGTTGGAAGATCCACCATTATTCTGAATCAGACAGAACAACCAAGCTTATTAAGATGATTAATAAATATAAAAACAATAATAAAAAGATGAACAATAATCTGGCAAGAATATAGCCTGTATGCTAATTTATCATGATATACTGAGATTACAAGAAGTTACCCAATAAACTGCCAGGGCAATTCATAGCTTACCATTTGGGGTAATCCAGAGTGGTCATGGAAATCTCTAATAGCCTCAGAGAGTTCAAGCATTCCACCTGCATAAACCAGAATAGAGAAATAGAAAGAGAGGTCTCTCAAAAACCAAATCTAGGCATGCATAGATGTTACTCAAAAAGGAAACACAACAAGATCTATAATTATATTACCTTTTTTAGCGCAACCAAGAACATAATCAACACTGACTTGATCCAAATCCACATCATCTAGTGTAACAGCTCCAGGGGGCATTATAACTTTCTTAATTAAGCTACCAGAAAGTATAAAATCCAGAAGTATGCGCCTGTCACGCCGGAATCTCTGGAGAAGCTCCAACGCTTCTTCCCTAAAAATCACAAACTCTTGTTTAATCTTTTATACTAAATTATGTTTGCTGGGCATCACCTTTTAATGTCATTCAAAGCGCTTCCAAACACTTAAAAAACAATTTTAGTCAATTTTTGTAGTGCAGCATTCAAGTGTTTGTAGCGATTGCAACAATGATTTCCAGAGAAACACTTAATAAAGATTTAAATTTCAAAATGACGAATACTTTTTGAAAAGCAATTCAAGGGTGCCCTTCCATAAAGCAATTTGAAGGACATTTCTAGATAGTATTTTTGTGCAATGACCTCCAAGTTTTTCTTCCAAGAATAATAAGAATTAGATTCTGACACTGCAACTCTAAGATAAAAAATAATTTATGAAATGTTACATACTCTTCCATGGTAACTTCAACAATGAATCAGAACAAAATTCCTCGGAATCCAAATGCTATCTCCACGACCTGAAAAAGATTAAAGAAATTAAATCCGACCATTACCATTGCCAATCAAAAACAGAAATAACAGATCACATTACAATGCTACGAGACACAACAAAGATTAATTATCTCATGGTCAACTCATCTTCAGTTCAAGTCACTTCATGAAGCAAAGTCATCCTTGCACCTCCAATTTAGGTTACAGATTACTGTCAACCTAGAACTCTTAGTCACAGATCAGATTATAATGGCACAAGATGCAACAAAAATTAGTTACCTAATTATTAATTACTCTTCGGTTCAAGTAACTTTCAAAAGCAACTTCAGATTTTCAATTTCATTTACGTCAAATTTCTCGGGAACCAACCAGAGGAAAAAGGCATAAATTAAAAAATGAAATAATTAATTTTTAAAATCAAATTATCGGATCGTAGAAGAAGATACAATATGCAATTAATAGTAATCATCTCATTTTCAATTACTCTTAACTGTAAAAGGTAAGTTCAAATTTTCACTTTCACTGTCAATTTTCTCGGCTGCCAAACACAAGATAACAGCTAAAAACAAATCGATTTCAATGAATGAAAGAATTAAGTAATGATTAAAATGGATCAAGAAACATTTGAATATAATAATTAAGAAATAATGCAGAGAAAAATCTCGTACTTGAATGAAGTTGGACTTCTGAGAGAACAGTCAATGCGAAGCAAGAAACAGTCAAAGGTTTGAAATGAAAGTGAGAAGAGAAGTTGATAAGATTTCAAGTGAATGGAAACGTTGCGTTTTATGGACTGTAATGTTGGCTCCTCAGAGCGAAAGTTCCGGCTAAGGAGAAAGAGAATGTAGCCAAGCTTGACGATCGATTGCAGATTCCAACAGTGACCTCGAAGTTAATGACATTTTCGTCCCTAAGATGTGAAGGCGATGTTTTATCCGGTAAAGTACCCAAAAAAATAAAATTGTCCCTGCATAAAAGTGAGCATATTATAAAATTTTTCAAGTATTTTATTTATATTTTATTATCAAATTTTCCAAGTATTTTATTTATATATTTTATTATAAAATTTTTTAGTTGCTAAAAAGAAGAAACAAAAACATGTTTTGAGTTCATTGATTTTTTTGCCTCAAAAATTTTGAATTCTGCCAAGGCAACAAGTAATTTTTTGTTTTATTTTATTATTAAAATTCTACATCATTTTAAAAAAAACTTCACAGATTTTTTTTTGTAATTTTTATTAACATTTTTTTTAATTCTAATTTTCAAAATATTAAGAATTTGTTTAAACTACAAATTTAACCTTCACAGTCATATGGCTTAATGGAAATACTCTTGGTATGGATAAAAATAATTAGGGATTGAACCAATCTATCATATTAGGGGTCAAATAGTCTAAAAGATTGGTACAATCAAAAATTTATAAAAATATTGATTTGAGTCAAATTTTTTATCCACATAAAACAAAAAATAAAAAACACTACCGTGTTTAGTATGGTTAGTAATAGTGTGTAGATAATTAATTAAAACAATTAAAAGAAGAAACATGAGGAAAAAAAAGAAAGAAAGAAAGACGAGGATCCCTATCCACTGGAAGGAAAGGGCTGAAATTATAGTTTTTAAAACTAAAGGGAAATATATACTTTATGTATTATATAGGGTGCGCTAGGTATTTACCCTCACCACACCCGAGCTTCAAAACACTTCAACCGGGTTGGGTTTCGGTTCCTTCTAAAATTTCGTCGGGTTTTTAGTAGGGTTTTACACATTTTCTAGCTCTCACTTTCTCTCCATCGTTGCCAAGAATTCACTGCACGTTGTGAATGGCGAGATACAGCAACTTCGAAACCCTAGAAAAGGAGAGAATCGAAGAAGAATCCGAAGAAGAAGAAACTGAACAAGATTGGGGGGATTGGAGAGATGATGACGACGAAGAAGAGGGCTTCGAATCAGGCTTTCTCTGTTTGTTTTGTGACGCAAACTACAACTTGTGCGATGAACTCTTTGAGCATTGTCGTTCAATTCACCATTTTGATTTTCATAGTGTTAGGACGGCTTTAAGTTTGGATTTTTATGGTTCGTTTAAGCTCATCAACTATGTTCGCTTTCAGGTCAGTTTTAATTACGTTGAATAAAAGCTCGCTTCTTTTTTTTTAATAGTGATTTTAAATTTGTTGCAAGTATGATTTTGCTATGTTACTGCTTAGATTCTTGTAAGTTTACAGTTGATGATTAGAAATCAAGTGTTTCTGTCCTTGTTATTGTGTAATTTGGACTATGTTTGGCTGCAAAGAAGGCACTTTGTGGGAATTTATTTTTGAAATAGTGAAATTGATTTGAGCTATTATGTTGCTGGTTACCTACTTCAAGGTCTGGGTTCAAATTCTAGGGCCATGTAGCAGGCGGAAAATTGCTAGTTACCTTCTTCCTGAACATTGTAGGTTCAGCAGGGCACCAATTTGTAACTTAAGTTTGCTTAGCGGGCTTGAGGGCAGTTTTGAGTTATCATGAAAATGAAAAGAAAAAAATCTACTTCTATAATGCAGGAACAGTTTCATGTGTTTTCTTCATTTTGTAAATGCGGAAAACTTTTTCGGTTTATTTGTAGTTTTGGACGAATGAAAACAATACCTATTTCAGAGTTATAGTTATGTGCTGCCAAACTCATTATTAAGTTTCTATAGGTTTAATGGAAACCATATTAGGGAAAAAGAAGGTAATTTAATGTCTAGTGAAGGAGACAAATACTTTTGTTACAGTAAGTTCTGCTGAGTGAATTGGTCCATAATATCTCAGCATCCAGACAAGGGCATAAAGTTTTCTTTATCTTTTATTAGTTGCTGAGTGAATTGAGGAAAGAAAATTAACAAAGGAAATTTTATGAGTTGTTCTTGTTGTGGAAAACTTATATTGGCCTAGGTTAAATAATTCTACAATGTGTCTTGGTGCTCTGTTAAAAACTTGGTTGTGTTGTGGAGGGGGGCGTTTTTAAATCTCATTTATGTGTTTATAGATATATGTGATTGTAATGGCATGTAAATTTAATATATTTTAAGAAAAAGAAGAGCATTAATATTTTAATAAAAGAAGATAGATTTGAATAATTGAATGTATATATGTGAAGCAAAAAAAAGGTTAACATGGGCTTCTTAAAGTTCAGACCTTCAAATATTATAGTGAAGACATTTTTTAAATCCCTTGAAGTAAAAAAGTACTCGTTGAACCGAGTAAAAGGTGAAACGTGCAAGTGATTAAAGCCATGGTCTTTTAATGGGGTTAGATGTCAAGTGAATGAGTCTGGCTAACTAATGAAATTTCTTTTTTGTGATTCAAGTTTCGATCACAGTGACACTTCTTCATCTGTATCAATAGATTTTTATTATGGGAATTTATAGGGATACATTACTCCTGTAAGCAGCTTTATGCTGCATCAGGAGCTTTCAGCTTAAATAAACCATGTAATCCAGTCTACAACAGATGAGGATCCCATTGAAAGGAGTTCTGCTGTTTCGATACTTTGTGGTTGCTTCGGCAGGAAGAAGTAGAGAGTTTTTTGAAGATAATATGTGAGCAATATACCAATAGTTTGTGTGATGAAGTTTATTTACTTTTCTTTGGGCACTGGTCTCAAAAGCTTTTCAAGATACTTACTTTTCTTTATGTGCTAAATTTAGGAGTTTTGAGTTTGATTTGTGCTATTAGCATTAATTTTTGAGTTTTCTATAACTTTTTTTACTGAATTGCACTGTCCATACAATATTGATCTTAGTTGATCGCTAAATGTTTGTGTGCTGTTCTTTTCCTCTAGTTATAACTATATTTTCTTTATTTCTTCTCTAAAGGAAGAAAAAAAAATGTTTCAATTACTAGGTAGATTACATATACCTAAGGTACTGCTTCTGTGCATTGGAAGTTCATGGCTTGGTGTTCTTTTATCAACTGTCTTTTCCTTTTGTTTGCCAGGTGGCAGAAAATAAATGCTGGAGTTGTGGGTTTACTTGTCAGTCCAAACAAGATCTACAAAATCATTTGCATGCAACAAGCAATATGAAAGACATTAAACTTCTTTGTGATGATGACAAGTATCTGAAACCTTTCATGCAAGATGATAAGCTCTTGTATAGTTTTGGTGATGATGAAGGTGAAGATGACTATGAAACTTCTTTTGACAAAGAGGAGCTTATAAGGGATTTTGGGAAATTTGAAGAGATTTGCATTAATGATGAGAATATTGGGAAGCAATTTGCATCGAGTATTGATGAAAATGGAAAGAGAGAAGATGCTTCTACTTCCAGTGTACATCTAAATATAGCTAATTGTTCTGAAAAATTGATAAACAATGGTATGGATTTGAAAGCACATGTTGGGGCATCTGATGAGAGGCTGAGAGATAAGGATTCAAGACCCTCTATTGTGAATCTTGCTGCACAGGACATAAAGAAAGTTAATGAGAATTATTTTAGTTCTTACAGTTCATTTGGCATTCACAGGGAGATGATAAGTGATCAGGTATTAATTTAAATTCTTTGCTTTTGGTGGAAGTAAATTTTTAAAAGTTTTTTATTCTTGCTAGGAGGTATGGGAGCTTATTTATTTTTTCATTTGATACTATGATTGGACTTCTGAGACTCATGTAGTCATGTTATGCAGGTGAGAATGGATGCTTATAAGCAAGCTATTTTGGGAAATCCTTCTCTCCTGAAGGGTGGTGTTGTGATGGATGTAGGTTGTGGGACTGGCATATTAAGGTAAGAACCATATGTAGTTTGTGTTAATCAATAGAAACAATCACATTTTCTTTTAGAAGTTTGTTTTGTGCAATTTAGATTTTTAATCTGTTGTGGAGTTTGTTTCCAGAGAGATAAAAGGGTGAATATGAATCATTAATCATATAGTTGTTTGTGCTGATTTTTTTTATTATTATCTTTTGTCTTCTTTAGTTAAATAGAATCACAAGACTGAAAAATATAGGAATATTGAAAACAAAGAAAGAGTTCATGAAAAAAACTAACGGAAAATGCTAGTACAAAATAAAAAATATTAATAAAAATGAACAATCAGGTTCATGAAAAAAGTAATGGGAAATGCTA
Organism: Anacardium occidentale; assembly: GCA_026122585.1. Taxonomy (NCBI): domain Eukaryota; kingdom Viridiplantae; phylum Streptophyta; class Magnoliopsida; order Sapindales; family Anacardiaceae; genus Anacardium; species Anacardium occidentale. Next base: position 504,346 of record JAJEJH010000070.1, on the reverse strand, counting down.
GAACTGAATAAAAGATATTATTAAATACTTGAAAAAAGTATTGTTAACCTTCTGAAAACTTCTTTATAATGTTAATCATTAAGAATCATTTAATGGTTGAATATATGTGTGTGTGTGTGCGTGCGCTCTCTCTCTCTCTCTCTCTCTCTCTCTCTCTCTCTCTCTCTCTCTCTCTCTCTCTCTCTCTCTATATATATATATATATATGTATGTATGTATATATTTGTTGCTAATTTAAGGATTAGTAATTTTCACCTCAACTTACAAATTGGTATTAAATTGCCCTACGTTTAAAACAATCAAAATTTTGTAAGAGGAATATACTCATCTATCATATTTCTTGACCCAGTTTAAGTGCTCACCATTTATTAAATCTGTGAAGATTATCTTATACATTTTTTGTTAATATTTTTTGGTACTAGTCTTTTCGCAGCTAAGGCAGGGGCCTCTAGAGTAATTGCAGTTGAAGCTAGTGAGAAGATGGCTGCTGTGGCAACTCAGGTGAAAGTGTTATCCATTATGTGCTCCTTAGACTTAGTTATTGACTCTTAACACTTTTTCACCTTCTCTTCATTGGTTGTTAAGTGAAGATTGCAAAAGACAATGGCTTTTGGCGGAATAGACCTCAAAATGAAAGTAATTGTAGCAGCACTGGGATCATCGAGGTAGTTCAGGGAATGGTTGAAGAGGTTGGTGAATCCATACAACTTCAACCTCATAGTGTTGATATATTAGTGAGTGAATGGATGGGCTACTGCCTACTTTACGAGACAATGCTCAGTTCTGTTCTTTTTGCACGAGATCAATGGTTGAAGCCTGGAGGTGCCATCCTCCCAGACACGGCATCTATGGTAAGTTCTTTACGATTTACCATTGGATGTTGAAAATTGTGATTGGGGTTTCATAATTGGGATTTATTTGTTACTCCCTTGCCCCTTCCAGTTTGTTGCAGGATTTGGTAAAGGCGGTACCAGTCTTCCATTCTGGGAAGATGTTTATGGTTTCAATATGTCTTGCATAGGCAGGGAACTTGTTCAAGATGCTGCTAAAATTCCTATTGTTGATGTGGTAGATGATCGTGATTTGGTGACCAATGCTGCAGTTCTAAAGGTTAGTCTATGACTCCATTTTCTAAATTGCCAAGATGCATGCACTATTAATTTCAATTGCTTTATGTTCTGTAATCATGTTGCACATATATACTCGTTAGATACTGCACCTGATTTGTGCATCTGCTTCACCATCTCAATCTTTATATGGGTTAAGGATCCACTGAAAATAGTTCTTTTTCACTGAACGAGAAAGCTTTAAGCAATTTGATCACAATATAGAGTTATTTATTTGATGACAAGTGAGTTTTGAGAATTGATTTTTGTGTTGAAAACTTTTGCTTCAAGAACTTCAATCTGGCAACAATGAGACCCGAGGAAGTTGATTTCACTGCAAGCGTTGATTTGGAACCAAAATCACTTTGTTCAACAAGCAACTCCACGGAATTAAAACCCATGACAACCTGGTGCTACGGGATTGTTTTATGGTTTGAGACTGGATTTACCAGCAGATTTTGTAAAGAAAAGCCAGTTGTTCTGTCAACATCTCCATACACTCCTAAAACACACTGGTCACAGACGGTCTTCACTTTCCGAGAACCCATAGCCATTGCATCAGGGAACTCCAATCCAAACAATTCTGCAGCAGTGGGTACGGATGCCTGTCCCGCAAAAAGAATATGTTTGCGCATCAGCATTGCCCGCGCTACTGAGCATCGAAGCATTGATATCTCTCTTGAAACATTTGGATATTCTGCTGATGGTCGGAAACGGAATTGGCCAGTACAAATGTTTAATCTATCATAGAAGGATATAATGGATCAAAAACAGAGGTCATTCCTAACATATTTTACTTTTTGCTTAAGTGAGGATAAGTTTTGATAAATTTTGTTTGTTGATTTTGATTTAATTTGACTGTGCCCTTTACGCCAACACTTGGATTCTTCTTTAATGCAAGCCATTGTTTGGCCAATCAAATGAAAATTTTGTGTCTGAACTATTCTTGTTTTTATCTGACTTCCATTTGCGGAAACCTTTTTAGATATTCTATTAATATGCTCATTGAAATTGATATTCAACAAAAATCACAAGTGAGTAGACACAAAATCAATTTAGAAGGAATTTGATAGGTTATTAGGATTGGATGTGATTCAAATTGTTGATAGCATAAATCAGGTAAGTCAAAGATGGGCTGGGTTCATTTATTCAAACTGCTAAATGTCTCTGGTAGATTCAAAAATGACAATTATTCATAAAAAAGTAAAGGTGTAAATATGTATAACCATATAATTAGGAGAAAGTTTGTTGGATGAAATGAATAGTCGAATATGTGACCATGCAATGGAGATGAAGAAAATTCTTAGTTGTTTCTCCTAGCTTATTTTTCTTCATATGTTGTATATAGAAGTCTAGAATAAACTATAAAAAATCTCAAAACTAGAAATGAAAAAAATTCATAGAAGAATGTTTAAAATAAACTTTAAAATATTATAACAAAGGTCAACTAATAATGGAGATGAAGTTGAGACAATTTCAAAGAAATCATTATAGCCTATCAGCCAGTTCTAAAGAAATTCTTATAATTTAATAACTCAATTTGATATTATTTAGATGAATCATAAAATTTTAGTTTCAATATTAATGACTGACTTAATTTGACAGTATCAATTGTAAAGATATTATTACAACCAAACTAATCAATTTAAAAAAAATCATTACAACTTAGTCACCCAATCTGATAGTATCAATATGAATCATAACAACTCAACTTTAACATTAACTATTAATTTCAACTAACAATACCTTAAAACTAATTTTCTAAGATTTCCAAGATTCTTGCATGGATCACAAATGTTGTAATATTAAAACATTTTTGTAGATATATTATTATTTGTTTTATGGATTGTTATTAAATGAATCAATAAAAAACAAACAAAATGTAAGCATGATTCAAGTCATGACCAAAATAGGCAAATCTTAACTAAAAAAAAAAAGAGCAAAAAAAAAAGATGACAAACATTTGTTTAAGATAGACAAATACTTGTTAATAGGCAAAAGAAAAATCGTCTAAAGTCATGCATGACACTTTATCTTAGTCTTTTAGTGGCTGAGACATTGTGGACAAGTTTGGATAGCATGATGAACATTCAATCATATAGAACACACACTCATTTACCTCAAAGTCCAAATCATTACTAAAAAATGTTAATAATTTAATATGTTACATTCACTTCAAAATGGGTCAAAATAAAAGCAACAAACAATAAATTAATGAAAAAGCGAATTTTCATTCAAGGAACAAGAACACTCATTCCAAAGTTTGACAATTAAAAAAAAAAATCGACTATTGAGAAAATTTAACTTTTCATAAATCTCTTTCTAAAATTAAGAAATAAATTTTTATCTCGACTAACACCCATTCGATAATCCTTAAATAGTTGTCTAAATGATGATTTGGTGGACTTCTTTATCATAAATGTGATGATTCAAACCATTAGAATTGAATTCCTGATTTTAACCAAATTCATCCATATTTATTATGAATTAATGAGATTATAAATATAATTTTATTAATTTTGAGAAAGTAAAAAGGTGAAATAGACTAATTTTTTTTTTTATCTCTCTAATATTACTATCTCTTGTCCATTTTCATCATTTTACTTTATTGTGCTAAATTTAAATTGATCCATTTAGTAATGCCCATAATTCAATATGTGAATTTAAAAGTCAAATGCCTACATATCGATATCTAATACATATTTTTACTTCATGAGCTCGTTTTCAATAGAAAAGGAAGCATTGGGATCCATTGAAAGTTAGAGAATTGCACTAAAATAATTTTCAAGCTCAAGTACTCAAGCCTACCTTTCATACTTGAATTCCATTTATCATTGTACTTAATTTTTATTCTTTTATGAGAGATATATGCAATAAATTTTTCTTCTAATAATTTTACTTCATAACTCAAATTAAACAAAAGTTATATCATAGTAAAAGTCTCTAATTGTATCGATATCCAATTAAAACTAAAAATAACTCTTTAAATTGACAAAATGATACATTGTTACTTTTTAATTTTTAAAAAACTAGATTTCCAGCATCATCCATTTTCATTTATAAATTTTATTTGGTTTTCGTAGAAATGACTATTTTATCTATTTATTGTATTTATAAAAATACTATTAATACTTAATGGAAACATCAAATTATCAATATTATCTTTATAAGTTTAAAAATTTATTATTTAGACTCATACACAAAAAATCAAAACTCTAACTAACTTTAAAATATTGTATTTTGTTCAGTTTTTAAAAAATGTAATTATTATTTTTTAAGATACTAACTAACATATTAAAGTTTGAAAAATTAGAAAAAGCACCCATAGACTATTTTCAAACTCACAAAACCTCCTAAAATTTTATTACACCTCTAATATTTTTAATAATTATAATTTGTTCTCTAAACTTTTGAAAAGAAAAAAATAGGGGACCCAAAAAATAAAGAATAAGTAGAAAATAGAAAAAAAAAAAAAAAGGAAAATGAGAGTAAAAAAAAAAAAATCTATGTAAGATAATTTTGTAACCTTTTATTTAACAAAATTGATTAATGAAAATGTGTGATGAATGATACTTTCTTTTTTTATTTTATTTAAAGGATATGAATAATTCCAGCAATCCCTGGTTGGAAATAGTCTTTCGGCCAATGTCCTTGTCACATTATTAAATTGGTTGAAGTGATGGTAATCCAATCATATATTGTAAAATAAAATAAATAAATAAAGTTTGATAGATCAGCTGAAATAATATTATCTCTTTCACTTTCACATGGAAACAAGTAGAACCCATTCATGTTTCAGTCAATCATAAGTTCTCATGGTTTTGGAGATAAGATAATCTCCCAACACTGGAAGGGCCTTTTTTATTTGTTAATTTTTTTATTTTAAAGTTAAAAATATGTAACATAATATATTAAATTACTATTTATAACTCTAGATAGATCGATCCACTAATATTTATAGATCCACCCAGCAAGTGCACGGTCGAAAGGCATGAATATGCTTGAACTTAAAATTTATTACTATTATTATGCAATAATAATAATTTTATAAGTGTTAACGTAAAATTTTAAAAGGTTTTTTAAAATTAAAATTTTAAAATACTTTCAATTGTTTAAAAAATGATAATTTTATTTTATAAAATATAATAAATTAAGAATATAAATATCATCTTCTAAATTATTGAGATTATTAATTTTAATTAATTATAATATTAATTTTAAATAATAATTTTAAAATATTTAAAAAAATAATATTTTTATATTTTTATATATTTTAACTTTTTCAAATACAGCAATAATAATTTGTCAAATAATTTTTTATAATATTTTATTTTGAGTAACGAAACGAAACACTCCTGGCAGTAATATTTGACTTATAATAAGAAAAAGAGGTGAGTAATCTTTTTTTACGCCTATGAAAGACGGCCTAAATCCTGCGCACGGTATTAATTCTTGCTAAGAATTTATTAACATGGGCGCATCAGTGGATTACAGTGACAAAACATCTAGGATCAATTGCGCGTTCCATTATTAGCATCAGTGGATTATGCAAAGAAAGTGAGAGTTGAAGATTGTGCAGAGTTTGAAGATCCTGACCTGAACAGAAACGCCTTGAAATTTGACTGCCATGGCGGATGCTACACAGCTTCACATAGCCATGTTTCCATGGCTAGCCTTTGGTCACATGATTCCATACTTCGAGCTAGCCAAACGGATTGCTCAAAGGGGTCACAAGATCTCATTCATTTCAACTCCCAGAAACATCCAACGCCTTCCTAAAGTCCCTCCAAGTTTATCTTCCCGGTGGAATTTCGTGAGCCTAGCTTTACCCCATCATGATAATCTTCCACAAGAAGCTGAGGCCACCAATGATTTGCCACTTCACAAAATCCCATATCTTAAGATTGCCTGTGATAAACTACAGGATTCTCTGGCTAAATTTTTACAAAAATCCAATCCCGATTGGATTGTTTACGACTTTATTGCTTCCTGGCTGCCACCAATAACAGCCAAGCTTGGAATCTCCAGCGCCTATTTCAGCGTATTCTCGCCTTGGTCAATCTGTTTCTGTGGTTCATCATCATCGGCCTTGATCAACAACGAGGACCCTCGTACTAAGCCAGAAGATTTCATTGTTCCTCCAAAATGGGTACCATTCGATACCAACGTAGCGTATCGACTTCACGAAGCGAAGAAAATTTTGGATCTTTATAAGATGAACGATTCGGGAGTCCAAGATATGGTTCGTGTGGGGTTGGTAATACGGGGTTGTGATGCAATAGCTGTAAAGAGCTGCATGGAGATTCAACCGGAATGGATAAACCTCCTGGGAGAGCTTCATGGTAAACCAGTTCTACCTGTAGGCCTGTTGCCGCCTACGGCTCACGACGGCAGAGACGCTCCTGAAGATAACAACTGGCTTGCCATTAACGACTGGTTAGGGAAACACAAGTCGAAGACTGTGACTTACGTAGCATTCGGAAGCGAGTTAAATTTGAGTCAAACTGAGTTGACTGAATTGGCTTTAGGTCTTGAATTATCTGGGTTACCTTTCTTTTGGGCTTTAAGAATTCGGGATGATACAGTAGTTCTTCCAGATGGGTTTGAGGAAAGAGTGAAGGGAAGAGGTGTATTGTGGACGAGTTGGGCTCCTCAACTCAGGATATTAGCTCATGCCTCAGTGGGAGCATTTTTGACTCATTCTGGATATAGCTCAATCATAGAGTCATTATATTATGGACATCCCTTGGTTATGTTACCTTTCTTCGGTGACCAAGGGTTGATTGCAAGAGTTTTTTCTGAGAAGAAGGCCGGGATAGAGATACCGAGAAATGAGGAAGATGGAGCGTACACGAGGAAGTCAGTGGCGGAGGCATTGAAGTTGGTCGTGGTTGAAGAAGAAGGAAGAATTTACAGAGAGAAAGCCAAGGAATTGGGGGTTTTAATTGCAGATGAACAACTCCATGATCAATACATACACAAATTTGTTGAGTTTCTGCAGAATCATAGACAAGTTTCAGATCATTGATGCGCAATAGGTATGTTCATAGAAAAAATAACTATTGATGAAATAAGATATTGCTGTACTGGATTAAAAAAACAAGCACTTATTTTCAAAATTATTTTGTATGCTATGCTGTGATTGTAAGAAATGAAATTAGAATTCAGTACAAGCCCATGTTCTTATATCTTTGTATGTATGATGTTTGGTCTAAAATATTTTGGGCCCTTGAATCACATGGATCACACTTTCTTATCAAAAAAAAATGTTAACGCTTTTAACGAAAAAAATCTTAATACGATACCAAAATTGTAATTATTATTTTATTTTTTAAAAAATTCCTGTATAAATTCAAATTAACAAAAATTAGAAAAAAAAACCTTGAAATTCAAATCGTATAAAAATCTATATGTTTTCCCCTCTTTTTACTTCAAACCTCTTTCTCGTGTGTTCTTTTATTCTCTTTCTTTTTATCGTATTCTTCTTTCTCTATTCAATAATTTTATATAGTAATATAACTTTTATTCAATTGAGTTATCTTCCTCGTCTTCTTTTTTTTATTCTTCTGTTTGATGATTTGAAGATACAGTTGATAATGATAATATTATTGCCTAATAATAATAGTAAAGGTCAAACAACCTATTCCCACTCAAGGTTTTCTTAAATGACAAATTCTCACTTATGAAGTTTTAAAAAGCTAATTACTCATTTATTGGTTAAAGTTAGAGGAGTATTTTTGTCTTTTTGAATAAAAAATAAATTTTATAAAAATAATATTAAAAAAACAATAAAAATTAAAAATAAAATAAATTTTTAAAAAATCAATATCACAGCTAGCAACATCATCGACAGTGATGATCGTCGTTAGCATAACCAGATGGTCGAAAATGGTTACTTGATTTTATTGAAGATTGGATTTAGCCATATTGATAATAGAAGAGACCGAATTTAGCCGTCAAAAATCTGATAAAGACAATCAAATATGACCACATTTATTATTGAAAATAGTCAAAAACAGTCAATTTTATATATTTTAGTTGTTTCTTACCTTCTACTATAGCGAAAACAGTCAGATATAATCGTCTCTACTAAATTTTTTGTAACCAAATCTGGTTACTTCCGTCATCGTGATGACTAAATTCGACCGTCAATAGAATCAAATAATCGTTTTCAATCAACTGGTTATATTAACGATGACTACTATCATCGACAGCAATGATTGTGTTTTAAAATTTTTATTTTATTTTTTTTAATTATTATTATTTTAATATTATTTTATATTAAATTTTATTTTAATATTAATATTATTTATTTTAACCTTTTCAACCAATAAAGTTAGATATTTTGACTTTTTCAAATTTTATATATGAAGGTTTATCGTTTAAAAAAACCTTGGGCGGAGTGGTTTGGGCTAATTGAATTGTTTCATTAGAGGTATTAATAGACCATGACATGTCGGTGATTATTTTAAGTTCTAAGTACAATCCAAGCCCTTGGATTGTGCTCTTTTTGATCTTTCACGAATTTATTTGTAAATAATTATACATCAATCTTTAAACAGTTATAAACAGTGATATCAATATTTAATTTTATATATTATAATTTATATATTTTTAAATTTAAAATTAAAAAATTTAACGAATAAAAAAGGCCCTTCCAGTGTTACGAGAGTCCAAAACCACGAGTACTTGGGAGTAGTGCATGATTGATTGAAACATAAATTATTGCGCTTGTTTCCATGTGAAAGTGAAAGATATAATATTACGTGTGCTGAACTATCAAACTTTATTTATTTATTTTATTTGTTATTGAATTATTCATGTCCTTCCAATTTAAAAAAAAAAAAATATCATTCATCGTATATTTTCATCAATTAATTTTTTTAAATAAAAGGTTAAAAAATTTGTCTTATATAGACTTTTTTATTTTCTTATTTTTTTTTTATTTTCTATTATTCTTTATATTTTTTCTCTCTTTTTTTATTTTCAAAATTTCAGAAGACAAACTATAATTATTAAAAATATTAGAAGTATAATAAAATTTTAGAAGGTTTTGTGAATTAGACAGTAATCTATGTGTGTTTTTTTTTTAATTTTTAAAATTTGAACATGTTCGTTAATATTTTTAAAAATAATAATTATATTTCTAAAATATTGAATAAAATGTAAAATTTTAAAGTTAGTTAAAGTTTTAATTTTTATAAGAGTCTAAGTAATAAATTTTTAAATTTATAAAGATAATATTGATAATTATATTTATATTAAATATTAATAATAGTTTTATAAATACAATAAATAGATAAAATAACCACTTTTAGAAAAACTAAATAAAATTTAGAAATGAAAATAGATGACCGTAAAAATTTAGTTTTTTGAAATTTACAAAGCAAAAATATATCATTTTGTAATTTTATAAAGTTTTCTTAATTTTAATTAAGTCATTTAATTAGACATCGATACAATTAAAATTTTTTATTTTGATATAACATTTATTTAGTGTGAGTTATAAAGTAAAATGATCAAAATATTACACACATTTCTCAAAAAAGAACAAAAAGTAAAACACAATGAGAGGTGGAATTTAGAGTATGAAATGTAGCCCTAAATATTTGAGCTTAAAAATTATTTTACTGCAATTCTCTGACTTTCAGTTGATCAAAACGACTTCGTTTTATATTGAAAATGAGTTCAGTAAGTAAAAATACTTGTTGGATAATAATTTGTAGCTATTTGACTTTGAAAATACTATATTGAATTACGGGTATTATTAAATAGATCAAATTGATCCATAATAAATTTGGCTAAAGACTAAAATTGGATATGAGATATTAATAATAGAGAAATAAAAATCATTAGTCAAATTTTCTTTATTGTCAAACTTTGGAATGAATCACTACAAGAAAAATTATGATTAGCATCGGTCAAAATCTAATACTAATATGATACTAAATATGTTTAGTATCAAATTCTAATCAATATTAAAATACTTGATGCTAACCAAATTAGCATTGGAATTAAAAGTTGATGCTAAATTATAATCAGATTAGCATCAGACATAATTTGATTCTACTTTTGTCTGATGATAATCTGATTCTAAAATATACAATGACTTTCGATTATAATCCAATTTTAATATCATCCAATGCTAATCCAATTCTAAAATACATAATAATTTTCAATTTTAATCAGGTTCTAATATCATTTGATATTATTCTAATTCAAGTTTTAGTCAATTCAACTCTAATTTTAATTATATTCGATTTTAATCTAATGTTATTTTGACTAATATGATTTTAATCTGTTGGTAATCCATTAATTATTTGACCATTTATAAAATACTAATCCAATCAAAATATATTTTTCTCTTTGTAACCAATTTCATATCACATTCTAATTCAATTTCAGTCTAAATCTAATGCTAATATTGTCCATCAAATTATTAATAACCTCAAAAATTGTAAAAAGAAATTAAAATTGTTTAATGAAATTAAACTCAGAATCAATTATAATATATCGGATGTTGTATCAAAAAAAAAAAAATCAAATAACATATTACAATAACGTCTTTAAATTAAATTGCCTTTGAAATTGTTCCTGCAAGGCTGCTTTTTTAATGCACTATAGACTTGTTTGTATCATATACATATTTATAAAAAATTGTAAGAATTCAAGCTTACTATCCAACTCTCATGGCGCAACACTTTTAGTATCCACACAAAGCAAATTTAAAAGATCAACCGCACTTCCCAAGTGCTAGCATGGAAGATGTGCAACTTGGAAACTTAGAGAAAGGTAGGGAAACTTACTTGTACAGAAAGAAAGAACATCTGCCAAACGCAAATTGCATGCATGAATGAAGAAATTTTACCTTTTTATATAAAATCACACACAGGGATTGTATCGAAGTGCATGATATTATGCTCTACACTCATGTTAATTATGACACGAAGATGTCTTATAATCATTTAGATTGTTGTCCACCTAATGCAACGATATGATATAGATATTTGCCAACTACATACAAATGTGCATAAGGTAATCTAATCTAAAACAATAAGTGCTTCACTTGGCACCCACACAATGGCATGTGCCCTTAAAACATATGATTGTGCACCAAACCAAAATTATATTTTTGACATTCAATTTCGTTTGAACGGATTTAGCAAATCAATTAATTCTTCATACAAATGTTTTCTAATCAAGATCAACAAATTCCACACTTCTGAAACTCTACTAGCCCGTATATGTGTATGACTCATAAACTCTTTATTGAGTTAACAATATCTAAATTTAGAAAAAATTTAAATGTAGACTTGTTTGTGCGACGTACGAAATGGGTTGTGCAACATATAAAGAAGATTGAATTCCGTATATATAATTGTGTTTATTAAAGGATAAATTTGATAAAAAATATATACAAATTGAAAAAATTTAAGAATGTGGTTATTTTAGCTAAATTGTATAGGTGGTGGTTATTTTGCTTTAATAATATTTAAATTAAGTTATTTATTTGATTTTTTTGTATAAATATTATCTTATAAATTATTAAATTATTGATTTTTATTAAATATAATATTTACTTATAACTAATAATTTTTTAAAATATTTTTAAAAAATAATATTTTTATAAAAATTAATTTTATCAAATACAGCAACAATAATTTGTCTAACCATTTTTTTATAATATTTTGTTTTGAGTAATCAAACGAAACACTCCTGGCAGTAGTATTTTACTTATAATAAAAAAAAGGAGTAATCTTCCTTTACGTCTATCAAAGGCAGCCTAGATCCTACACACAGTATCGATTCTTGCTAAGAATTTATTACCAGGGGCGCATCAGTGGATTAGACAGTGACAAAACATCTCGGATCAATCGCGCGCACCTTTATTAGCATCGGCGGATTATGCAATGAAAGTGTAGTTGAAGATTGAGTGGGGTTCCAAGATCCTGAACAGAAAACGCCTTGAAATTTGATTGCCATGTCGGATGCTACACAGCTTCACATAGCCATGTTTCCATGGCTAGCCTTTGGTCACATGATTCCATACTTTGAGCTGGCCAAACGGATTGCTCAAAGGGGTCATAAGATCTCATTCATCTCAACTCCCAGAAACATCCAACGCCTTCCTAAAGTCCCTCCAAGCTTATCTTCCCAGTGGAATTTTGTGAGCCTAGCTTTACCCCACCATGATAATCTTCCACAAGACGCAGAGGCCACCAATGATTTGCCACTTCACAAAATCCAATATCTTAAAATTGCCTGTGATAAACTCCAGGATTCTCTGGCTGAATTTTTACAAAAATCCAATCCCGATTGGATTATTTACGACTTTATTGCTTCCTGGTTGCCACCAATAACAGCCAAGCTTGGAATCTCCAGCGCCTTCTTCAGCATATTCCAGGCTTGGTCAATCTGTTTCTGTGGCTCATCATCATCGGCCTTGATCAACAACGAAAGCCGTCGTACTAAGCCAGAAGATTTCACTGTTCCTCCAAAATGGGTACCGTTCGATACCAACGTAGCGTATCGACTTCACGAAGCAAAGAAATTTTTGGATCATTTTGAGATGAACGATTCGGGAGTCCAAGATATGGTTCGTATGGGGTTGGTAATAGAGCGTTGTGATGCAATAGCTGTAAAGAGCTGTATGGAGATTGAATCAGAATGGATAAACCTCCTGGGAGAGCTTCATGGTAAACCGGTTCTACCTGTAGGGCTGTTGCCGCCTACGGCTCACGACGGTAAAGACGTCCCTGAAGATAATAACTGGATTGCCATTAACGACTGGTTAGGGAAACACAAGTCGAAGACTGTGACTTACGTAGCATTCGGAAGCGAGCTAAATTTGAGTCAAACTGAGTTGACTGAATTGGCTCTAGGTCTTGAATTATCTGGGTTACCTTTCTTTTGGGCTTTAAGGATTCGGGATGACACAATAGTTCTTCCAGATGGGTTTGAGGAAAGAGTGAAGGGAAGAGGAGTGGTGTGGACGACATGGGCTCCTCAACCCAGGATATTAGCCCATGCCTCGGTGGGAGCATTCTTGACACACTGTGGATTTAGCTCAATCACAGAGTCTTTATATTATGGACATCCCTTGGTTATGTTACCTTTCTCCATTGACCAAGGGTTGATTGCAAGAGTTTTTTCCGAGAAGAAGGCCGGGATAGAGATACCGAGAAATGAGGAAGATGGAGCGTACACGAGGAAGTCAGTGGCGGAGGCATTGAAGTTGGTCGTGGTTGAAGAAGAAGGAAGAATTTACAGAGAGAAAGCCAAGGAATTGAGGGTTCTATTTGCAGATGAACAACTCCATGATCAATACATACGCAAATTTGTTGAGTTTCTGCAGAATCGTAGACAAGTTTCAGATCATTAAAGCGCAATAGATATGTTCATATAAAAAATAACTATTGATCAACCGAAATAAGATATTCCTGTAATATATATATATGTATCGATAATGATTATGCTGTTTTGGAAACTGAAGTTTGTATGCTAGTGGTGTGACAGTAAGAAATGAAATTAGAATTTAGTACGAGCCCACGTTCTTATATCTTTGTATGCATGATGTTCGGTCTAAAACATTTTTTGTGCCCTTTGAATCACATGAATAACACTTTCTTATCAAAAAAATTTTAACTCTTTTAACGAAAAAAAATCTTGATACAATACCAAAAATATAATTATTATTTTATTTTTGTCATCTTATTTCGAAAAAATTAATGTATAAATTTAAATTAACAAAAATTAGAAAAAAAAACCTTTAAATTCAAATCGTATAAAAACCTATTTATTTCTCCTTCATTTACTTCCAATCTCTTTCTGGTTTGTTCCTTTATTCTCTTTTTTTTTATTTTAAAAATCATCATCTTCTTCCTTTATTCAATAACTTCGTATCATAGTCGATGATAATGTTTATTCGATCGGGTCATCCTCTTCATCTTCTTCTTTTATTCTTCTGTTTGATGATTTGAGAATATAGTTGATAATAACTTTTACTTGATTAAATTGTTAAGTACAATTAATATCTTGTTAAAAAAAAAGATGATGAAGATGACAATTATGAGATCATGACAGTGGTGCAAGACCAGTGTCGACGGTTAGGATTTTTAAAAGCCTTTTTAAAAACTAAATTATCATATTTAAAATGTTTGATTCTGATATATTAAACATATTTTTTAAAATTTTTTAATGATAAAATTATTATTATTTTACCTTTACATTATTAATTTTTTTAAACATGGTTTGATTTTTCTGGAAAAATCTTATTTATACTATCTAAAAGAAAAAAAAGTGTTTTTAGGACAAACCTTAAATGGAAAAATGTAATTTATTCAAAATAAATATTTTTAAGTAAGTATTCGAAATAATTATTTTTGCCTAATAATAATAATAATTTATAAAGATAAATTGTTTCATGAAATGGGTCATGCAACATATAAAGAGGGCTAAATTCCGTTTATATAATTGTGTTTATCAAGGGATAAATTTGATAAAAAAAATATACAAATTGAAAAAAATTAAGCATGTGGTCATTTTAGCTAAATTTTACAGGTATTGGTTATTTTGCTTCAATAATATTTAAATTAAGTTATTTATTTGATTTTTTTGTATAAATATTATCTTATAAATTATTAAATTATTGATTTTTATTAAATATAATATTTACTTATAACTAATAATTTTTTAAAATATTTTTAAAAAATAATGTTTTTATAAAAATTAATTTTATCAAATACAGCAACAATAATTTATCTAACCATTTTTTTTTATAATATTTTGATTTTAGTAATCAAACGAAACACCCCTGGCAGTAATATTTTACTTATAATAAAAAAAAGGAGCAATCTTCCTTTACGTCTATCAAAGGCAGCCTAGATCCTACACACAGTATCGATTCTTGCTAAGAATTTAGTACCAGGGGCACATCAGTGGATTAGACAGTGACAAAACATCTCGGATCAATCGCGCGCTCCATTATTAGTATCAGTGGATTATGCAAAGAAAGTGTAGTTGAAGATTGAGCAGAGTTTCAAGATCCTGAACAGAAAGCACCTTGAAATTTGATTGCCATGGCGGATGCTACACAGCTTCACTTAGCCATGTTTCCATGGCTAGCCTTTGGTCACATGATTCCATACTTTGAGCTGGCCAAACGGATTGCTCAAAGGGGCCATAAGATCTCATTCATTTCAACTCCCAGAAACATCCAACGCCTTCCTAAAGTCCCTCCAAGTTTATCTTCCCAGTGGAATTTTGTGAGCCTAGCTTTACCCCACCATGATAATCTTCCACAAGACGCAGAGGCCACCAATGATTTGCCACTTCACAAAATCCCATATCTTAAAATTGCCTGTGATAAACTCCAGGATTCTCTGGCTGAATTTTTACAAAAATCCAATCCCGATTGGATTATTTACGACTTTATTGCTTCCTGGTTGCCACCAATAACAGCCAAGCTTGGAATCTCCAGCGCCTTCTTCAGCGTATTCCAGGCTTGGTCAATCTGTTTCTGTGGTTCATCATCATCGGCCTTGTTCAACAACGAAAACCCTCGTACTAAGCCAGAAGATTTCACTGTTCCTCCAAAATGGGTACCGTTCGACACCAACGTAGCGTATCGACTTCACGAATCAAAGAAATTTTTGGATCTTTTTGAGATGAACGATTCGGGAGTCCAAGATATGGTTCGTTTGGGGTTGGTAATAGAGGGTTGTGATGCAATAGCTGTAAAGAGCTGCATGGAGATTGAATCGGAATGGATAAACCTCCTGGGAGAGCTTCATGGTAAACCAGTTCTACCTGTAGGGCTGTTGCCGCCTACAGCTCACGACGGTAAAGACGTCCCTGAAGATAATAACTGGATTGCCATTAACGACTGGTTAGGGAAACACAAGTCGAAGACTGTGACTTACGTAGCATTCGGAAGCGAGCTAAATTTGAGTCAAACTGAGTTGACTGAATTGGCTCTAGGTCTTGAATTATCTGGGTTACCTTTCTTTTGGGCTCTAAGGATTCGGGATGACACAATAGTTCTTCCAGATGGGTTTGAGGAAAGAGTGAAGGGAAGAGGAGTGGTGTGGACGACATGGGCTCCTCAACCCAGGATATTAGCCCATGCCTCGGTGGGAGCATTTTTGACACACTGTGGATCTAGCTCAATCACAGAGTCGTTATATTATGGACATCCCTTGGTTATGTTACCTTTCTCCATTGACCAAGGGTTGATTGCAAGAGTTTTTTCTGAGAAGAAGGCCGGGATAGAGATACCGAGAAATGAGGAAGATGGAGCGTACACGAGGAAGTCAGTGGCGGAGGCATTGAAGTTGGTCGTGGTTGAAGAAGAAGGAAGAATTTACAGAGAGAAAGCCAAGGAATCGAGGGTTCTATTTGCAGATGAACAACTCCATGATCAATACATACGCAAATTTGTTGAGTTTCTGCAGAATCGTAGACAAGTTTCAGATCATTGAAGCGCAATAGATATGTTCATATAAAAAATAACTATTGATAAACCGAAATAAGATATTCCTGTAATAGATTGAAAATACATATATATATAGTATGGATAAAGATTATGCTGTTTTGGAAACTGAAGTTTGTATGCTAGTGCTGTGATAGTAAGAAATGAAATTAGAATTTAGTACGAGCCCACGTTCTTATATCTTTGTATGCATGATGTTTGGTCTAAAACATTTTTTGTGCCCTTGAATCACATGAATAACACTTTCTTATCAAAAAATTTTTAACTCTTTTAACAAAAAAAAATCTTGATACAATACCAAAAATGTAATTATTATTTTATTTTTATCATCTTATTTCGAAAAAATTAATGTGCAAATTTAAATTAACAAAAATTAGAAAAAAGAAAACCTTTAAATTCAAATTGTATAAAAACCTATTTATTTCCCCTCCATTTACTTCCAACGTCTTTCTGGTTTGTTCCTTTATTCTCTCTTTCTTTTTTTTAATCATCATCTTTTTCTCTTATTCAACAATTTCATATTATAGTTGATGATAACTTTTATTCGATTGAGTTATCCTCCTCATCTTCTTATTTTATTTTTCTGTTTGATGATTTGAGAATATAGTTGACAACAACTTTTATTCGATTAAATTGTTGATGACAATTAATATCTTGTTAAAAAAAAAGATGATGAGGATGACAATTACGAGATCATGATAGTGGTGCAAGACCAGCGTCAACGGTTAGGATTTTTAAAACCCTTTCTAAAAACTAAATTATCATATTTAAAATGTTTGATTCTGATATATTAAACTGATTTTTAAAATATTTTTTAATGATAAAATTATTATTTTAACTTTACATTATTAATTTTTTTAAACAAGGTTTGATTTTTCTAGAAAAATGTTATTTATACTATCTAAAAGAAAAAAAAGTGTTTTTAGGGCAAACCTTAAATGGAAAAAAGTAATTTATTCAAAATAAATATTTTAAAGTAAGTATTCGAAATAAATATTGTTGCCTAGTAATAATAATTTTCATTAAAGTTATTAATAACTTTATAAAGATAATATTGATAATTTTATATTTATATTAAGTACTAATAATAGTTGTATAAATACAATGAATAAATAAAATAGTCATTTTTAGAAAAACTAAATTAAATTTATAAATTAAAATGGAAACCAATGGAAATTTAGGTTTTTGAAATTTAAAAAATAAAAATATATCATTTTATTAATTTAAAGAGTTGTTTTTAATTTTAATTGGGTCATCTAATTGGATACCAATATGATTAAAGTCTTTTACAATAATATAAATGTAAGTTATGAACTAAAATAGTTAAAAATTACATGCATTTTTCAAAAAAGAATACAAGTCAAGTACAATGAGAGGTGGAATTTAGAGTATGAAATGTAGGCCTCAATATTTGAGCTTGAAAATTATTTTATGCAATTCTCTAACTTTCAATTTATCCCAACGATTTCCTTTTATATTAAAAATGAGTTCGATAAGTAGAAGGATAATAATACGTAATCATTTGACTTTGAAACTAACGTATTGAATTATGAGAGTTATTTTTGAAACTAACGTATTGAATTATGAGAGTTATTAATTGGATTAAATTGATCTATAATAAATTTAGTTGAATAAAATAAAAAACTAAAAATGGATAAAAATGATTTGTTTATTTTATCTTTTTACTTTCTCAAAATTAATAAAATTAAATTTATAATCTCATTGATTTATAATAAATATGAATCAATTTAGCTAAAGTTAAGAATTTAATTCTAAAGTAACTCATTGATGGTTTGAATTTTTACTCTTGTGATAAAGAAATCCTTTAAATTACCGTTTAGACAACTCCTTGAAGGCTGTTAACCAAGTGTTAATCAAGCTAAAAGTTTGTTCCCTAACCTTAGAAAAAGATTTACAAAGAGTTGAATTTTCTCAACAATTGAATTTTTTTTATCGTCAAACTTTGGAATGAGTGTTCTAGTTCCTTGAATGGGCATTTGTTCTTTCATTAATTTCTTGTGAAAATGTATACGAGACTAATGGTCACATGAATGACTTAAATTTTTGCTTGAATGACTACCATTAACGAACATGAAATAACGAATCGGCATTTATTGGTTGTTGTCTTAGATTGACCCATTTCAATGTGAATAGAACATATTAAATGATTAACCTTTTTTTATAACGATTTGGATTTTAAGGTGAACGAGTGTATATGTGTTCCAATAGAACGAATGTTTATAATGTTATCTAAATTTGTCCATAATGTCTTAGGCACTAACAGACTAAAATAAAGCATCATGCATGTTTTTAGACGACTTTCCTTTTGTTTATGAACAGATGTTTGTTTATCTTGAACAAATGTTTTGCTACTTCTTTTTTTTTTTTTTTTTTTCTTTTTGGTTAATATTTGCCCATTTTGGTCATGACTTGAGTCATGCTTACATTTTACTTGTTTTTTTATTGATTCATTTAATAACGAGATTTATAAAACAAATAATAATATATCTATAAAAATTTCTTTAATAGTCCTACATTTGTAATCCATGCAAGGGTTTTGGAAATCTTTAAAATATTAGTTTTAAGGCATTTTTAGTTGAGATTAGTAGTTAATGTTGAAGTTGAGTTGTTATGATTCACATTCATACTTTCAAATTGGGTGGTCAAGTTGTAATGATTCCTTTTAAATTGGTTGGTTAAGTTGTAATAATACCTTCAAAATTGATACTGTTAATTAAATCATTTATTAATATTGAAACTAAATTCTTATGATTGATCTAAATAGTGTCAAATTGAGATATTAAATTATAAGAATTTCTCTAGAATTGGCTAATAAGCTATAATGATTCCTCTAGAATCATCTTAACTTCATCTCCATTATTAGTTGAATTATGTTCTAAAATTTTAAAGTTTATCTTAAACATTCTTCTTTGAATTTTCTTCGTCTCTAATTTTGGGATTTTTTTTAGTTTATTCTAGATATCTCTAGACAACACATGAAGAGAAATAAACTAGAAGAAATGAACACCTTAAGCTAAAAATTGGTTGAATGGTGGTTTTGACAAGTTTTAACAAATTGGACAAAACAAATTACAAGATGTCTTATGACCTTAACCCCTTATCAACCAATCTTCTTCCTTCTAATATGTTTGTTAAACCTAAAAAATTTTGTTAAATCATTTTCAAACAAAATATTTGTCAAATTGATTTGAAATATTAGTTGACAAGTGGTATCAAACAAATTTAATTAAAATAGATAAACAGATATTGATTGTTTTTAGTTTAACAACTTTATCTATTACAAAATAAAAATGGTTGAATCATTGCTAAAAAAGGATATTAGCCAACCCTCTTCCTCCCAATATAACTAGTATAAGCCTTAGACAAAAGTTATAGTTTTTGGTGTTTAATATAAACTAAATTTGGGGTTTACAACAATCATATTTTACATTCGTTTCAATATATATTCACCAAATAACACAATAATCAAATTATCTATATAAAATTAGTCGAAAGATGTCAATAAAATTAGTCCTAAAATTTGAGACATTGATTTATAAAATTAGAATAAAAATACATCTTAAATTTGATAATAAAAAGGTCTTTCGTAATTAAAGATGAAGTAAAAATGAAGAGAAAAAAATAAAATTAAACAAAAGAAAGATATTGAAACAAAAATAGATTTTTGTTCAAGAATGGAGTTGAATAAAAGAAAAATTTTCATTCGAAGATGTTAAGACACAATCAAGATTATTTTAATCCATTAAAATTTTGTAAAGAGGAGAAATGTCATTCCCAAAAAGAAAATAAAAACAAGGTGTTATTTCTTAATTCCAAGATCTCTATACGCCCAAATCCAAATAAAGTTCCCACCCAAACTTTGATGAAATAACAATTTCTCACCCTTAAAGTTTGAAAATCCATTTTCTTAACCCTTTATTAAATTTATTAAGAATATCTGTTAACTTTTCTCTGAAGTTAGTAACAGACAAAAATATTCTAAAACTAAATAACAATTTATCCCTAAAATGTATATAATTAGAAGTTAGAAACATCAGAGAATGATGCCAAAAATAAGAAAATAATGACAAAAAACCATTAGAAGCATAAAAAATAGAAAAATAATATCATAAATAGTATAACATTGGAATCACTAAAATAGTGTTGAAAGCTAGAAAATATCAAATAATAGAATAAAAAAAAAGAGAATTATACTAAAAGTTACCAAAACGATGTAAATTGAAAGATAGTGCTAAAAAATCATCAAAAGACATTAAAAATAGGAGAACAACATCAAAAACAAGAAAACAACACTAGAAAATTGAAATGTTATCTCACTTGGCTTCTTGAGTTTGCGATGCGCATCTCTCAAATTTAAAAGTTTTCTCTACCAAATCCACCAACTCCCCTTAGGTGTTTTACGGTGGCCATAAAATGAGAAAGGAAAAAAAAAAAAAACTACAAAAAAAAAGAAGACAATGGACAAGAAAAAAAAGAAAACTATAGTGCCAGAGTGAAAGTAAAATTTGTGTATTATTAAGATGATATTATTTGTGCAAAGAAACAAAAATACTCTTTTAGCTATTATATCTAACACTTAAGACTTTAATAGATGAGTGACAAATTGATTTTACAAATTTAAATCATAAAAAATCGTCATTTCACTAAAATTCGAACGAAAAATAGTCATACAACCTCTTATTAATGTCAGTAAATATAAATTTTCTATTTTTTTCTCCTATATTTTCAACCTTACATTCTTTGCTTTTTTAAGTGATTATATTATATGTTTTCAATCTAAAACATTATAAGACAAGATTTGTTTATTTAGAGATGATGACATGTCTGATCATGCTATAAAATATTTTAAGAATTGTAAATTATTGAAAGATGGAAGAGAAAGATAAAGGCCAATGATACTACTCAAAAACTTTTTCCTTGGCATAAATTTCATCTTGTTTGCATTTCACAAAAGAATTTTCAATTAATGTCTAGAAAGAAAAATAAAATTTTCAAATTGATTACATCAGGATTTATTGAGAGGGTAATGTAATTATAATTTATCAAGTATTATTTAACAAACAGAGACCAATAATATGACCTTTTTTGGATTTTCGACCAATCCATAATATCCCAAGAGATATATAAATTGTTTCAAGTTATAAACCTTCTATTAAATCATTTATAAAAAATAAACTTAATATTATTTGACAGCCTTTTCAATTAAATCCTAACGGTTTTCTTCACAGAGGTACCAAACATAAACATTATCCAAAAATAATATTGTATTTCACTCAACTAATTATAAGAGTTACAAATTGCAATTAGGACTCAACAAACTATAAAACACCTCAAAAACAATGAAGACGTTACAAATCGAACTACCTACCTATTTCAGGTATAAATAATCATAACAAATAAAATATCAGAAGAATTCATGGTTTTTTTTTTTGGGGGGGAGGGGGGCTGGTTGGGTGGGGGCGGGGGGCGTGGTGACGGGGAAAGAAAAAGTTAATAAATCTGATCCTCCGAACAAGTTAATATCATACCTCTGCACTGTTACTTAGCTGAAGAGTCATTTTTATGTTCATAGCAGCGAGCTCAGCAGCCAAGTATCTGAAAACGTAAGGCATGGCGACAGTCTCCATTCCTTTACTTGTTTGGCAAGCATGACAAGTTACCTTCTTAGGAGCTCTTGCAGGGGGTAGACCACCGATCTCTCGCACTGTCCGCCTCTGTGGCTGGATAAATGAGGTTGTAAGCATACTTCCACAAATAGAGCAGACATCTGCAACATGATAATCAGAACAAGTATGAAGCCTATCATGCAACAAATATGCAGCCCCATGTGCAAGCATGGAATCTCTTTCCATTTCTCCAAAACGGATTCCTCCACCACGCTTTCTTCCTTTTATTGGCTGCCTCGTGATTTGGTCCATTGTTCCGGTGGAACGAACCTGCACATGCCAACAAGCGAGGGTCAAGACTGTTAGCCTCTGGAAACAATAACCTATTAGGCCTTAAAACCACCTGTAGAAGTAGCCCTGGTAAATTTGACATAATTGAAAAAGCAGAATAAATAAAAGTAAAACAGAATGGAATAAAAGGCCTTAAATCATAGAGGCAAACCAGAAGAAAGAAAACAGCAGCCTCAGCTTAAGGGAAATCATTTAACATAAAAGAAAAGTTTCTCACCTGAAATTTGTCTGAAACCATGTGTCGGAGGCGCTGATAATACACAGGTCCAATAAAAATTTCACAAGTAAGTTCGGTTCCATAAACCCCACTGTATAATACCTCCACACCATGATAATTAAAGCCACAAGACTTCAACATTTCACCAAATTCATCAACAAGTGATTTAGATTCTGATCCAGTCTCTCCAGTTGCTTTCGTGACTGAATTTGCGAATGGAGTTGCATCCATAAATTTACCATGTAAGGCACCTCCCTGCAACAACAAAGATGAGCATATTCCCAAATATCTAACTGAATATTCACTATGTAAATAAATTAACTCGCATGTGATTTACCCACTCACATTTCACCCCACTATCACCCACTTGAGTTCTGCAACTATGAGAACTATTAAAATCACTTCCAAAGGTTTTCTACTTTACACCCTTATTGTCTTTTGAAATCGAATCACAGGTAATCTAAAATACCCCGTTAGCAGATTAAAATATTTTGAATCAAGATTCATTTTCCAAAAAAGTAGTGTACCTTAGCAGCAACAGACTCCAAAAGCATTGCGATTGTCATTCTAGAAGGAAATGCATGAGGATTGATAATTAAATCCGGACGCATCCCTGTTGTTCCAGAAAATGGCATATCAATATCTGGCCACAATTGAGAGCAAACACCTTTCTGCCCATGTCTACTGCTAAATTTATCACCAATAATAGGATTTCTAGTATGTCGGAACCGTATATTAACCTGCAATAGCAAGAGGAAGCAAGGGAGGGAAGGCAACATCATAAAAGAAGCAAATGAAATTAAAATTCATTAAGTAATCCCAAGTATGATATGTTCACCAATTAATGATACACGTGCAATTATAACAGTGAAGTACCCCCACTTTCAAGTAAAAAAATATGTGCAATAGTTTATTATTTTTTCCCCACGTACC
The DNA here is from genome assembly GCA_026122585.1 of Anacardium occidentale. NCBI lineage: Eukaryota > Viridiplantae > Streptophyta > Magnoliopsida > Sapindales > Anacardiaceae > Anacardium > Anacardium occidentale. The sequence continues at coordinate 480,622 of JAJEJH010000070.1, read as the reverse complement.
ATATCTAAATTGTCTAATGAGCTCCTTACTTTTTCTTATTACCACAGAAACATTTCAGATTTTGAAACATTTTTTGTATTTTTTAATCTAATAAAAGAATTATCAATAGTGTGATGGAGTGTTTACAAAATATAAAAGAGAATTTTTATAATAATAAAACTAACACCAAATCTATTCCCCAGAAAAGTACAACCAATATAATGGAGCAAACAAGAGTTCGAGTTCTATCAAGCCTGTCACCAGAACCATGAGCAAAGCAATGAAATTGTTGCCTATCTAAACTTTTGATAAGAACATTTTCTATTATAGAAAATTTGAGGTACTTGTGATGGATGAAAAGACTTGAATTATTCTAACATTTTGACAGGGAATATTAACACAAAATTTCAAAATGAAAGAAAAGCTTGTGGCCAAACATTATACCATGAATTACCCTGTTTTATTAAATATAGTCTAAATGAATAAGCACTCAATTACCTTTTGAAGGAGGTTCTTGCTGTTTTTCATATCAACAGCAACATAGTCAACAAAGACAGGTTCTGAACCTTTTCGGCTGTTAGTTTTCCATGATCTTGTCGTCTTATCATAAATGCTACAGTATGGTTCACCCGGATGTATCATCTGAATATAAGTTCTCATAAAATTCGTCAAGAAAATTATGAATAAAAATAAAACCCAACCAAAAATGAAGAAAGAAAACAGAAACTTTCAAACTAACCTGACCAACATAAGGAAGTCCATCTGAATCAATCACTGAGTGCAAAGATTTATTATCTCTATTCCTTCTGAACACTCTTTGGCTTCGATCTGACCTGCTGCTATCATCGGCCAAGTCAATAGTATCAGTCTGCCATAAAAAGCATCATATAAGTTAGCATTAGTTCTTCTAAAGATTAGGCTAGGTACTCGTGTACAAGTTAGAATATATGTGATGAATTATCAAGTGTCTAAGAGTTACTTCCCATCTGGTGGCTTTTGATTTCATTTATCTAACAAGATGAAAAAAAACCAAGAGTATATTCTGATGATTGTTTTTTCTCTAATAAGTGCATATCATTTTGACTTTACCTCCTTAATGTAAAAAACTATTAAAAAGCTGAACTTAATTGTAACATGAAAGATGTAAAGAAAACAAAAAAAACACATCATTATTTTCACATATATCTCTATCTTTTCATTATTTTTTTTTTTCTTATTAGAGGACATACTGCTCAGAAAGCTAAACTTCTTTAAAGTTGCACTACATGCATAAAAGGCAAACCTGGTATACTTGTCCATGGCACATCCCACGTTCCACAGATGACTTGTTTAAGATCATGGCATCCTCCATATCATACCTAAATTATGTAAAGAAATTAGGTTTATGGTATTAAGACCCATACAATTATCTAAAATTCTTACCCTGTGTATGCCAGCACTGCAACTATTGCATTTGTCCCAGTTGGATATTCATCTATGCTGTACTTTGAATAGGTACTTGTGCGCACAATGGGAGTTTGAGGAGTCTGTCAATTTCCTAGAGATTATATGTTACAAGAGTGCAAGTGGAGCAAAAAGCTTAAAGCACATTATGACACTGAAACAATTCGCATAAAGATCCCATTTGAATAAAATAGCTTGTTAGATCTTAAAAAGGTTAGAACACAAGCTTTACATAGAAAAAGCAAGAATATGAATTTAAAGAATTTTAAAATGGTTTAACTGTCAGCTTCATCCTAAATCAGTCAACATAAGGAACATCACAGATGATTGATGAAGTTTTAGCAGGACGCCTAGTCATCTTCAGTGCCCGAATCGATGTATGCTTATCACCAAAGATAATGGACCTAAGGTAGAAATATTAGCTAAACTGGCAAACAAAAATCCATGGACTTTCCAACCTGTGTCATAAAGACTATAATTTAGAGCCAAACAGGACTAACTGCATATTATCCAACTTGAGCAAGCATTCCACAATAACTTGATATAAAGGGGAACAAAAACAATTGCTTGCAAGTTGGAACAAACTCAACATGTTCTATGCTGCAATATCTATTTATTGACTTTTTTTTTTTTCCTTCCATGCAAATGCCTAAGATTTTGATTGAAGATATAAAAACACATAAGATGAAAATAACAGTGCTCTCCACTCCATGGATGGGCATAACTACAACACAGGCATATTACCGTCCCTCCAAGAGAACAAGATCAATAAATGTTAGCTCTACACATCATAGAGCTCTCAGCACAGATATAACTAATAGTCTAGGCATTAAAGAGCACATGAGACCAAAAAAAACAAAAAAAAGGAAGACATCATATATGAACCAGACCTGAAGATGGTACAATTTCTGATCTGCACGGTGCTTAAGAGCTTGCAATGAGAAACCCATTGTTTGTTTTGCCATCTACAATAATAAAAAGATCATGAAAGTCAAACATTGAACATCGAAGTAGCAGAATGGCAAGACAATGAGATAGTACAGAACAACAAACAACATGCAGGACATACCTGACACTGATACATATTACGTGGACTCTGATTATGATCAGAATAAGGTGTGAGATTAGCAACTACACTGAGCATCCCAGTAGGATGACATTCTTCATGAGTTGCAGAAAATCCATTGCTTCTTCCTCCATTACCACCATCAGGACAACTTATCTCCATAAAGACCTAATATAACAATATGTACATACACACACGTTAGAGATTAGTATATGATGTCACATCCACTAATAGGAATCTACATGATGACTAAATTTCAGAATTCATCTCAGACAGTATTTATTAGGATATGAAATGTGCATCTTCTGTGTTTACCTGTTCAAATGGCCCAATGAGTTCAATGTTTTGACATTCCTCGGGAGGAAGAGAGATATTTCTAACTGGCCGAACAAATCTAGGTGGAGATGTAAACAGGTATAAACCAGGATATGCTCCACCCATGCTCAAAGGCACATATCCCACTTCCAGATCATCAGGAATCTGTAATTTTTCATAAACTAATAAATATATACTGGAGAAAGAAAAAGCAATTGGGATAGAATTAAACATACCACTGAAGCAGCAGACACTTTCAGTCTCCTTAAATGAGCAACAACTTTCTCAACTTCACTTGAATGTAAGGCCCCAACAACACGACCATCTAAAAGAACCGAAAGAACTGCAGGAGGACCAGCTTTAACAAGCTTAGGCAATGAAGGCAACATCCCAACCCCAATTAGAACACCGAGAATAGACGATCTTATTTTTGAAAAATCTCTAATATTTCCTTGTGAATCATAATACGATGTAACTCCTGAAATACACCGAATTACATAAGAAAAAAATTAGACATCAGGCCAATAGACAAGAAAGAAAAAAGAAATGTCAAACATCAATTGCAACTAAACCAGTTGCTTAGGTTTGACTCAGCACAAAAGCAATCAAGTCACTATTAGACTAGAACTCAGACTGCTCCACAAAACAAGCTTATCTGAAAGGCCATAGAACTGATACCAACTCAAGACTTACACTAACAAACCTAGTGATAAGGCTGATACATTTAATAGAATATTTTCTCATCCTTATAATTTTCAGACATATCAACAGTACTGACAGGCGGCAAGGGTTAAAATTAGCATAGATTTAGGCAAAAGCCCAGTCCTTTGAATTATTAGCTCCCTGAGCCAGGCTAACCTCCATACCCAACTCAATTTTATCCCAGTAAGTAAAGGCTGCAGGCATATGCACTCCCAAAATCCACTGTCTACACCCATAGCTCTATCCCTGTGGCTAGGTAAAAAATGATCCCTGAGTGAAAAAAGTACCAAGGTTATAAGGACTGTGGACAACGTAAGACACACTGAATTACTATTGTATGGCTCATTTTTCCATCTTAAGAAATAAATAGGTGGAAGACCAACAAGGAACTTTAGCTGCCGAGCCCCTATCAATGCGTAAGTGATAATGCAAATTTGTAACTAACAAAAACGAATGGACAAAAAAGAAAGAAAGAAAGAAATGAATAGCCTTACGACAAGTAGAAGCCATATGGTTCAACAACCCACATGGCTCCCCATCAGGTGTGTGCACAGGGCAAAGGAAACCCCAAGATCTGTTATAGGTTATACAAAGAAATTATTAGAATTGAAAAATGAATATAAATTCCTGAATGAATTTGCAACTAGATACTGACTCAGGTAGCAGCTTCCGCACACTGGTTGTACGAAGCCCTGCAAATGAAGCCCCTCGATGCACAGAACGAAAGAATGAAATGAATCGTAAAAAGTTAAGCCTCTCTGCCTGAACTGTGTAACCAGCTTTCTGATAGAACAAAAGAAACAATTGATGAATATCAAAGGGTAACACAACATACCGCTAACTAAAAGGAAATTAAGTACAGAATAAAAATCATATATAAATGAATGCAATGTCTTCAGCTCCCCTTTACATGCATTACCATCATTTTTCCTCCCTACGGGTACAAAAGCAAAACCAAAACAAGGCATATAACTGATTAACTGTTCTGAAAGTATTTCAGATTTAAGTCTCACCGAACTAAAGAACAAACAAGATTGTACAATTATTCTGACAATTAAAAGCATTTTCTGTTTCGATGGAGAATACATATAAAATGCTAAGCAGAAGCAGAACTTTTCAAGAGGTTCAACAAGAAGCATTTTTTTTTTTTTTTTTTTTCTTAATGGGCAAAGAGGATAAATAACTACATAAAAAAAAAAGCATAAAAATTTTAAACAAGAGGAAAGGTTACAATACCAAGCATGAAGCACTCTTTTAAAATATTTGAAATGAAAACTTGAAATCTATCACCAAAATGTCAATTACCTGCTGTAAATCTAGTCCTGATTGAGTAACCATTCTTCCGGTTTTCAACATAGCCTCAATTGCTGCACTAAGGCTCCTTGAAGGATTTCTATCAATGACTTTCTTTACATGTGCTACTGCATTATCTCAGACAGCATTGATGGCAGCATTAGTTTGAAAATATACAGAAGAAATATAAAAACAGTACCCACAGTTTAAACTTGATAATCTCTTGTGTAGGGGCAATACTTCAAAGATGCAGTCCAGAAATTCATTGTACTATAATACAACAGAAGATATTATTCACGAAATCTCATGGCTTTTCCATTCAACTAGAATGTTTTTTACTTTGTAAGAAGGAATTTATAGAGCACCTTAAGGTCAAATTCCAGGCAAAATTTCAGCCAAGAGCTTATATCATAATATTTCACAGGAGAAAGTTGGATGACTAGGCATTCTCCTAACCAGTATTGAACCAAAAAGGCAAAAAGAGCATTTGGGCAGTACATAAAACAACAAAAATCCCTAAAATTAATGAAAATGTGGCAACATATTGATCAAGATATTTAAGCACCTGAAAGGTATGGTAAACACCTCTTGATTAGAACGAAATTGCAATATCATTTATTATCATTTGTCATGCCTGCCTATTGATCTTGTGATGCAATCAAAGAGCAGAAATGGTTTATTTCACTGGGTAATCATTTTGTACAGCATTGGCATCTGAGAAATATGATCACTGAGGAAGATTCTATATAATTAGCATTGGCAAGGAGGGTGCTCAGTAGCATGCTCAATATTATAGGTTATTGCAATACCAGCATTTTTTAAAAAAAAATATATAATGACTGCAATATATAGCATTCAGGGGGCCTGAGAGCAACAGCAAAATAAAACTGAAAAAGCTAATAAATGAATACAAGATTTTAAAAGAAAAACTGAGAGCAAGCACTTTAAAGGAAGAAAATTATGAAACATATTACGTACAGCTAAAGAAATCAAAAGTTTTGCTGTCCTTTTCTAACTCATCTTGAAGTAGTTTCTTTGCCTTCTGTAGCCAATCTTCTATCTTTTCCTGGAGACAAATTATTTACTAGTACACTTCAATAATAGACATCTATGGATAATTAAGATATAGAAAAAGACAATTCCTTAGGTTGAATATTGTGGTATGAATAACGCTTTAATGACTAAAAATAGTGAGTACACATCTTAGCATAAAGTATATGTCAACCAAACCACACTAAGAAACATTTTGGGCCACAAGATGATTGCATTGAAATACATAATTGTTTTCAAATTTATGACACTTCAAAAAAAAGTGAAATAAGACATCATAAAATAGTACTGCACCAATAAGAATGCAAGCTTCAAATGTCACAGCAGGAAAAAAAAAAAGGCTTAAAAATGTAAACATCATAGTTCCTTAAGAAAACATATAGAAATCACATAATCACCAACAGAACACACAGATTAAACAGCTCACTAGTTAAGGTATACTGAGGTGGGATGAAATCAGTTAACAGCTTAGTCTCCCTGCCTCAGAAAGACAATAATCACATAATCACCAACATAACACAGAGATTACCTCACTTGTTAAGGTATACTAAGGTGGGATGAAATCAGTTAACAGCTTAGTTTCCCTGCCTCAGAAAGACAATAATCACATAAGCACCAACAAAACACAGAGATTAAACACCTCACTAGTTAAGGTATACTAAGGTGGGATGAAATCAGTTAACAGCTTAGTCTCCCTGCCTCAGAAAGACAACTAAGTGACTTCTCTTTTGCCCACATCAACTTTTCTAGTTCTCACCTACTGCTAAAAAAAAATCTTTTCATGACAGAAGACATTTCTTTCGAGAGTGTCTACTATCAAGTTACTACCTTAAGATAAATGGTAATCAAGTGACCCGGAAGTAAGATTTCTTGATTCTGCAAGGAATCTGGGTTATCTGGCACCGAAGTCTGATCAATAAGTGAGAAAAGTTTCTGCAACATAAAGCTGTAAAAAGAAACCAGAAACAGAACCAAATGTGTGAGACAGTCTTCATATTTTTAGTAAGAAACACAAAACTATGTCCAAATTTAAAAACAACACAAGAAGTAAACGTCTTATAGAAAAAGGGAGGTATATCTAACATGAGTAGATTGTACTTGTCATAATTGTCATCAAGGTGAACAAAGATGTAATCCCTCAGAACAGTTTCAGCAACCTACCAAATAAGATTGAAGGGGAAAAAAAGAAAATAACTTCAGGGACTTATATATAATACCTTCCTTATGAAGTAAATTTTTCAGTTAACCAAGGGGGCTGAGTAGATAATACAGGAAAACTTACAACATAATAACTTTCTTTTCCAAGTCCATCCATAACAGGTTGGAAGTGCTCCCCTATAATTTTAGTTAAAGAATAACACAGATAGTTATTAACTATATTTTAACAAGAAACAACATAATATTTATTATTTTGAAAAATAAGATACAAATTGTTAAAACAAGCTAGAGGTCCAAAAGATTTACAATCAGAAGCAGTTAAAGGGTATCTCAAGTATGAGCTCTCTACACTAGTCAAAATCCACACATAAATACAGATTTGCCTCCCAGTTTTTCAAAAAGAAATATAAAGTAGAGTCCTGAAATTCCTTAGCATTGTAAACCCATAAACGAGAACACAATTCAGGAATGACCCATGCCATCCTTGCTGCCTTAAAGAGCCGAAGCAACAACTTCATGGCTATGGATCAGTGGATAAAAGATGACTGACGATGATTGACCCACAACACAACAATGATAATGTCATGTGTTAAGCTACTTCCCACAATTAAATTTAGTTCTTATTAGGAACTTTGGCATTCCTACATCTTTGCTGGATGAAATAAACAGGGGAATGAATCATCAATCAACCAATAAAAGTATGCTTTGCAAGAGTAACAGCCTAAAGAGTTAATTTTCTTGGGCATTATTCCTCCTTAGAACTAGGGTTTTTGGCAAAAATAGCCATTTCAAGGTGTCTTTGTTAATCAAAGTTGATACATTTTCTACTTATAAACCACCACTTGAAGTCAACCAATCAAATGCCCCTATTGATTTACAAAAGATATCCCTCGAAAGTCTTCAAGAAGGCATTTTAATCAGTTCACTTCAACATTTGGATATATTTGCAAAAACCTTTCGACAGTGACATTTTCCCAAAAATATAAAGCCTTTAGAGGCTAATTTTGCGTAAACCCTTTGATCTAGAAAGCCTAAATCTAACTGAGCCGAGATAGCTGAAAAATTAAATACTTTACATCATTCAGTTTCCTAAGAAAGACTAAATTCCACCAGCCTAGAAGTGCAAATAGACTCCTTGCTCTATATAGCACAAATGAGGCTTTATTAGCATAAAGGCAAGGAGAAAGCACACTAAAATTCACCTCTCCTTATCAATAATCATCTCAAAAGTTGATCTTCTCAAAAGTTGATTCTTTCCAGAACTCACCAAGATGTTAGTAACCAAAATATTTAAAATAAAAATAAACAAGTAAAATAATAAGTACCAATATGCTGTAGACACTGAAGACGAGTGAAAAGAGACAAGTTGCGAACTTCGTCAAGAATAATTTTTGCTCGTTCACCCACTAGCTGCGAGCCAACAGCTCCCTTTTCCTTCTCATAAGTTTTTCCATAGCAGCATGTTAAATTTTCATAAATCTCGCGATCATTAGTGTCAACAAGGGCCTGGCAACAAACAGAAATTAAAAGCACAAAAAAGAGATTGAAGAGCCCATATACAACTCAAACAAACATGTACATAAATTACATGAAACTCAGAGAGAACTTGTGTAAAAAGAAAAAAAATTATTAAAAAGTGCTTGCATTAAACAACACTCCATCAAATAGCAATACATATGTTCCATGTTCCCCTGTTAGTTGTTGGATTGTAAAATAATATCTAAACCATCACATTAACTTGCAGGGATACACTCCCCCTTCATGTATCAAGTAAAAGACATAAATGTTGCTTTCAGTCTCCTCTAAGAAAAATGCTATAATCAAGCTACAATTAACATTACAATATTTCTAACACTTAAAACAAATTCTCAGGAGAACCACAATAATCTTTTCAACAGCAATTTTGTGAATTTAAGATTAGGTGAAAGGAGGATGTATCTTGTACCACTTACCACATACATGAAGCTACATCCCCATTTCTATTGGTGATTCATAACCTAAGTCTCCCACAAGAAAACATATTTGACACTTAAACCAGAAATTGAACCAATTGAGAAAACGACTTAATCAAAGCACTGTCAACTGAAAGCCTACAGAAATAATATCCTTTAATAAGGACATAAATTCACATAAATAAACTATGGGTAGCCAAAGAGCAAGTGAATCAGGTAAAATCATCTCCTGCAGCAACTGCAGAATAAGAGGAATAAATATGGAAAAATTTTTACCAACCAAGGGGTGAGGATGTTGGTAAGAAGACCCAATAGAAGCAAGCAAGAATTTTAGCAAATGCTGGCCATGGTAATAAAAGAGGGTGCAAGTAGAAATACGAGATAAACAACAAAAATTGAGTGTCACCAAAAGCAACCACTTCTGATGTATCTCCCCAATATCAAAATGAAAGGCTAAACTTTGGCCAAGCAAGAAAATTTGTGCTAAATCAACGGAAGGAAACACTTCTAACACAGCCCTGACTATTAAAATAGTAATTAATGTACAGCTAAATTCACTTGTGCAAAAGGCTGGACCTCCTGATTTAGGAGTTTCACAATTTACACAGAATCTTAACATCAGAAAACTTCCTCCAGCACTATACTCTAACCAGTTCTATACACAAGTCTAACTGAACACAGAACAGGCATGTTCAAGAATATGTTACCCTATATATCATGAATTATGCCCACTAATTTTTAATAAATTAACCAAAAAAAAAGTTTAAAAGGTTTAGAAAAAGCTACATTTTAAATGGAACATCTGGCCAACCATGATGCCAAGAAATATAGATCTCTACTTTGAACAAGAGCTATTTTACGAGTCTCTGCAATAATGAGCTAGGATTTTCAGATAAGTGTAGATTTATGGTTTTGAACATTAGCTCACATGATCAGTTGAAATTGAGATGATAGATAAGCCCAAAACAAGATGATGCTAGCTGACTGATACATTAAAAACTTCAAGAGATGTTACAAGTATGAGCCAATATTTGAAGGAGTAAAAAGCACAACACCTTTAAAACAATCCCAACTGGAAGTAAGTACTCCTTCCCCTGCATCCTTCAAATGAAGGAAGAAAATATATTACTTTGTTTACCTTACCACAAGTCAAAAAAATGAATCACGAGTCAAACTTTAACTGCTTACCAGAAACCAAGCCTTGCACTTCCATTACGAAGGTAATACAATCTAACCGATACTGATGATTGATCTTTTCTTACACACCTGAATGAGGATACAAAAGAACCATAATGAAACATATAAATTGCCTTAAGTAAGTTCCAAGCAGCCAAAAGGAACCGCATAAAACAAAAGCCAAACTTAATCGGAAAAAAAATGCAAAAAATGCAACATCTCATCTACGTGGCATGCTTAACCAATATCGTAGTATCATAAAGATAGAACCTTGTAGATATTTCCGAATTTGGATGTCTATCAACACGAAGATATGAAAGCAGTAAAATTAGAATGGCATGGATGAGTGAAGACAAAAAGAAAGTGGAGTTTCAAAGAAGCCAGAACTCATCATCCAGAAGCCACAGTTTGTTGAAATGAATGTCCCTTAATTGGAAGAAAAGAACTAAATCATGCATTTCACAACATAAAAGAGAAGCATTTGTGGTCCAAATGAAAAAGGAACGCGGAAATTGTTGGGTCAATAATCTATCATTAATTCAGTTGACTGAATTCCAGCTAGCGTATCTTTTATTAGTTTCTAGATATGCCCATAGCAGTGTTCATTGAACTTAATCTACTTCAGTTTCTGGCTCTTCAGTTCAGGGATGTCACTCCAAATTAGAATGAAGGAATATAACCTCATGCTAACTGCTTTATCAGTATATCCTTCTCTCCTATCACGAAAGGAATTCCGAATCATACTCATTGGCTGAAATAAAAAGAAAAATATCCAGATCAGCCATGAAATATTTATAAATACAAAACAAAAGAAAGGTCAGTAATAGCAGCATGAAAAATCACAATGTTGCTTAACCATAAAATACTACCGATTGTTGAATGAGGTTCATCACCCAAATTTCATCACATCTACTTACCATCATAATTATATGAAAGAACAAAAAAGCCCACTTACATAGTTTTGCTTTGGTAATATTACAGCTCGGAAAACTCTCTCCAGCCCATTCAGAATGAAGTAACTACAAAGCATTTTATAAGTTCAACAAATTAAATACAGAATGCAGTAAATTAAAAAATAAAAGATTATAAATAATTAAAACAAAAGAGAAGAAAATTTCTTTTATCTAATACTTAACACCTCAAAATGGACTGAAATACCTTAATCAAGTAAAATATGAAAAGAAAACACTGCCTGAACTCAGAAGCAAATATAACTGGCAATTGAAAGCAATGCAAGAATTACAATGACAGAAGATAAAACTCATTAACCCTTTACTACACATATCATAACATTCTGATTACATTCAGATAAAAAACCTTCACACAAATACACATTACTTTCAAAATTCCAATCAAAATCATCATGAACAATATAATGAAAGCATTTCCAGATTAGTATCTTTTACTAGCTTCTCATAACTGGTCAATAAAATTCATATTCAACAGAGGCCAAATACCATGTCATGAAAAGGTTCAATATAATCAAATCCAAAAGCCAGTAAGATCAGGATATTATGTATTGAATCACTTACCCACCAACTTCTGATGCCTCCTCCTTGAAAGATTTTAATTTTTCAGGATCAGCATCTCGTAAATGACAACGTTTAGACTGCATAAAGTACTCAATTTCATCAATTGTGACACCACACTCAAGAAAAATACATTGGTTACACCAAACTATATTAAATATAGTGTTTGTGCAAGCAAATGATTATCAACTAGCCCTTCAGGCCTGTCTGTGAAAAAATGCATTACAATGATTACATAAAATAGGACATATTTATTTGTAGCAATACATTCAAGAATAATGAGATTGAAATTCAGAAACAAATGATGCCAAAACAAGGTTTAACATATAAGGAAAAAAATTGAGGGAAAGATAAGTGACTGATTACAGGAGACACATAGACATAAACTTACTAAGTATACAAGTAAGGTATGCATGTGTATGCAAGTATATCTATAATTCTTTAAAATAATGTTCCTATCTAGGGTCATTGATTCATCAGGTGCAAGCAGTGCTTTGAAACATACTAATAATATATAGCTATAACCTGGTTAAATGAAAAAATGATATCCCCTGAAGCAAAGCTAATAAAGAATTTGCCTATGTTCTTTCCTCACAAGGCTAACCAGCAATACAAAAAAAAAGGACAGCTACAGTTTTAGCTTAGTGTCTGGAGAAAACAAACTTTGATGCAGCTTGCTTTATATGCTATTTGGAGATTAAGTTTTCATTACCATCTACATTTAGTGTCTATGTTCCAGATTTTCAAAAAAAGTGAGAATAATTTATAATTAAAAGAATAATAAAGATGATTAGTATGGACCTTGCCACCATTATGACATCTATGTGTGAACTCTCTAAATACCGTATATTTCCATATACAACTAATATATAGAAAATGATGTATTTACTGTCAAGAAATTTAACAAAATATGTCTACACTTTGCAGAAGACAAAACAATAGAATATTTAGAGACAGAGCAAAGAGCACCAACCTTTAACATTATAGGAAATTGCCCAAAATTGAATTTCTCTCTTATAACAGCAGAGTCATCATATTGAAACTCAACATCCGCCATTAACTTACCAGTATATGATATTTTAGCCTGTCGACACTGTTTAAGAAAACAAAAACAGCCAATTAACTGCTTAAAATTAAATAAATAAAATTAAAGACCAAGGAAGAAAAAAGTGATAGCAGTTTTTACTTCAAAAGGGAGTAACACATCACGAATTGCCTTGGAGCCATGTTCCTTTTGAGGAGGAAATATTTCAGGATTACCCACTGATAGTAAAGCCAGGCGTCAAGAAAAACACAAACTAAAATGAAATGGTAAAGTATTTCAGCCAAACATTACAAAATTACTACGATTCCCTTTCTTCAGCAGAACTTCCTAAAAATGCACTAATGAGGTAGTAAAAAAACCAGTCAAAGTGATTTCCCTATCCAGAAAAGTTCTTTCAACAGTCAATTGCTTATCAAAAAGAACCCCTGAAGTATTCCTCAAAACTACTTCAAGCCTTTTTGCCAATGTCATGAGACAAAACCACTTCCAGTACTCGTAAAAAAACAATTCAATTAAAATTTTTTTTTTATTTCCAAACCTGTCATATTGACAACAGTTTATACAAGAAGAAATAAAAATAAACCAATCAATAACTTTCAGCATCAATTAAATTTCCGAAAAAAAGAAAGGATATTTTTAAGCTTCTTATTGGTAAAAGAATCGTGAACGACAACAGGCTTGATGCGATCGAACATCTCATTCAAACCTTCCTCCACCATGTAATCGAAGGACTCAATGTGATGCCTCACCAGCTGTCGCAGCGGCTCGAAGTCCATCGCTTGTTTCTTATTCGCCATCTTTCCAAGCTTCTTGTCCTTCCTGCAATCCTTCTGGAAGCTCTGTTGTCGTCTCAGAAGGAAGGGTTTTGCAGGGGTTTTTCAACTGAAGTTAAACAAAAGGCTTTTTATATTGCCAGGTGTCTTCTATGTCTTTAGGGTTGTGGCTTTTATCTTCCTTCAATTCCTTTTTTTTTTTCTTTTCTTTTTACCAGGGTAAATCAGTCATTTAACTTTTCCAGTCGTGTAAGATCACAATATTTCCATAAACTACCAACCTTTTATTGATATAGATGAAACCCACACACTCTCACTCTCAACACAATTTCCTCAGATCAAACAACTTTGCATGCGATGCGTAAAACCTCACCCAACACCCCGCATGTTTTGCTCCAAAACATATCAATGTATTATATAAACAATCTCAATTCATTCTTGCACACCTTCTGAATTGTTTCATCAGTCTTGATCAAATCTTTCATTTATTAGATAATCTTTTAAAACCTTTAAACTCCAAACTTAATGAGTCGTATTCATATCAACCTATTATAATTAATATATATATATATTGTAAATAAGGATTCAATTATTAAGTTCTAATAATATTAAATTTTTGAGTCTCATGTATTTGTGAAATTGAATATAATAACTCACTTTTCTTATTATAAAATAAACATAATTTTTTTCTAATCATAATTCAAATTTTCAGCTTGTTTTCTAATATAATTTTAAAAGTATGTGTTAAATAAAAGATTTATTGAGCTTGAATTTACTAAAATTTAAAATTATGACTACTCAATTGGAATTTATTTAAACCGAATTAAAAATTAATTCAATTCAAATCCATAATTCAGAAAAAACAGATTTAAAATAATTAATATTAAGACTGATAATGGATGCCCACATGGACCCCCTTTATAAAACAAACATAATATATGCATGCAAATTTCACTGTTGGACAACCTTAATTTACTGCCAGCCGCAACCATAATTTCAAAAGCAAAATAGAGTAGGTGATACGCCACAAACCTCATTGAACAAGTCCACCGTTTGTTTGATCTTAAATAAATTTTAACAACTTCTTTTATTAATTATAAATAAGAATTAAATTCAAACTTATTTAAATTAAAATAAAAATTGAAATTGAATAAGTTTGATTTGAATTTAGTAAAAATCCAACGTAAACTTTATAAAATTTAATAAGATTAAACTTGATCTCACAATAGTAATAGTTTGATGAGCTCAATTTCAAGTTTGGGTCCATTTATTTGAATTGAATTATTTTTAAAATAAATAAAATTCAAATTCAACTTAATTTGAATTAATATTACTGATAAGTCAATTATTCTATGTGGTTATAAAAGTAACCGACTGACGATGAGATTGGACTTCACATTTTTCTTAGAATTTTAAGAGTTGAGAGGAGTTATGTAATTTCTTAAACTTTTTAGGGATATCTTGTAATTTGACAATCTGTTTTTTAAATTATATCAAAATCGTCCTCGTTAAACGCTGTAGCTGTCTTCCTTCAAGTAAGTTCACTGCTTTTGTACAGGTCGTGTTCTCCCGATCTGACTGATAAGAAAAAAGAGCCTCACAATTGTAAAGGCCTCAGTTTTCACTGAGATCGTAGCGGTATGATTCTTCATTTGTGGATATTTTATTATTATTGCTGTCTTCAATATAATTTATGCGAATTATTTTGTGTTCCATCCACAAAATAATGCGTATTCATTTGCAGTTTGAAATATGATATTTTGAAATTAAGCAAATCAATTTCGTTTTTTGGTTGACCTGGAGGAAGAATATTACTTTCACCAAGTAATGAGTTACTATTTGTTCTTTCCTTCAGTATATGCAATTTGATAAAAACAGACGACAACGTTTAATCGGGGCGGAGATGGCAGCTAAGCAAATGGAGGAGATTCAGAGGAAATTAGGAATGCTTAATTATCCAAGAGCTAATGCGCCAGCTCAGTCTCTTCTCTTCGCCGGCATGGAGCGTTACGCTCTTCTCGAATGGCTCTTCTTCAAGTAAAATTTTATTATTTTGTTCTCGCTCTGTTTATGCAATTTGATTAAAAAAAAAAAAGAAAAAGCGTTTCTTACTCTTTCAATTCAAATTCTAGGTTATTAGGCGATAAATCTCCTTTCTCACAACAAAATTTACAAGGAGATGTTATGGATCGCGACGAAGAGACTGGTCGCATTCAATGTATGTTTAGTTTCATCGTTATTTTCATTAGTTTGGTTAAGAAAACTGATTTTGATATTGTGGGAGGTTTAAGTGACTACTTTCCACACCATTATTTCAAATAAATGCGCTAAGTAGAAAATTACCTTTCACTTATATTAAAAATGTTTTTTTTAGTGTCAAAAGCATTTGGAAATGTGCTGTTATCACTATGGTTGATTACCTGATTTTTTGCAGATTTGGCCGAGATTGCAAAGTTTTTGGGTATTACAACGACCATAGATGTGGAGGCAATTCAAGTGAGTGACTCAAGTTCCTTGTTCACTAAATCACTTGCTTAATTTACGTGTTTTCTACATGATCAGTCTTTTTTTCAGTTTCTTTTTTGTTGTAGTAGGAGCTGTAGTATATGTGTTAGATTTTCTTTTTTCCCTCTACTAATAGCTTGTACTATGTGTTCTTGAGTCATATTATGAAATTCACAGTTCTTGAGATAATCTGGAATGATGCACTCATTTTGGGGTAGAAGAAAATCTGAATGGTTTACTGATCTTTGTACATTGTTGAAAATTATAATCAGTTCTCTTTCAAACTTCATATAAGAATATAAAGGAGATAAAGGGTAATAAAAAAGTGATGATTTTTGGGTTTTTTTTTTGTCTTCTTTCATAGCATAGAGTACTGGAAATGAGTTAATTTTCCTTGTTCTCTTTTTAACTACCCAGAATTCTCTTGACCTTTCCTGTGTTTATCCAGTTCTAAAATGGAGGCTCCTTCTAGACCTTACACATTTAATGACAGTGAATTTGACAGAACACTTTCATGTAAACTGTACCTTCAGTTAGATCATTTTATGTGTATGCGTTATTTTTTTTTAATTTTAGATTGTTAACCTTTGTCATGTTATTTGAGTACATATGTTGAACATAATTCTTTTCCTACCCCTCCCTGTTATGTAGTGTGGGAAGATCGAGGCATGCCAATCATAAGTTTAAATTTTTCCACCAGACTAATGTTTGAGAGAGCATCTATGTTTACTAAAGCATATTTCTTAAATGACATTTGCGTTTCAGGGGCGTGGAAGTTATGAAGATCGAACTGAAATGCTTCAACTTGTTGTTGATCTTGTGGAGGCGAGCATGTATGCCGACAATCCTAATTGGAGGTTGATATGACTGACTTTAAATTAGTTGAGAATCTACCTATGCTTTCGTGGAAGATTTGTACAACTAAATTTGTTATTTTGACTTGTGTATTAGATGTTCTTGTTATCTTTTCTCTTCTTCCTGTTTAACGGTGTTCCTGATATTTGCTTTATATACTTTTGCAGCATTGATGAGCAAGTAGCAAAGGACATACAATTAATAGACTCTATTGCAGAAAAACAAGCTCTAATTTTCTCGGAAGAATGCAAGTTGTTCCCTGCAGATGTGCAGATTCAATCGATATATCCATTGTAAGAACTTTGTTTTATATACTTACTATGTTCACATCTCTTACTCTAATTTAGTTGTTACTATATGTTCAAAATTTAAAGAATTTCTTGCACTGAATTTGTGAAGCATATAGGATATTTGATTGCTTGATTTATCATATTTGTGTGTCTTTGCTGACTGTTAAAAGTATAAAAGTGCAAGCAATATGTCTTTTTGTTTGTTTTTTTATTTATTCTTATGTTTGCCAAAGTTAGTTGTCATTGCAGAATGTCGAACTAATCTGCCTCTAATCTTCATTTCTACACAATATATCCACCCTTTATTATATGTCCAGTTCAATGGAGACTGGAGTGTTAAAGAGCCAAACTCTTTTTTACGGACAACTTAAGTTGGGCAAAATAATACATATTTGTAGTTCTATTCTTTTTGCCATTTTTTGAAGTTTGTATCGATTATGTTTTCTCTGTATTCCAGAAGAATTAAAAACCTTTGTCTGCTGTCATTATAGCACTTCATTATTATGAAATAAGGTGTAGAGGATTGGAGAAAAATAAGTTTAATTTTCTTTCCTAATGGGAGGATGAGAAGAGAGGATTGTATTTGAATATGAGACAGTGTATAATTTAAACATAATGAGGTTCATTGAAAAACTGGCTATTTTCAGATGTATAGCTCCATCCTTATTTATTTTTTAATTCTTACAAAAGGAGCATGTTAAATCTAACTATTAATGGGCCCAATACTAACTTATAGTAAGTTTATAATGAGTTTGGTTTTTATTTTTCAGAATGTGCAAATTTCTTAGGGTCATAATGACCATATGATTGTGTGGGCTGCAAAAACCTTCT
Source organism: Anacardium occidentale (assembly GCA_026122585.1). Classification (NCBI taxonomy): domain Eukaryota; kingdom Viridiplantae; phylum Streptophyta; class Magnoliopsida; order Sapindales; family Anacardiaceae; genus Anacardium; species Anacardium occidentale. Next base: position 462,660 of record JAJEJH010000070.1, on the reverse strand, counting down.
CCTCCTTTTAGGCATCTCCCTGTTTGAGATTCAGACTCAGTCCTTTGCTAATTGTGTGATGACTTTATGGAAATTGCAATTCTGTTTATGATAACCCCTGTATATTTTGTATTAGTGTCGTTATAGTTACTATTTCTTACTAGATTCAGTAACATTCTATTCTGTCATTCAAAATTCATTTCTAGACCAGATGTTTCTGAGCTGGAGACAAGGCTTTCAGAACAATCAAAAATACTTTCCAATCTTCAACAGAAGGTCACAGATTTGGCATCTAAGGTTTATCCCTGTTCCTTAGCTATGTACTTTGTCTGTCCTGTCCATTGTTCACTATACTACGGTCGACTTATCAGCTTCCTATAGGTTGGCTCTGCATCAATTTTTCCTATGTATGCTTTGAGATCACAACAAGGATAAATTTACTTGATTAATATCATGGAAGCTTTAAGTCACCTGATTTACTTGCTTGCATTTGGCAGTGCTGTGAGGTGAAACTTGGTTTCTCTCACTTGTATGTTGCATAGGTCATTAGTTTTGTTGGGTGGGGCTCTTTCTTCTATTTGATGTGATTCTAATCCTTTAAATTGGCATATATGTTGGTCAAGCATCTTCTAGGACCAAAATCTTGGGATCTATTCAAACCTTACCTGAAGTTTATTTTGGTAATGTAAATGGATATTCTAATTGTTGCTTCTTATAGCTTGACAACATAATGCACTTATTCAGGTTCATTCCAAAATTTGTTCTCAATATTTATTTTCTTTTGCCATTGAATATTTCCCTAACTTCATTTTGTCTCTTCTTGTTTTTCTTATGTTTTTTTTATTGTTTATGTCATTGTGCTACTTTCTGTCAGCATGCTTATAATCCCGATGAGGAGTATGCAGAGGTGGAATCCCAACTTCGGGCAAATCTGGAATCTTTTCTTGAAACCGCAAGATCATTTAATATGATTTACACCAAGGTTTGTTCCTCTCTTGATTTTACTTGATTTGGTTTGGGTTACTTTGCTACCACACTTTTTATGTCTGCTAGAATCTGATAATTCAGTTGAAGGAATTTTCCATTTGGAGCAAAAAGAAGGCTTTGTTGTTATAAAATTGGATATAATTTGGTATATATTAACCTTATTCTTGAATTGATTTGTTTTTTCATTCTCTTTTATAAATGGTAAATTCCCCTAACTCACTTCATGTTTTGCAAAAGATAACAAAATCCTTGTTCTTGAATTATGAAAATGCAATATAAATTGAAGAACTGCTACATCTAGGTCGCATGCCCTAAAATTTCTCTTATGTTTTGACCTATTTCAATAGCATGATAGGAATTGAAATTGATGATCACCCTGGACTTAATTGTTTTTCCTACTGTGAACAACTTTTGAGCTGGACTCTTGCTTTATATAGTTTCTTGATTAATGATTGCATGTTTTTCGTAGGAAATTCGCCCTTGGACTCACATGATGGAGGTACCACAACTTCATGGGTTTGGGCCTGCAGCCAATCGCTTGTTAGAGGCATACAAGATGCTTTTAAAGGTAACCAGTGATTCTCCTTCTTGTTTCTTCCTTTAATTGATTCATGTAGTAGATTTCAGGTGGTTTCACTAATAGGAAAGTCATCACTTTTAACAGCCTAACTATAGACATGATGACAGTGCATTATGCCTTTGATTAGTAAGAAATTATCATATGTAATAAGAAAGACGATGGTTGTTGCTTTCTTGATTATCTTTGCAAGATTTGGCACTGATAATATACATTAGTTATTTGGAGTTTGATTGCTGACGTATGACTTCAATTTTCCTTAATACTGCTAACTTAGTTTTGCATGTTGTGTCTGCAAGCTCTTTTTGGTCCCTTAGACACATGTTTCAGGAATTTTCGTTGTTGATTTAGTTTTTGTGGGTGTAAAGAAATTGAAGAATGGGCTAATTTCTCCATTATGTTGTAATCATACAAAAAACTCATGCATATTTGTAGCACATTTTAGTCTTAAATACTAGACAATCTCGGGTAGTTTTAGTCATGAATTAGATAAAGGGCATATAAACAATGTTTTGATTATATATTTTTTTTATTATTCTAGTTTTGATCTATGCCATAGACTAAACAGATGTGTCTTATTTTATTTTGGAAATTGCTTGACTGTAAATTAATAATGAGAAATCCCAATGCTCTGCTTTGGTTGCAGTTCTTAGGTAATTTGAGAAATCTTAGGGACTCATATGCAGCTCTTGCCGTTGGATCGTCTGAGACAGTTGCTGGCGAGCCTTCTTCAGTCACGAGAATTATTTCTGAGTGTGAATCTGCCTTAACTTTCTTAAACCGTGATCTTGGAATTCTTTCAGCTTCAATTGCTCGTGAGCGTGGTGAAAAGTTGACTTCATGAAATATTTTAAAACGATAGGGACAGCTGCTGTGCTTCTACTTTTCTCTTTTTAATATGTTTTCCAGTTATTTTCCAAAGCCGTCTTCACTTGTGATTTCTTTAACTGAACTGGTAGATATTGAATCCCACTGACAAAATGATCAAGTCCTAGGGCCCAATTGCATTACATTTTGTATCTATCGCATGTGTATGTGTAATTACGACATCCATTCATTTTGATTGAATATGATAAGTTTGACGTGTTAAAGTGAATGGTAAACTGAAATTTGTTAATATTTAATTCGAAAACACTATTTTAAATTTTTATTTTTCAAATTAAATTTAAATTTTTTATTTTTTAGATTTTATAAATAAGTTTCCAAGATTTGTTCAAAAAAAAAAAATTTGTAATTGAGAGTGAAAGTGATATGTGTCATCCTGCGCCATTGTTGCACAATAGTCAGACCGACTTAAAAGAAACAAAAGCCACAGATTTCTTAGAGTCAATTGAAAGCAGCGGCCTGGATTCCTCCATTTCTGATATTTTTCCTTTCCGTTACTCTGCACAAAACAAATTATCTCGGTGCGCGCCCGCGGTCACTTCAGTTTTAGTACCACCACTCAACATGAAAAACACGTGGACCGTTCTTTTTGTTTTCTTTTGCTGCTGTTATTATTAACTATGATGTGGACCTTTCTTGTTTTTTTTTTTTCTTTTTTCAGCAATTTTTCAGTTGTGAAATATATTTTAAGTAATTTCATTTATTATTATTTTCATTTATATATTTATAACATATGAAAATAATAATAACATATAAACATTTAAATTATATATTTACGAATTCTTAATATTATTATATTGACGTCAATTTTAAATAATATCTCAATTTTTATATTTCAGATTAAACTTTTATTATGATCTAAATGTTTGAGTCAATACTATAGAGCTTATAAAATGTATCAGATAAAAAAAAGAAAAGTAGAATATTTGGGAATCTGATAAATTAAAGAAATTTAAGTTATGAAGAATTTTAACTATTTTTTAACATAATAATTTTAATATGAATTTTGATGAGAATTATTAATTATTTTATTGATGTTATATGACCTATAGATAGTTTGAAATCATCATATTCTATTTTGAATAGTTAATGTGATATCGAAATCCCACTATTTATTTTTAGAAATATTCTGGAGAATATGTTGGAATTACGAAAAGAAAGAACAACACTTTCAGAAATTTAAATATGCTTGTACTTAAAAAAATATAAAAGCAATTTTAAATTAATATTATTTGTTAAAATTTATAAATAATTCTTTTTAATTTTATAAAATTGACTTGATTGATTCTTATATATTAAAACATTTTTATAAATTAATTTTAGAAAATTGTTTTATATTTTCATAATCAAACTCATCTTGAAAATTTCACATGAATATTTACAAAATAACTGTAATTAAATTAATTAAAATTAAATGAATTACTTAAAATTAAATTGTATGATGTAATTTATTTTAATGAAAAGGAAAAGACGTTAGAGAAAAGGGTTTCATTCTGCGGAGCAAGTGGCCTGGCCAAGAAGCTGTTTCTTGTATTTTAGCAAAAATATAAATAATTTGTTAAAAAAAAAAGTAATAAAAAACACTCTCCTTATTTGCGTAACCTACTCTTTCTCTCTGGAAATCATACAAGGTTTCTCTCTCAACTCTCTCTCTAGGTTTTAAGTTTGCTTTTTCTGTTTAAATTAATTAGTTATTTGTGTTCTTATTCCTCGCAGGTGGGTTTCAAAGAGGAAGATCTGATGTACCAGCTGGTGGATCTCAATTATACACAAGATCATGATGGCCCTTGAACATAAAGGTCTGTTTTTTTTTTTAATTTTTTTGTTCTTCTGTGCTTTTGCGATCTCTTAAGGTCGGTTCAGTTCTATCGAGGGTGATAATCTTCCCCATTTTTTTTTTGTGTTTTTTTAGTGGAAAGAAATAAAGCCTTTTGTTTTCTGTGGAGGTGCGATTGCAATGTTTTATTAGATATTATTATTTTAGGTTTAATCATGTCTTACTGGAGGAAAAGGGATTTTCTTTATGTGTCTTGTTATTGTTGTCAGTTAATTAGGTTGAAATAATGGTGAAGTTTAAGGTTCGTAGAGTTGTTAACGAGATTCAAACGTGCATGCATATATATTATGTGCGCGTGTGTGTAGTGGGAGCATAGATTTTTTATAATTTAAGCCCTTTAAGAGGCTTTTTTTTTTAATTATAAATATGTAGGAAAAACATTTGTAAGGTTTGAAGCTACCTAAAGTTTCGTTGGACATATTTAAGAACTGGACCAAATCCATGAAATATATTTTCCTGAACTTCCTGTACAAAATAGTGAAAGAACAAGAAGAAGAAGAAGAAAAAACCTGGGTATAGTTCTATGAAGAGAATAGAATCTTAGAAACCTTTCACTCTCCATTCCTTTGTTATCTTTTGTCTTTTGAAATGCCATCTAATTTCTAGATAGATTCTTTGTTTAAATGTCAATAAAATAGATAGCATAATTACCTCTAAATTGTGAAATGTGACTTTCTAAGAGATTTAGCAATGGATACAAGATTTATCTGGTCTATGGTAACTTCAAACTTTTGGACAACAATGTCATTGAAGAAGTCAAATGTAAAAAAAATTTCCATTGTTTTTCAACTCAATTGAAGGTATTTTAATGTTATTGGTATGGAGTGAAATGATGAAATAAAGATATGTAATCAGAATTCCCTTATCATCTACTGTATTTTTTTTCTTGAATAAATTTACATGGCTTCTCCTGTGTAATTGATAACTTCTTAATAATTTCAAAGTCTCGAACATAATTCATGGGATATGCAGTAATTTTATTGAATACATTGTTTCCTTGTTAGAAGCCATATTGAACGGATACGATGGATTATTCTTAATAAAAGCTTTACCATATATCTGCAATGTGTATCCTGTCTGTTTTTTGTCTATTCCAATATGCAATGGATAAGAGTATCCTTAACTTCATCAAAACTGATTTTTCGTATAGTTTGGTTAATGAATTTGCCTAATATTGCATCTGCATTAATTTATCTTTCAACCATGGTTTTTGAGTTCTAGTCGTTTCCTAAATTGCCATTAATTTCAATGATAGTGAGTTTTCGTGCTTAAAGAAGTATCTAATGTGGACCATTCATAGTATGCATAGTTTCAAGATGAAACAAATTCTTCCCATTGATTCTTACATTCACACCAAACTGATGTTGCTTGAAGGAACAGGTTTTTTTTATGCCAATATCTTGTAAATAGGGTTTGGGATAAAAAGTGAACCAAAGGGAGAGTAGTTAGATGATGCCCAATATAGTGTTTAGAAAAGAATGAGATAGGAACTAAAGAGAGTGAAAGATAGGAAAGAGAAACCTTTATAATTTAATTCTGACTTAAAACAAAAATGAATTCCAAACACGGTTCATCATCTTTTCTGTAATTAGAGCTTTCTAATAAAGGTTCGGTGTACTTCTTTGCTGATTGTAAAGCATTTTGCAAAACCAGGATATAAGTTAGATGTTTTGAATATAAGTCAGGTCAAATCTTATCAAAATCACAAAAACAATAATTTTTTTTTTTTTTTGCTTTTAGATCCACGTGCTTACAAGATACTATGCGCAAATAGTATACAAGTATCTCTAAACTTTGTAGTGTTAAGGTTGTTATGCTTATTAGGTGATTGTAGTACCTCTAGGTTCTTGAAGATGTATTAGTATTTATTTTGAAAATATTATTTGCCCTTAGTTGGGGTTAGGAATAATATTTAGGTGAAAGAAATGGGATTGGGCAGTTATGAAACATGTATGGGTAGTACATATAAATGGGAGCTAGGATTGTAGGAGGGGAAAAAAAATATTGTTTTGGGTTTTGGGCAGTCTTTGGCTGATTGGGAGGCCCCGGTTCCTCGAATTTCCAGTTTATTCACGTGTAAATCTCCTTTATCAATAAAATGTTTCTATTTTTCTTTAATTTATTTTTGTTTTTTGTTGTATGTGTTGAACTTGTTTGGGATCCTAACAGTTTGATGTTTCAGTAAACATTTATTAAGGGAGCTTCATGCCTCATTTTGCATGAACTTCTTTAGGCCTAGACATCTGGTGCAAATTTGAACTTGTGTAGAGCTTGGCCAGCTTTAAGTGTTTGATCTTGCTTCTGTTGATCAATAATTCAGATTCCTGTATATTTATGAATTTATAAATGCATTACTTATGTAGTGATTACATTGATCTTTTTTGATTAATATGCGAAATCTATGTAGTGAGTAATTAGATTATTTTTGTAAGAAGTGTACAATAACATTGTAGTTCATCTCAATTGGCGATTATATCAGTTTAGCAATAGTTTGGTTTAACAGTTTTAAGAGGGCTTATGTTTATTTATTAGTTCGTGAAACTTCATTTTGAACAATTTAGACTGTAAGTTTTTCATTTTGATTTGCCTTTGGCAAGGGTTTTCAAATGGGATAATGTTGGTGCTTGAAATACAGGCTTGGCTGATAAATTATGCTCTTTATATGCCTAGGTTGACTTCTACCTCAAATTTTTGGACATTAATAATCACCTTCTACAGTATGCTGTGAAATAAGTAAAATCCTACGGTGGATTTTACCCACGTGTTTAGTAGGTATAATGTGTGCTGTAAACTTTTTTTGCATGTCACTGCTAGCTGATTGTCTTTGACTTTTTGATCTTTATTGACCATGTTAGGGCTTTATTAGTTATCTCTGTTTTTAGTTTGCATGAATAGTGGGCTCTGGATGCTTATTTCTTCATGCTGAACCAATTTCATTTTGGAATGTGGTAAACTCAATTAAGGTAAATCCGTGCCTAAAGAGCATATCCGAATCTTGTGGTAAGAATAACCATAGGTTATGTAAAAATAGTAAGACCTTGAATGGATTTCAACAGAGAAGCTTGAATTCTAATTAGTTATTATGGAGTTATCTTGTGTTGTTCTGACTCTTAATGGCTGTAGATACAGCGTCTCTGGTGGCATATATTAAAAGGAACTAAAACTGTAACTGCAAGCTCTGCTGTGTTATGGAGGTGGGGGCATTTGTCACATGGACATTTATTGGGCAACGCAATTAATATTTAGTTCAATGAAACTGAAACTTCATGAATACCCATTTGGTTTACTAGGTTCTTTTTATTTGTGGATTGTCAGAATTGATGTGTTATGGAGGTGGTTAACTCAGTTGCTGTTATCTCTAAAATACTTTCTCTTTAGTTGAATGGTGGTTTAGTAGCTCTTTCATCTTCATTTTTTCCATCTCCTTCCTTCCCTTTATGCAAGGTCACTACAAATGTTTAAAATGGAATTTTCTTCACTTTGCTGCCACATCTCAAATTCTTGGTGGATAAAACTTATTTAAATTAAAAAAATAACCAAAATGAACCCAAATATGCAAACAATTTAAAATACTTTATAATATCTATAAGTTGTGCTAAAACAAATAAAATTTCAAAGTTTTTGGTAAAGTCTTGAAGAATAAAGATAGAGAAGAGAAACCAAGGAGATGGAGAATGTGTTTATCTGTATTTTCTGTATGATCAACAATATATCAGTTTACCTGGTTTGCTGACTGATTCAAATATGGCTAGAACCAATAACTCTTCCTCAGAGTTTGATATGACAGGATATACATTGTAGTTTCTCAGGAAAAATATGCTTTGGGCATATAGCAGTGGGGCAAAGGTCCTTTTGAGTGTCACCAAGTGCTGGCAATAGTTAGTATGTTGTTGGTCAGCATTGCATTGAACTTCTAAAATGCAAATGGAATATAGCATATGGTCACTAGATATATGGTAGCATTTTTTTTTTTTTTTATCTTGTGTGACAAAATGTGTACTAGCTCAGTTTTGAATATTTTCCAAGGTTATTGGGTTTTTAATCTTGGTTTTTCTTCATTTTTTAAGTAGGTCCTCCTTTATCAGTAATGTCTTTTTCTAAATCATGTTTATGGGAATTCAGTGAATATTGTATTTAACAAAATCCTTTCTTTTTTCGGCTTTGTTTTACTTGTCTTCTATTGGTAGCTAGTTTGCACTTAGATTGTGCTAGAAGATTAATTATGGATTCTGATGATCAAAATTTTCAGTTCTATATTATGATAATGTATTTGTTGTGTTTTTTTTTGTTTCAGAAGCTATGCAAAGGATTGAGGCATCCTTAAAAGGCCTCCAGAGCAAGGGAAATCCTTGCAATCTGCAGTATAATAATGGGAATTCTGTTGAAAGATTCCCCGAGTTTAAAGATGACATCAGTGCTTATCAAGGTGGGGATGTTGGAGAATCAGTTAGCCAATTCAGTACTGAGTTTCTGGAATGCTCTAATGAATATAATAACCCCACCCACCAACATGATTTTGGCTCATGGTCCATCTTCTATCCAGACTCTCAAAAGGTGCATCACTGCCAAATGAATGTTTTTGAGAGCCAATTTTACCCCCTTCCTTTGGAGAATCGATTTCAATATGCACCATACAATACTTTCACTCCAGCTTACCCCTATGATTTCCAGTTTCAAGATTTTCAGTATTTCGTGGTCATAGATTTTGAGGCTACTTGTGACAAGGAGAAAAATCCCCATCCCCAGGAGATTATTGAGTTTCCATCTGTCATTGTTAGTAGTATAACTGGCCAGCTGGAAGCATGTTTCCAAACATATGTGCGACCAACATGCAATCAGCTCTTGAGTGATTTCTGCAAGGATCTGACTGGTATCCAACAAATTCAGGTTAGTCCAGATATCCTCATCATGCTTATCTGCAGTAAGGAAGCCTGATATGCAGGTTAGTTTTAGTGGTTATCAATGGGGCGAACTCCTTTTTTCCCCTGAAGAAAAAATGCTGGGGTGACATGATCGAATGAAAGGTCTTCATGAAAAAGAATATAATTAGATGAACTATCCTCTACCTTGGTTTAACTTACTCCTTTTGTTATTAGTCGAATGTGATATTAATGTTGGTTGGATTTCAAAAATTAGCAATGTCTTCAGTAATGTCAGTCTTAGTTCCCACAAAACGAAGAAAATTTTCTTAGGGCAACAATGCTCTTGATTTGGATTAATATCAGCTCAATCAATTTCTTATCAGGAGATCAGACTCAATTCGGAGACTTAAATTTTGCAATCCTCCCCACTCCCTCTTGTCCTCATATTCAGTGTCTTCATTGTGATGTTATTTTTCACCAAGTATTTGGGGTGGGATTGATTTCTGCCAGATTAGGTGCGGTAAAAATTAGGTATCTGTGAGAATAAAACTGCTTCTGTTATTTATTACAGTTACCATATATTTCTTTCTTGTAAATGCCCTTCTTAATGGATGAGTTGATTAAAATATTACAAATGAACTTCCTTGATGGTATGAAGGCTAGATGATGAATGCTCTTATGATATTAGTGAGAGAAACCGAACCCGTAATCATAAAAGTTATGATATTCCCATTAAAGAAAAAGTTAATCATGAAGGAATTCAAGGCTATTAGACAATGAATGAACTGGAACTTATTGATAAGATGATAGTATTGATTGTAACAAAATGTTAAAGCAACTTATTTACTATGTTTTATTTGAGGTAATTATGAGAAACACTAGGGTTCAGTCATCAGGTTATAGCAAATGATCAGGGGCATATTAGTTTGTGTTGTAAGTTAGGTGCAACATAGGAGAGGGTAAGCATAATCTCAATTGGATGCTAGTCTGAGGCATCGGAAAAAATATTTCTTAGCAAAAGACTGACAATCATAAAAAGAATCTTATTGTTTGCTGCTGTTGGGTTTAAATGCTTGTAGGTCTTTATGGTTTGAAAATTAGTTTTAGATCTCTGTTTTTGGGTTGGTTTCTTTAACTTCAATCGTATAGGGTTATTATTGTGTTTTTATACAGATAACATATATTCATTTAATCATTTTATATATTAGGTCCTTAATTTTTTGACTTTAAGGCCATCACCAATTTCTTCTAACCCACCTGACTCTACAGCCAGCTTGAAGATTATTGACTCTAGTATCCCTTTTACTTCCATCTCGGCCTTGCTTCTAAACTCAAGTTCTTCCTCATCTTGATAGAAGAGCATTGTAGTGTTCAATGTCTTGGTTATTGTTGTTCTCATTCTTTGCTTATAGAACAGAGGGAGAGAGAAACTAAAGACATCTGAACGATGCATGGGAAAAGGGGTATTAATCCAACTATATATGCAATGTTGTGACACAGTCAGTTTTGGTTATTAATACAAACAAATCCTAGGATAATTTCATTTTTATTGATTATGAGCAAAACCATTTGTAATCTTCTTTGGGGTTTATTTTATTTTTACCCCTATAAGATTGTTTATCATTAATACACTGTTGTTATAACTCTAATATAAGCCTCTGAGATTATAAAACCTTTCTGATCATTTTTGTTTGCTCAACATACTCTTTCTAGTTGCAGTGAAATTATTATAACAAATAAAGAAATATAAAATTTTCAATTAGTGCAAAAATGGAATTGCAATGTTTGGATCTTGGGTAGAGACAGAGATTAACTTGTAATAATGCTGAAGGAATCAGTCTATGCTTTGTAAAACAGATTGTTAGGGTCATATACTTGGATTGTAGTTGTCAAAATTTTATGAGTGGGCAAATTAATAAAATACACGACTTAACATAGTGTGTAAAGCAAGAATAAAGCTAAATGAGCTATTATTTGTATTCTTGTAATTTTCTCTCTATTTGTGCTGCCTGTGGTTCGTGAAGTCTATTTTTTTTAATCAACCACTTATTTTTACTTCCAGGTTGACAGAGGTGTTACTTTAAGTGAGGCTCTGCTTAGGCATGATAAATGGCTTGAAAATAAGGGTATAAAGAACACCAACTTTGCTGTGGTGACATGGTCAAACTGGGATTGCCGTGTAATGTTGGAATCTGAGTGCCGATTCAAGAAGATCCGAAAGCCTCCTTACTTTAACAGGTAAATGATTTAAGATATGAAACCATTTGCAATTTCTTTTTGATTCTGTGAATAGTATTCCTTTAAAATGATTAAGATAAAAAATCTTAGATTATTTTTGCTGTGGTATATAATTGTAATATAGTTTTTTTTGTTCTATCCTTTCTCAGATGGATCAACTTAAAAGTTCCATTTTGTGAGGTTTTTGGTGGTGTGAGATGTAATTTAAAGGAGGCAGTTGAGATGGCCGGCCTGGCATGGCAAGGCCGTGCTCACTGTGGCCTTGATGACGCCAAAAACACTGCTCGTTTACTTGCACTCCTCATGCACAGGGGTTTTAAATTCTCCATCACAAACTCCTTGATGTGGCAGGCAACAGATGCTCCACTGGCATGTAATCAGTTCCCAGAACGCTTGCCATGTTTCCCGCATCATCTACACAAACCAAAGGACCTGCATGTTCCTCAATTCCAGTATCATCCTTACTGTTTCTGTGGGGTGAAGAGCAGCAAGGGGATTGTTCGGAAGCCTGGACCGAAACAAGGCAGTGTCTTCTTTGGTTGTGGGAACTGGACTGTTACAAGAGGTGCCCGCTGCCATTACTTTGAATGGGCTACCCCATGACTCAAGAACTGCAGAAGGAATCAAGGAGTGAGTTCTCCATCCATATTCTTGATGACATCTTAAACTTTTATGAGATGCCTTATGTAAGAAAACTTAAAAAAAAAAAAAAAAGTAGTGGGTTGCTGTTTCCTAATTGAAGCAAATATTTATATGCCTTAGCCATATGGTGGTGAGGTTTAGGCTTCATAGGAAAAAACACATATTAATAGCTGGATGAATTGCAGAAGGTGAAAGATTCAAGTAGTTTTTCTGAGGTTCAACCTGTAAAGCTGACTTATTGTTGACAAAGGTAACGGAATTGGGAATGTAAGGATTTGGGTAGTTAGGATGATGATACTTTTTACATGCTTAGACATGCTAAATTATCTTATTAAATAATCATGTGAGACGAGGGACTTCTGCTTTCCTATGCATTTCTAATGGAAATTTAGTGGAGTGGCTTGCACTTGCACCCAATTTTCTCATTTCTTGTTTGTTTAGTTGGAAAAGGTTATCTATCATGCCTTATGCTAGTGATTTTACAAGGCAGTTGCTGTTGTTGGATCTTGATGAATGCAATGGCTTGAATCGGGGTAATGTTTCTTCTTTTTTCACTGTTTTTATATGTTGCCCAGCTGTTTCAGTTTCTGGGTCTTGATCAGGACAAGATCCAATATATGAAATTGGGGGTCTAGGGTTCGTTGGGATAATCATTATTAATCTTGTGATTCATAACAAATTTTTAAACCATAACCTTTTTTCCGAGAAGATAAAACAAGGGTTGAAAAAATAAATTTAGTAAGAATTATATAACAAGTTAAAAAACGAAAAACTGAATATTTAAGTATAATCATACATTTTAATTTGCCTCAATCAAAGAGGTCATACATGAATAATTATGCATTGAAAAACTGAATGAGATTTTTCATGTTGTTAACCAATTTAACATGTATACATTTATATCATCCTATTCTTGGTATGAGAATTTTTACGCCCCATTGAATTAATTCCTCCCAACTGTACTTTTAAAGAAAAACAAAGAGGAAAGAAGGGATCTTTTTTTCAATTCAAAATGGGGAAGGTATTGTTTCATACATTTGTGTTCTTGTATGTCCTAAATGATAAACTGTTCACCTCCAGGGACAATTTTGGTAGTTTTGTAATTGTCCTCCTGTTAAACCGGCCACTAGGTTCCGCCTCCATCAAATATATAAATAATCGTCTCGCACAGGATTCGTTTCCCTCAAAACAAAAGGTTTTAGCTCTGTGCATTTGAAAAATCAAAGAAATCAAATCAAGCAGCTGTAGCCATGGGATAGTTCACTTACGTCTGCAGACGCAGTGGCGGCGGCGAGTGGTCCGGGAAGCAGGTTTGCGGCGACCTAGAACCCTCTGCTGGGTCCACTTATGAGCTGCAGAGAAAGTTGGTCCAAACTTGTCTCGCTATCGATTCATCCGGTGGAGTTCAGTCCTCTTTCTCTTACATCACTCCTACTTCTGCCGTTTTCCAGGTCTACTAAAGCAATGTCTATTTTTGAGAATGCAAGTTATAAATATGTTATTTTCTGGTTGGAAAATTGTTGTGCCCTTTTTTGAAAGAAATTTGGTTGGGTGCAGGTAATTGTTGGTGGCGGTGGTGGTGGAGCATTCATTGGAGGAGGTGGATCTGCTGCCACAGCTTCTGCCGAGGCTCCCGCTGCCGAGGCTCCCACTGCCGAGGAGAAGAAGGAAGAGGAGGAGAGCGACGACGACATGGGATTCTCACTCTTTGATTAGAAATCAACGGCTATTTAATCATTTTTTTTTTTGGTATTTTATTTCTTAAGGTTTTGTATTTTCTTCGTCATTGTGCTGTTCTGAGTTAGCTTCTATACGAATGAAAACCATGGTTAGTTGGCTGATCTTGCTGTGTTCATCTGTTTTGTGTAACTCTATCGAAAGAAACCTCAGGAATCAGGAACGTAGCATTCTGCTACAACAAAAAAACAGATTTTATTAGAGGCTATATAGAGGGAACTTTTCAGTATGAGATGAATCAAGAGACTCGAATATACAAACAAACATGTCAAAGCTAATTCACGATTCAGTTTGCTTGGATTTGGATTGAATGCTGAGGCTGTTTGCCACCATAGAATCGCTAACCAACCCAACATCCTCGTCGAAGTTAAGTGTGCCTCTCATCTTTCGGCTCCTGCTGAATCCAACCAAGCCATTGTTAAATGGAGAATCATTGATTGATTGAAAGATGGAAATAATTTTTATTAAAACTGTATCATGAAGAAAAGAATTACCCATTCCCATTCCCATTCCCATTCCCATTCAAGCGGTTATTGATGTCAGCTAAATCTTTTGAAGGGCTCTGGTAAGCGCGAGTACTTTCTCCAACACAAGCATAATAGCTTCTCGAGCTATGTACGATCAGTGCATCTATCTGTATAAATGAAACACAATATGATTAATACCTTATGACACACGCAAAACTTTATTTTGCACCACTATCACTGCAAATAAGAAAACGAAGGACAAAACAACTTTACCTTGGACGTCCGTAATGGAGAAACATATACATTGTGTACAGCAGATACTTTCTCAGGGGACATATCAGGAAGGGTTGGAAATGTAGACAGTTTTGGTGATCCAGGGCATGGACCTGATTGCATAGGAAAGAAATATTTACGCTTACTATGCAAAGACTTGCCACAAAGGTGAAACAAAATCCTTTAAGTGTCTAAATGAGTTCAAAATAATATACCATCATTATTACGGTTTACTTCAGAAGCCTGGGTCATTCCCGTGTTTGTTCTGGCAGATCCAAGTTCCACCAGCAAAGGCTTTACAGCAGGAACAAATATTTTGTTGTAAAATGTTATAATATCAACATGATCCGGCTCGGTTCTCTGTTTTCAGACCACTCCAAGGGTTAGATTACTTATAAAAATGACTCGCAAGAGAGAAAAGCTTTATTAACATACCCCACTTCGGCGTGCAGATGAACAATCGATAAACACACTGCGAAAAACTTGTGGTTTACATTGTGGTTGTTTCCTATAGTTATAAATGATTTCCTTGAAGGTCAGAGGCAGTTGAGAAATCTGCACACCAGTAAATGATTCGGATCAAATTAAATTATAGCAAATTTAAAAATTAAAACATGCCATATATATCCACGAATCATTAACCTTAGCAACACCATAGAAACAGCAAAGGATAATCTGGTCAATATGGCGATTAAAGAAGAGAGATGTCCGTTGACTAAGAATTTGCTGGAAAAGACAGTATACACTCTCCCTTACCGCCTGAGACAATTGTAGCCTCTCCACCATACCATTGATTCTAACAGCAGCCAGCTTATTAATCTACATAACCCACAAAGTAGGCAAGATATAAGTGCTGAAAAGTGCCAAGTTGAACAAAGAAACACATTTGCTCACAAGAAACAAATACATGATTGAATCACAAGTAAATTCCGATGTGAAACCATGCCCCAAACTGTATCCATTCATCCAGATTAGGGAACTTCATTGATTTTTTAATAACTTCTCAAGGAAGGATTTGAGACCAAACTACCTTATTTACATTAAGCAAAAAGTTGGAAAAAAAGAAAATACTGTATTTCTTTCTTTCTTCTTCTAATTCAAGCTATGCCGTAAGTTTGACATGATTTTGGCTCACAATTTACAGGATAAGATTAGTAGTGCAGGGAAATTAATTCCAACTGGTCCCAACATCCTCAATTATTGAAGAAACAGCTGGGAGTATCTCGAAAATGTCACATGTAAGGAAAATTTATAACAAGACTTAAATTTGTCTTAAAGCCCTTCCAAGGCAACCAATCTGCAGCCTAACCCATCACCACCTAAATAAACGGCAACAAAATAAATCATAAAATGATGGATAAATGAATTTGGCAAAAAAAAAAAAAAAAAAATCTCTGGACAATTCAAAGACTCCTGAACATCCGCCATGAAATTAAACATTATACCTTAGTGAAGAAGATATTAATCCCAGTCTCCGCACAAGTTTCTCCTTTACCTCCTGGGTTTGGTCGAGTTGGGCTGCATACACATAGCCAAATGCAACACTCCTAATTATAGAAAGAAGCAGTAATATGGAACAAGTAAATAAGAATTGTGGCTTCCTAAATACTGAAACCAAATCAGATTTTACCTGGCAAAGGCAGACTGTAAAGGAAGTGACAGAAACTTAGATTTAAGGTTATTGAGTGTAAGCAAGCGATCCTTCACTGGTGATGTAAAGGTATTTCGTTCCACTAACACACTCCGGTAGTCTGTACATGGTCTCTTTGGGGACCTAATATCACTATTTTGACCTGAAAAATAAAAATACATGACAAGAAAGAAATGTTAGTTAGATTAGTATAACAATAACTATAATTACGGTTGAATTCAAATTGAATATATTCGGATTTATTTTTAAATTTGGTGGAACGAATAGTTCAAATCCGAACACGAATACAAACACAAACTATGGTTTTAAAAATCAATGAATACAAACCTAAACACAAACTATACGAACCGAACACGAACCCAAACTTAAATTAAAAAATTTTTAATTATATTTTATTAATTATAATTTTTTTAAAAAATATAAATCCAAACTATATTAATCGAATACGAATACAAACAAGTATATGAAACCAAACTTCATCATAAAAAAATTTGACGAACACGAACCTGAATAAGAACCAAATCATAACGAACGAACCCGAACACAAACATATACATGTTCATATCAAATCCAGCCCTAACTATGACATTTACTTATATAAATGTACAAGATAGAGGACATGAAAAGCTGGCATCAAAGAATCTGATCTACAAGAACTAAGCACAAGCTTTTCCACATCTATTGAGTGATCTGTTGCATATAATAACTTAAGTGAATCCAAGAAATATTACAAATTTCAGTTTAGGGAGAAAAACATATTCGAAAAACAGAAAAAATACCTGGTGACAACTCATGTTTCTGCAAAGAAGGCACAGAAGGCAATCCTCCAGAATAAAAATTAATGTGCATGGCAATTGCATCCAGAGATGGCATTGGATCTGCCAGCAATCCAAGACGATATATCTCTGCAGACAGAGCTGGTCTAGCAACTGTCAGAGAATTATACATTGATGAGGCCTTTTCCCACACCATACTCTCCAAAAGTCTCTCCTCCAAAGAATTCAAATGCCGCCTCAATTCTCTTGGGAGAGATTCCTCATGCCTAATAAAACTCTCTATCACCTTGCTAAGGTCAAATGCTGTGATGCCAGTTCTCTCTAAAACCGCAGGAAACAACATTGTGACAGTCTTATGTGTGGCCAGAACCAGTTCAGCAGAACAAGCAAGCATACATCTATGGAACCTCTCATTAGTCAATAGAGAGGTCAAATTTGTGGAATGCAAAACTTGGACTTCGGCTGTACACATTGCTTCTAAAACCCTATAATATAACTTGAGGGTTTCCAGTCTTCGCTGTTCTGCCCATATATTGTCCATCAATTTTGTACTTTGAAGGTTTCCAGTTCCACAGCGCTCTCCTAAACTGCTGCTTGGAAATATAGCTTCCAAAATTATCTGTGCCCTCCGTGTCACATCACTAGTTACATCCTTATCACATGATCTCAAGAAGCGCTCCAATTCTGCCGATGGTCTTGATGGAAGTGGACAAATAACAGTTCTAAGCCACTTGGCAGTAGTCATCGCTGTGCTCACAGGTGTAGCTGCCATCTTTGAACCACCAGGTGTACCATTTGCATGGGATGCTGAAGAGCGATGAGGAGAAAGTGGACTTGTAAGTGTCTTCACTGGAGAAGCCATTGAATCAAATTTTCTCTAAACAATACAGAATCAAGGACACTACAAGATCAAATACTTCCTACAGAGAACTGTGAACTATTAAAGAGTAAACTTAAAATGAAGGTCAGAGGTTTAGAAGTCATTCAATTTGAACATACCTTGGTACCAGTTATACTTATGGCACCTCCAGACAAGCTTCCTGAACCAAGTATACTGTCCTCATTAATAAACACTCTCTCATCCAGCTCACCTTTATTACGTGTAGCATCATTATAATCTTGCTCTAAAATTTTCAGACTGGTTGATAGAGATGATTCGTCCATCAGACTCTCAAAATATATCAAACCATCTGCATGGGTTTCAACTTTTCACATCATCAGTATGTGAACACAAAATAGCAGGATCAAAATAGATAGGGAACTTATAAAACCAACCAGGGTCAATATTCTCCAAGTTTTTGCTTTTACATTCACATGCCAAAAGAGGCTCTTTCTTCAACAAATCTGATATTAAACCATTGGTCTTTTCCATTGTTTTTTTCAAATCATCTTCTGAGGTGTCATAGATGCTGCAAAGTGATGCAACCAAGTCAACGCCTTTGTTGCCTTTCTTAACTGTAGTATATATGAGATAAATCAGAATCAATAACAAAAGCCAAAGCTCTTCTTAACTCGCAATTCTCTTAGAAAAAGATGAATCAAACACTAAACAAATATTTAAATCGTACAAAATCCTCCTCCCTGAAGAAAGAAACTGGCAAAAGGGCAAGAAATTACCAAAGCGGGAAGAATCATAGATATCAAAATTTCGGAAGCGAACAGGGACATGTAGGATTAAAACAGCCTGTCACAGATGTCATTATACAGTTAGAAGAAGTTACATATTAAATTAAGAGGCAATCATGTACAAATATTTGATGGAAAAAATGTTTAGGCTAGAACATGATGAATTTGTTGACTGCACATCATACAATGAGAAAACTTCTAAAAGTTTTGGGCTTCATATATTTATCATGTGCATTAATTTTCAATCTCTTGCGGTGGACATCTGGTCCCCCTTTATATCTTTATTCTCTTCTTTTTGATATAGATGTGTTTCCTATCAAAAAAACAAATTTTGTAAAGCAAAATGAAGTGAAAGAGGGTACCATGCTTGGGACTAAAATCCTACCATCCTTTGACAATGAATTTTAGTTTCTACAATCCTACTGTCCTTAATTAACAAAATGCAGTCATAGTGATAGAGGAACATAACTGACCATAATGGAGACCAATCCATTTGTGCAAGTCACTAGATCTATGAAGCGGCTGAATGCATGTACACGGAGTGCCAGAAACAGTAACCATCCAAAACGATGGTAGTCCGAAACATGGCCACCGGCACTGGCAACATCTGAAAGCTTATCACTGTTGGCATCACTTGGTAAGAAGAATTCTCTGTATGTTCGCTTGTAGTACCTGGTAACATTGAATCAGGACATAAGCCCGAACTTCAAGCAGCACTATATATGCATTGCTACATAAAAAAAAGCCATCAAGATGTTAAGGAAAAGATACCCACTGGCTTAAAAGACTGAGGTGCACAAAATTGGCCTGCAACTCTTTTGCCTGATACGAGAAAAAATGGACTATAACTATGAGTAAGCAAAAACAAATTATTAAGCAACAATGACTATTGTAAAACATAAAATCCCTCCAAGGTATACAGTAGACATCATTGTCGGGCCTATACCTCAAGTCTGTTCTCCCAATCTGCCCCGTACATATCACTTAACATTGGACCAGCCTTAACAACAAACTGAGGCAACTCTTTAAAAAAATCCACGATGCTGCAAACCCCCAAAAAGAAAAAAAATAATAAAAAATAAAGCAGCAACTTCAACATACAACAGAGAAAAGAACTAAATAAAAATTCATGGATTAAGAGCAACATACTTCAACTTTAAAACTCTCAATATCTGGCATAGATTAAGCTCCTTTTCGTTGAATCCATGTGGTGGACTGTCTCCATTCTTTTCACTTAACCTTTTAATAGAATATAACACAAACGCAAACCAAAACCGCTCTGCTTCTTCTGGCTGTTAATAAAGATGTGCAATTTGGTTAGGCTACAGGAAAAAAAAGAACTTCAAATTTACCTTACTCTTGACATAGAAAATTACCATGCGTGTGTGTGTGCGTGAATGAAAATGAAACGTACCGTTCCACTTCCGATGCCAGATATGTTTGCTGACAGAAGGTGTTTGGTATCTTTGAATAGCTTCAAAGTTTGAATGTAAGTGCTCTCATCCAACGATAATCCATTCTGCAGTCATATCTGTTTAAAGTAAGGGAGGAAAATAATAACTACAAAATCATAGAAAAAATAATAAATAAAAGACCTTGCATAGATCAGTTAATCGAGCTTCTGTAGCATCATAATCCCCTGTATTAGATTCAGAATTGTTTAGTGATGGAGATGAGGGCTTTTCCTCTTCCATATTCTTTGGAGAAGCTTGACTAATCTAAAACCCTAACTGATCTGAGTTCAACCTGTTCATTTCAAACAGAAAACAAACATTGATTTCCAAATTAAACACATTTCAAATAAATAGAACCACCGTTCAGAAACTTCTACACCTACTACCAAACTAACAATCTATAAGCTAAAACTCCATATCACATCGAAAATATTTCAAGAAATTAAACTTCAAGAACACATTTTTACTTACTTACAAAGACCTAAAACTTTCAAGTTTTCATCTTGAAGATAGCAAAAATACATTTCAGAGTAAAATGTTGACAAAGTTATTACGGTCGAAATTAAATTTTTAAAAATAAGAAGCCAACCCTTAAATTACAAATCTTTGAAATTCCTTCGTTCTGGAGTCGAACAAATACAAATCCTGACTGCAATTAAGCAAAAACAGCGGCGTTTCGTCGGATCCGTTTGGGATTCCGCAAACGAGCCCTAGAAATTTTATATTCCCTCCCTTCTGTTTTTCTCTCTCTCTAACTATCAACTATGGGTCTCTTTTTGGGGAAACCTTATCAGTACGACTAAGCGCGGGAAAAAACATGCGGTGCCCGTGGCCATGGTATGAAATGATAGTCATACGTACATGTATAGCAAATATTACTACGACACGTCATCTAGACTAGATTATTTTACCGCCAAACATTTGGCCGTTACGAAAATTCCTTTTGCCGTTACGGCGCCGTCACGGAAATTGGCATGGGGGATCCCGTGTGCTCGTGGGTCCTACTTTGTCCATTTTGCGTAAAGCTGGGTTTGGCTGCGATCATCTGCAGTGCAAAATCTGTTTTAAAGCATGCAAACGGTCGTTTTAACGTTCCAATTGTTACTTAAAAGGGCGAATTTTGCGGACTTTTTATTCAATTTCATGCTCATTTTAAATTTAGATTGCTATCCTTGAAAAACGGCTATTACATACTCTTCGTCTCCGTCCGCTGCCATTCTCCGTATCCTGTAGCTTCTGCGTCACCAGAAAATCTTCTGTAAGTTCACCCGAAAACTTCATCTTTGTAAACTGTCTCCGCTTTTCAATTTAATTTAATTTGTCACTAATTTCATTATATATATATATATGCACACATATATGTTTATACTTTGCTTGTGTTTGTGTAAGACTACCAATTCACAAAATTTTGAATTTTGTGTGTGTTTTGTGGCATTCCAATTATGCTATCCTAATTTGTTTTGCTTGTGATGAGTACTAAAATTAGATTGTTTGGTTGCTTGTTAGTCTGAGATTTATTATTCTATATATTTAATAATTGTTTGTTCATCGTGAGAGCTGTGGCTCGAGAGGTTCCAATTTCTGATATAAATATGTTGAAGCTGAGAGAACATTAGTGGAACCTAAGTAAAATGTCACTGCTCTTTGTTTTAGCTTAAATATCATGGATGAGGGTAATGTTATTATGCGTTTGTATGCTGGATACTTGACTGAATCTAATTGCTTTATAGCGAACATGTGATAGTATTTGGATTCTAGTTATCATGTTTTCAAATGCAAAAATATTGGGAAACTATTTGGTTAGCTAAAACGTTTAGTTAAAAAGGAACAAACTGACGATCAATACTAGATGCAATGCACCATTAATTATGATATTAATCAAGATTCCAGATTTATCACAGTTTGTTTTTCTATATATTTTGCTTTGTTAAAAAGGTAGAAAGAAGAAGAAATTTTTTGTTGTAAATCTCTTATTGCTTATTTGTTTGCTTTAATGTTTGTGAAATGACTTGAGTAACGTGGGAAAAGTTCAAGTTGAACTCTAATTTATGTTTTGATATTTTGCGATTTTTGTTTTATTAAAATTTGTATTCTTTCTTTCTTTTTAGTTTTTTTTTTACTCTAATTATAATCTCATTATTTAGCTATAGATTGGGTTGTTTATTTCATAAGTTCTCATGTAGGTTAATGAAAATTCAAAAAATTCTCATATGAATTGTTTAGTCATGAATTTGAATATGCTAATTTTGTTTTATCAATATTGATTATAATATAGTCAATGTGACACATTGAAACTGGAATGGGACTATTTTTTATTATATTATATTTTTTATATTAAAATGAATTATTTTGAAACTAAAGATGTTACTTGACTCAAAAGCTGAATTGCTTTGTGTTACTTCCTTTTCAGCAATGACTGGAACAAATATTTGTTCCGTGCTTGGACTCTCAGCCATTTTATGTGTCATTTTAATTATCTATGGGAATGGCAAGACTTTTCATATGGAGGTCAGATATACAGATATCGATTACTTTGTTTTTTCTGATGTTGCTTCCTTAGTGGCTTCTGGACAGTCCCCATATAAGAGAACCACATACCAGTATTCTCCTTTGCTGGCATAATTGCTCATGCCAAATTCAATTATTCATCACTCTTGGGGGAAATTTCTATTCTTGGTTTCAGGTGTGGAAAGTTTCTTACCTTTGATGTAAAAATTGAATTTCCTGATGCAGTGAAATTATATTTGAAATTGTCAATCCTTGCTGAAAGTTTTAATGCATATGAAAATTAATATAATATTCTCTCGAGGATTTCTTTTTTCTTTTGAGTGCATGCCCGTTTGGAAAATGTGCCTATTGTTTGTGCCATGATTACTTTGTTTTGAGTGCATGTTAATACTTTATTTTGTGTGCATGTTCATTCTGAAACAGATTTACTTGTGTTTGTTTTATCCATTCCATGTTGAAGCTTCGGAAGGTACACATCTTTGCAAGTATTCTGTAATGGTATGGCTTTTCAATCCATTTACCTTCGCCAATTGAACTCGTGGAAACTGCAAGCCCATTGTTCATGCCATGATTTTGTGGATCATTATCTGTCATATTAATGGTATATTTCTACTGTCTATTTTTAATTCCATGGTATATTTTTAATTCTGAGGTATATAGATTCAAAGACAATACGTATTTTCAAATAAGCAGCCAGTAAACAAATGGAAGAGCAGTAGTTTGTTGTCCCAAAGTAGAAGAAAATGAACCAGGCAATTAGAGGTGCCTTCCCTTCCTATAGAAGAAGCCTTTCCCAAATAATCCACACAATAGTTCAATGGCCCTTCTATTTTCATTTCTTTCTATGTTGTTTGCTTCACATGTGTTGTGCCTCATATGTGGTTAAAAGAGAAAAGTTATTGAACAGTCTTGCTAATCCTCAAAATAGTATGAAGATAGGTGTAGGGGCTCTTTTGGGAGTAGGATGGAGGAGGAGGGTAATATGGATCAAATGGAAAAGTATAAGTTGGTACCATAGATGGGGTTTTTTGGGAAAGGGGTTTGGAGAGCAATGTAGGACCTAAATGTCATTATAACTTGTTGTCTACATAATATGAGAGCATCTATGGGTTGCAAAATAGTTTAGGTCTGAGATCACAGTTGTTTTTCAATTTGTTTGGTGGTTTGGTTGATATCTAACAGAACTTGATTTTGAGCGACAAGATTCTATGATTGCCAATTTAACATTGCTTTAATAAGGCTGATAGATTTTGTAATATCATCAAGACAAACTGTTTGTGGAGATTTGACTTTCCATGTTTGTTTGGTCCTTATGACAGGATCAATTGTTTGCTCAAGAGGGGAAAAGTTGGTTGGCTAAAGCATAGCAACAATAAAAATTGTGGGAGAAACTTGCTTTACCTTCCACTGAATTGAGCATATTTTCTCAAGCTTAAATTTTGATATAAGATCTATCACTGGAACATGTTTCCTTGGAGGAATATCATCGTTTGAATTTGTTCTATCATCAGACCGTCAAGAAATGACAGGTTAGTGTGACTCAGTTAAAGGATCTCATTGCGACAAAATCATATTTTTCAAATAGTTCCTGAAGAGATCATAGTATGGAATGTTAACTTTATACTTATGATAAAATATATTTTGATAGGTTTTTTTTTCTTTTTCATGGTTGAAGAACTTTCCAATTTCTGTCGATTTTCAAGATAATAAGGATCTGATTGTTCAATACAAGAGACACAACAACAATTAAGGTTTCCAACATCATAGGGTTGGAATAGGTAAATGGTTTGGCCCTCAAGGGTAAAACCATAAATTGCACCTTAAGGTTCTTTTGGAATAGCTTCATAAACAAATTGTGCAAAGAAACATGGTGGTGCCAATGTTTCATTAGAGGACTGAAAAGAGATAGAAAGTTTGCCACTGTTAGTTCATGAATAAAGAGGCTTAGTTGACTGAATTGGCTCGTCTATAGAGGAGGCTTCATGTAACTGCTTATAGGCCATGTAGCATTTATTTGTAATGTGTTCTTCAAGTTGTTATTTTGGCATTTGTTTAGGAACAATACTACAGTCAGGAGTCTGGTTAGATTCCACATTTAGAAAGATTGCATCATGAGTTCCTTCAGGTGTAGCAACATCTAGATGTAGACATGATATACCTATTGATAATGGATTGTGGCCATTAAAGTCTGGTCTTGGTGGAACTGCACCTGAAACTTATATCTAGAATTTTAAAGCACTGCATAGTTGGGGGTCTTGGGAGGGACATTCATAAATTGGGGAACAAAGTGACCATGACATTTCTAGCATTGAAAGTTGTTTGAACAGCTTTTCAGATTGACATGTTTAAAGTTGGGAAATCTGGTATCAAGGAAGGTTATTCTTGAGGTTATGAGTAGACATTTTTCTCTGTAGAATGTTAGAGCAAATTTAATAGCTCCAACATGAAGATGAGAATAACCCTTACAAATTCATTCTTGCTTAAAATGGGTACGACATGCTAAAGTGACATATTGTTCTACTGTGATTGCTAGGAGTTGATAACTACTGAAGGATGTACTTTGAACACACTCCTTTACAAGACCTCTAGTAAGCGTGGAGCCAAATCTTGTTCACCCCCTCTAGGTGCAACACCTACCAAATGCCTCATTTGATGAATAATGAAAGTAGATATGCTCAGTAGGCATGACCACTCATATTGGGTATTTTGCTCCTATCTATTGAAATTATTGCATTTCATGACCAAATATACAATTTCAAGCCATAAATCACAACTTAAACCATCCAAAAATAATTTTCCATCAATTAACAAACAATTTTAACTTTAAAGAAGCAATATTTGTAGGAAAACTTCAAAAAGTTGAAGCAAAATATAACAACTCACAATAAACTTTTAAATAAATGATTAAATCACTTAACATTGACTGCATAATCTGTTTTAAGTAAAATTTCAAGAAAAATCTGAGTGAATTTTCATTGAAAATTACCAAAGTTGGATGATAAGCAAGTAGCTTGTTATTAGGCACATTTCAAATATGATCACATTGCGTAAACATCTTTTATATATTGGAACAAATTCGACAATATATTTCTATAATTCTTAGAGTGTCTTTTGGTTTGGGTAATTTTTAATTATTAAAAATGAAATAAACCATTAAAATAGATTATCTAAAAAATTATTGAGTATAAATTAACATTATGCTTGGTAAAATTAATATGTATAAATAATTATTGTGTTTAGTTAATAATAATAAAAAAATACTAAAATATTATTTTACTTAAATGTTCTTAAAAGATTATTAATTACAAATTAATATTGTGTTCAGTTAAGGTTAATAGTTTCGATAATTTGTAAAATGATAATTACACTTTTAATTTGTTATATTTTTAGAAATGTAATTATTATTTTTTAAACTATTAGAGGAATACAAAATTTAAAAAACCCCTATAAATTTTTTTAAATTGAAAAGAACCCTTAAAAATTTTATTAACACCTTTAAAATTTTTAAAATTCATATTTACCCTTAACATATTATTATATGATATTTACAATCTTAGTTTAATTTGTTTTATTGTACTAGAATGTAATTATTGTTTGTTAAACTATTGAATACGTTCTAAAATTTTAAAATTTCTCAAAACACCCCAAACTTTTTTAAATTTCAAAAAACCCTTCTAAAATTTTATTAACTCCTTTAAAATCATATATACTCATCATTTTGACTAATATAGTTAATTATTTTAATTTCATTATGGAAATGAATGGATATGTCAAAAGAGTTGGAGTGGCCAACATTATCATTAAAAATTAAAAAAAAAATTTTAAATTAAAAAAATTGTAATATAATTGATTAATCTGTAAAAAAATATGTAAACTAACTCGCTAAGGATTCACGGAGGTAGAACTTAGAACTTTAGGTCGTGCCCTAAGCTTTGTCGTGCCTATGAGTTGACACGACTTGTAAGACTTGCAATCAACAAGCCATAGTACAAAACAAGCTTGCCCAGTCGGATCCGATTTTATATGGCACAACCCACTTACCATTGTAAAATATTTTATCTATTGATGCTTCTCAAGGGGAGGCGTCAAATGGGTTGGAATGACCCATGACTTGGTTGAAAAAGCTCGGCCCATGGTGGCCCTATATGAAGATTTTCGAGTTGGTTAGGCTTACAGACCGACTACTACAGTAACCTCCTTTCAAAATTTTATTATTATTATTATTATTTATTTTTTTTATTATTTTAAATTTAAAAATATATAAATTATAATACGTTATATCTAAAACCAGTCGCTAAGTTACATTTCACAAATGGATCTGTTATTGTTTACAAGAAAGGCTTACGAGGACACATCCCAAAAAGCCTAAAACGTGCCCCAAACCTTAAAAATTATCTACCTGGTCCGGCCCAAAGACTCAAAGAGTTGTGGGCCTTAATCTGACCCGATCCATTATGTAATCTTGAGCGATAAAAACGTGACTGGCATGTGCAGTATATTTAAGTAAGGCAAATGACACCCGTACTTTCTACGCTTTATTTAGTGGTTCTCATTTTCTTGTGCCTCGTACTAGGGTCTACAACGTGTCTTGACACCCCTTTAAAGTCTAAGAAATCCAGAATTCCCATGTTGCCCTTGGTCCAGCTATGACGCAGCCACCGAGTCCCTACATTTCTCACCACGTGGAAAGCAAATTCCCACCTCATGCCACGTTTCCATATCATCAAAATCTGCTTTCACCTCTTGACACGTAACCTCTCATATCCCTCAACGTGTCATGTCGCTATTGGCCAATTAGATAGTAAATGTCAAGCCCTTTCATTTTGATCCTTCAGGTTTGGTTTGTAACTTCATATTTTTATGTAAATGAAATTTAAAATTACAAAAAATATAACCGCCTGATTACTTAAAATTTTGTTAAAAATATCAATTATTGTTAATGATACAGAATAAGGGTGCTCTAGATATTTGCAGAAAATTTTCAGAAAACTTAATACTGATAATGAGGACCTGCATGTTACTACCAGATTCTACTGGAGCTTATGTTACTTTATCCATACCTCAGGGACCTAAGCACGGGGCATTCTTGGAATTTTCATTTCGTTGTCCACGCAAGTTGATCTCCTTACCATGATTTCAAGGCCACTGGGGCCCTTTTCACCACGTGGACTTATGAGAGTCCAGTTTTAGATGGAGCAATTTAAACCACTAATTTAGCCATCAATTATCAGCCACAAATTTTATAGAAAGCAGTTTTCTATCGCCAGACGTCCACTCCATTTCACTTGTGAATATTTTAACTACTCATTAAATTAAATTATATTAGGCTTTTTGCAACTTGAAGATAGATATCAACTAAGTTCAATTTCTGCATTATTTCTTAAGCTAACAAAAAACCTTCTGAATTTTCAGTTCTTTTCATCTGGGTCTGAGTTATTTTTGTGAACCAGAATCTGGGTCTGTCTTCATTTTCTCAGTTAACTAACCACAAGGTACTTTTTTTTAAAATTTATTTTATTATTTGTCACTGTTTTATATCATTTATAATGATAAAAATATTGATTCTTGATTCATGACTTTGTTTCTTAGCTAGAATTTTGAGTTTTGCGTGATATTTTTTGCTTGTTGAGATGATTTATATGTTGTCAAATGGAAAAATTTTAACAAAAGGAATTTAACTTGAGTTTATGGAATGATTCAGTGAGATGATGTATTTTGTTCGGTTTATTTGTAAAAGCTATGAGTAAAAGTTTCATAAGATTCTTCCTGTGAATTGAAATGAAGTTACTGTTTCGTTGGGATTCTTTTTTTATATTTGAGATTTAATTTTTTAATTCTTGGAACTTGATCTAGATTTTGTTATTTTGAGTAATATCATATTGGTTTCCTCTCCTAATGGTTTAATAGAATCTTTAAAAAGAATGTCTTTTCTTGAATTTTGTTTAGCTTGATTTAAGATCTAATTGGATTTTGGAAGTTTGCTCATGTAAATCAGATACTTTTGAGTTGAAGCAATCCCTGATTCAGCAAAAACTTGAAAAGAAAAAGAAAAAGTAACAGGAGGAACGTTAGATCTAGGGTCTTCATTTGTGGCTGTATTTATAGTTTTTTTTTTTTTAACTGTGTGATCTATTGATTGTTTTTGTTCAGATAATCTGATGGAGTGGTATCCTGGAAGTGTTATGGATGATCTTGTTGTTCCCAGGGATCAAGATCTGTTCAACAGGCTTCCATCATCTCCAGAAATCTGGTCTAAATGGGGAACAAATTCCCCTGGAAGTTCATTGTTTCCTAACAAATTCTTTAATACTGACATGAATGTGACTGAGGAAGAGTTCAACTTCTATGGTTTTTGTAATGAAGTTGAGATAGATATTTCAGACCAAGAGAAAGATCATTATAGTGGTTCCAGTGTTTATGAAGGATCATTGGAGGAGTCTCTACAAAGGACATCATTGTCATGCAACCAGCCAGATTATGAGCTTGATCCACTTGCAGGGATTGAACAATTGGATGACATATTCTTGTACAGCGTAACTTCTGGGATTAAGATGCTTTATTTAATGCATGTGGAATCATATAGTTTCTCAAATGTTTTAGGCTGTACATGTATTACACAGCATGCTCAAACACCCTGTGGAAATTAAATGTTCTAAAATGCTTGTGTACTCTATTAGAGTGTACACTTAGACCAGGTTCAGGAAAGAAATATGCAGGCTGCAGGATAATGGTATAGTATTTTGAATCTATTGTCTCTTGCAAGAGATCTTATGCCACTAGTTTTGATTAGGACACTCGCTTTGTTATGTTCTCTTGGAGATCACTATTTTGTCCCTGGAATATTATATAGAACACAAAAGAGCCAAATTATGTTTGTAGAGTAACACAGGAGTAATACTGAATACAGTAGAGCCAATCAATATCCACGGGATGTCTGAGTATACCTGACATTTTAGTGTTTCACCTTATTCAATTGAACATATATTTGTAATTCTTAGTCTCAGTTCTTATTTTTCCTTTTTGCAGGAGTTCATTACTTGCCGATCAGCCCAGGGATGAAGATATCCACAAGTTGTTTGGTGTGTTGCCTGCTAATAATCACTTGACTGACATGACTTTAGATTCAAAAAGTGCTTCTAATGACAAACACAGTATAGTAAGCTCCAAGTATCTACAAACACACGCATTCTCTCCATCCGTGGGTTGGGAGCAAGGAGAAGTTGCTGCTTCTCCATTTATTCCCTGCAACTCCAAGCAGAAACGTTTCCCACCGCTAAAGGTGAGCTATCCTTTGTGCTTATTAAATTTGGAAGTAACAACACATTTGATAGCAGTGGTTTTTCAAGCTGAACCAGAGCTTTAGTTCACTAGTGGGAATCACAAGGGCTGCAAATGAGTTGAGATGCTTGCGAGCAACATGTAGTTATCCTTGAGTTTTAAGTCTTGCACTTATGCCACCTAAAATCTTACTCCCCGATCTTGAATATAGGGAGTAATTGATAAATATATAAGTTATAATATCTAACTATAATTTGTAGAGCTGAGCACGAGATAATTGTTCCTATTATGAGCTCTAGCTTAGGCCTGCAACTCTTGGGCTCAAGCTTGAGCTTTGTATAAATTTAATTAAGCTAAATTTGATCCAAGCAATATCTGGTTCAGTTCAGCTTGATTGTATCCTTAGGAACCACTCATCACCGAGGTTCCGTGCTCAAATCAATTGTGTCTTGGTCATCACTTTTTTTTCGGTAATTGTCTTGGTCATCACTTTGAGTTAGCTGACTTTCCTAAAGTTGTTAAGTACATAAATATGGACTACGTAGCCTTTTGTTTGAATTCGTCATGCTTTCCAGTTGGCATGCTATCTCATATTTTGGCTATTAGTGTTCTACAGTTGACATCATTTGTGTTGTCTCTTTGTTGAGCTTGAATCTTTCTTTATATTTTAAAGATTTATTTGCGTTTAATTATCCACATCTGAGCAGTAGGTTTTGTCATTGTCCTTGTAATTTTGTTCTGATTAATGATTATATGTTACAAAAAAGCTTTGAATTTCTTTTTCAATAAGATGGAGAAATGGGCTCTATCTGATCCTGTTATCGGTGCTTTTTGTTTTTGCTGTGTGGTGCATGACAAACTCAATTTTTTCAATCTTCATTACTCAGTGTTCACTGTTAGAACAATCATATGAATATTCTGTGCTAGAGTTTTCTTTACTGTTGACTTGTAGCACATTCATGCATCACAATGCTTACTCTAGCCAAACAGGGTTGGAGCTACACGAAAATTGATGCATGGGAGTATAGGAAAGCAATATATTATTTCCAATCCAGCCCTCACTATAAAAATCTTAAGCGTACTATATATATACAAAGACACAAACATGTGGGTTGAAGTGTGTGTATTGTATCATACACTATATACATATAAGCTGAAGAGAAACATACATGCGGAACCTCATGTCCTTCTGCTAGATGTGATTTGAAATCTTTAGAACTTATCATTGTAATTTTTGTTAAGGCACTGCCGGCTAAACGCCAAATTCCTTCAGAGGAGAACACTGCAAATGGACTTGTCGGAGACAAAACATCACTTGAAGAATCAGTGCTGCAGGAGCTCAGATTGGTGATGGAACAGGTGAAATAACAGGACTCAGAAGCCTGGGAATCACATTGATAAAATATTATACAACATTAAACGTTATATTGCTAATTTTTCTATATTTTAATATGATCAGATGACTGATAAGACACGAATTTGCTTTCGTGATGCCTTGTACCGGCTTGCTGAGGGCTCAAAACAACATGTGATAGTGTTGAGGCAGAGTGGTGACTTCACTGCAGAAACTCCCCCTGATGCAATTCTTAGTACACATATAAGGTAATTTCTGCGCACTTACAAATTTTACTTGTGCATCTTATTAGGTTTTGGGGTATTAATTCTTGGACAACTTTTTGACGAAGTTTTTTCAATTCATTCCATTGGAAGTATATTCAGTCAAAACTTGAATATTCTGATTGTAAACTCTCTTGTCAATTCTTGCAATGAAAACAAGCCAGTCATCTGCAATAAAGGACAGGACTCCAAATTGCCCTTAATATCTTTTCATGTTTCCATAAAAGAGACATACATACATACATACATACATACATACGTACATACATACATATATATACATATGTATATATACACACACACACACACACACACACACACACACACACACACACATATATATATATTGTACACACACACATGGACTGGCAATCATGTTGCCTTGGAGATTTAGTTGCATTTGCCAGCTCAAAAAATTTTAGGTTGGAAGTAACCCTATGTCCTGACTGTCCTTTGATGTTAAACATTGTACCAGTGTTCAGAGAAAGTGTTGGTTATAGACAGTTTTATTTGTTCTAATTACTTTTAATTGAGTCTATGCAGATGAAAGTATTTAAAACTGTTGTACTGAAAAATGGGTTAAATGACCAGGTCTAGGGAAAAGCAAGCAGTGGAATCAGAAACCAATGTCATTGACAGAACCATTGCTAATCTCATGTTCAGTAAGATGGACTTGAATGTACAACGCACTCCTGTTGCCGCAGAAATAAACACCAAGCAGGAAGTAGTCAGCAGGGCAGGATCGCAAAACGATCACTCCAATCAGCTGCACATTCTTCCTTTATGTCAGGCCTTGCTGGCAACTCAAGGCGGCGATGATGCTGAGGTTCCAACGCTTAGTTAGAAACGCCAACAGATTGCCCCAACAACATTTCTGGATAATTTCTTGAAAAGCCCTGCAGGAAACACATGAAA
The DNA here is from genome assembly GCA_026122585.1 of Anacardium occidentale. Taxonomy (NCBI): domain Eukaryota; kingdom Viridiplantae; phylum Streptophyta; class Magnoliopsida; order Sapindales; family Anacardiaceae; genus Anacardium; species Anacardium occidentale. The sequence goes on along the minus strand of JAJEJH010000070.1, from coordinate 430,351 downwards.
AATGTTTATTTTCTCGAAAAACCCTGCAGAACAAGAGTGAAAGATGCCATTATACGGGAAGAATTAAGTACTGCATCAAACAAAAAGTTCATAAAATTCTGAAACTTTGTTCTACACTATTAATGCACATACACAAATTCTAGGTCTGAGGATTCAAGCCGCATCAGCTCAGTTCAGTTTTGGTGTTTATATTAGTTTATAATTAAATATTAGATGACTTTGTGAGTTATGACAAAAAATAAATGATATGTGTAATACTATAATTATTTGAGTCATATTTAAGTTGAATCTCCAGACCACCTAGTTTGAAACTTGTCTTGTATTCCTTAATGAAGGCTCTTTTTATCTGGACTCGCCATTGTTCTGAGTTTGAAATATTAAAATGTAATCTGTTGATTATGCCAATGCACAAATTTATCTTGATCTCCTTTGACTTTCATGAATTTTAATTTGGGCAGAAATTTGTTCGATAAATCAATATTTCAATAAAATTTTAAATTGATACTTGCCCTATTCTTTATTCTAAAATTAATATATAGAAACATATCACATCGATATTTAAAAATCTAAGAGTCATTGGTGTCACGTTGTATTGACATTGAGAAAATTATATTACGAATATCCCATTCAGAAAATTAAAAAAAAAAAAAAGAATTATTTCCTATATATCTTCTCCAAGAAAGAAGTCAAAACTACATTTCTTTTTCCTTTAAATTATTTAAAATAACATTTAATTTTATTTCATTACATTTGTTAAGGTCAAACCAGATGGAATATATATACCTGAATTTTATAATGTTTATGGTGTGTTTTATTTATTTATTTTAAAATTATATGAGAAAGAATGGATTATATTTAATTTAGTCAGACTCTTAGTTTATTTTAGGATTTTTTTTATGCAAGAGCTTGGTTAGCACTTCAATTAAAAACCCTCAAGAAAAAAATTTAATAAGTTTTATTATTAATTGAGGTTCCAAAATAGGATTCAATGGATTTCTGAATCAAATTAAAGTTTATGATTTAAAAATATAAACAGATTTATTGTTTATCGTACATATAAACATATGTTACACATAACAACAATATAAAATTAATATTTTAAAAATAAGATAAAAACTTAGCAAAATAACAATATGCATATCCAATATAATAATTTTTTATTTCAAAAAATTATTTAATCTTAATTTTTTTTTATAGAAACTTGAGATGATTATGAGAAAAACTGTCATTTTGCAATGCTTTTCATAGACACATGTTAATTTACTTAATCACATTAACACTCCAAAAATCTAAGCTAAGAGGCATCGGTATCATGTGTTGAGATTGAGAAAATTATCAATATCCCATAATTGTAAATTGCATATATATTTTCTAAATTCTTCTAAAATTCTGCTTGATGTTAAAATATACTGTTGATCCCATTTTTTGGCCACCAAATGGTGTATGTAATTTTGAATATTACAAAAAATAAACTAAAATAACGACAACTAAAATTTAAAAAAATTTTGATATTTTAGCTACAATGTATTAAAATAGAAATAAAAAAATAAAAAAAACAAAATGAGAAACAAAATTTTTAACATGATTTAGTCTGATAATTAAAATACTTGCACTTACGGTTTTCTCTATTGATTGGTATATATTATAATAAAATTGCAATGATTTACTTAAAAGTTAATTATTGTTTTGTTTATTTTATTTTTTTTTTATCTTCTTCTTTTTTTCATGAGTATCATTTTTCTTTTTATTTATAGGGTTATTAAAAAAGAAAGATACTTCCAAATATCTTAAAGTATTAAAGATTGTAGATATTTTAAAGAGAGCGACACAAGTCAACAAAACTTTATTTCCCCCTGTTTACTTGTAAAAATCTAATTAGTTTGATTATTGTAATCCATTTGTTAATGGTCAAATTAAAATTCTATTATTTGACCTTTTCCTTTACATGACTTTTTAGTTTCTTAGACTAATTATCAGTGTTTTTCGGTTGAACTACAAATTATTCATATTTTTTAATAAACTCTAGTCAAATCTCATTAATTATTTTACCCAATTTTCCTTATTTTCTAATTGGAAAAAAAAAAAAAAAAAAGCCTAACCAATTAGTGGATTGTAGAATTAGTATGATATCTAGTGTATACATACATGATATCTATTTATATTTCTTAATTAATAATTTATTTAAAAAATATTCAAGAATTTTTATTTTTGCAAAAGTTCAAGACTTTTTTTTTTTTCAAATATTCAAGATATTTAATTAAACCCCAAATTTCCTAATTTCTAACTTATTACAAATAGTCAAAATGTTTTTTTTTTTAATTTTATATAAAAAAACCTAAATTTTTAATCTTGATTCTCTACCTTTTCAACTCTTTTTTATTAGAATTCATGCTACAATCTCTTTTCTCTTATTTTCAAGTCTCTATTTCTCTGTTTCCCTAATTCTTAAATTAATAAAATGCTTTGGTTAATTTTCTTAATAATATTATAATAAATTATTGAATATTTTCTCCATTTACCTTTATTTTCTAAAGATTAATACTACAATTACAAAATTCTATAAAGATCGTCAATTATAAACACTCAATTCAGTAAATATATAATAAACAAAATTAATCATTTAATAATATATAAATTATGCCCCATTATTCTACATAAAAATTTTATAGGTATACTTCAATAACATTTTAACCCGCTTGAAAATCCGTTTCGGGTTCTGCTCACTGTCTTTATTGTATCAGATTTTTAGACATGGTAGTGGCAATGGCGGATTCTTAATAAATAAACATCATCTTCATTGTTCAGCTCCATAAAATATTCATTGCTGCAGCATATGTCTGACCTTAGTTTTTTAGATGAGGTGTTAAACCGTGTGTAAACATAAACTATTGGATTCTCGTACAGGCTTCAAGATTCTCAACCTCAAGTCCACCAAATGGAACTTAATTCAAATCGTTTTTATTTTCTTTTTCATTCTAATTATAATTTTCTTGTTAATGATTATTATCAGAGGAAAGAACAAGTTATTCAATAAGTCGTAAATGACAAGTGGCAACTATCACTTCATTAAGGGCTAAAAAGAGGTAGGGATGGCAAAAGAGTGGGGTTATCCATAAATCTTATCTAATTATTGACTATTTTTAGCTAATTAGTTAATCGAAAAACATGATTAACAGTCATATTAACTTTATTAATTAATTTTAATTATAATAACAGAAACAAATCCACTTCAACGTGTATGCCACAACTTAAATTCTCCTTCATATATATGTATGTCATGCATTACACTTGCACCGAAGCTCTCTCTAATTAATCAAAGCATAACACCAAGACCACCGAATTTTTGACAGCCGCGGCGGCAACTCTTCCTGTCTACGGCGCTCAACGCCATGGCACAAGCGGCAACACCAAGCCCCCAACCCCCGAATGTGCCTATATTTGCTCTCCAACCATCGAAGAAACGAGAGTTATCGACCTCGAAAAAGGTCATGCGACGGTTCCGTTCCGTTTTCCGATCCTTCCCGATCATCGTTCCCACATGCAAGATTCCCGTCTCACTCAACGGGACCCGCCTCCATGACAGCCATATCCATGGGACCCGCATAACGGGGACCATCTTCGGCTACAGAAAAGCTAGGGTTAACCTAGTTATTCAAGAAAATCCTACAGTCCTCCCTCTCCTTGTGCTTGAGCTAGCGATACCGACTGGAAAGCTCTTGCAAGACATGGGATCCGGGATGGTTAGAATCGCCCTCGAAACCGAAAAGAAGCAAAACGACAAGACGAAGATCATCGAAGAACCTATATGGACGATGTATTGCAATGGAAGAAAATCAGGATATGGGGTGAAGAGGGAGCCAACTGAGGAGGATTTGGGATTCATGCAAATGCTGCATGCGGTGTCCATGGGGGCCGGCGTTTTGCCGACTGACGGAAACGACCATGCAGATGGAGAATTGGCCTACATGAGGGCACAGTTTGAGCGAGTGATTGGGTCGAAAGATTCAGAGACTTACTATATGCAGTGTCCTGATGTTAATATTTCTGGTCCTGAATTAAGCATTTTCTTTGTAAGGATTTGAGGAATCATTGGGATTTTGCGTAGAGTTTCGGAGGTTGCGAGAATCGAGAGGGGAAATTAAGTAAAAATCCCCAGGAGAAGAATAATGTAAATAGAATACGAGGAACACTGCCATGTATTTTTGTGTTAATCTTTTTATCCCTTTATTTATTTAGATTTTAATTAATTTCCGATTCACAAATTCTGACATAAATTAGCAAAAAAATTAAAATAAAAGATTATATTTACAAAAAAAAGTTGACCATAAATTTAAATACTGAGAAGAAATATTAATAAGAAACACCAAAGATTCCAGGCTTCTACATTTGTGTTAGATGATTTGAATAAATAATTTCTATAATATATTGATGCTAAAAGTTACATGTAAATATTGGCATCCCTAACTCTATATATAGGACAGGAGAAAATATTATATTTTTCATTACATAAGTGAATACTATAACTTCAGCACAATAAATTTTAACAAATTTTGTTGTTATAAAAAGGGGATGATGGCGTAATTCTCTATTTTGATAATAAGTAATTATTATTTTATAATGGTGAGAAATTAAAAAAAAAAAAAAGCAAGATAGCATGTTAATGAAATTTTGAAAAACAATTCTAACCGAAAAGTTTTGTTCTTTTGGTCACATATAGAAAAAGAGTTATATTCTGAGTTGACCTGCATATAGACAGTATGACTGGCCATTATTTGTAGTCTACATAGGTAGTCCTCTCTTTAGTATTGATTCTAGGAATTTGACAAAGGAGAAATCTGACCGCACCGTAACATCAAAAGCCTTGTTAATTTTTATTTTTTTTATAGAAAAAACCAAAGTGGAAACAGTAACAAACTTATTTAAAGGGGCTAGAAAACAGTTCAGTAATTTTGGAAAGTTTGAAATCCAACCCAACCCAACCCGACCAAGAAAGCGAACTCAAGATGTTCATTTGGGTTAAAGCCCAAAGAGATAATCTAAAAGTTCTTTTAAACTTTTTATTTTGTTAATAGAAGAATCAACAAAATTTCCATTGAACAAATATATTGACTTAAAAGCCAGGGCTAGATACATATCGAATTGAGCTTGAATCTGTCGAAGCTCATGTTCAACTCAAACCTTGGAAAGCAAACTCAAACAAAAGTTCAACTTCGTTGAGTTGTAACTGTTCACATATTGTGTTTATATTCGTATCGAACTATCATTTTTGTGTTTTTTATGAATACATTCATCACTATTGAAATGAGGTTGAATAGACTCGTGTTTGCCATGAAGCAAACATACTCGTTTCATGGGAAATGGGAAAAATTTTGAAAAGAGTTTATATTATAACTCCAAAACAATATATGCGAATTTGGGTTTGCATTTATTTTGTCAATGATTTTAAGTTCGTATTTGTGTTTGTATTCGATTTCCCTAATATCGAACAATAGTTACACAAATTGAATTCAAAATCAAAGTCAAATATATTTTGATTCGAATTTAACCTTACTTAAAGCTGTATGTTGCTTTGTGAACACAAAAAATCTATGTCACTATATTTTCAATTAAGGATATAATTTAATTGAATAAAAAACTTGCAATTTATCAGCATATATTGATGCTTATAAAATATATTAGAAAGTTGAACTGCTCTTTATCATATATATATTGAGTACAATTCCAATTTTTTTTTTAATGTAATATGAGCTCAATTAAATACCAAAACCCTCTCCTCCATTTAGTTATATCCTCGACAAGCTTTTCCATTGTTGATGCATTATTAAGTGAAAATGATATTATTGAAGCAAATTTTGTATTTTTTTATAATTGTATAATACATTAATTTTTGGATTAAAAAAGTCCACCCAAGGTTTCACTTAAAAGATAAGTTCCGTTCTTTAATTTTTGAAAACACACATACTTATCATTTAATTATTTTTTATCTAATTTTATTAATACATTTTTATAAAATAATTAAAATGCCCTTATTAAAAAAATAAAATTCACAATAAAATATAAAATAATATTTAAATATAAAAATATACAAAAATATTTTAATTTTAAAAAATAAAAAAATATAGCTACCATCAGTGACAACATTGTCAATGACAATGGCGATCGAGATTAAAGTTAGATAGTTAGAAATGATCATCTGATTTTAAAAACGGTTGAAAACGATCAATAAGACTAAAATTAACTATTTTTAATAATTTTTAATCACGTTTGTTGGCGAAGACAGTTAAATGTAACCGTCTCCTTTAAAATAAGAGGCGACTGATTTGGTCATCTCTGCCAAATGAGGAGGCTGACGACGATTGCTTTTAATTTTTGTAAATTTTTAAAACATTTTAAATTTTTTATTTTTATATATAAAAAATATTTTATATTTTTATTGTTGTTATAAAATTTGTTTTATTATTTGTAAATTTTTTATTAAAATGATAAAAAAAAAAATTTCACAATCAAAGTTAATTATTGATAACAGATAAGTGAAGAATATGTCCCTTGGCTCAAAAAAAGGAAATCTTCTACTTGAAAGATACAAGTAAACCAAACATATCACACTTACACAGAATCTTGCTAGATAATATACATATAACATCAAAATCATGTCACTCAATACTAAAAAGTCCATAGATTTTATTTGATACTTAAACTTCCTGTGAGAAGAGCTTGAATTTGAGACCAGAGCCATCCAACTTCTCCTGCATGATTTGAGAAAGCTGCTCCACCATTGAAGGAGAAAGATAATTCACCCAATCTCCAACTTCACCTTTTCTAAACAAGTGCTTGTTCTCAAAGTTCTTGATGGATTTCCCCGTTTTATTCACCTCCAAATTTTTCATTTTATCAAAGCTACACAATTTCGCTATCTCTTTAATCACTCCCTCTTTCTCCTCCTCCACAGAAAAAGGGCACCCCAAAAATTTTGCCAACTCCTTCAACTTTGAAACAATATCTTCTCTCATTTCCTCATACTTCAAGAACAAAACTCCGTTCGGATTCTTCAAGCTCTCGTTCCAATACCCTAACATATGCTTCCAAAATGGGCCAAACCCGACAATTCCATCGCAATACATTTTGAAAGCTTCCTCGATTTGAAATGGGGGCAGGGATTTTGGTCTCAAGTTGTTCACAAAATGCCATGAAGAGACGAAAGTATCAAGAGGGTTTCGGCATAGATAAACGATTTTCGGGCTGGCGTTTTTGATCGATTCTTGTTGCATCAACGAGTTGAATGGTATATGAGTGGCAAAAAGTCGAGGTTCGGGGAGCTTTGAGAGGTCGGGGATTTGGTTGTTTAAGTAGAGTTTGTACTCAAAGAAAGGCACGAGATCATGGGGATTTGAGTGGAGTAAAGGGTGAGTTTTCAAATCGTTAACGTCGAAACGTTTGCGATTCATGATGCTAAAAACCAAAGCTTTCAGCCAAGTGGTACCTGATTTTGGTATTGTGGCTAAAATAACGTCGGATTCTCGAGATATGAAATGTTTTTGAAAAGAAACAATGGCTTGAATCTCCTTCGGCTGGCACCAAAAGTGTTGAAACTCATAAAGATATCGAGTTCGCCATCCCTTTTGTCTTGGAAGGGAAAGAAACAAATTCTTACACTCTTGAGTTAAGAATTTCTCTTCTTCATCTTCAAGTTCTTTCGCTGCTACAAGTTGAGCTCTTGTGTAATGGGTCACAACCATTGAAGTAGTAGTCATTGTAGAGCTCGGCATAGTGAATGCGTTTCTTTTGCGAAGAAAATGAGAGAAATTGGCATGCAAACTTCAAGAGAAAGGAAACCGTTTATATAGAGTTGGATTTTGATATTCCGATCAGTAGGATTAGCTGTTTTACAGGAGGAAAAATTGTCCCATATTACACGTTTAGCATGTGCATGAAAGGGGCAGCACTTGAGGCATTTTGGCACATTTATTTTGTTTTATTTGGTTCCACGACATTTGCCAGTTTCAATTAGGATAATGACAGACGCGTGGGTCTGCGTCGGATAATTTACTTTTTTAACAAATAGTTAAAATTATGAAATACGTTTTTTTTTTTTTTTTCAAGTATTAGGTAAGCCTTATTCAAAGGATAAAGTATATTACTTATATATAATATTATGTTAGTTCTTTAATTCATAATAATCAACAGTATATAATGAATCACGCATATAGTATTAATACTAGGAATTGGTAATACAAATTAATATATATATAGCTTGTTTTATTTAATAAGATTTTAAAGTTAATAATACTAGTTTGGTTTGCATTCTACGTTCAAATTTTTCCATTTTAATTTTAGTGGTTAAGATCGAAAGTTAGGAAGTCACATTTAACGTTGACAGTTCATAAAATTGACTACTCATCGTCAACTTTCTATTATATATTGTGAAATTACTAATTCATTTTGTGAAAAAATAATATAATATTTATAAAAACATTGGATACCCTCAACATTTTTCACGATGATCATGGCACCCATAAACTTTTAGTTAGAGTAGGTGGGTGATTAAAACAACCAATTCGCACTACATATATTGATAAATGTGGAATATATATAATATAATATAATATAACATAATATAATATGGCTATCTTTTTGGATAAATGTGTTTTGGATTCATTATGTAAAAGCTAACAATCTAGAAGTCCAACAATAATTCATAGAGATACAGTGGTTCACTTTATTCAGATGGGATTTGGAAAGAAACTTAAAAGCAAATTGAAGATCTCCAAATTACTGTTGGGATAAAGAAAGCACAACCATTTGAAAAGGTATAAGATATTGAACGGAAACATGCATTGATCTTCTACAAACTGTTCGAATCTGGGTCTTGTCAGAGGTAAGACGTCTGAGCTTTGGTCGGCATGTCGGCAAAAGACTTCCCATGCCATGAATCATGATGCTCCTCGAAGCCACTTTCATTAAAATGTCCCATTTGCCGACTTGCATTGCGGCAATTTCACAGGAACTCCAAGGGATGCCGTTCTTGTTCCTATCAATATCACCGAAACTCCTTATTTTGAAATAGCATCTCTCTTGAGACCGACTAATAATGTAAGGGGAATATATCATATACTATTTTTTTTGAAGGTTTTTAAATCTATTATTTGCATGATAATTTTTGTAGTTTTATTTAGTAAATCTTTAAAATTTAAAATATTGTTTTGTGGACATCTATTTGTCCTAAACATGTATCGATACAAGGTCAGTGTAAATAGATATTTCATCTCCTGTTAGCATTGCATAATATCAACTATATTAGAGAAAGAAAATCTTGGGGGAATTACCTACAAAAACATCATAAGATTCAATCCAAGAAAACATTCAAATAAAATTATAGTAGCTGACATAAACAAAAAAGAGATAAATGAAATAGAAAACAATAATCTTAATTGGCGAAAGTACAAGTTCATCCACCAAGCTGATACAAATTGTTAGTGTTTTTATGCATAAACAACTCTCATAACTGCATATAACTTAACGAGATAAGACCTAGAACAAATGAAATAATGGTCAAGAAAAGATGTTACATTGGCATATACAAGGATTTTGTAGCTTCATCAGCGGGTGGCTGGAGTCTTACTCCTTGATGAGCAGACATATATACAAGGGAAAAGACTATCGAACCCATAAATGGTTTAGAATTAATTTATGAAAAACTGTTTTAGAATTTTATTTTTCAAGAAAAATGAATCTTAATAAAATTTGTTTTAAGAATAAAAATCATAGTATATAAATATATTATTCTTTTCTATGAGCGTATAAACATTTAATATAAAAAGAGAGACAAAAAGATATTGAGATAATATTAATTTTATTAAATGTAGCTCTGATTTTAATGAGTAATTTTTTGTTTTATTAATTTTATAAACTCTCAAGTTTGTGGACTAGAGATCGAAATTATGATTTTTTTTGTTCGTTGAACCATAAATGCAATGCCATTTCCATGTTGGTTTTAGCCAATATATGCCCCTCAAAAAGAAAGATTGATTAGCACGCCTAAATCCAATGAGACCAACAATGAAGCGAAGGTATGACTCCACTAATTAAGTGCATATTTCTCAAAACCTTATGGAAAGTAAGTTTAAGTAAGTATGGAGTCTTAGTCATACTAATGTACCCTAACTTCATCGATAACTTTGTGGTTCAAAAATGGTTACCGACAATATTTTTATTAAATAATCATGTATTTTTGATGTTATAGGTGCCAAGCTCTTTGGACAAAACTATTATTGCATGATCCAATCTAAGTCCATGTAATATTTTATGAGTAAAATAGTCTTTTTAGACTAAAAATTATGGTTAAAAGAAAAATATGTAATTATATGTAATTATATGACATATACACTTTTAATTTGTTTTGTCTTTTAGGATGTAATTGTTATTTTTTAAACTATCAAAAATATATTAAAGATAAGGATAATTTTATTTAAAAAATTAAAAAATAAAGATAAAATTGTAACAACATTAAATTACTTTACTAATCTTTTAATATCTAAGGTATATGTGTTTATTAGATTACTTTCTATATTAATTGTCACAACACCAATAGAAATAAAATATTATCAAAATCTTTTATTAAAAACCAAATAAGTTAATGCTAATAATAAAATATACGTTACCAAGTTAATTTTATATTACCTTTAATCAAATCTAACCTAAAAGTGAAATTGTTTGAATGTTACAATAATCTAATCCAAATTCAAAATGCAATGGTTTATTGGGAACTCCTCAGCGTTTAGCTTGTGTAAAACTGTTATTTCACCTAAAACATGTTGAAAGAAGAAAATTGAGGTCCTCTTTCAACCCTAATAGGTAGCATCATCTTGAAGTGATATTCATTTATCTATGTGAAATGTACAGTTCAAACTTCATTCAATACATGTGATCTATTTTAGGGTTAATTTGCATATGTTTAGGGTTTTATGCTCCCGTCTTCTTCCCAAAATATGTCTACTTAGTTAACAGACTCGATGTTTTTTTTTTAACTTGGTTTAAACTCTGATTCACTAGTGATATAATAGGATGTGATAATATCATCTCGAGGTCTTTCTCTGATGAACACACCCATCATAATTCTACATTTTTAAAGCCCTTAGTAATCAGTGCCCAAAAAAAACAAAAGAGAAGTGAAACATGTGCTCCGAATAACCATACTCAAATCCTTTCCAAAGAGATAAAGGTCTCAGATTGAAATAAATGTGTTGAACAGACATCTGTACTCCATTGCACGCATTACAAGACTCCAAATTTTCATTGAAAGAAAGGTTTGTTTTCATTGAACAAAATCCAACGTAGTGGTAAAATATGTCAATGGTCAAAATGCATTTTCACCGTCAACAGCAAGTAAAAGTGCTAAGCAACATCAAACATATAAAAATTCACATTGCGTGATGCTAAAGAGCCTTTGACATGTGACAACAACATTAACGAGGAAAGCCTCTCGCTATCCACAACGCACGATCCATGTACAATGTGATAAAAGCGACAATTCTTAGCCATGGTGGAGACAATAATTTTGCTAAGAAGGAACACCTTCGAAAACCATAATTCAAATGCATTAAAAAATAAAAAAAAGCTACCCAAAATCAATAGTTCGTTGAAAATTAAGTTTCTTTCCCATTACAATAAAGATGTCAATCAATTAGTTCCATGCATGGTATAGATAATCAAAAATGGTGAGAGAAAAAAATAATGAATTTCAATAATCTAAGCATTAGAATTAAAACATTTAAAGATTGATTGTAATTTTATACCAAGATTAAAATTCATCAAAAAGTGCATTTACTTGATGGAGAAAACAAAAAAGGCCAACCGGCTTGATCCCACCCCAGGTTTCCTGAATAACAACTTTTCATAAAAATTTTTTTAAAAAATTAAATATTTATTTATTATCTAAAGTTAATGAAAATGTAATGATAAACTATTAAATATACCTGGTGAGAAATATATTTTTGTCTTTTTAAATAAAAATTTAAAAAATAAAAAATAATAAAATTAATTTTATAAAATAATAAAAAATGAAAAAATATCAAAATAATAATAAAAATTTAATAAATTAATAACAACAATTTTTTTTTTTTAAAAAGCCACTACCTCCTAATTAGGTGATTAAAGATAACCATCTAGTTTAATTGACAATCGAATTTGATTGTTTCAATAGTAAAAATATGTTTAAAATCGATCATTTTTAATTATTTTTTATGACGAAGGTTGTCAAATTTTGTTGCTAATCAAACAAGGTAACTATTTTTGGTCACTTGATTAGGTTTATGATAGTTACCATTGTTGGTGATGTTATCAACGATAATGATTATTTTTTTAAATCGTATTCTTATTTTTTTTATTTTTAAAATATTTTATTAATTAATAAAATTATTATTATTATTATTATTATATTTATATTAATTTATTTTAAAATTTATTTTTTAGTAACAAGTGTTTTAGTTATTTCATTAAAAATATTAATAAAATTAGAAAAAATTAATCTAGAGGATTTGACTTTTTAAAAATGTTTGAGGGTGACGTTGTCATTTAGGAAAACCTTGGGTGCGGATAAGTCGTCTGGCAAAAAAAATTTATGAAACATGCGTCTCATATGGTTATGTAGGTCCAACATTGCATTTCATGAAATAAATATTTTGATTGAATAAATATTTTAATAGCAAAAAAATTATTGGTCAAAATATTGGACCATGAAAAAAGGCTCACCAACTGTAATTTGGAAAGGGACTTTCAATAATCAATGCAAATATCTGATTATTTAGAAATAACAAAAACAATTAGTATTAGTTTAAAGTTCTCTCTCTCTCTCTCTCTCTCTCTCTCTCTCACACACACACACACACACACACACTGTGTGTGTGTGTGTATTTGTACTAAGAAAATTAGTCATTTAAAAACTCTGAAGCCAAATTGGTAAATACAAAACATTCTTTGTAATTAAATATTCGTTTCAATAATGGAAAGAAAATGGTAACCGATGGATTGCAAAGATAGCCAATGTTCTAAAGACTTCATCATTAATCTTAGAATTCCGGGTACACTGTGCGACACGCCTCTGATAAAATGTTGACCGTGGCTAGTCAATGTTCTAAAGACTTCATCATTAATCTTAGAATTCCGGGTACACTGTGCCACACGCCTCTGATAAAATGTTGACCCTGGCTTGGATATATTCAGCACATGATTCACGTATATGATAATTATAAGTTTATTCTAGAATTTCAACTCCAAATATTTTATTTTTTTTCTTTTTTCTCATCATTTTTACTTCATGCTTGCAACTTCTTCTTCCTCTTCAATGGAGAATAACATGAAACTGGTGTGTGTGGTTCTTGATTGAATTTTACTAACTTAATGTTATTTTTATCATTCTCAACTGAAATTATATTTAGTAAATACAATTTTAATTAAAATTAGATCGATTAATGTAATTCTAAACATTATTAATGATAAATGTCATCCACTACTATTAAAGTTAAAATCTTTTTATAATTTTTAATTAAAATTAATATAATTTCAATTTTAATCATGATAAATAATCATGCATCCAAAGGTTTTGGAAAATAAAAAGAAAAAATTTGGGTACATATCCACAGTCAATAGAGATCCAAGTATCTTTCTCCAGAGATTAATTGAGAGATTGAAAATTTCTTATTCCCAAGTGGACACCCCAATTCATAAAATCTAATAAATGAAAAACTGGCAAACAGGTCATCCATCAATAAATCTTTTAAATGCAGGCATTTATAACAATAATTTTCATTTTTAAATTTGAAATTCTAAAATTTCCAACTTTTGGGTAAATCTATCTAAACTTCACAAATCATTTTTAAAACAAAAATAAGAATATATATTTCTTTCAGAGAAATATAAGAGCATACAGGGCTGTGTAGAAAGCACTCACTGATGGCAGAGTGGCCGCAGTGAAATAGATGGTGGATTCGGACACAAAACTGAAAAAAATTATATATATAATTACAATGTGAAATAACATATAAAAGGGTAATTTTAATCACCAAAAGAGAATGTGAAATAATTCTTACCCCATTTGCCATATACAATGTTCCAAGCAGAACACAACGCTCCTGTCCAGCGCTTGTTATGACAAACAGAACGAGCAACCTAGCTGACGGTGTCAACTGGCTATCACAAAAGTCTCATCAGAATTATATAGATTTAAAGGAAAATTTGTCAGTCTGGTTGCTTCTTTATAAACCAGAGACCAACCCAATGCAACTAGGTGCTATGTTGCTCATTGAAGCCATCCATTTCAACTAATTTCAGTGCACTTCATGGAAACAGTACAGATCATCTCAACCAACAGCCCCTTCATTTGAGCTCAGCAACCTAGAATGGTAGCTCATAATTTAGCAAAATAAGTTGAAGATTAGCATTGAGTGATAAATGGAAACCTCAAATTCAAATCATTGATTGAATGACATCAAATTGAAGTTTCAATACAGTCTCTGCCTTGCTATTGCATACCAACTTAGAAAATGTGGGGAGGGATGACAATCAATGTAGAATGCACATTTGGAACCCAATGCTAATATGCTGCTAACAGAAGTTTATTTCAAATCTCTTCACTCCATGCAGGGGGCATTGGAACCTCTGGATCCTTTACAATGGGCAAAGGAGTATGCTTGCTTTGTGTTAAAGGAAGGAGCTTCCCTGAATGTAAGCTCCTTATGATCCAGCTGGATGGCAACATAGGTATACCCGTCTCAAATGCAATTTGCCTCAAATGTCGTGATACCCTCCTTTCATCCTCAGCCACAATTGCTCCCACAAAAATCTTCTTACTATCAAGACTCTGGACTAACCGGTGTAGAGTTTTAAACACCTCCCCACCTCCATGCTTGAATATTATCGAAAATTTGGTGCAGAAACTGTTCTTCCCATAAAACATGATCCCTACTTTGTCAAAAATTAACTCATTGCTATTGTGAGAAACTACCTTTCCCATTCCTGATATCTCTGCATCAGCCTGACCTGAAAGAATCATGTATTTTTCTGGTAGAACAATTGAACCAGCGGCAATCGAATCAGTAAGCCACTTAACTTTCAGGATGAAGGCATTCACTGCACATCCATACAAGAATTTGATGGTTTTTAGTTTCTTCTGGCATAAAACAATCGGGTGCTGCTGGAAATTTACATGTGAACTTCCCTTTCCCCTTGAATTTGGAGAAGGTATATCCAAGAGAACCACACCCCCGTATTCTTGAACTAGTCCTTCTATTTCCTTTTCCTTGCTATTTGAAAGTCCAGTAAGTAAGAATTTCATACCTTGGAAGATCAATCTCTTGCCATCTTTTATGCCATTTGCAAACATTTGTTGAAATCGAGAAGCAGCCCTTGCATTAAAATATTTAGACCTGTTAGCAGCTCTAGTATTTGAGCGACATTTGTGTGATGGTAACACCTTCTGAACATCTTTCATCAGCTGAGGCTCAACTCCAACATCTGAAAAGCGAACCCGCTTCCTTGCTGGACCTTGATTATCAAGGGTGTTACTGAGCTTAGATTGTTCCTTTTGAACATCCTTTCTCTTATGAAGCCTAACAGTGGTTTCCTGTACTGCAGCCTCTTCAAGGTTTGTATTTTCATTAGAAATGTGAACAGGTTTGGAAGCACCCATGTGACGGCATGTCCTTCGATTTAAAACAACTGGTGTGCTTTTCTTGAAAGGAAGTAATGGCAACTCAGCCCCACCTTTTGCATATTCATCATATATGCTGTCATGATTTGTTCTTTCTATGAATTCTTTCCTAATAACAACATTATTGTCCATTTCACCATTATCTCTATCAACAGAACATTTAAACGCAGACTTGAAAGGCAAGAACCTTTCAGAACACTTAATATTTTGATGCCTAATGCCACCCATATTTGGTTCCAAGGAAAAGACTTCTGCACCACACTCTGACTGGCACAATCTATTATGGCAAAAACTCCCCTTCTGCAATTCAGTGTTGTCATTGGGTGGCATTGTGCTGTAAGTTTTAAGTAAGGTCAACTGTATTCTAACAGGAGCTTCATGGTCATCACCTGTAACTGTTGGCACATCTTGCCCGTCTCCAATGACTATATCAACTTTTAAACATGGAGTACTATGCACAGTCTCCACCTCACATTCAGCATTACCATCAATGTCATTTTGACTCTGAGTTTGTTGAGAATTGGTATTCACATGAGAAAAACTGCAAGGAACAACAGAACAAAGGGGATCGACCAATGATAGAATAGGTGAGCTCAAATCTTGAGAAATCAAAATATCCTCATCAGTTTTCTTATAAGAACCTTCAAATGGCACACTAGACTGTGAAGCTCTCGTGGGACCTATTTCACGTTGCTGCACAAAGGAATTCTCATCTGGGGCAGCATCAGCAGATTCAGATAGAAAGCTAGTTTCAGTAACATAAAACTTTTGAATGCTTTTGCCCTTATTCTGCCGCAGCTGCACAGGAGTGTCTACTTCCATCTGTAGCAGAAGAATGAACAAAAGAAAAACACCAGGAAAAAAACAACAGGCCAATCAGAGTGACTGAATAATGGTTTGTATATATATGCTTTCGATGTACCAGAGACATATTTAATGATATGGATATCTTAAGTTATTCAAAAAGCTTGAAAAGCAATTTACAATCTTCTACCTCAAAATAATGAATGATAAATTAACATCTTATGAACAAAACAAACTATGAAGCAGGTGGAGCAAATTAGCACCACCAGATGTTCAAATCTATATGGAAACTTCCGTTTCTTTTTCTTCTTTTCTATTTTTTTCTGGAAAATGTAAATATAACAGGAGAGTTGTTCATAAAAGAGTAGACTTGTATCTAGATCAGGGGAATCAGCAAAGTGTCAGGAGCAATTGGTACAAGCAAAAAGCTGTAAAATGCAAATATTAAACCATACATCAAATGCATAAACAATAAATAATCATTCTAGAAAGTATCATTGTTTACTACCTGCATCCTCCGTACATGCATCTATATGTTGAAACAAAAGATGAATTATGCTTGTTAAATAAAAACAAAGATGTTAGACTCCCAGTCATAGTTAATAAGATAAGATTCTAGGAATCCATCCTTTATAAACAAGATTATCCATTTAAACTAGAATTTAACATAAGCAAGATTATCTACTAAACTAGGATTTAGGATTATTTTTTAACATTGCTGACAGAGTGGCTTTGTTACAGTAGGAGGAGCACCTCCATTCTGATCTAGGCAGAGTGCCTAGGGTTTTTTTATTTTATATTATTTTACCTATTAAGGTTCTATAGAAGAAAACAAATTGAAGAGAGCATGCAAAGACAAATATTAAGGTAGTCTGAGTGTCATTGTGAGTTTTATATTGCACCCCTCGTAACATAGCTTTCTGTTATCTGCTAAAGCAAAAGCATTGGCCACCTCAATGGGCATTTAAAAGGGGAAAGGGATGACAAAAATGAAAAAGTATATCCATCTTTATAAACTTAAGCATTTTGAGAAGTTCAAAAAAGTGAAGGATGCTTACCTGTGCCATGCCAAAAACTTGTGTAACTTCCTCAGCTGATTGACATAACAGGGGATCAACATTGCTCACCAAACAAGGACCATTTAAACCCAAAGCTGAATTGACAGGAAATTTATTTTCATGAATGAGATCCACAAGTTTAAATCCATTGTCACACCCACGGTGAAATTCAGAAAATGGAGTTTCTTTGACAAGAGATACATCTGAACTACAAACAAGTTTTTCATTAGGTCCAACATAAGATAGTCCTACATCTTCATATGCATCAGCCATTGCCAAATCATCTAACTCAGAAAGCAAATCAGTCTCTTCAATTTCCTTGTTTGGGTAATGAAATCCATCTTCTAAGCCCTTTAAGCGTGCTTGCTTCACTTGAAGAGTAGCTTCAAGTATAGCTGCAGTTGACAAAGCTTCTGAAGCAGACTCACTATTGACTAGTTCATGGATAGCCATGGCTTCAGATGCTGAAATAGAGAGCTCAACTGCATCACAGATATCAGAATATTTATAATATCTGACATCGAGTTTGTCTTTACACTGCCTAGGAGATTGAGCACCAAGATTTTTCACGGGTCTTGGGAATGAAGTTTGGGATGATAAATTTAGGCTAGCACCATCATTGCCCAATTTTAAATGATTGGAGTAACCCCTGGAGCCAGCTGATATTTCTGCTTGTTTCAGTAGTAGAACCTTATTAATGTTGGTCCGATTGTCAGCAACAGCTAAAGTTCCATCTTCACTTGTTGACAAATCTTTATTAACATTGGTATTGTGTTCCACACATCGCGAAGTATCAGCTTGTTGCAATGCCAGAAATTTCTTAGAGTCACAATGGGCTTGAGACGCATTAATTTCACTTTGAGTATACAGTGAAGCACCACTTGAAGAAAGATGTAGCCGAAAATGAGATATCTGTTCAGCGAAACATATAAGGATTGGCTAGTTTCAAACCAAATAATTTCAACTAGGCAACAAACAATTTGAGAGTTCATGGAATAAGGTGAAACCATTTTTCTTAGTAGAACATACAGAAAAAATATCTAATTTCAAATCAGCAAATTGCAAATTGTACCCCAAGGAATAATTGCAAAAAGGAAACAGAGAAGGTGTGACTCTACAATTAGTTCATAGATTGTGCAATACCGCTATATTAACCGGCAGCTTTGATCCCTCTTTCCAAAGCACATTGCTAAAACAAAATAACCCAATACTTGAAAAACATACAGATAATTTTGATCAAATTATTTGAAAAGGAATTAATCTAGGAATCTTCCTTAATGTCTCAAGGTATACAAAGAAACAGAAGCACACACTACTTCATCAATGGTCTTGTAAAATCTTTTGAAGGTGAAAAAAAATCAAGAGTTTTCACCAATCAATCACTGATATGCTACAAGACCAGGAATATTAAGTCAGGTCTGCTGGATAATAAAATGAGATGCCAATCACTATCTTCAATTTTAGTCAAGCAAAAAGGCCCTCCAAATTGTATGTTTTGGAAATTAATAGGATGCTTTGTCCACATCCAACAAACATGTGCAAAATTTGAAGTTATAAAAAGTAAAAGTTTTAGGTGTATAAGCATGATATCATGAAGTATGCAAAAAACTGAACAAAGTATAAACTTCTTTTAATTTCTTTGTTTACGACAGTGATAATTAAACTAACAACTAATTTTGGACAGGTAAGATCAAACGAAAAACTATCCAGACAATGAGCAAAACTAAAATAAGAATGACATAATATGAAATATGATGCCTCTATTCCAACTGATAAGTAGGCACTCTTCATAATGCATTTTCCATGTTGTAAAATAAAAATAAACAGATCACATAACTATGGAACTTTTAAAAAAACTCACACAGACCATAATTTCATAACTTTACATGGACATAATACTATGTATTGGAGATGTAATGTAAGCTCCTTTACTTATCAAACCGAAATAAAAGAAAAAGTACAGACCTGTCGCACAACAACTTAAATGACTTGATAACAATACCCAATCATAAGAATGCAATTGAGATATGGACCATATCAAAAATTAAATAAAAAAGAAAATTCTTCTGACATAAGTATGTTTCAGAATTTACCTTTTCAGAAGATGGACAAGAACTAGCCAGTGAGTTGTCTTCACCAGAAAGGAATAAATGGCAACTGTTATATCTTCCTTCTTCACTTGATGGCATATCTGCATCTTTTACTTCACAGATGTTTCCGTGTAAAGTTTCCAAATTCTATCCATTGTAATTATGCACAGCCATCAGCAAACATTTTAGCAAATAAAATTTTTTCCAGGACATGTTAGAGGCCATCAAAATTCATTAACATTTGAATGATTGAAGATAACAAGAAAATAAATTCTAATAATAGTATTTTATCCTGATTATATCATCTTATTGCAAAATAAAAGGTGTTTTGACTAAAAAATATAAACATATAAACAATATCTTTTTTAGAATCAAGATGCAAGTTACAGCCAATGTATAAACTAAAATCAATCAAACAAATTTCCTATTTAAGTTACATGTGACTTGAACCTATGCCTTATATCAACATTAGATTTACTAATCATAGGAAGATGATCTGGGACATCAACTGCTTTCTATAAAAATGCACCTTCTTTGATCTTAGTTTATGTGGCCACAGATCAAGATATAAATGCATTCAGGTATGTGCTATTGATAGCTAAGGGAATTAAAATCATGGGCAATTTTGGATAAAACAGATTATAAGAAGCTAAAGAAAAATCAAAATCAGATAATAACTACTTTGAAAGTGTTGCCTAGGAAGACCGGTTAGACAAGCTCATATAAGGTCCAAGTTAAGCAAAATAACATAATACACAATTATAAGCAAAAGTTATTATTGTTGTGAGCACAATTTTTGCATTTTCCTAAGAAAATTGAAAAGCCACATACTATCTTTCTTTCTAGCATTATATTTGTCCTTTGAATAATTGAAAGAATAATTCTATTTACTACTGCCACATTTTCACGAAATATTTCATCAAAAGCAAATTAGGAAAAAAAAAAAAAACTCACATCATTCCATACAACTTTTCGTAAATTTAACCCTCAAAGATAACAATTGGGTCTTTAAGGGAGCAAAAGCAGTAACAAGATCTTCTGAAAGGTAAAGCAGGATGCTGGAATTAGGCAATATTAGCAAACTTTTGCATTGTCTTGCAACTACAATCCCATTTCTCTCATAAAAAATTAAACACAACGAATAATAATAATAATTTTAACGATCAATACTACTTGTTAAACCTAAATTTTCACGAATGATTTCATCCACGAACTATGAGTCTACTCAACTAAACAAAAACCCAGATTTTTCCAGACAAAGGAATGTAAATTAACTCTTGAACGATAAATAAAATGAATGAAACCTTAAGCGGCGGACTTCCGGTGGTTTGATATTCATTGGATGCTTCAACTTGATGAGGCTGCAGCCAAGCAGGAAGCCAGGCTAATTCCTGTAATTCGTAATAAATATAATTTTATTTATAAAGAACAACAGTATTTCACTGAACTATATGGGAAAGATAAGAGAAGTTACCTCGGAAAATTGAGGTTGACGAAAACCGAATCCGGCCATAGGACTCTCGACAGTAAACTCAAATGTGCCCTAATTACTCGCAAAGAATTTTCGCGCCAAAAGGAAAAGGCAATGCAGTCATTAATTTAAACAACCATAGAAAATCACCAGCGCCAACTCTTCCAAGGTTACATCTTTATGACCATCATATTTTATTATGACAATTTGACCCCATGTAAGCCCTCTTCTTTCACATTTTCTAGTCTTCTATCCTGCAATCATATTATTAAAGAGTTCTTAATATTAAATCTATGATGGGAATTTACCTAATAGTTATCAAGCCAAATTGTTGCATAAGAAACAATTTGGCATACTTTGATGTCAACAATATTGAATTTTAAATGCAAAATCCTAGCATAAATACTAAAAGTTTAACATTTATGTCAAACTTTGAAAATGTGGGATTACTTGATATAGATAAAGTGAAAGTTTTTTTTTTTTTTTTTTTTTAAATTTTAATTCTTCCTGGTAGTATTAGAAATTTTAATTTTGGGGTGCATGTGTAAAAATATTAGCTAAAATTTATATTATTATGCTGATATTTAACTTTAACCCTGGGATTCATGTTAAAAAGCTAAGGGTATAAGTCAAAATTTGGGGATAAATTGGTATATACAAAATTTATGAGTAAAAAAAAATATAAGCTAAGGGGAAAAAAATATGCAACAATATGTAACACTAACAAGAGAAATTACAGTACAAACACATTATATATATATAAAAGTAAAATTTAAAGAGTCAAGATGCCATATAAAATTTTTTACTTTTTAGTGAAAGTATTTATCTACTATGAACCCTTCACTTACCCTTTAAATCAATGTTTAGTGTTGTCGTAAGAAAAATTAGCAAAAATGTTAAACTTCACGTAAATATTTAACTTCTTAAGTTTGTATTCATGCTTTTAAAAATCTAGTTATAGTTTAAAACTTGTACTTATTCTCTAAAACAAAGTTTAGCCTTACATGATAAAGAATTTAGCATTCTTGTTAAATTTCTAAAATTACTTTACCTCGTCAAAATCTTAAATTATTGTCTACATTTTTTATATTACAACAATTCATTCAATTAAACAATTGATCTTGTTACATGGATTAAACTTTTTTTTTTTTTAAATGTTTGAATCTATGCATTTTTGTGTGAGATGTTTGATATGAGATTTAAGTTAAAAAAATGTCAATTAAAATTGAGAGCTTTTAAGGTTTTTATTGTGATGTTAAGAATGAAAACAAAATTATTCAATTAGCAATGGTAACTCAGAGCTTATATATATATTAATTAATTAATTATAGGTATACTCAATGTTTTAATTTTATTTTATGTTATTTTATATATTTTAATAACTTTAATTAAAAATCTATGTATTACACTCCTTATATTTTTGGAGTTAAAGTACAATTTTTTCGTTCTGTACATTTTATTGAATATATATGAAACAACATTTTATATTTGCTATTAGCACTTCTTTTGGTATTAAATGTAGCAGATTAATTATAAAATATGGTAGCCTAGCAGCCATTACTCAAAGGAATGACAACAGAAAATAAAATTTGTTTTTATTAAGATTTCGGACTATCTATTGATTTCCAAATCCTCAAAAACTTCTAAGAGCGTTTGTTTGTCATAAAAACTGTCTTTCTGTTTTAATACCTTTTCTCGTTGCAACACCTACCTAACATCTTGTTAAATTATGGCAAAATTTTAAGTAAAAACAACCTCATTTTAGCATATTGTTTATAACTTTAGATTGATAGAGATGCGGATTTTGATCGGAGGGAAGTAAGAGAAACTTATAAATAGAGAGTCTTTTGTGAAATATTATTGAGCATTCAAGGTAAAAGCAACCCCACAACACCATGGTTGCATTTCACCAATTCTTTTGTTTCCTTGCACTTTTGTTCGTATTAGGGTATGCTGATGAGCCTTATTCTGATCCTGTTGGATTAACTGATTTTAACGGAAAATGGGAGTTGATGTCAGAAAACTCTGGTGTTTCTGCCATGCATGCTATCTTGCTTCCGAAAATTAACAAGGTTTTGATGTATGATGCTACTGTTTGGAGGATATCAAAGATTCCATTGCCTCCTGAGAAGATGCCTTGTCGTATTGCGAATGAGATTACCGGTGAATTGGACTGTTGGTGCCATTCTGTCTTATTCGATTATGAAACAGCAAAATTGACCGCACTCAAGGTACTTGAATAATCATTATTGTTATGCATTTTTCAGTTTCTTTTTTAGGTTAACGATATAATATTTGTATGTGACAGATTGAGCACGACACATGGTGCTCATCAGGAGGCCTCACAGCGGATGGAAACTTGGTTAGCACAGGAGGTAATGGAAAAGGAGCCAACACTGTAAGATATCTCTCCACTTGTGAAAATTGTGATTGGAGAGAGTACCCAGCATCACTTGCAGATCCTAGATGGTACATACCTATTCTTCGTAATAAATGCTTTTTTTTTTTTTTTTAAATCTAATTTACTTACTCGGAAATATATTTTCTTCAATCACCACTGTAGGTACTCAACACAAGTGACCTTGCCTGATGGTGGGTTCATGGTGTTTGGGGGGCGTGGTGCCTTTACTTACGAATACATTCCAATGGAAGGACAGGCCAATAAAATCTCTACCTTCCTTCCTTTGCTTCAACAAACTAATGATCGATTGAAAGCTCAAACACAGTTTAACATAGAGAATAATTTATACCCTTTTGTCCACCTCTCCCCTGATGGGAATCTCTTTATTTTCTCCAACAACCGTTCAATCTTGCTTGACCCTAAAACTAACCTTGTTGTCCGTGAGTTTCCAGTTCTCCCTGGCGGCTCCCGTAACTACCCTGCATCGGGAATGTCTGTTCTTCTCCCATTAAGACTTAAACTTGGCAATTTGAAAAAGATAAACGCTGAAGTCTTGATTTGTGGTGGCGCACCTTGGGATTCATTTTATTATGCAGAGACTCAAAAGAAATTCTTGCCTGCATTACAAGATTGCGGAAGAATACAACTTACAAAGCCTAATTCAGTTTGGAAGATTGAAAAAATGCCATCACCGCGTGTAATGGGCGATATGATGATTCTTCCAAATGGAGATGTGATCATGGTTAATGGTGCAAAACTAGGTACTTCAGCTTGGAATGATGCGGAGGACCCCAATTTATCTCCTGTTTTATATATGCCTAAAGGACCAAAGGGCCAAAGGTTTAAGGAATTAGCCCCCACGACCATTCCAAGAATGTACCATTCATCAGCTGTGATGCTCCCAGACGGAAAAGTTCTTATAGCAGGTAGCAACACTCATGATGGTTACGTTTTCAATGCTAAGTATCCCACTGAGCTCAGGGTTGAGAAATTTTCCCCGCCTTACCTGGACCCAGCATTGGTTGGACTAAGACAACAGATATTGGCTGAGCTCTCAGAAAAGGAGATGAGTTATGGCAAACAGTTCACGGTGAAGGTTACATCAAATGAGCCCATACTAAATAAATATGAAGTTAAAGTTACGATGTATGCACCTGCTTTCACAACCCACGGAGTCTCCATGAATCAAAGGCTTCTTATCTTGGGTTTGGTTGATGTGGTGAGCAACGCCTCGACACCAATAGTTCACAACATTATAGCTAAAGCTCCTAGCTCAGGTGAAGTTGCTCCTCCTGGGCATTATCTTCTTTCTGTCGTTTATAAAAGAATTCCAAGTGCTGCCATGTGGGTTCAAATCAAGTAAATTCTTGCGTCGAGAAGTTCTGCAATATCGTTGTTTTGCTCAAATTAATTAATGTTGATATGCTGAAGATGATTCAGTTGTGAAAATTTGTAGCAAGGTTATTATTCTGTCGTTATTCATTTTATATATTCACGTTTGTATAATTGTCATTTGTCACAATGACTATAAATGTCAATAGATTTTTTTTTTTTAATATATAGATGAATAGCTTGTATTGGTTTTTTTTTTCTTTTGGCTTTCTTTCAATAAATTTTTGTTTCTTCTAGAAGAACCACTGTGGTTAAAGCTATAACTAATAGTGTTAAAGGTGATACGTATGTGTGTATATATATATAAAATAAATCAATACCTTTTGTATAAAAAAAAAAACTAAATATTCCAATACATGTTATATATGCTTTAAGTTAGATCTATAGAATAAAGCTAAAAAACAATGTTTAAGAATATAAGTGATTTTTCAGCTTTAAATTAAATACGAGACTGTTATTTTAAAAAATGCTAAATGACTATTTGCCATCCAATATTTGATAAAATGACATATTTTTATCATTTAAATTTAAAAAAAAAAAATCAAATTTTCATTAATCTATTAAAACCATATATTAATTTTAACATTTGGTTTAAATATCACATTAAAGGTGTAATCAACTTTTTTTTTTTTTCCTTGAGATTTAAAATACTATAATAACATTCTTGTTTAACTAAATTGTGAATAATATTGTGAGGTTTTAAATATCATTTTAAATACTTATTAGAAATAATGAACCTATATCTTATTTTGAAAATTATGATATCTATTCTATATATTTTTAAAAAACCTCTTAAAAATTTTTATTAATACTCTTATTATTTTTGAAAATTATAATTTGCTTTTAAACAAGCGATTATATGTTATTGATATTCTTGTTTATATTTATATTATTAAATTCTTTTGTTATTTCTAATTAAAATTAATATAAATTAGGGTAGAAAAAGTATTAATAAAATTTTAGAGACAAAATGTATTTAGCTTTAGTTTTTGTATTATTTTATAAAAAGAAAAATTAATAGGTATTGTTATGAAATTTAACATAGGAGTCAAAAATTGATTTCTTAAAACTTAAAATATGAATATGTCATTTCATCAAACCTTGGGTGGGAAACAATCATTTGGCCTTGAAAGAAACCTAAAAGGGTAATAGGACACTAAAAATAAATTTAAGAATAGTTTAAACCAGAATTAAAAAAAAAAAAAAAACCTTTTTAGTAACAAAACATCAAAAATAAAATAATTTTTAATATTATCAATTGTTCCTTTTCCAATTGGTAAGTTTATTCAGTTACTTTCTCTTCCAAGCTAATAATCTTTATTGGTTTTTGTTGAAATGAACTTCTAATTTTCACCTGTATTCCTTTGAGAAAATTACGTCAGATTTCGGCAGAATAAATGACAGAAATCTAGGCTAAATTTCTGGAAATAAAATCAAGAAACAAAAGTTGGAGATGTTACTAAAAAGGAAATATTCTACCTATAAATCAAGATAATTTGTATAAGGAAATAAAGTAGTGAATCTATTATTTTAACAACTTGTCTTTATTATTATTATTTTTATTATGTGAATGTGAGCTAGATAGAAGATTATACACTAGTATGTCTAATTCTTAATACTTAGACTCAAATTGGTTCAACTATGATTTGCATTCCTTGTTAAGGTTTAAATAAAACGATGTGTTTTGATTTAGATCAAAACACATCGTTTCATTATTTGTAAATAAAAAAAAAAGATAAAATCAGAAAATTAATTTTTCATTCGGAAAGTTTCATTTGAGAATTAGGGTTTTAATATGCTGCTGCTCTGCTGATCATGTGCTAAAATTTTTTACTGTGATTCTTCTTCAAATAGAGATAAATTTGTTTCTTTTAGTGAATAATTAGAAATTAGTTTGATTTTGGTTATCTTGTAATTGAATTTGATTGGTTACTAAAATCATTTCAATTGTTTTGGTTGTAATCTTTGTATATAAATTTATGTGTACTCTTCTGTATTCATCTTTTAAAATGAGTTTAATAAAAGAATTTGAAAGATATTATTCAGCAATATCTGTGTGATTGTATTTTCTTCTTCATCTGTATTGTTGTGTCGTTTGGAGTGAAAAGTTTCATTCCTAGCTTGTCTAGTATTTTTTTCTTATAATTGTTGACTTACTGGACCTTTTGTGAGAAAATTAGCCAATTGATTTTCGAAGAAACATATGGTTTCCAGATTGAACCATTCTCGAGTATTTTTTTTGATAAAATGTCACGTGAAGGTTGTGGCCAATTGATTTTGGATATGCTTGAGTCTCCCTTGTTCAACAAGATTGTGGACTATTTTGACGATTGCTTTCACTGCCACATTTTTAATAATAAAAAAAAAACTGCACAGAGAAACACATTTTTAAATATTAATATATTAAAATATGAGGTAAGGACTTTTTCTTTGAACTTTTATCAATAGTCTATTAATGGATTTCCTGACTACGGTTTCAGATTAATATCGAACCTCTCGTACTGTTAGAGCTTATTGATTTTCACCCTTATCCAAACGACTAGTCTTATAGGTATAAGCACACATGAACCCAGTTATTTGTTAATGGCGTATTCAAGCAAGTCGCCTTCAGCATTAGTTCTCCTCGACAATCATTCATTTGAAATAGAAGTTGAAGAAGATGAACCAGGCTCGTCTTCTGCTCAGCATCATATCATCGATATCCACCCTTCAACCACATCTTACCCTTTTGTTCTTTCATTCAATAACTTATCATACAAAGTCAAAACTAGTTCAAAATTGGCTCTTCGACTTTGTGGAAAATTAGGCATATTTGGTTGGCAAGATCAGATAAAGAACAAAATTTTACTAGATGACATTTCGGGGGAAGCACGAGATGGAGAAATTATGG
This sequence comes from Anacardium occidentale, assembly GCA_026122585.1. Taxonomy (NCBI): domain Eukaryota; kingdom Viridiplantae; phylum Streptophyta; class Magnoliopsida; order Sapindales; family Anacardiaceae; genus Anacardium; species Anacardium occidentale. The sequence continues at coordinate 402,542 of JAJEJH010000070.1, read as the reverse complement.
CGATTATTGGAGCCAGTGGAGCCGGGAAATCAACTTTGCTTGACGCTTTTGCAGGCCGTATAGAGAGAGAGAGCCTGAAAGGATCTGTGAGTTTGAATGGCGAATCGCTTCTCGAATCGAAGTTCTTGAAGGTAATATCGGCTTATGTTATGCAAGATGACCTTTTGTTTCCTATGCTAACAGTTGAAGAAACGCTGATGTTCTCGGCGGAGTTTAGGCTTCCATGCTCGGTGACAAAGGCGAAGAAACGCGCCAGAGTTCAAGCTCTAATTGATCAACTAGGTCTTCGAAGTGCCGCGAAAACTATCATCGGTGATGAACAACATCGAGGCGTATCAGGAGGCGAACGCAGGCGCGTTTCAATTGGAATTGACATAGTTCATGATCCGATCCTCTTGTTCCTCGATGAACCCACATCGGGACTTGATTCAACTAGTGCGTTTATGGTTGTCCAAGTCTTGCAACGGATTGCCAAGAGTGGAAGCATTGTGATTATGTCCCTCCATCAACCAAGTTACAGAATTTTGAGCTTATTAGACCAAATTTTCTTTCTATCAAAAGGGCTGTCTATGTACAATGGAAAACTAGCTTGTCTTTCACAATTCTTTGCTGAATTTGGGCGTCCGATTCCTGAGAAAGAAAATCAAATCGAGTTCGCTCTTGATTTGATTCGCGAACTTGAAGCGTCCTCAAGTGGGATCAATAGCTTGGCTGAATTCAATAAGTCATGGCAGGCGAAGAAGATTCGCGATGAAGTCCGGGATCAACAAAATGTTTCACTTGAAGATGCAATCAAAGGAAGCATTTCAAAAGGAAAACTGGTATCAGCTGGCACAAGTGAAGTTCAAACTTTCGCCAATCCATTTTGGATTGAAGTGATTGTTATTGCAAAAAGATTGCTCATAAACTCAAGAAGAATGCCGGAGCTATTTGCAATTCGATTAGGTACGGTTCTTGTTACAGGACTACTCTTAGCTACCCTTTATTGGCAACTTAGTGATTCTCCAAAGGGCACACAAGAAAGATTAGGGTTCTTCGTTTTTGCCATGAACACTATTTTCTACGTATGTGCACGAGAAATCCCATCTTTTCTTCATGAACGATTCATTTTCATAAGGGAAATTTCTTACAATACTTATCGCCACTCATCTTATTTACTTGCTCATTCTCTAGTCTCAATTCCTTCTTTGGTCATTCTCTCCCTTGCCTTAACCCTAGCAACTTTCTGGGCTGTCGGTCTTGCTGGGGGATTCTCCGGATTCTCATTCTTCTTCGTCGTAACTTTGGCCTCATTTTGGTCGGGAAGTTCATTCATGGCATTCATTTCAGGACTTGTTTCAAATATATTAATAGGATTTACAATTGCCGTATCCGTTTTAGGTTATGGTCTTCTCTTTAGTGGATTCTACATTTCTCGAGAGCAAATTCCTTCATATTGGATTTGGTTTCATTACCTCTCTTTAATGAAGTATCCATATCAAGGAGTCATCCAAAATGAATACGGTGATGAAAACAAGTGCTTCGTGAGAGGAGTGCAATTCTTTTATAACACACCATTCATGAGATTCTCTGATGCCATGAAATTAAAGCTATTAGAAAGCATGAGCAGTGTAGTTGGAACCAATTTAACAAGTTCAACTTGTCTTGCTACTGGCCAGGAAATACTTGAGACACTTAAAGTATCAGATGTGAGCAAATGGAATTGCGTGTGGATTACTTTAGCCTTTGGATTACTCTTTAGGGTTTTGTTTTACTTCAGCTTGTTGCTTGGGAGCAAGAACAAGAGGAAGTGATAAATAGTGGATTTAGTTTCATGGATATGAGATGAATCCATTAATTCTAGTTAGTATCTTGATGCCTTATGTTTGAATTTAATGTAACATTTTAAGATTAAATTAATTTTGTTACAATATTTTATTATTATTATTATTATTACGATCTACTAATTATTGTATCATTCATATGTTTCGTATAAAAAGATACACAATATTTTAAATTAGGATCCTCTTATAATATGAGATTTCAAATTTAAATATATGATTCATAATATATTATTTTTCCTGATATATAGACAGAGTAAAATTACAAATATTAATTAACTTAACATGTGTTTTAAAATATATAAAATAAATGTAGAAAAGAGAATAGTTAAAATTTATGTTTTTTTTTTAAATATTGTAAATAAATTAAATTAGAGAATTATTAGATGTGGCAATTAATGATATTAGCGTGGAGTAAGAGTTTTTTTCCCTAATATCAATTTTATGGTAAAACACTTTCGGGGAAATTTGGGAAGTTTCCCATTAAGATTATAAATTTTGCTGGAGTTATGTTGAAGTTTCCAGGAAGTTTCATTGCCGTGTTATAGGAAAATGAAGCTCAATTCTCTCTGACTTCAAGTATGAAATATAATAGAGGCCATGTCTTTAGCTTCACTCCATTAAAATTACTCACCAATGTAGGATTTACTTGTTATTTTGGAAAATATTGCTCTAAATACTCGGCTGAAAATATCAAAAATTTTGTCTAAAGAAATAAAGTTAGCATAAAATAATATGAACTGATTTCATTGTCAAACATAATAACCATAAAATTTAATGGTTCTGTTAATGAAAAGCGTCAAAAGAGTTGTTTTCTTGCGTTATACAGCAGGATCTAACATTTTGAAACTCTTATCCACACCTGGTTCTCAGAAAATTAAGCCTCACTCTCACTCAACGCTCTTGTTTCCTGACAAGGCAAAACCCACAAAAACCGGAAGCAAGTCCACTGGGCCTTCGAGGGAGTTCAAGATTGGCCACTTGAGCTGTTGGGGCAACAAGGACTATCGCAAGGGAGAAGAGGCAATTTCATTGAGCAAGTGATAAGAATGTGAAGAGCTTTAAAAAGAAGACGACGATAAAGGAGATGGTCCCATTATACCCTTGTACCTGTAAGGTTTATAGTTCGTTTGTTTAAAATTTGTGAAGAAACGTGAAATTTTTCATCGATGTTTGTCAAACGAGCTCTAATACCATATAAAGATAGGAATTTTGAGAGAGAGAAAATGAGGAAAAATAATGGAGAAGACACAATATTGGACTGTATATTTTTTACTCCGCAAAATATTACATCTCTTTTTATAATTGATTCATATTATAGGTTGGTAAACCACATATAATCGAGTAAGATCAATCTTAACTTTCATTATAAACAGAAACAAACACAAAATACTACACTAGGCACCAAAGATTTTTGCCAAACTAATAATGGCACCATATGATGTCCCTCTCTGAGTTATCATCGTCAGTTTCGAAGGCTATTCATCTTTTATGAATAGGTAGCCGCCATTTTTGGTGATGAAGAACAAGCCATTAATGGCACGCAGCATGCTTGTTATAGTCTTTCGATTATAAATGAATTTTAAGAGATAAAATGAAATTATGTCTAGAAGACCACTTTGGAATCTCATTTGATTGATTTATTATTGTTAATTGATTTGTTATTGTGACAAAATGTCTAAGTCAGTTGCCCCATCTGATAGAGTTAAAAATTAAGCACTTTAATGTAATTAATTTCATTGGTGAAAATCATCTAATGGGGTGAATCATTTAATCCACTACAAGAAAACCCTTGTTTATTTCAAAGATTATTGTTATTTTATAATGAAAAGAATTTAATTGGGCAGTCTTGGCTTGAGCATTAGATACAGATCAATAATTGTGCCGAGATCAATATATGTCACAAATGTTGGAAAATACTAAACTAGTATATAATGATTGTTGATTTTACTCTGGAAGTCAATTAATACCAAGGAAATTATAGCTCCGGTTTTTTATGACATTTCTACATTTTTTCTGCGTTTCAACATGAGACAATTGATGATTGGCTTATAACTAGAACGATAGATTATATATAGCAATTAACAGTGATTATTGATAAAATATTTTTTCAAATGTTTATTCATTAATCTTGCCTTGTACGATAAATTCATAAATATTAATTGAAAATGTGTTTTAATAGGCCAAATGACTATTACCCATTCAAACTATGACAATAAAACAGATTTTTACTATTAAATTTAAAATTATCAAACTTCCACCCAATTACTAACAGAGTTAAACATTTTTTGTTATAATTTAATTAAATGACTTATACCTTTATAAACTATAATTAAATGGTCGATCGACTCTTTGTTTATGTTTTTCAACTAAGACAGAAACAAGTAGTTTACATATGTGTAGGGTGTTTTTCAGAGTGCTTGGACACGGTATAATCTCAACTTTATTTATTTGAATGTTTTCCACAGAGTGTTTTAGTTCTGATACACATAGACAAACGGAGACTATAATGTCTCTTGCCCTTCTTCACCACTCACTTCTGACTTAGTTCCTTATTTTCTTACCTATACTACAAGAAAAATTGATTGTTGTATCGATGAAATTCCGATTCTAATTTCTTTTAGAATCGAAATAATATCAGATTTGTGTTAATGCAGAAAAGGGTGATGCCAATTAAATTAGAAGCAGATTACGTATCCAACGGTAATTTAGTATCAGATTAGCATTAAAAATTCAAACCGATTTAAAATATATCTAATTCTAATCTGATACTAAATTTAGAACTGTGTCTGATTCTAATTTAATATCGGATTAATATCAAAAATTTGAACTGATTCAAATTACTTTCGATGCTAATCCGATACTAAATTGAAAACTATATTGATACTAATTCGATATTAAATTATGTTCGATATTAATTCTATACTAATCCGATACTATTTTTTAATTCTTAACCAATTGTATTTCTATTCTAATCAAATACTAATCATTTAATTATATTTTTCCTACTTTCCTGTAAAAAAATAATAATTTGTCTCTGCAACCATTTCAATATATAAAACCAATTTCATATTTTTAATTAAAAATATAAAAAACACCTGTAACCATTTTAATATATAAAACTAATTTCATATTATCAATTCGAAAATATAAAAAATAAAACTCTTACAAATCAAAATCAAATTTGTTCATTATAACTAAAATTAATCAACAATAATATATACAATTGTCAAATTTGACATCTAAATACCATTATTCTTTTAACAAAATCACTTAAGAGTTTATAAAGTCAGTATATATCTTTACTAGGTTTCATTAAAAAATTTTTTATTAGAAGAGGGGGGTTAAATCTCTAAAAATGGTGTATTCTTGAAAGGGCTATCTCGCAGCATAACAAAATCAATATAACAATTATTCAAACACTCTTTCATGTTATCAAAAGTTAAATATTTGAAATATATTTCCATTTAATAATTCAGTGATGCACTGGACTGATTGCTTAACTTTAAAACTGTCCATTCATCAAAGATTCCATCATATTAGAGAAACGAAGTAAAATATACACAAAACAGAAAATTAAGTGCACACATAATTAACCTCATTTAGGCACAGTATAAAATCATGTCGATGATGAAAAATGGAGATGGAAATCATTCAGTTTGACGGATCTTGCTCCCTCTGGTGGTTTTGATGCATTTGAATTATTTAAAATCCTTTTCAAGGCAAAGCAAAGCACTACTAGATTCTTAGATCTTAACTATATTTCATTTATCAAAATCTACACTTACTAGTCTTTCTTCATGAAAAAGGATAAAGAGAAGACCCCAAAATAGCTTGATGAACTAAAACTTGATGAAAATTGAAGTTAAAATTATTCTCTTAATTCTAAACAATTAATAACCTTAAGTAGATTATCATTTATAATATATTATCTTTTGCATTATATAGATAGAATAAATTCAATTAAAGATGATTTCATACTATCGATACAAGGAACTAACAACACAAATACACATGTCCTTACAAATGTTGAATAGTTTTTTTAATTCATAATTTTATATGTTAACGAATATGAGAAAATTCACGCATATATTTATTTGACGAACTATAAACCAAAATATATTATAAAAAAAAGGTTTATTTCTTATCATAATGTTCTACTTTTGCACTTCAAAATCGATAGACAAGTCCTATTAATTTTTGTCTATAGTAAAGTATCTATCATATTCATACAATAACCAAATTAATTAAAAGCCAATGCTTTCATTAGTTTGTTACCTTTTAATATTTGACCATTTTGGCCTCTAATAGTTGGTCCTCTCACCACCTTTATGACCAATACAGCAACCACTGTCGACATCAAATTGCTTACCTTATTGAATCAATATATACCCAGACACACGAATTATTCATGGAAACTCTCTCATGGAAAGCAATGCTTTCTTTTCATGTTATTTTATTTTATTTTATTGGTATTGAAGCAACTAATGCTTTTTGATACTCGACAGGCAAATAACAATTTCTTTATGAATCATTCATGCGTTTTCAATTTTAATCACTCAAACTTTCTTGCAAGATACACCAATATAAACCAAAAATTTAAAGAGAAAAAGCTATAAAGCAAACAACTTTACGTGTCCTATTGATTCCACACAAAGGGTTGATAAATGAATTGAAGGAGTAGAGAAGTGAATCTTTGACCAAACTTTTGAATAATTTTGGTCCATGAGTTTGTGTAGATTCAATAATTGAAGGCTTTTTGGTCAAGAAGACATAAAACTTTAAAGTACACAATGACCATGAGATTATTAACATTTGTGATCCTTCTTTTTCCCTAAATAAAGAGCAATTTGATTAGGTTGGAGATAAAAGGAAACTTAAGGAACTTGGATCTATGGAAGGACCAAATATATGTAGAGATGGGTAAAAATATAGGGATTTATGTAAAAAAAAAAAAACGTTTTGATTATATTATTTAATAAATTATCATTGTTGGGGGAAGATGAAACATTAGCCTTAATTAATCTTCAACCAATGCAAAATCAATTAGAATTTAAGGGTCTTTCAAATGTCATGATATTGTTGATTTGACTCTATGCTTATTTCATTGTCATGATATTAATGAATTAATACTATGATTAGTTATTCCACGAATAAAATGCTATTAGATGGTCATATAAGTTAAAAGTTAAAGAGTAACTAATTATATTCAATGCAAAAAGATGAGATTGTTTTACAAAAAAAAAAAAAAAAAAAAATTACATTGTAGCACCTCTCTTGTATATTATTTTTAAAAAAATGTTATCCACCCATACGTGATAGGAATGGATTTGATAGAATCCTATCCAAGTGAAAGATGAGGTCATAAAACGATCAATCCACCTGTTATATAGGGGTAAATTGTGATCACCCTTTTTTAGAGTGATCATATAACTTTGCTCTTTTTTTTTTTTTAGTGTTATTCCATTTTTAACCTATGACATTATTATTGGGTAAATTAAATTTCAAAGACTCATGAAGTTTTAATATATAAATTGTTATGTGGTCAAAACTTCTCTTCAATCAAATTCATAAATCATATATTTGTGAAAACAATCAATGATTAATAGGCAATACTACATTAGTCTATAGGTTGAGAAGATCTTATTCAAAAGCTATAATTAAGATACAAGTGAAGTCACTATCTATCATGATTCTCATGATCTCCTTATCATTAAATTATAGTTTTCTATTGTTTTGAAACCACTTTATACAATTTTAATAATTGCAATCAAAATGCAATCACTCTTCTACCATAATAATAATATTGTAATGACATTTATCAAATCACATAACTTTACATTTTATACGAATAATTATGCATATAATCTTAGCCTTCACTTATATTAACTTTTTACAATAGAAAGGTCTATGCAGGCCCAATCATAATTCCCCACCTTAGGAACAACTCAAACTTAAATTCATCTGATTTACTTTGTATATAGAAGCATTAATTAGCAAGTATCCGATCTACTACACCTTCTCTATTTGGCCTCTCAATTCAAGAAAGGTAATTTGCCACTTGTCCCTTTTTGTCCTTGATCTCAATGTCAATTTCATGGAGAAAGAGAATTCATCTTATAGTCTTGGTTTGATCTCTTTCTTTGCAAGTAATCACTTTGTAGTTGAATAATATGTTTACACCACAACTTTGACAAATTACTTTTGTCTTTTAATGATATATGAGTGATTTTGATATTGGTGAATGAGAATATTGATCAAGTATTGAAAAGTATAAAATTAAGGCTATTAAACAGTTGTGCATAAAGTATGTATATTTATTCATATCATATCAAATAGATGATATAAATGATATGTCACACCAACTAACTTAAATAGTTGATGAACTGTTCATTAAAGTGCACAATTTTTTTACTGGTTATCTTATTTAAAATTATTTAAGAATACACATATTGCACGACATCTCAACTTATTCCATATAGAATTTTATACTCTTACAAGTGAAATTGATGTTTGGGTAATTCCTAATAACTAAAACCCTCCATCTCAACCATATATTTGTCTCTTTTTGAAATCAAAATAAGCATGGCATATTTGCTTTCTTCCCACTTAACCTCATTATAAGGCGCTTTGAATGCAAAAACCTGCCTGTGCTTACCATTCAAACTAACACTAAGCCTAATTAGTCATAAATTCACTGATTAATTGTATGAATTATATAGATACTATACTTCAATACATGCAATCTAAACTTCTTATATACATAGCATCTCATAATTTTGGTATATGATTTAAAAGTGAGTAGCCATTTTCAAGTTGGAATTTCCACACTTAGAAAAAAAAAAAACCAATCAAGAACTCCAAATACCCTTTTAGTTTAAGTGCACAATAGAAGTTATTGAAATCTCTCATGTGCTGGCTAAAATAAACATATAAATGAATATAAGGGAAAGTCATGAATCTCTTATATTCCCAGCTAGTTCTTTCTGCCAAACTTAAATTATCACATATTTACTGAAAACTATATACTAACAGAAAACAAATTGTTAATTAACAATTAATGATTAAGTCATCTTTGTTCCTTTTCATTTTGTTAAATTGTGTGAAAGGAAGTTAGCTAGCAAGGTAGGTGGAAGAGAAAGCCTCTTAATTATAATTAATTAAGATAATTAAAGTTTTCATTTTGTTAATTAATTATAATTAAAGTATAATTACAGGAATAGAAATGGTAGATAGGGATGCACGCGGTGGTTAGCAGAATTAAAAAGAGATTGAACGGGTGTCTTTACTTTGGGGAAGGTGAGGAATGAGTAAGATGATTGGGGGTGATTAGACCCCCATTTTATTCTTGGTGCTCCACTACTTTTTTTTAATTATTTCTTACTTTTTTTTTTTTTTTCTTCTTTGACTTCTTTCTAACAATACTTCCAAATTCCTATACATTTCCTTACTTTATTCACCACAAAATAAACATATATTTGTTAGTATATACAGAGACATTATGCTTATTTTCAGCTATGCTATGCCTTTTAAAAATGGCAAAATGACTTCCCACCCAAGGTTTTCTTAAATGAGAAATTCCCAACCAAAAACATTTATTCAAATTTTACTAACATTTGTACTAAAATGACTAAAATACCTTTCAATATAAATATAAATAATATTAATATTAAAATATATTTTAATAAAAAATATTAATATTATAATAAAAATAAATTAAAAAATTAAAAATCACCATCGACTACGACAATGGTGGTCATCGTTATCTCAATCAAGTGCTTAGAAACAACTATTTAATTTTATTGATGATAGGATCTGGCCGTCTCGATAGCGAAGATGATCAAATTTGATTGCCAAAGATTTGGTGCTTAGAAATAACCACATTTGTCATTAGAAATGGCTAGAAACGATCAACTTATTTAAAATCAATCATTTTCAACCATTATTAATGGCAGAGATCAGATTTGATCACCTCTGTCAGATCTTTGATAACTGGATCTAATCGTCTTAATGTTGTCTCTACCATCAAGACGGTTAGATCTAATCGTTAATGAAATCAGGTGACTATTTTCGACCACCTGGTTAAATTAATTGTGACCACTATCATCGATGACAATGATTATGTTTTTTTAATTTTAATTTTTTTTTATAAATTTTTATGAATTATTATTATTATTTTAATATTATATTATATTGTAATTATTTTTATAAAGATAATTTTATTTTTTTATTTTTTTTATTCACAAAGATAAAAGTATCATTCTAATTAATAAATTTAATTGTTGACTTCAGTTAAGGGTGGATATTTGATTTTCTAAAAATTTTTGGACGGAAATTATCAGTTAAGGAAACCTTGAGTGGGATCATGTCGCGTTCTTTAAAAATTTATTAGAACATCATATATGCGCTTGCTTAACGTAGTATTAAACAAATTTTATTAAAAATCCCGAAAACAAACCTTTTTGTGTTTTATATTCTCAGAAAGATTAGAAAACAGTTTTAATCTTGTATCTTGAAATAATCAACTAAAACTACTAAAAAAGGTCAAACTAATATCTATAAGATTTTTGGTAGTGATTATTAATGGATTTATAGTAACACTTTTTTCAATGGCAATATATCACTTCTATTGTGGTGGATATTAGTTTTAATTGTTTGATAAAGGTAGCCAGGAGTTGCATGGTACGTATCAACTGTGTAGTTTTTATAATCTATTTTAAGTGCAATAACTATTTACCATATAAGGTTTGCCGAAATGATTTCAAATTTTCATCCGTCAATATCTTTTAATTGTAAAAGAGATGAAAGTAATTTATTAGGAACTTAAGAACTCTTAATTTTTAAATTTTAATTAAATTTAAAAATTAACCTATTAGCTTTCTTAGATAACAAAAATTGAATTTCACTCTTGGTAAAAATTATCCGAGGCTTTGTAACCTCGTTCAAATTCTACCTAGAGAGACGGTTGGTCCTCCTTCATTACAAACCCAACTCCCCTTTCTTGTTCTCGCTGCCACATCAAACACATATAGGTCATGGCAAGCTTAGTTGGGTTCTTGATGAGATTGATTCAATTGTCCAATGGCTAAGGAAGATTTGAAGAGGAACAAGAACAATGAACACAAAGGTGAGAGCAAGAAGCCAAAGACTCGAAAAGGTGAATCAAGGAAATTAATAGAGTGGTTAGGTACGGCAAGATAGTGCAAAAAAGGACAAGCATTACAAGATTTTGTGGGTTGAGGGGAGAGAATGAGGGAGGTGGAGTTGGGTTCGTGATGCAGGAGGGAAAAATTGAGACTACTCGAATTTGTTGCCGCCTATGGTGGAGATAGGATTGTCACTTGAATTTGTTGATAAATCCATGCATGGCGGTGGAGTATTTGATCTCGTAGCAGTGGACTTGGACGAAGATTGGGGTTGTTTTATGTGTTTTGTTGCTGGCTGGCAAGTTGGAAGAAGATTGGGGTTGTTTTATGTGTTTTGTTGCTGCTTGGCAAGTTTAAAAGAGTGTGGCACTCTTAGATAAATCTCATATTGATAAAATAAATATTAAATTTGTTTGCCTGTCACTTTATTTAAAGATGTTAAAATATGATTTATTAAATAGTTTGTAAATTTTTTGAACTGTGAAAATGAGTTGAGGCAGTGAATAGAAACTTTTGGGGTATTTTATCTAAAAAAAAGATTTATATTATTCACTTCACTTCTCCCTATTTTGGGTTGTTATATTTTATCGAACTCTTCGATAATTACAATTCTTGTCTCCCCAATGAAAAAGGCAAATGTGGGTTGTTGAAAGTTACTACAAGATACGTAAGTTGATAACCCAACGCCCTGATTCAGCAACTCAAAGTGAGCACGTCATGCAAAATATTACTGAATTAAAATCTCCTAATCATCTTACACCCCTTCAGTGGGTCTGACTCGAAATGATACCCCACCACTATCTTCCACGCGTTCTCCACATTTTGGATAACTCATCTTCTCTCTTAAATTTAGCCACAAATATTCTCAACTCAACTAAATTAAAATCTAAATATTTAATAATGAATTCCATCCACTTATCAAGCCGCTTTTCAGATCTAATAAACATGTTCCTCAATAATTTCATTTAAGAAGAATAAATTAAATTCGGGCCTGATTATTTGGATTGAATTTCAAGATATTCTATAAAATATTATTATTATTATTGTTATTGTTAAGACAGGACAGATCCCTGAAAATTGATATAAATAGGGGTCAAGTACCACCATTTTGATTAGGAAGCAAGCCACAGCAATCATCTTGAGCTGTTTCTTCCTCTTCCTTCAATTTCTTCTCTTTTTGTCACTCCAATTTCTTCTTCTTTTTATTCTTCACCAAAATGGAGAAGTTAAGATGTTGCAGCAGTTTCCTGGAAAACTCTAAACCTTACTTCGCCATGATCTCATTGCAATTCGGTTATGCAGGCATGAACATCATCACTAAAGTTTCATTAAACCGTGGCATGTCTCACTACGTTCTTGTGGTGTACCGGCATGCCTTTGCAACAGCAGTCATTGCTCCTTTCGCCATATTTCTCGAGAGGTTCGATTAAAAAGCTTTCGCTTTGTACAGTTTTGGTCTCCTTCATGAAACTCTAGCAAAATCTGAACTATTTCTGGTTGTTTTTTTCAATTTCAGAAAAGCGCAACCGAAGATTTCCTTCCCAGTCTTCATGCAGATTTTTTTCCTTGCCCTTCTCGGGTAACTTCATAATGCTTGCTTGATATAAACTTATACAAAACTACTATTGTATTTGATATAAATTTAACTCCATTACTTGAATTACAGGCCAGTGATTGACCAGAACTTCTACTATGCGGGTTTGAAATTTACGTCTCCGACTTTTTCATGTGCCATGAGCAACATGCTTCCTGCCATGACGTTTGTTATGGCAGTCATATTCCGGTGAGATTACAAACGTATATGCAACTAATTAAAGCAGTCTCTATCAAATCAGTTGGTCTTTCTTATAATAATCGTGTTTTCCAATGAATTAACTGTAGAATGGAGAAGCTGAATATTAAGAAAATAAGGTGTCAGGCAAAGCTTGCGGGAACTGTATTGACAGTGGCTGGGGCAATGTTGATGACCTTATACAAAGGACCCATCGTTGAACTCTTTTGGACCAAACATATTCATCCCCACAAATCTTACGCCAATACTTCCTCCACCGGAAACTCCGACCGAGAATGGTTCATCGGTTCAATTCTTCTCATCATGGCGACACTCGCCTGGGCGTCTCTCTTCGTTTTACAGGTGAGTTAGTTTTATTCGAAGTTACGGCAAAACGAAGCATCAAAACCAGAAAAAGAAAAATAATTTAACTTTTATGATTGGACAGACGAAAGCGTTGGAGACCTACAAGAACCATCAGCTGTCGCTCACAACGCTCGTCTGCTTCGTGGGCACGCTACAAGCGATCGCAGTGACATTTGTGATGGAGCACAGGCCCTCAGTGTGGCAGATTGGCTGGGACATGAACCTCCTCGCCGCAGCCTACGCTGTAATCATTCATTCTTTTGCTATCCAATTATATCTCATTTTCGAAGCACAAGTTGCTTAATCTCTTTCAATTTTAATAATCAATCGAACAGGGCATTGTGACATCAAGCATTTCGTACTATGTTCAAGGACTTGTTATAAAGAAAAGAGGTCCTGTTTTCGCCACTGCTTTCAGCCCGTTGATGATGATCATCGTCGCCATCATGGGTTCTTTCATCCTCGCAGAGAACATTTATTTAGGAGGGTAATTAATTAATAAATTTTAAACTGTTAAATACAATTTTCTGGTCCGGCCATGAGTTATATATCTCTAAATAAATTACTTGTTCTGAGTGCAGTGTGATTGGTTCATTGCTGATAGTAATAGGCCTCTACTCAGTGCTGTGGGGAAAACACAAAGAAAAGAAAGAAGAATTAATGGCCGAAGAGATTCTGGATCCTGTAAAAGGAGGACAAGTGAACGGGAATACGAATGGGAACGGGCATTCCGCTTCCATGATTGAAGATATTGAAGCAAATCAAGTTGAATTACAAAAGACAGAAGCTAATAATAACATAAAGCTCAATTCATCAGTTGCTATTAGCATGCCTGCAGTCAAAACCCACCAAGAGAAATAATTAAAAAGTTCAAGAAATCGCAGTGGCAGAGGGGGGGCTTTTTTTTTTTTCTTTTTTTAACTTTGGTTATATTTTCTCAAAGCTACATATAAATATTGTCCAGGGTCTTTGCTTTTCTTGTGTTGTTGTTGTGTTAAATTTTGGTAATCATGTAAAGTAAAAGTATTCCATGGACTTTGTACTAAAGATGAAAGAAATTCTATTGAAGAAATGAATGACTTCCAAAATCTCTTCTACAAATTTTGTTTCATCGATCTATCAATATTAATTACCTTAATGATGATCACGGGGATCTCTGTTTTGACCCTTTTTTTTTTTTTTTTTTTGCATGGGAAAAATGTATGTCGAACTACAAAGAATTTCTTGCGGTGAATTAACGTTGTCTCGGTCACCTGAATAGTAACTTTTGGAATGAGAGGTGATGCAGATTCCACTAGGAGTTTGTGATGCCGGTTGAGTGCTTTGGTTGGCTATGTTCTTGGAATCCATTTTAATTTGAATCAGATGCTGCATTCAATTGATATCAAATGAACCATAATTTTTTAGCTAATTGATAGATGATACCATAGTGAGATCCAACTGGGACACCATTGGAGGATAAAGTTCATTGTCTGCTAGCTTTATCTTTTTAATTTTCTTTCCCTTTGTTTCCCAGTATTTGGGTATATATATATTTATATGTGGTTTGCTTTATTAAGTAAAATCATTATCTCATTATCCCATTAACTATAAATACATTCTTGGGACACACAGGTATATTCTTGGAACATAAATATTGATGCTTGTTGCAATAAGCATAGCAAATCAAATGATTAAGATGCATTGCTACTAAATTCTCCCCTCCCACATATGTTGTAGCTTCATTATTAACACCCACAAATATTACAGGTTATACATTAACTCTATCAATCTACAATTGAAATTAACTCGTTCAAACTATTTAGAAAATTAGAAGCGATTTTCATTGGTGGAGCTCATGATCTAAAAGAACGCTTAGTTATATTAACTACTTGTTTGTTTCTACTTATATGGTCAAATGAATTTGATCCTAATTATACTATTATTAAAAGGGCAAATCATGAATTTATGATGTGGAATATAATTGACAAATTATTACTGAGTTTACTAAGATTTATTTCAAAAATATTTTTAGTATGATTTTTAATTGTTGTTACTATGTTGAAATCTAGAAAACTCTAGAAATTGAATTTTTAGTTGAATCAAAGTTACAGTTGTTGCACATAAAGAACTTGCTTCATAATACTACGAAGAATGATCTAGTATAAGTAATACATATTTGAGATGACAGGATGCTAGATGTTGATTGTAGGAGGACAAATTATTTTTTATTAGGAACTTATTAGTTGCATACTAGATGGATTAGATTTGAACTATGATGTAATGGTACTAAACTTACCTTCTTGAATTAACTCTAAAACAGACTCTCCAACTCTAAAAGATGCTCAATATCTACTTTCAAAAACTAGTACAACTTTTTAAGTTCCATAATTTCCATGGACTTCTAACATGGTTTCACTAAAATGGTTAATCTTGTTTAACGTTAAGATACTAGTATTCAATTTGCTCATAATCCTTTTCTAAATGTAAAACCACAATGACATAATGACTAAAAATTTTGATCAAGTGGAGAGCATGGCAACTTCAACTTTTGGAGCATCTAGAGGTATTTAATCATTATATAGACAACCTAGTGATGTCATGACGAACATACATGTCAAGGATGAGGTTCTCACCTTGTGAATCAAAAATTTAGTTATGACCCATAATGTAATAGAATTAAATAAAGGAAAAGGAAGAGGTATTAGAAAAGGAAAAGTGATATGTCAAGCTTTTGGAAAACCTAGACATATGGTTCTTCAATGATATAATAGGTTCAACAAACTCAGAGATGATCTCAAAATTTGTAGTCTATAATGTTGTTCTCAAATAAATGTCAAAAAACAAATAATTGTAACAATAAGGAATTGAGTTTAAGGGGAGATGTCGAGAAGAAAATCAGAGAGGACTTGAAGTACTTAGTCATAGTTAGTATTGAACAAATAAGGCATGAAGCAGTTGATCATAGTTAATCTTGAACAAATAAGAGCCAAAACAGTTAATCTTGAACAAAGAAAAGTTAAAATAGTTAATTGTAGTTTGTAGCATGGATAATTTTATCAACAATGAGTTTTCTTTAATTTATAATACAAATAACTTTGTCAATAGTGAATAATTGTATGCTAATTATGTAGAAAATCATCTATTCAATGTAATGATTACATATAGTTAAAATTATATTAAAGTGATTTCTTGAAATTATTAATTTGATTTTCCTTGATCTCTTATATATAGTTTCTTTTATTTTAATTTTTTCTTTAACCATTTTTGTGAGTATGAGTTTTATGTATATAATGCTGCAGGTTGGACACAAAATAATCAATAAAACGGGAATTCCTTCTTTCTCCAAATTTACAACTTCCTCAACTCATGTTGTATATAAATAGCAATTGTGATATTGCTCTTTAACGAATAAAAATTTTAAAGTTTTTCTTTGTTTTAGTTTTCTCAAAATTCTCATTCTCACTTGAGCCATCACATACGTAATAAGTTTTGAATTTATATCAATTTTAAAATAAAATTGTATAAAATTTGACCTTAAGCTACAGCTTGAGGCAGTTAAATTCGCCTACTAGAGAGCTGGAATCATCGCTAATATTATTAGTAAATTTGAAAAAAAAAAAAATCAATCAAATTTTCTCACATCAAAATTATAGAATCTTTCCTTTTAATATTTCTTGACGTATATATGCATGAGCATCTCCCCAAACTCTGACTTTTCCAAAATCTTTTAGCTTTTAGCATCCTATACATGTAAATGCTGCTTTATCCTCATTCTCCAACGTCATCTTCTAATTCCTCAAGCCTAATTAAGTTCTAGATCCCTTTTTCCAGGTTCATTTTTCTTTTCTTTTTTTCTTTTTTCTTTTTTTATGTTTTTCATACCCATGTATATATTTAGATATGTTTTACTAGAGATTAAAGATTTGTTTTCTAATAAAAGTTAAACTATAATAAAGTTCCCCTGAGCCCTAATACCCTTCAATTTGTTTTAATTTCATATGTAAGGATTATGAACTTTCCTAGAAGACCTTTGACATATCAATAAATACCTCCATAATCTTATTTTAGCCCATTATTCTATTGTTAATTATTTTTTAATAATATGTGGTAAGAATATAAATTATATTCCCCCGCAATATCTAGATCGAATTAGCAGCCAAAATCTAAATCGAATCAGTAGAGCCATGCATAATCCTCCAAATATTTGCTTTTCAGCAATATTAATCTGTATATATAATAAAAGGATCAGTTGTCTTGCCGACAAAATATTTTTAATAAAGTAAATTCCTATTCATATTCCCATAAGCACAGTACCAAGGTATCTGGACTTATATATATACATCATCAAATTAATAGTTAATTTTTGTGGAACATGATGGTGGATTACATTCAATATTTCCTGCTCCCATGCAGCATATTTTGAGTGGCCTAGTGGTGCTTTTGTTATCAAACTGAAGCTCAATACCTAACATTGCTTCACTCCACAAGATTATTTGTCACCAAGACAAAAATAGTATAAATATTACGAAAACTCAAACATAATTTTTTTTTCAAAAGATTAATAATATAATCATAAGAGTAGCTATCATGTCATATTAAAAACTTTTTTATCGTTATTATTTTTTCACATATCTCATACATAATCATTATATATAATAAAGATGAAAATATCCTACAATTTCTATCTTCATTGTCAATACTAATTATCCAATAATATCTAATACAATTAAAGCTAAATCTAGAAGCATGCACAAATGACCTTAAATAAATTTTATGTCTAAAGAATATTGTAGAATCATATTCATTTTGTCGGTGGCCCTTCAATATATATACACAATATTCCTTTTATCATTCCACATATTAGGAAGACTTTGAAAGCAAACAGAATACATTTCTCATACTCTTAGATTCTTGAAGCTTTATAAGTCGTTCAGATTTTCTTTTAGCCGCTTGTTCTCTTAGAAAAATCAATTAAAGAGAGCCAAAAAAATAAAAAGATTTTGCATGGCATAAGATTATCAACTTTATTGATCTTAATTTCTTAGTTCATTGAACATCTTCTTGATTTTCTCTCTTCTTTCCTTGCTTTTTTTTTTTTTTTTTAAATTTAAACCAAATTGATTTAACTAGGGCAAAAAAATAATAAAATAAAAGAGATATATGTACATAACAAATTCAACTTGATGAGATTCAGTAGACTCTAGTATATTGGAGCATATATGATGAGTATGAGAACACCGCGGAGGTGTAAATAGAACTGATTCAGAAGGATCAATAAGGGTAGCTGTTTTTAATGTTATTATATTACATTCATATTGAACCTTTTAGTTTTTTTTTTTTCAAAGGAATATTTCATTATTTAAATCGGATTATTATCTCTTTCGCTTCCAGTCAGAAACCACCTTTTCAAATCTCATTTTTTAGTTGTTTAATATATATCAATCAACGTTTTTTGGTTTGAAGAAGTATCCTTACAAGAGATTAAACAAGTTCATTACATAATATAAATGTCCAATTATTTATAATCAAACACAAAGAAATCATGTAATGACAGAAATTTTGTCAAAAAAATATAAAAATTTATGGAAATTTTCTTTAAGCTCCCTGTTTAATGCAATCAACTAATGACAAAGTAAGTGTGTGTGTGTATAAATTTTTAACGTAACATTTTCTCATCAATGGATCATATTACGTTAAATACAAACGGGACTTTCTCAAATCTCTATTATATAGTGAATTTATTTAGCCGTAATCTATATAAAATCATGTTTCATACGTATTATTAAAAACCTAATATTTTACTGGCTAGTTATAAGTTTCAATCCTTTATAAAGAAGTTTTTGTTTATATAATAAACCTTGTGTCCATGAACCGATGAATAAAAGCAATTAATTAAGATAATGATATAATTAAGTGATTATGTAACAAACGATTCTTCGCATATTTAATTAGGTATAAAAAATTCTAAACTCAAGGGGAAGGATCCCATTGTTACACTTAGTGGGTACAAAATTCTTAAACGTAGCTACCAGTTTTAATTTTATTATAATGGTTAGATAATGTTTAATTAATGATACCCTTAATTATGCTTTAATTCAATTGATTTCGTGGACGTTTCCAACAAGTAGATAGATGATGATGATTCTCTGATTTTTAAATAAATAAATGTATTAGAAGAAGATAATTAATGTCATGTTCTAATAATTGAAGAATAAAATATGGATGCTGGTGAATGACTCCATTATTTTACTGCCTGTTTGTGGAATCTGAATCTGCTTTAAATTATCGGAATCTATATATTAAAAATTAAACTATCTAATTAATTATTAAAATAAAATTAGTGGCGTCTGACCTAGCCCACTCACTCAAAACAAATGGATTTTTGTTGGCAACAATTTTAATGATCTGAAAATGACTTGGTGATTTCATCTCGTCTTCTTTTGGAAATTTCAATTTATTATAATTTGCATGATTTGAATTTGAATTGTAATTTATTTATTTTATGTACATCACAAGGCATTTCGCCACATTTCTTGTTAAAGAAAAAGAGAAAATAAAAGAAACTATTGGTTCTTCATTTATTGGAGACATTGATTGAGCCATTTAATTCAAGATTTGGCTCAGCTTTGGGGAGATCATTTTTTAAATTTAAGATTCTTGAACAATCTTAACAAGATCAATTTGTGCACACTGCACATCCATTAATGCAAATGTAAATTGTGTAACTTGTAAGCAAAATTCAGATTTCAATTGAGTTAAATGAATTGGGTCCAATTGGATCTCTTCTGGGAGGTTATTTGAGCAAAATTAAATTATACTGATTACGATTATAGGAAAAAAATATTGTGTTAATCTTGATTATTATGGGTTTATGTCTGAGAATTTGAGTTTTAGGGTTTTAGATTGAAACTTGTTTGTGATAAATGAAGTTTAACATGTTATTTTAGTGGATTGAACAAGATTTGAAGTTGAATAAGTTGATTTTACCCAAAAAAAAAAGCAAGGTTTAGTGTTGCATCTTTGGTTGGTTAGCATTGTTTTTCTTCCAATCTCCTCTTCCTCCATTTTAATCTCCCCTCCCACTTGGCTCTCGCATGTCCTTAAGTTCATGGTTGCCAATGAAAATCCAAAAAAATTTACCTACAACTGCATAGAAATATACAAAGAAAACGAAGAATAAAAGACAATCAAATGAACATATATGAATTTTGTTGCAGGAGATGAGTTTTGTTCCCTCTTTGACAACTCAAAGCAGAAGATTATAATATTAGTGTTTTATGCAATGATTAGAAAGGAAAGAGTAAAACAAACCAACTCGAACGGAGGAGAACAACGGAGGTGACAATGGTGAAGACTCAAACAACCTATACTTACGTCGTGGAAAATCTGATTTCTTCTTTCTCTTTCTCAAACTACCATCTCTGGAGGCTTCATTATTTTTTCCACTAATAATCTCAGTGTCATTGCTGATCTCTAATCACTTTCCACCTCCACCACTACTACTCTTTCACCATCCGACCGACTACCACAACCTCCACCAGACCTCACCTGCCTCCATTATCTAAACATAATTTATTGTTAGTTTCTTGTAGCTGTTCCTTTCTTATATGGTATTTTATGATCTAGAGTCTCTGAATTACAAACTAAGTTTTTTGTCTCGTGATCTTAAGTCAAGGCTCTGATAGTGCTTGATTATTCATGGATTTAGTGACCACAGGTGACAATGTGATTGTGAATATGTGGGATACAATTGGTCATAGCCCAAAGGTGCTTGATTATTTGGACATCAATGTGAGGACAATAAATTTAATAATAAACAGTGGCTACGTCCCACCTTCCTTTTAAACTTATATACTCCAGAAGTCGACCAAACAAAAAGCCAGAAAATAAAAACACTAGAATTATTGGTTTACTTCATTACATGCCATGAAAAATTAGGTAAATTAACTTTGTTGATCAAACCATGGCAGCAAGAGTTGGCCTGTAACATGCTGCCAATGAGCTTTTGAGAATCGACATGAATATGACTGATACATTACAGTTATAATGAGAATTTCACACCTTCATCATCAGCTGAAGTGCCCTTGAAGATTGCAAGCTTTCCCTTATGTTCCAGTAGTTTTAAAGCTCGCATCAGTAGTGTGCGATCCATCCCATGAAGTTCTGAGGTACATGAAGAAAGGGAGAGAGAGAGAGAGAGATTAACCAATATGCACACACATTCTCAGACGCAAAACAAATGAATTCCCATTTTCTGTTAAATTATGACTATAACTGCATTGAGTTTGTAGTTGAGAAAGAAAGAGATAGCAATGAAATAGTGAAGGCAGTTAGTTAACCTGTCCCTCGAGATTCAATTCCTGTTCGTATTTCTTCCACTGTTGTAACAGAATCCTCTAACCCATTGTCTTTTGCCTAGTCAATCATGTAAGAATATCAGAAATAACTACCAAAGATTCTGGTAACAAGGGGAAAAGCTTTTATCAAAATCACATACTACTCACAAAGCTTAAAATAATATCGGCCCAATCCTGAATCCGATGCCAGAGGATAAGGCATTTTCTACGTCCTTTATCCAACCATTCTGCTCGTCCTGTTAAAGAGAATGCCAATTAATAAATTATGTGCTCAATGCCTAGAATTTAAATCAAGTATTTAGATTGCCTAAATCGAGTTTTTAGATTGCCTAAAATATATAGAGGGAAAAAGAAAATTCCAACCAGAAAAGACCAGAACAAACCTTCTGAAACTAAAGCTGACAGAAACACTTCTCTAGCTTCATTACTAAGAGATCCTGCATGATATAATCAAAGAGTATAATGGCGTGTCAGCAGAGATGAGAAACATATAGAAGAAAGGGACAAATTGTAAACAATCATATAGCACAAAGATGGTCGTGTGATAAAAGCAAAGCAACAATATTGTCAGTTAAGGGTGGATTCAAGCCAAGCCAGCTCAGGTTTAAATCCATGTTCATTTCAAACAAGTCAAAATCAACTTGGAACTCAACAGCTTGGTTTGTTTGCCCATTTGACAGTACTGCTCATCCAACCAACAACATTGTTCATCTTGCCAGTAGCTCTCCAGCAATACTGTACACCACTCAATGAAACTTGCATTGAGCATTATGGATTCGAGCCAAGCTCGAACCAGCCCTTCTTTGAGTTTGGTTTGGCTCAAATCCACCCCAACTATCAATATTCTGACGTATGGTGACTCAATTGCTATTGTAATTTAATTTAATTTTGGCTTATTTTCACTAGCTAGTAAATATTTATTTCCATGCCATTAATAATATGAACCTTCATGGCCTACAAAAGCAAGGCAATCCATTGCTATACTAGCTTAGCCAATTATCAGTGAACAAAGTGGGAAAACTTATTATTGACAAACCTTTGCATTCACAAAGGTCTACCAACTATAGAAGTACACGAATTTTTTAACTATAATACCATCTATTACCTCACTCCTCCAAATATTCACAGGTACTGGAACAACATGTATACAGTAGGCTTACATTAGTGTAACATTTTTGCATGTAAATAGTAGTTTCAAAAGCTTGGGTTTGTTTTGTTTTTGTGATCCCTCGCTTTCGATTGCGGGCGAGCTTTTTCGCTGCACTTAGGCTATCTCGGGTTTGCCCATTGTTTTTTTGTTTATAAATCGTTCAATTACCCAAAAAAAAAAAAAAAACATGTATACAATAGTACCCCAAGGTTAGTCTAAGTAGTAAAGAAAGTGATTTGCTTTCTAACAAGTTGGGGTTCAAATGAGAGGAAAGAGAGAGAAAATGAGAGGAAAGATAGAGAAAATGAGATGAATAAGCAGAGAGAGGTTAAGAAAAGGAGTGACACAGGAAATGAGTTAAAAGAACAGAAAGGAGGAAGAAGAAATATAAATTAAAAAATGAGAGAGCACAGGGGAAAAGTTTCATTGCATATTTTTAAATGTTAATGACTCTCACATATATGAAATCAAAGCCTTCAATAGAATTTTACAGAACTTATATGAGAAAAACCTCAAGATCCTATTTTCCATAATAGGAAAGATATTAAAGCCAAGACCTTTAAATAAAATATCAAACTGATAGAAAGAAGAAAAATCACATCAATCTTCATAGTATAACCTAATATTACAATAGAAACGAAAATAAACTTTAAGGCTTGATCCATTCATGCTAAATCTCACATCAAATGGGA
This sequence comes from Anacardium occidentale, assembly GCA_026122585.1. Taxonomy (NCBI): domain Eukaryota; kingdom Viridiplantae; phylum Streptophyta; class Magnoliopsida; order Sapindales; family Anacardiaceae; genus Anacardium; species Anacardium occidentale. Next base: position 379,258 of record JAJEJH010000070.1, on the reverse strand, counting down.
TTTTCCAAATTGTAAATATAATGGGGCTGCCCCATTTTATTAGCAAATGACATTGATTCACTAAATAGAAATTCAAGGTGAAAGATATCTTTAGTGCAGGCCAAAAACCAAAAATCATTCTACTTCCATGCAATTTCATGAAAGATAGCATAACTACTTTCCTCTAAGCAATAATAACTTCAATTAAGGAGAACCCCATCAACACTGGAGAATATATTGTAGCATATTGAACCTCCGGCTCCAGATTTTATATACAGTATAATGCAGTGTAAGTATACAGTGGTATCTTTATCTTGGGAATTCCAAAACTTGACACCTTACAAACTACAGATAGGTTAACCCAATCACTAAGGTCATCCACCAGATGTTGCAGTTGACACACAGAAATGGAGATGAACATCATAACAAGAAGATGTGTGAAAATGGATAGCGCGTTAGAACCAACGGTAATTACCTCATCGGCACACAGAATGACAGGATATCAAAATGACATTCTAAATAAATGATCATGAAATAATCACTCGGAAATTATTCCATACATGATCAAAGGGGATTCAAATAATGAATACAAATAATGTGAAAAAAAAGCATTAAACACAAATGCACAGATTAAAATAAAAATAAAATAAGTCAGGTTAAGAGACAAACCTACCTGTAAGAAAACTGTAATCAAGATTATAGAAGGCACCTTGAAATGTGCTGAGAAAGGAGCCCACAAAATTTATAATTAAAGAGTTTCTGATTCTTATATTCTATGCAACTTCGCAAGTCTAGATGCATGTGAAAGCCATAAATACTCCTTCCAATGACTTCAAATCTATCCTATTCCATTCAAAATCCTTCTCTTCAAGCCTAAAATAAAATAATTTGCAGTCTCACACATTAATAATCGATGTTTAGATCATATACCACCAATTTCTACATATCATACCAACTCCAAAGCATAAATAACTAGCCAAGAAAAAATCATTCTTATACAGCTTCATCAGGCCTTGGAACAATGCTTTTACAAACTAATAATTGCTACCTCATATGCAATCTCCCTCCATGTCGCATATAAGGAAAAAGTGAAAGGGGAAGATGCAAACAGTAGCATTGCAAATAGCTAATGACTGAAGAGATTACCTTAAATTTATCGAATGAAAATGAAATATTCTGTTTAAAATGTGGTGGAATCCATAAATAATGTTAATGCAATGCTATATAATAAGCAGCTCCTCCTCTCTCCACACTCAATAGTCCTTTATAACAGCATGCCGGCTGTCAAGTAAGGGTACCTTCCAAGTGCAGCATGAATGCAAAAGCTTTAATCCTATAACTGTCTCTGAAGACTATTAGAATCTCCCATAGTGAATTGAAACAAGTGTCACAAAGAGTTTGAAAGATTCAATCAAAAATTTAATAACTAAATTGAACCTAATGACAACATGGGTCTTACTTTCAATCACAGGATTTGAGAAGAGTGGAAATTCTTCTTCCAGTCCAATCACAAAAATTTTTTGAGTTTTACAGTAATCAAGAAGAAGTTCCTTCCAAAGCTGTACTTGTTTCTCTCGAGTGTCTCTAACTGGCTGTAAACTAAAAACAAACAACAAAAACACATGTTAAAATGAGCATGAATCATCCCAATGTGAAATAAGAATTGAGAGGGTAACTTGAATGGGCAAAAAGAATCAGGAAAAACAAAAACAAAAATATTTTAAAAGAAAAATATAACTTCAGTAGGCAAATAAAAAAAATGGCTATCAAAATGAAAACTACTTTTCCTGTGAAATGCAAATGCTAAGGTGCTTAGCACCATTTCCTCATAGATATACCCAGAACTTCAGTTAAATATTGTCTAACAATTTAATCAGATTCTTATAAAGGGAACATTTGAGAACATTTGATCAAATGTCAAACGGTAAGCTTGTCTATTACACAAGCAATAAGGATATCAATAATGAGAATGAAACTTATTGATAGACAATCAAAATTCCATTATGATACAACTTGCTTCTAAAGTTTAAAGCGATTGATCCAAACTAATTTGTGAAATTAATATGGTTGGTACCTTACAGGTTAGTTGCTAAAATCATATCACTCAAATAAAAGTGATTCCTAATAATTTAATCCACATTAATAAATAATTAAAAGATCGAGATCAGTTATTAATATTGCTCACATACACTAGAAATTCCTATTTGTATTTAACAATGTCTGAATATTCAGCAACCAAAGAGTAAAATGCTACTTCTTTAGTGTCACATAAATCTAGCAAGAGCATACGTAAAGTAGGGAGGATAATTGAAGAAAGCTGGAAGCTTGAAATCACCCAATTTCTGCATCTCTCTATAACTGCACACCTGGAACCAACAAAATATTGTTAAACTGAAAAAAAAAAATTGAACCAATAAATTCACTAGGAAAAAGACTTAAAATTGAATTAATGACCTTATAAGGAAAATGACTTAATTACTGTTACAAAATCTCTTGTAGAAAAAATAAAATAAAATTATGATCACACAACTTCGCCTTGAACTAAAATTAGAATGCTTCAGTTGAAAGAGGTATAATTCTTTAACCCATCAAAATCTGAAATTTCTAGTTTCATTAGAAGTTACATCAACCTAATTTTTTTTGTTGCTCAAATTCATACATTATAATGACAGGATGTCAGAAATCAATAATTTAAAAAAAAAAAAAACAGAAATTCTTCAAACTTCAATTGAACTAAATCTGTGCAACCGCAAAGATTTTCATCATCAGAACAAAAACCCAACATCAATAATGCGACAAACTCATACCCCAATAAAAAACAAGTTAAAAAAAGAAGGAAAATAACGAAGAAGAAGAAAACTCATAATCATTAATATCTACCCGATCAGGTAAGCCCCTTCGCTGTGTGGTATAGCAGAGACAATACGACAATATAAACCTGTAGCGGTGGTGATGAGATGGAGAAGACAGGATGGGTTTTATGGATTGAAATCGAGACGGGCGATGGAGTATAAAGTGATTCTTTTCATTTCCGTTTATAATATGTAAGTTAAGCAGTGCCAATACGGTGTCCTTGACTTAAAATTAGTTATCAGTTGATGGAAATAAATAGTTTATTTGATTTTTTTTTTTTTAAATATAAAATAAAGCATATTAACCTTCTCATTAGGATTAAGTTTAAATAATTATTTTTTAATTTTATCAATTATAATAATATTATTTTTTATATATCAAATTTACCTATAAAATATAAAAATATATATTAGTATTATATTTTATATGCTAATTTTATCTTTCAAAATATAAAAACAAAAATTTTATTCGAAAAATTAATTGAAATTTTGAAAATTATGTATAAAAAAACTTAAATAATAATTTTAATAAGTTTCAAAATTTCTCAAATCGTGTGGTATACAAACCTAAAAAATTAAAAAAAGTAGTAGATTCCCCCATCACATATACTCAAAACCTTTCAAAATTTGTAAAATCCCCCTCATATAACCTAGTTCATGCACTATTGTATGATGTTGCATGATTCAGCCATTGATCAAAACATAATTTATAGAACTATTATTCAATAGCTATCGACAATCTCAAGTGTGTAAAAATCGTTAGCTTTAGTCACCAAAATCTAGCAAAATCGTGCAATTAAGACCAAATCTAATCGTTAATCCAATCAAGTGCCTATTTCCAATTACTTTGTTAGGTTTTCATTATCAATGACAGTGACCACTATTTTAAGATTATTTATTTTTAATTTTATTACAAATTTTAATTAATTAATTATTATTATTTTAATATTATATTAATAATATTTTTAAATTTTAAATTTCTTTATAAATTTAATTTAATTATTTTTTATTTAAAAAGACAAAAAATACTATTTGACTAATTAAATTTATCGATTGACCTTTAAATTAATTGTTAACTTTAGTGAAATAGTAGATATTTAATTTTTCTTAAATTTTTAGATAATATTTTGTCATTTAAAGAAACTTTAAGTGGGAATAAGCAGTTTGGCCATCATAAAATTGAAAAATATGATTATTTAAGTTTAATCTTAATATGGTTTAATTAATTTGTTTTAATAATATAAAATAATATATTATTTTTTTCTCATTTTTTTAACCTTAAATGATTTTTATTATATATAATTTTTGTATTAATGAATGGAAATTACTTATTCCTTAGACTACCTGGCAATTTATGCATAAATATTGTATATTTTATAAAAAAAAAAAGGTCAAATCTTTCTATTCCCACCCAAAGTTTTCTCAATTGCCAAATTCTCACATAAAAATTTAAAAAAAACAAATTTTCACTCGTTGACCAAAATCAACTATTAAATTTAATTAAATTTAACAATTAACTATAAAATTTAACTGGTCAAAAAGATATTTTTGTTTTTTTGAAATCAAATTAAAAAATAATAAAATTGATTTAAAAAAATTATTAAAATATAATGTAAATATAATATTAAAATAATAACAAAAATTAAAAATTAATAAAAATTTCAAGTATTAAAATGAAATTTTAAGAAATAAAAAAAAAAAAAAACCATCACTGTCAATAAAGGTAGTCGCCATTAACCTAACTAAGTGACTAAAAACAATTACTTAGTTTCATTAGCAGTCAGATTTGATCGCTTCAACAGTAAAGACAATTAGATTTAGTTATCAAAGATTTGATAATAATAATCAAATTTGATCATCTCTATTAGTAGAGATGGTTAGAAAAAGTCAATTTCAATAACTACTTAGTTAGGTTAATAGTAACTATCGTCGTTGGTATTGGTAGTGGTAGTGGTTGTCTTTTTAAATTTTTAATTAATTTTTGTAATTTTTAAATATATGATTATTATAATATTAATATTATTTTATATTATAATTTATTTTAATATTAATATTATTTATTTTTTATTGAAGGTTATTTTAGTTAATTCAATAAAAATATTTTTAAAATTTGAAAGAATTTGGCTAAGGGGAGGGCATTTGGCTTTTTAAAAGTTTATGGGAAACCCTTGGGCGGGAATGAGTAGTTTAGCCCAAAAAACCTTTTTTAATTAGAATTGAAAATTTTCATCATTTTAATAGAAAATCTGAAAAAATTAGTTCAGACAGCTTTAATGAAGGTCGTAACGTCCTTCCGCATTTATGAGCTCTCCCGTGAGATGGGTGACCGGAGCCCTTTGTGTCATGTCATGTTGGTGAAGAGATGAGCCGACCTGCGTTACCCCTGATCCCACTGCAAGCCTACGTGGGACGCACCTTTCACCATTATTAATTTTTACAGCCTTCATGATCATGACACAAGACAAGCCAAGCCAGCTATGTATCCGTCCACCCTCACCCACTTCTTTATACGCAAAACAAAATAAAAACAAAAAGTCAATACCCAACTCATTACCCAAATGAAACTCTAACTTAATACAACAATGAGTTCTTCTTCGATTTTGTTGAAGGATTATGCTAAGTGGGAGCTCAACGCCTTTCTTTGGATATCTCTTATCACAATCACTTTCCTTCTGTTGAAAAAAGTTATCATATTGTTCACTCTTTGGTTCCAGGCTAAGTCCATTCCGGGTCCGCCTTCTTCTTCCTTTTATGGCCATACCCATCTCCTCTCTCGTTGGACTCTCACGGGTGAGTGTGATTTTGGATGATTTTCAAGGTGTTTTTGAAGTGGGGTTTATGGTTTTTATTTTAAGCAGAGGTTTTGTCACAATCCCATACTTGATTTGGAACTGTGTTTGGATGATTTGGGTTTTCTTAAAGAGCCTTCTTAATAGTTTTTCTTTTCTTTCACAGAGGTTTTGTCACAATCGCATGATAAGTATGGATCGGTTGTCAAGCTTTGGTTGGGTCCAACTAAATTGTTGGTGTCTATTAAAGAGCCTGCGCTTATCAAAGAGATGCTTTTGAAGGCTGAGGATAAATTGCCTTTGACTGGAAGGGCATTTAGTTTGGCCTTTGGACAGTCCAGCCTCTTCGCTTCCTCTTTTGATAAGGTGGATGATCTATGGATATAACTGTTTATTGAGATAGTTAAGGGGTTGATTTTGTTTGATTGCAGGCTAAGCTGTTGATTTGATGTATAAACTTGTTGGAATTATACATTCTGATAATTCAAGGCATAAGTTATCATAAGATTTTTTTCCGTCAAAATTAAGTTAAAGAAAGCTTCTGAAAAGGCTCATTTGATGAACAAGCTGTCAAAATTTTAGAGGTCTTGATTGCTTATAGTGAATATAGAGTGCGCAATAAAAAAACATATTGGGTTAATGATATAGTTGTTGCCAGATTTTTGGCATGTTCGGGATATTCCAATTTCATAACTTTAAATCGTCAATTTATAAATTCATATCATTATTTTAGCATGCAGTGATGGTTACTCGGATTATTTAATGGGATTACTCTTAAATTCTTGAGTGTTTGACCATTTTAATATTAAAAGCATGTTGTTTTCTCTGTACTAATGAATGATTTTTTGTTTGCTTTAACTATTTGTAGGTGCAAAAGAGACGAGAATCATTAGCGTCGGAGTTGAATCGAAGATTGCTTGAGACAAAAAATGTAATTCCTACAAGGGTTGTGGACTCTGTCATGGATAGAGTACATGGGATCATGGTCAAAGGAAGTAGTGATTGTAAAGTGGTTTCTCAACATATTGCCTTTACCATGTTGGGAGCCACAATTTTTGGAGATGCTTTTTTGGCTTGGTCCAAGGCAACTGTATATGAGGAGCTTCTCATGAAAGTTGCTAAGGATGCCTGCTTTTGGGCCTCTTATAGAGTTACTCCCTTCTGGAAACGTGGTTTTTGGAGGTATCAGCATATCTGCACAAGATTGAAATGCTTAACTCATGATATTGTTGAACAATGCCGCCAAAACTGCAAGCTAATTTGCCATTTGGGTCAGAGCTCCAATAATGAAACCTTAAATACTGGAATGGAAACAGCATCAGGTGGACCATCTGGTTCTAATGTTCCTGTACCTGATAACTTATTCTCACAAGAGCTTATTGGGACCCTTAATGTCAGAGAAGAAGCATGTGGGAATCTTATGGGTGTGATGTTTCATGGATACTTAACCATGCAAGGTTTGATAGGCAATGTCCTTGCAAGGCTTGCTACACATCAGGAGATACAAGACAAGGTAGTCATCAAACTTCCCCTTCTAGATAGAATGTTGCACTATATTCATAGTGTCAGAACTGAAAACAGTCATATTTAAATTTATAATGGTCTCAATTAAGTGTAACTTCAAGCATATAAGTTCTTGAACCCTATATTTTGCAGAACTTGATTTGTTTATTAGTGCCACTGATCCTTCCTGAATTTTCTTAGGGGCTAATAGCATCCATCTAGATACTGCATTCATTTCTTATGGATCTTGGTCCACTTTGTTTTTTGATTTACATCTGTTGCATGGTTCCTGCTGATTGTCTTAATTTTCCATATACAATCTCTGCTATGAAGGTGATTGTCCAGTAATATGCGTTTAGGTGATCAATATTGAATTGCCTTTCTTTTCCGTATTTTCATTTGAGTTCTTATCCCTTTATTCTGTTTCATTTTAGACTCCCTGTGTTTGTGTTTTATTATATATTAAAAACTATACATTTGGAATTAAAAGTACCCAGTAAAGGGGAGATTCTAGCTTGATAATAGCACGTGCACAACTAATACCCGCAATTTAATGACTATACTAGAACTATTATATAAGTTTTCTGTTTCTTATTAAAAACAATATAATTTTTTAATGACTATACAGAATATAGTCTGGAACATGAATATAGTCTATCACTACAGAATATGTAGTCTATCAATATGAGTTTTCTGTTTCTTGGACAAGCTTGGTGCTTAAATTACTCCTGGACTGGATTACTCATAAAAAATCTCATGTACATAGTAGTTCTTCTGGAACATGAAAATAAGATCAGCTCTTTGCATGCTGTTTACAGAAATTTGTTGCTGGTTGTCTGACTCGTGTATGTTGGCAGAGGTTTTGGTTACATAACGTATTGAATTTACATGTTATTCTAAATCATGATTTGATTGTGATTGCAATTTTTAAGCTTAAATTCAATTGCCATTACCTTTTGAAGACATTCCTTCATATTGGGGCTCTTCGATTGTATTTTATGCTTCTTGTTTAAAATGACATTTTTTTTTTGACAGTTATACAAGGAGATAATTATGGCACAAAAGGGGTCTTTGAAGCAAGAACAACCAAGTGTTGATAAGATGCTCTTATTATTGGCAACTGTTTATGAATCTGCTCGTCTTCTGCCTGCTGGACCTTTGTTACAGAGATGCTCTCTGAAACATGGTGAGGCATTGCTTACTTCTCTGGTGGTTGCATAATTTGGAACTTTATACCCAATTCTGTTTTCTATTCGGAGTCATATTTTCTGCAATTTGATGCACAGATGTGAACTTGGATAATTATTTTGCAAATGAAACATAGGATTTTTTTTTTTTTTTAACCTATAGGATGCAAAAACTTGATTCTTATGAAAAAGACTACAATTTAGGCTGGAGGTAGATTGACCAGGCTGCAACGTCCTACAGGCTTGTTGATTTTCATCCTATTTGGCTAGTGAAATATTTAAATAGAAATCAACATTATTCATTGTGTGTGGTCAACATGTCTGTACTGTAATTTTCTATACGTCAACAGCCCTCCTAGTTTTCCATTGTGAAATATAATGACATCTGCAATTCTTTTGTTATAGACATCCATAAAGATGCCTGCTTAAGCCTTTTGTCTCACCACATGCACACAAAACCTCTAGGACTAGGGATAGGGCTGGATTTGAATCGAACCAAACGCAAACATGTATATGTTTGTTTTCAGGTTTGTTCATTATGATTTGGCTTGTCTTCACTGAATTTTTTTATAGTAAAATTCGGATTTGTATTCGGTTCATATAATTTGATTTGCATTCGGTTCGTATTTATATTCGATTCGTAAGTTTGTATTTATATTTTATTAAAAATTATAATTAAAAAAATATAATTAAAAAAATTTTTAACTTAAGTTTGGATTGATGTTCGTATTCGGTTTATATAATTCATGTTCAGGTTTGTGTTCGTAGATTTTAAACTACAGTTCTGGTTTATGTTCACAGATTTTTAAACCATAGTTCGGGTTCGGATTCGTACAATTCATTTCGGGTTTGTTCGAATCAAACTTAAAAACGAATTCGAATATATTCGGTTCAAATCCAGACCCAACTAGGGAGATACAAAAGTCTATTCCAATCTGTAATAGCTTGATGTCTTAAAAAGATGATACCAAAACTTTGAGGCTCAAGGAAATGAGAGAAAAATAATTAATTGTTTACTCCACTGGTCCAGATTATGTACCTGATGCTCTGTAAACTCGTTTTGAAACTGAATTTGCTGTTTCCTTATCTATTCCTTCAATTGTTTGGAAAATTATTTTTGAAAAGACCTACAATTTTTGTTTTGTTCAGTGGTGTGTACATTTTGTGTGTTTATTCAGAGGTGCTTTTTAGTCAAACGAAGGAAAAGTGTCCAGATTGCAAGGGTGTTAAATGTTTTGTTTTTCAAATCTTTGAAGGTTGCATGTTTTGAGCATGGGAAAAAGCGTTAAATGAGCTAGTCTTTAGTTCTAATTTAGGATAGAAATATTAGAAATGTTATTTCACTAACTTCTTCTTTTCAATGGAGCCTTTTAGGAGATTTTTGCTTCAATATATCCATTATCATTTTATGATTTGTTTTTCCTAGTTAGTTTGCTATAAATGGGGTTGTTAGCTTTCATCTTTAGGAATATGTTTTAAGTTATATTATCACTTAATATGTAAAAATTATATTCTCGTTGATTCAAGAACTCTTTCTCATGGATTCAAGTTATTGTCTTGTGGATTTGGTTCATCTGCTAGAACTTGGGTCTCCATATTTTGAAGCTTCAAGTGGTCAAAAGTCAAAGAGTTTATCTTTCTATTCAATCATGAATAAACTTTATAGATTAGCTTCCTGCCATGTAAGCTTAGCATATTAAACTTAGATTTATCTGTTCGGAGGGTACCTGATACAGTTTTTAATCAATCTTTGGATTCTTACGGCAAATATCCAATTATTTCTCTTTTTGTCTTTGTTTCCTTAAATCTCTCAGATTTGTCTGAATCACCTGTTTCACACTTTTGTCTTAGTCTACAAATGTGACCATATTGCTTTGCTTCATTGTTGCTTATGCTAACATCTTAACAACTTTAATTGTGTAACCGACTTTCTTTTTTTCCCCGTCTCCCCCTTCTCTTTACACCAAGATTTGAATCTTAAAAATGGTGTGACCATTCCAACTGGAGCCATACTGGTTGTACCTGTACAGTCGGTACAGACAGACAAGTGTAGTTGGGGAACTGATTCTGGCCAATTTAATCCATACCGTTTTTTGTCAGAGATCAGAAAGCAATCTAATGAAGTGTGCAATACGTCATTGACAGGTTTTATTCTTTCCCATATCTACTCTAAAGTTTATTTCTACTTAGTATACCAATTGCATGGTCTTAACTATGTTAGATGACTGTAGTTTAGTGCCTGCCAGGACATGTCCTGTTGTATGGTAGGATGATGTAATCACATATGTCAATTTAGTTGTATCATTACAAACAGCTGTTTCTGCCTGTAGAGATCATTCTAGGTCTGTGTTTCAGTTACTCCTCCTGTCCAGTCTGTAAGATGGTAAGTTGAAGACTTGTCGAATTTTATGATTGTTCACAGGTACCCTAGAGGAGGATGTGGATCCAAGAGACACCTCATTTGTTTTGAAGGATCCAAATGACAATGCAGCATTCCTTCCCTTTGGCTCTGGCAGTCGTGCTTGTGTTGGCCAGAAATTTGTCATTCATGGAGTTGCTACTTTATTTGCATCATTGCTCGAATGCTATGAGGTTTGTGCTAGTATTTTCTTAGTCCTTCGTCACAAATATAAACTGCTTTGTTAAACTATACTCTCAGTGCTTAGCCTCAAAGGTTCTCATACAAAAGTTAGGGTTTGATAATATGCTCCTATGATATTTATTGCTCCATACCCGCTCCTCCTATAAGGGAAGAAGTTGAGAATGTTCCTTGTATTAATCTTCATTTTAGGACAATTTTTTCCTTATTAGCTGTTCGGTGAATGGTGTTTAAACTGTGGGTTTTTTTCAAAGCTTAGTTTATCTTTTACTCAGTATCTTTTCAGACGCCAATTTTGGTGTGGAATGTTGTCATCACTCCCTTTGTAAACATGCAAGACAAGTGATATATGAATCATCTTTTACGCCATTGGAATGGTGTTTAGCAGCTATGAATTCAACTGGCACTGTCTTTATTAGAAGATTTTGGTGATCATGTGGCCCAAATATATGGCTAGTAAAAAAAAAAAAAAAAATCAAATTATGAGTCTGAAGTGATATGCTAAGAAGTTTGTTCAATTAAGACAATGGCTGGCATGTACTGCATAGAATGAGGAGTTCTAAACTTCAGATTTGAGTTACGATTTCAGCTTTGAAAATCTTCGTTAGTATACACTCTTTTTGTTGTAATCTTTTATTTAGAAATTTAATTGTTCTTTGTTTAAATCAATGCATAACAGATAAGGTTGCTGCAGCTAGGGGCGGAGAAGAACCCAAAACCAACAGTGAACAACTGTGTTTACCAGCTTATCCCCAGTCCAGAGATAGTTTTTGTGCAAAGAAGTACCCAAAACAGATAAAGCGCACACGTTTTAGGGTTTGTCACTCACTATGTCTTTACTAAATAATTTGTCAATGAAATCCCGGGTTTTTGATGAAGTCTTTTTTCCTGATGGGGAAAGTTTTGTGTTTTAGGTTCATTAGCTGTTATGAGGGAATCATGTTGCATGAGTACAATTTTGCGACTCATTTTTTTGTTCCCTCCCTGCTTTTTAAATTTGTTTTTTAAGCACTTTGAGCCTGTTTTTATAAATATATGTGGTTTTCTTCCCCATCTTTGAACTCAAGAAAGACTTTCTTCCAACCTTTTTCTCTCCAGCACTGGAAGTGGGGTTTCATATTGTGTCACCATTGTCACTGAACCATATGTATGGCACTACTTGTGCATGTTGCTTTGTGAAATAAATTTGCATAAACTTTTGATTTCAATATGATCACTGTTTTTGAAGTAATTACTGTTAGTTGTAATGAGAAATAGTGGAGATTTTAGCTCTTTATGTTGTTAAACTGGTATAGTTCTGGATTTGGTGGTGAACTCTCTGTGAAAATAGATATTATTTTTCGAGTTCTGGAAGAAAACATTGGTAATTAAGTTTTGTTGAAGAGAATATATATGGAGTAATCCAACAAAAACTTTGACCAAAAACCTATCACATTCAGCTTTCATACCTTGATGGGGTATTTTCCATTCATTTCCTTTGATTTCTCAATAATGTCGTTATTGTAATTTGTCATTATCGTTACATTTTACTATCATTTTCGAGCATGTTTTTGAAGTTTCCAATCGGATTTCAACTAAAAATAAGGAAAAATGTTATTTTTCGCATCCTAAAACACTAATTTTATTTATTTATCCTAGAAGTAGTATTAATGTTGATTGTTTAAAGTGTATGTTTGAAACACTAAACTTTATAAAAAAATTCTACATCTTAGTTTACCTCCGCAAATCTTTAATTTTTATATTTTATAGATCCATCCCTAAAATATTAATGAAAATTTTCTGAATCCCCTATAATGGCGGAAATATTAGAAAATTATTTTTTTAATTACCCTCCAAATATGGTTATTTTATTAATGACGCAAATAAATATTTGAAATTTAATTTGACATATAATATTATAGTATTAGAATCTTATCTTTTCAGTCAATAAATTGACTTAAGCCTCCTCATACCCGCTTCAGCGAACTCATGACCGTAGATTGCCACGTACACGAAACGTGTCAATATCTGAAGACCCCTGTCAGAAAATAATGACAACAACAAAATCTATATGAACTCTCCCGAAGTACCAAATAAAAGGGACGGCCAAATTTCTTAACTGGGCCTCTTCATTGCTTCTTCCTTCTAAGAATTTGAATCATGGCCATGCCTGGCGGTCTGCAGGAATCACGGGGCGCTGAGAACAGCGTCGACATCGACGAACTCGGCCATTTTGCTGTCCAAGAACATAATAAGAAACAGGTTTTTATCTTTTCAATTTTCGGTTTACTCATTTTCGTTGTCACATTGAAGGTTTCTAAAAAAGATAAACTGGAGTTTTGGAAATGACTATGCACGGACGGAGCCATGAAATTTGTTCTGGGTCAAGGCGTAATCTTTATTGGGCTCCACAAGGACCACAACCATAGCTGTTTGGGGGTCCAAAGTTTGAAGTCCAAAACTTGGGGTGCTTTAAAGGCGGAAAGTGAATTGATGGGGATTTAAATTTTCCGGGGGGCAATTTTTCCTTTTCCTCAATCAGTAGAGTGGTCACATAATAGGGTCCAAAATGTTGGTTCAAAACTTGGGGGAAGTGAGAGAACTGAATTTATAGGGATTAAAGAAAATTTCTATATGAGGTTTGAAAAATTTTGTGACACCTCAGTGCTCTATGTAGCTCCACCACTGTGACTATGCCGATATTTTCCGCATTAACTATCTAATTTTGATGCATTTGCCTAGTTGTTGAATGTTAATGGTGAAAATATATATGGCTACTAATTTTAATTAATGGTTAATGCTAAATGCTAAAAATTTTGCTGATTTGGGTTTTCATTGTGGGTGAAGAATACAGTGCTAGAGTTTGCAAGAGTGGTGAAGGCACAAGAGCAGGTGGTGGCTGGTACTTTGTATCATCTTACTATCGAGGCTGTTGAAGCAGGGAAGAAGAAGCTTTGCGAAGCAAAGGTTTGGGTGAAGCCGTGGATGAATTTCAAAGATTTACAGGAATTTAAGCACGTTGGTGATTCCCCTCCAGCATTTACCTCTTCTGGTCTCGGTAGGACGAAAAGTGATCCACTTTTACTTTTTAACTTATAATTTATGCTGCCGTTTTTGCTGGGAAATTTTAGTTCTAATGCATATATCCTCAATGCAATATTGTGGGTGAGTTTGTTCAGAACGAAGATTGAATGCATTTTTTTATGGTCAAATGCATTTTGCTTTTGCTGATTTGTGCTTTGTAAATTAGGTTGCCATGGACCTGGATGGCAAGAAGTACCAGCTCATGATCCTGTTGTTCGGGATGCAGCAAATCACGCTGTTCAAGCGATTCAGCAAAGGTCCAATTCCCTCTTACCGTATGTACTTGAGGAGATCGTTCATGCAAAAGCTGAGGTGAATACTTCGTTCTTTATGTTTTGCTGTTGAATCTTTCTCACGTCATCAGTAGATTTTGGAGTTTCAAGGAGCTTACTATTATTATCATTCTTATTCTTAAAGTGACATGGTATTTTTAAGGCCAAAGGACTAATTCCCACCCATAGTTTGAGGCGGTTCAAAGTCCCACCCTCTAAGTTTCAAAAGCCCAGTCTCTTACCCCTGGAAACAATTTAATATTAAATAAAATAAAACAGTAACATTTTATGGATAATGTTGTCATTTTAGGATTAAAATTTTAAAAAAATAAATAAATTTTATAAACAAATAAAATAAATTTATTTGAATATAAAATTTAAAAAAAATTAAAAAATATATTAAAATTTTTTTTAAAATTTGAAGCAGTCACCACCGCCAGTGCCAAGGGAGGCCAGTAGAGGCGGCCAGATCTGACCACCTCCGTCAAAAGAAGTTGTTAGAAATAGTCAGAAAGGGCCAACCTTGGTCCTAGTGGTCGTTTTCAGCTTTTGTTTTTGGCGGAGGAGGCTAGTTGTGGCCGCCTCCACTGTGGCCTCACTTGAAACCAGGTGGGCGGAAACGACCACCTGGCTCCGTCAACGGCGGTTATCTTCATGACATTGACAGCGGTGACTGTTTTAAATTTTTAAAAATTATTTATATTTAAAAATTATTTTATAATTTTATTATAAATATTTATTTTTTAAAAAGGGTATTTTGGTCATTTGAGTATAAAAATTATAAAAAATGTTTTGGGGTGGGAGATGGGCTTTTGAAACTGGTGGGATTTTGTCCGCGTCAAACTATGGGTGGGAATTAGTCCTTTGGCCTATTTTTAAGGGTGGGGTTCAAATACTAACGGTGGTGTCCATTTGCGTACACACACAGGTAATAGAAGATTTTGCTATGTTTAACATGCTTCTGAAAGTGAAGAGGGGAGACAAGGAGGAGAAGTTCAAGGTGGAGGTACACAAGGAGACTGAGGGAACCTTCCATCTCCATCGGATGAAACAAGATAACTCTTGAAGCTTTGCGTTACCCAGTTTGGGATTTCTTTTCATATAAAATCTGTACTTTCAACTTTCTAAATTAAATTGGTGATGAGAGTATCTTTGGCTCATGATGTCGAATTATTTTTCAAGCAATATTTGTAAAATGTTGACATGTGCAGATACTTCTTCATTCAGGATTGGGTCAATTCAGCATTTCTTCTCCTTGGGCCAATAATTTGTGTACATCATTATTAATATTCAATTTAATATTTATTTTAAATATACATATTTTTATCATATTGTGAATAGAAGTGGGTGTTTTGCAATCACAAATTACGGTAGCTTCGTAACCGAATATTAGGATATTGTACTGGGTCATTTTATAACATTGAATTTATACACAGAACTTGAGACTCCTTTTGACAACTAAAAGGGAGCTTTGAAATCGATTTGGGGAACCCGAAAACAAAAATATGTGCTACCAGGATTAGTCTTATTTCGGCAAAATTACACATCCGTTTGCAGGCCACCCTCAAATTCTTGTTATAAAAAAATCCATAAACTTTTAATTTGGGAGCTTGAGCCAAGCCTCCGGTTTCAGCGTTAACCAGCATTTTGCTGTTTCCGTAAAACAATTTAGAGTTGAGAAGGATAAGACAACAAAATAAGAAGAAATTTCAAGGCCCTTAACTAATTAATTATGCCTTCTGCAGAAAAAGCAAAGCAAAGGCAACACTACTACATCTTATAACAGTTCCACCAAACCTAATGCCGAAAAGTTGAACAAATAGTTCCACCAAACCTAATGGCAAAAAGTTGAACAATGCACTAAATGATTTACTACCACCACTGTCTCTAATACTACTACTAAGGCTGCCATATTCTGCCTACATTACATAGTTGAAATGCACAAACTCAGCATGCTTCGATTGTCAAGCAAATCTAGTTCCTGAAAAAGAGCTAGTTAGGAAATGTTACCACAGAAAATGCACATCATGGTGAAGAACAAAATAGAAACAAAGAACGCAGTCAAGCCCTTCCCAGGGAGAACCAAATTAGCATATTTTCATTCTCCACCAAGTAAGTCATACTTATGCTTGTATCTATCTTTTTTTTTCACCACCAATATTGATGACTATCCTTCTTGAGACCCCTCGCTTCATAATTTGTTATCCTTCTTCATCGTAATCTTCATCGTCATCATCCAACCTTCTGCCAAGGTTTGCAAGTTGAAGAGGGTCAATGGCCATTCTGTCCATCTCTGATAGAGACCAACCTGGAATATCTTCATGTTTAGTCTCCTCAGAAGGTCCTACTGAGGAGGTATTAGCAGGTGCTGATGCTGTTGTGGAGTCAGATACAGGGACTGGAACTGGGGCAGGGGCTGGGGCTAAAGCTGGGGCAGGAGCAGGAGCAGGAGCAGGAACAGGAACAGGAGCAGGAGCTGGAGCTGGAGCTGGAGCTGGAGATGGTAATGGTGATATAGAAGCCTTCATGTCCACATTGTCATCTAAGTCAGCATTCAGATCAAAGTTTCGAGTAGTTGCATTATCACCATCATTGCCTATAACATTTTCCTTTGTTGACTCCTTTGATTCAGAAGCAGTATCCACAACCATTCCAGAGCTTGAGTTATCTTTGATGCCATGATGCACAGCTGTAGAAGGTTCTGAATCCATCTCACGATGAGCGGACTCTCTTTCCAAATGTCGAGCACCTCGTCCACGGCCTCTTCCTCGACCCCGACCCCTCCCTCTACCACTGCCACTGACATGACCCATCTCATGCTGCAAATAGTATAAAGCACCTTAGTCCCATACCTTAATGCCTAGAGAACCTAACAACACTAGTAGATCATATTTTTAAAGTTTATCTTTACGTCTTGATAAAAACACAAGTAGATAATACTTTTTCAAGTTTATCTTTATATTCTTGAAATCAGATATCATCACCACAAAAGCTCAAGCATTATGTATTTTGGTAATAAAATAAATTCAGGCTATTCTTAAAAGATGAAATCGACGCAAAGTTGAATTTCTCTGTCCATTTAATGATGCTACATGATCTAGCCGAAATGGTAAAGAAGGAAAAAAAAAATAAAAGCAGATAATCTAAGTAGATAAATACCCTCGTCTCAATCTTGTTCTTGTATGAGTTGAAATAAAGTTAGATAAACATAATAATTTTATTCTAATTGATTGAGAAAATATTTAAAGCATCTCACCATCTTGCTCCTCTTTGGCTCGTCGTCACTGTCATTGCATTCATCACCAGAAGCTTTCCTGGAAAAACATATCGATAAGTAATTCTCCAGATATCAACGAAGGGAAAAAGATATTAAAAAAGCCACGTTCTTCTAACCTTCTCTTTGCAACAGTTCGATCCTCACCAGCAGCTTCAGAATGACCATGACCATAGTCAGGAACCTTACTAACAATATCCCTCAGAAAATCAAATACGTTATAGCTCTGTACACAATGCTTTCTGCAACTTAGGACAACTATGTTAGGTCAAATGACAAGATAAAGTTATCATGAAGAATATTTAGACGCAGACAAATGCTCTTAAAAAATAGTATGAAAAGAATAATTTAGACCAATTGCACAAAGCTTTGAAATTAAATGAACAAAACAAGTTTACAATTAGAAAGAATGATTTACATGCTGTTAACAGAACAAAGAGAAAAAATTGATAACTTGAATTGTTATAAAAATATATTAGTCCAAAAAGTGAGACGGTGTCCCTCACTAAGAAATCACCTTAGTCTGAGCTCCCCTCCTTTAAAAGGAAACGCTCAAAAAGGTTATACAGAAATAAAATGTGTGTTGTACTTGTTGTTATTACCAGTTCATAGGACAGAATCCATGTGAATTAAGCGAGGTTTTTGAAAGACTGAGGCATGCTATAGGCTTTTGGTGGATTGGCAAAGAGGGCTCAAGGCTGGTATGCTGATGACTCCAATATACATATGGGCTTTGGGTTTTAATGGTTCTTAGTAAGAGATTTAAG
This sequence comes from Anacardium occidentale, assembly GCA_026122585.1. Lineage (NCBI taxonomy): Eukaryota > Viridiplantae > Streptophyta > Magnoliopsida > Sapindales > Anacardiaceae > Anacardium > Anacardium occidentale. The sequence goes on along the minus strand of JAJEJH010000070.1, from coordinate 360,973 downwards.
AACATGGATTTAGCATTTTCAAGAAATTTAATGATTTGAGCAATCAACAATTCTTCACTCTCAATAGTTGCATTTAACAACTCGTTGCTCCATCTTAATGAAGGTTATATTGAACAATTCAGATTTTTTATCCTATTTTATTGTTTCCCAGAAGAAACTTCCACCACGAACTGCTCAAGGTCAGCATGTCAATTCATGCCTCACCCATATGATACCAAATGTATGTTCTTAACTTTTCAATCCCACAGTTAGTTGCTTTGAGCGAGCCTTTCTCCAATAAACATTAACTATTTAAATTCCCAAGATATCATTATTTCATTATTTAACTCCAAAACATGAAGCTTAAGACAATCCCCTAATAACATTATCTAAGGTCTCTTAACAATTCTAAATTGTTTTAATTGTTGTCATTTATGATCTTCACAAGGACAAAACTATTAAGAGACTTTCAATAAGTTGATATTTATTAAAGTTGCAATTAAGATCAATACAACTCAGGGAAAGATAAATTGAAAGCCAACTGCAACTTACCTAATAACTTATCCTAACACAACTCTTAAAAGTTACAATTTATGGTAACTATTGTTATCTATGGCTTTCAATTTATTTTTACCTGTATCTTATCGATCTTAATATGGAAGAAGTTCAAAAAGTTAGTTTTCAATGGAGAGTCATTATCACAAAGTAACCAACTTCACTCTTAGTCCTACAAGAACTTAATATTCGGTATCAGAACTCTGACATATACCACTGCATTTAACAAACGCTATCCCCCCACTACATTGCCCAATAAGATCTTATGAACAAAATGATTTGACTGTTCAATGAACTCACTGTCAATATATATTAATTGATAGTTCAATTTATCAAAAAAGAGTAAAGGGATATTGATCGTTCAAATAAATGCAAGTATTTACCATGAAATAGTCCTAATTAGAAACTCTCCTCTGTCCACAATGTATCCAATCCGAAATTCAAATTTCATGTTGTCATCACCATCACAAGCCCTAAATGTTGCCAAACCTATGTTTGAACCATCACCTACCCTACCAAAGCCTTTTGTGATCTTGTCTTTTCATGAAGAAACCTTATTTAACCAAATGATATCATTGACAATTCTTGGTTTATCTTGGGGAGCAAAGGATTGTTTCAAGGGAAAAGGAACATAACATGCTTAGGAAGATCACTAATGAAGAAAGTAACAATATTGAACCGTCAAAGGTTCGTTAGGAGTTAAATAGTCTTTTATATATTTTTTTTTATGACCTGAGAATTCTTACCTATACCAGCTGGTCAACCTTAATTGATCAAGTAGAATAAACCCAAAAATCTGTGACCATTTATACTCATAACCATAAACTAAGTAAATCAAAGGTTATTAGTTTTCTCACAGCTTGAATCCTACCCACCTTAGGTGATCTCTAGCCTTACCACTAGATCAAGGCCCTAAAGTCGGAGTTTCTTGTGTAAGGAAATCTATTCGTATAAGTTGTTTTTTATTTTCAATTATCATTATTTTGAATTGTAATTCTCAGTTAGGTGATTATCCTAATACTGTACTTGAGATTTCAGTGATTAAATAGAAAATATAGTTGTAGAATTACAAGTAATTAGTCTTTCATGGGGAAATGGTTCCCTCAAGGCAAGAAACATTGTTCTTAACTTTCGAAGGTATCACTGTCCAAGATCCAGCAGTGGCTCCATTTCGATTTAGAGACTTCTAGGTTGTGAAATTTTGATCAACCAATAAATAAATAGCAGAACTATACAGATGCACTCAGTTTTTTAGATAGTCTTGACTGGCATACAGTTCACCTTTTAACTGAGACCAACACTTAGTATTACACAAGTTAACTTTTGTGACAAGGCTCTTAACCTTGTGGTCATGGGTTCAAGCCCCACGGTGGGTGCCATCTTTATTTTATTGTCTTTTAATTACCAAAAGAGAAAAAAAAAAAGAAAAAAGTTAACCAACACTTAGTATCGTAAGCAATCAAAACCCTGAATAATAACAGCTAGCAAGAAAATAGAAATGAGTAACCAATCCAACTTTATAAATCAATTGCATTTCTAGCCTGAATAAGAAAAAAAAAATTAACCAAAAGAGGGATAATTCTTCACTTACAAATGCAGTGCACTCATTGTCTTTGCCCCTCTTTGTAGTGTTATCTCATAAGTGCGATCACATAGGTCTTGCAAAAATAATTCCAATGCTTTTGCTACAAAACACCCAAAAGATCATATGCAAGAAGAAAACAATATAAAAGATCTATGAAGATGAAATCTGAAAAGTTATAGCTACTCACAAACTAGCACAGGCACTGCTAATGCTATCTTCCCCACATCTTCATCAGCTTGCATTATCTTTTTAATCCGAGCCTATAAGAAAAATATGTTTTTATTAGATAATAACTAACCATTGAGAAACATGTGTTTTCATTTCAAAATGAATTATATACAAAGATAAATAAACATTTTCAAATTTTAATATCTATCTATTTAACTGTAAAATTAGTGTGATTAAATACTGTCTCTAACCTTTTGGTGCATTACAATGCACATGATCCAACCGTATGTAGGTAAGTATCATGCAAATAGGTCAATAGCACAACAACATGTAGTGTCATGTGTGGATATTATGTGTCATGCCATTAGAACGAGAATAATATTCACAGTAATAAGGTCAGCAACAACTGTATACATGTGTCCATGCATGTATGTGCTTTATAAGCATTTGCATGTGAAAGAACAGGAGAAGACATCAACAACCACACAACCCATTTAATGGTATGCTTACATAGACACGCCCTAAATATTTTCAAACTATTCAAAGACAATAAATGACTGTAGAATCAGTGAACTAGGCACGAAAGGAAAAGCCAAGCCTGCCAAAAAACCAAATGAAATTTAAAGAAATAAATAAAATTTAAAGAAATTTTGGCTTTTAACTCATGACAAAGTCTCTTAATCTTCTCAGAAGCTCAATCATTCCTTTCCACACAAAGCAAATTAGAATGACTAAAAACGAAGTAGTCAGATATAGAAAGTAAAGTCATCCAAAGAAGCATATGAACTTCTCGAAAATTTATTTTTGCTCATGACAAGGTCTCTGATTCTCTCAAGGCTCTGACTTTCATTTCCATACAAAGTAAATCAAGCTAATAGAAGCAATTCCCCATGCCACCTTTGCATTCTAATCACCACAAAGCAGTATGAACTTGCAATCACCTTCACAAATCCAAAAGAACCAATTGAATTCCAAATAAAGATAAGTTACGACTACAAAACTTTCAAACAACCACATAATGAAGCAAATGTTCCTTGAATTCACCACTAAACTAATACATATAACACCAGCTCATAACATTCCTTTCCTCTCAATTAAAATCTTAGCATTACAAACTTTTGGCAAGCAGCTGTCCAAAAAGTACAAGCTGCTTTTGTTTGACTGGAGATTTCCAGGCTCCGTCTAAGAGAACATATCCCATCTGACCAAGCAAGCAATCTCTAATAAGAACTTACCTCAATTTTCTTCAACTAGTGAACTCACCTCAACTTACTTCACCCAAAATTTGACCAGCTTATCTAATATTTACCATTCCCCACAAACTCTTCATGACAAAGCAAAACCAGAAAGGCAACCAGAGCTTTGAATTTCCATTCATATTTATACAATCTAACAAAGGGAAACTCACAAACAAAAGCATATAGAAAGAGAGCCAACCTTAGGAAACTCAACGGCACAAAGACAGGATAATTTTGAAGTTTATACATGCACACTACTCATGCTAGGTTTCTGTTTAAGCAATAACAAGAACTCAGGTCATTCACTGTTTATGCAACCATAAATGTCTGTATACTGCTAGAGTATCACTGATTTATACACAAAACGAAATCATTTGAAAAGAAATTGCTATACAACCTATCAAAATATTAAGTGTTGAATGGCTTTAATCATATTCTTATGAAAGCTACATGAAGATACTATCATACTTGGGGTTAAAATTAAGATAAGTAGATATAGTCCAGAAGCACCACAATTACTTCAACAGTGTAACTCCTAGAATCACATACCAGATACTTTCAGACAAGATCCAAACCTGGTCAACAGTCAATATTTCGAGCAAAAAATGTGGATGCTATATTATCTATAACTTTCATCTAGCAATAATTTCATTACGTAAATTCCATCTTTTTCCAATCACTCGTGACTGTAGTCTAGGGTAAGGCCATTCCAGCAAGGGTTTTGACAACAGCTTTGACATTAAATTTGACCTCTGTGAAAATCATGGCCATGACATACCTCAGAACATAATGCAAAGAGGAGGAAAACTACAGCTTCAAGGGGGACCATACTGCTCATTTGATATTTATTATTACCAAACATGTGAAACCAAAAACGATTTACTATATTTGTAACTAATCGACATAAATCCGAACAGCCAAGTAAACATTGATGTAACAATTAAACAACGTCCAACTCCAATAACATAACTACCTCTCTTGTGTCCCGAAAAAACAGAATCACAACACAACAAAGAAGCCCAGAGGTAGCTACCTCAGTCTCCAGAAAGAAAGATGGTCAACTTTATTAAGAACAAAACATTCATATTTTCTCAGTTATGAAATGAATATCAAGTATCCCAAAGTAAAACACCAAGCCACCGACTGATTTAAGCACAGAATCACTTTACTGAAAGTGACGAACAGCAAACTCTAAAACAAAGTATCACTAAATATCCCCACCCCATTAACCCTCGAAGGACTAATGAGGCGAGCATAACACAGATCATAGATCTCCATAAAAGAAAGCTAAAAGGTGAAACCAACAACGATTAACTTGCAGTATAAACAACAATTATATGAAGCAAACGTCTAAAACAATCAAACAACAGAAAATCCACATCATAAATAAACATATATCCCTCAGAAATCAAACAACCATCAACAATCCAAAAAAAGGGCCAGTCCCAAAATTAGGTCAAAACATGATTGCAAACACAACTCTGAAAATTTGAAACTGAAACAGTCAAAAGTGATTTAATTTCAAGAACATAACACAACCCAGTTGATAATATTCACACAAATATTCGAGAAATTAAATACCCATCAACTGAATTTCAGTAAAATTCAAGATTTCAAATCATCAATCAATTAAGATCAAAATACACTAATTAAAAGAAGATTTCCGAATTAAAGGAGGAGAAAAAGTGCAAACTCACAGCTGGGAAACGGGTATCGAGCTTCTTCCTCATGGTGTGTGTTAAATTTGGCACATTAAAAGTGAAGTTAAAATTAAATAATAAATCAGTGAAAATGCAAGAAACAGAATCCTTAATAATAAAAAAAAAAACAAATAGATTTTATAAAACAATTATCACAGAAAATCTAGTATACAAAACCCATCTGAGATCTGATGTTATTTTTGCTTTAATTTTCAGGAAAAACATCAAAAACAGAGTATCGTTTCAACGGAATATCCGTCCGTACACCTTTGATAAACCCAAAAATAAAAATATTAATAATTAAAATTTAATAGGCGGATAAAATTACAGAGAAGTGAGTAAAGATTTAATCGCGAATTAACACGTGTGAGAAGATCAGGCGCAATGTATAGCCCTTTTTGTCTTTTTCAATGAAAAGGTCAAACAATTAAAAACGTTATGTTATGGTTTGGAATTTTTTCAGATTTTTTTAAATTTTGATTATCTAGGGATTGATTGGGCTTATTTAAAATTAAAACATTTAAAAATAATTTAACGAGGGAGTCACAAAATCCAACCCTTTTAAATAAAATTTTCAACAAAATCATACCCTGTCCTGTTATCAAATGACCTTCAAACAAATTTATTTTGAACTCATCCTTGCTTCCTGGCCCTTTATACTCTAGTCATCAAGGTCAACATCAATTGCATCCATTGCCATTTGAAAAAGTGAAAAAGTTTGGATGAGTCATTCTGCGCCTCCATAAGAAGTGGCCAACGGACTTGGTCCCGCCCATAGTTTGAAATGAAGCAAATTTTCATCCATTAACTTTTAAAAGTTTAGAATCCCACATTTAATTATATTTAATATTAAATATAATAGTAAATAGTAATAATTCATAGGTATTTTTATTTTTTTAAGATTCAAATTTTATAAAATAATAAAATAAAATTTATATAAATATAAAATTTTAAAAAATTTTAAATTTAAAAAAAAATTAAAATAGTCATTGTCGCTCATACCATCGACAGTGACCGTTGATAACGAAACCAGATGGTCGTCTCCATTTTTGGAGGAGAAGGCCAGACTCCAAAAATGAAGGCAATCAGATCTGGCCTGAAACCAGGTGGTGAAAAACGACCACTTGATTCGGTTATCAACGGCCACCGTCATCGGTATCGACGGTGGTGACTACTTTAATTTTTTTAAAATTTTAAATATATTTTAAAAAATTTTTAAATATATTTTTAAAAATATTTATCTTTAAAAATTATTTTATAATTTTATTAAAATTTTTATTTTTTTAAAGAGTATTTTAATCATTTTATTTAAAAAATTATAAAAAATATTTAAATTCTGATTCAAAGACGAGATTTTAAACTTTTAAAAGTTAATGGGTGAGAACAAGTCCTTTGCCCATGAGAAGTAGTATCAAATTGTAGACCAACCAGTTTTGCATGAAGTCTAATAAAAAAAAGTTAAATTTAAATTAATAAAAATAATATTATTTTGATCAATATATATTTAATCAATGTTATTTTAAATATTTAATATATTTGATAAATTAAATCAAATCAAATTCAAACTTAAAAAATATAAACTTGGATTCAATTATTGTATAACTAGATTGGATTTGAATTAATTTAAACTCAAACTTTACTCAATTCAAATTTAACCTTAATTAAATAACGATATTAAATTGTCTTATTAAACTAAACTACTTGTTTGTGTTTTATAATAATAAAAATAACCCACAGAGTTAATTACATGTCCCACCAAGGTTTGATCTTAAAACATGTTTCACCCCTATTTAACACAAACAACATTTATTTTTTCTCAAAATCAAATATAAATAATAATTTCTCATTCAAAATTAATTTATATCAATGAAAAAGCAAATTTGGAAATTTAATTTACCATTTTATCCTTACTATTTGATTTTTCAAATTTATCATATATTTCTAAATTAATAAATATTAAAAATAAACTTTTTAAATATCTAAATTATATAACAAATCATTTATTTTCCTTTCTTTCTACCATAAGTCTGTGTCTTATAATTATATAATAAAGATAAATTATAATTTTTAAAATATTTTATTTTTAATTTTTAGAGAGCTGTTGGGAATTTAAAAAAAGTGTAGAGGACTTTTTAAAATATATTTTTACCTTCATAAAACAGTTATTTTTTCTATTTTTTATTTTTAAAATTAAAAGATAATAAAATTAATATTTTACTTTTACACCTTCCATTTTTTAAAAAAAATTTGATTTCAAATAATTTAATAATATTTTAAAAAACTATTAAAAAAAAAAAAAAAAACAAAGAGCTTATTTCACCAAAAATCTTTACATGAACAAGAACCATCACTAAAACAATGAAATCGATTAGTATCTCTAACAATTATATCTCTACCTGTAATCTTTGAAATGAGCTTTATGGCCTCATGGCAATCCCCGCACACTCTCAGGTTTTTTACTATTCGAATTGTGTCATTTGGTGCTGTACTAATGAGACCAAATGCAAGCGCCAGCTTCTCGCTATGGCATCCCAGGAAATGCTCCTTTTCTTCCTCTTCTATATCAAACAGTACATAATCAGTTGTAGCAACAAAACCAGCTGCTTTCATTTTCTTAGCTAACTCGTCCAGCTCTGCATATATCTTCTCCGACAAAAGATGTAACTTGTCACCTACGCGGAACTCATGAATAACCCCACCGACTTCAATCCAACTGCAGCCTGGTATCTTCTGTATTCCTCTTTTTTTCATAACTGACCTAATTTTTGCTGCATCATCCCATTTGTGATTAGCTGAATATATGTTTGACAAGAGAACATAATTTCCAGAATTCCATGGTTCTAATGCAATTAATTGCTTTAGTACATGTTCAGCCAGGGTGGTATTTTTATGCAACCTGCATCCACCCAGCAAGGCTCCCCAAACGATAACATTAGGCTCCAGTGGCATGCCTTTGATCAACTTGTAAGCTTCATCTAACAGACCTGATCGACCAAGGAGATCCACCATACATCCATAATGCTCAATTGTAGGAGACACAAAATAGACAGTTCTCATGCTATTGAATAACTTACGACCCTCATCAACAAGACCAGCATGAGTACATGCACAAAGCAAACCAACAAAAGTATGCTCATCAGGTTGAATCCCACATTTCTCAACTTGGCCAAAGATCCCTAATGCAGCTTTTATGTGTCCATTCATTGCCAGGCCAGATATGACAGCATTCCAAACCACTCGATCTTTATCCTTCATCCCCCTAAATACTTCCCAAGCTTGAGCCATGCTCCCACATTTTGTGTACATATCAATCAATGCAGTACCTAGGACTGGATTTGAAAGAAACTCATTTTTGTCCATCAAATTGCTAGCCCACTCTCCTAATTCTAGCGCCCCTAATCTTGCACAAGCAGAGAGAACCCCAACCATAACATATCGATCAGGTTGCAAATTTTCTCTCCGCATCTTAAAAAACAGATCTAAGGCTTCTTTTGGAAGCCCATTTGATGCATAGCCTTGAATCATAGTAGTCCAAGAAACAATATCCTTCTCAGGCATCTCATCAAAGACACAGCACGCTTTCTCCATGTTTCCACACTTAACATACATGTCCATCAAAGCAGTAGCTACAAAGAGATTCCTTCCCATGCCAGCCTTTTTCATGTATTTATCGATCCAGTCTCCACTATTCAGATCCCCTAATCTACTGCAGGCATACAAAACCTTCACAAGGCTATAATCATCAGGTCTCACACCCATCTCCAGCAACCTGCTAAACATGTCGATTGCCTCCCTAAACTTCCTATCACTGATATACCCACTAATAACTGCAGTCAAAGAAACAGTGTTCTTCTCTGGAATATCATCAAATACTTTAAGTGAATCTTCCAAATAGCCACATTTTGCATAAAAGCTGAGCAAACTGGTTTTAGCAAACACATCGTAATCAAGACCAGCTTTTACAATAAGCGTATGAATCTTAACACCTAAACGGAAATCCAGTTGTCTGGCACACGCCTTCAAAACAAAAGGGAATGTGAAGTTATTGGGAAAGAATCCATCCATGCGCATACAATTATAAAACTCAATGGCTTGTTGGAAGCATTCGTTAGAAACAAAACCTTGAATCATAGTATTCCATAAAAATATGTTACGTTCTTTGGTTTGTTTAAAGATGAAGTAGCTGTAGTCTGTGTCACCAAAATGGAAGCTAGAGCGTAAGATCATGTTGAGTAGATAGTTGTTTTCATTGAGACCAAAGCGAAGAAAGAGTGCATGAGTCTGCTTGAGTTGTTTTAGTGAGTTTACACCTTGAAGGAGACATTTCTGTATCTTCAGAACCGTTGAAAATGAGGGATATGATGGAGTTTTGAAGCTGTTCATGACCTGTTTCCCAGCAATATTTCATTCATATAGCACTATACTTTCTCTATCTTCAAAATTCAGCAAATTCTAAAGCCTCAGGACAACATACCTTCTCTATTGGTGGTGGAGGCATATCCATTGTCTCCACTTGCTCAACTTTAAGGGGTTCATCATACTTGTTACAATCTACCAAAAGATATCTTTCATTTCCTGATGCAGTCATCGCACTGTCTCCACAGAAATTTGAGAAAGGAAAAATGATAACACATTTTATATTAAACAAAGAGCATTTATTAATAAATGCAAATTTTTTATAACATTCAAGCTACAAAATGAAAAGGGAAAGTGGTGAATTATATAACGTAAGGCTATGGACACCTAAGACTGCATTGACTACAACTGATCAAAAAACCAATCCATGCACCACTAAACCTGTATTCATTTCTTATTTTGACTAAAGGAATTTCACAGAAACTGCAAATCAGTAGTTCATATTAGATAATAACAAAGAAATCAAATATCTAACATAAGTTTGGCCTATGAATACTTATTGAGAATTCAAATTACACATCCCCTCCACTCTTTCTTCTTTGAGAGTCAACACAGATGCAAATTTCAAAACAAAATAATAATAATAAAAAAATAGTTTTATATAAGTAAATAAAATACTATCAAAATATTTGAACTAAAATTTAAAGAAATAATGAAAGATACAGATTACTTTCTAAAGTCCACATACTGATGGTCTTGAATGGACCAACTGTGATATGGTGGTACTCATTTGATATTTATCTATATGGTCGTTCTTTTCCTCCTTCTCAATTCTTTGAAGGTAATTTCCCTAGAGTACTAGTTAAGTGTAGTGTGTTTCTGTGGGAAACACATGGAATGTAATGGTGATGACTGGAAGAGAAACACGTGAGGCAAAATGTAAACTCACAAAAACTGAGACTTCTCAATTCTTTGAAGGTAATTTCCCTAGAGTACTAGTTAAGTGTAGTGTGTTTCTGTGGGAAACACATGGAATGTAATGGTGATGACTGGAAGAGAAACACGTGAGGCAAAATGTAAACTCACAAAAACTGAGACTTCTCAATTCTTTGAAGGTAATTTCCCTAGAGTACTAGTTAAGTGTAGTGTGTTTCTGTGGGAAACACATGGAATGTAATGGTGATGACTGGAAGAGAAACACGTGAGGCAAAATGTAAACTCACAAAAACTGAGACTGCACGGTCTGGGCTTCATGTTCCTTTTGCTAATGTGGCACACATGCAATTGATCTGGTTACCATGCGACCAAACACCTGCATATGAAATTTGGTCAAATTTTCTGTCCCTCACTGAATTTAAAATTCTCAGGCTTACTATAGGCTGATAATAAATAAAAAACATTGTGACCTAAAAAAGAAATCCAATCCAGAATATTTATATCCCATTCCAAGTAAATTTAGTCTCATATACAGCAACACAAATTACTAGCTGTCACATTCACGACTAAATTTCTACAACTATGTGTTTTCCTTATCACAATATAACAACCCTCTTCAGCAAAACTAAGACCAATTACACAATTTGAGTTCACGACAAACTATTCGAAGGTAAAAAAAATAATAGAGTGGTTTATCATATCCAATGCAAATGTTTGGAAATTGTTCATACGGAATCGTTCATATTGCCTATCATATTATAGAACAAGTGAAAACCAGGTATTTGTAAACAAAAGAACAAAATGATTTAACCATAAAGTAACACGGAACAAAAACAGAGGAGAAGGAGAATCAAATGAGAGACTGAATGCTCATAAATTAGCATTACACATTTTAATTCAATCCCAACTTCCAAAAGAAATTAAGGTGTATGGCAAGACAGAAGCCAAAAAGGAATCCAAATCAACAAACAATAACCCTCACAAGGAAATTGCTAAAATAAAACTGCGCACAAATAATATCCCTGAAGTTAAAGAACCGAAATAAAAGAGCAAGGGACTATGTTACTGTCCACAACTAATATAAAACATAGGTTCTCATGAAATTTTCTATTAAGAAACAAACGCAAGTTTAGCGGTCAGGAAAAACCAATTATCAAGAGCAAAAAGAACAATGCCCTAAAGAATTAAGTTTCAGTTCCTCTCTGCACCCCTTTAACTTTTTTTTTTTCCTCATAATCTTATTCCCAAATTTTAAAGGAAATATTTCCTAGAATCTAAAAATAGAGTTGTACTTCGACTATAGACTAAAAGAGTATATATCAATTCAATGAGTATACCGACAATGCTTAATCATCAGACTGTAGCTTCCGTTCAATGAATTTTACTGATAAATCCATATTAACTTCCATTAATCTTTGGTTAGGCTCCCAATAGGGAAACATAAATACAGAGAAAATCAGTATAATTCATCTGGCGTTATCTACTACTGAAACTCCATCAGATTCTGCAATTCACTCTCAAATTAACTTGTAAACCAAAAAAGTAAGTGGTTTTAGATGCAAATAAATAAAAATAACATCCTCACACACATAACATTCCAAATTCAAATAAGATGTTAAATTCCAAGAGTAACGGCATTCAGTCCAAATATTTAAAAAAAAAAACTACGGAGCAACGGCACTATTCTCATAATATTTTATTAAGTTGAGAAATTAACCCCTTTTTTTCCTTTTTCAAATCCGGAAGTGGCGAAACAGAGAGAGGCGATGAACAGTAGGGAGTGCTTTTGCTCGACGACCAGGGACGGCGGAACTGGCTCGGCGGGGCCGGACCAGCGAAAAGGTTTAAGTTGAGTGGCAGAATGAGTTTATATTTGAGTTAGCAGCCTCCATATTTACAAGGTCCCCTGTTATTGATTCAAAATTAAAATGTGCCCCTATTATTAAAAAAAAAAAAAAAAAAAAAATCTTCCCCGATAGAGGTATGTGGTAGGTATCGTTAAGATTTAATTATAGTTTGTTAACACGTAATAATTACGATAATTAATTATTTTATTTGATATGTATAAAAAAAAAATATAATGATTATATATTATTTATGAATTATATTTACAAATTATAATTAAGTCAAATTTAGAGCTAAATACAAAATAAAAATAAATCTTATATTATATTCTTAAAATTTCTTTCCTATCTTACATTATTTGTCATAACTAAAAAAACTTCATCAATTGTGCTCATAAGGTTTGCTTTTTTTTTTTAAAAAAAAAAAAAGATTAAGAATGAGCTTCACTATCAAATGATAGAAATAAAAAAAAATATCGTATCGAAATTAATTTCAATTAAATTTAAGATTTTTTTATGATAAAAATAAATTATTATTAATGAATTTATCATTATAAGATTGTATGTGTTTTTATACGTTTTTTATTTAAAGATATGATAGAACATATATAAAATGGTAACATATAATAAATACGTATAATATAAATATACAATATGTATTTATTAATTGAATTCAAAATTACTTAAAATCAATATTTTTTTATGTACAAAACAATTTCTTTTTTATGTTTTATTTCTCATTATGTTTTCGTTGTTAACCGAAAATATTGAGTTAAATTTTTATAGGCATTTTGGATATCACTATCGAGATAGTTTTTCAAGCTATATTTTCCACTATTCCACGTATTTCATAAAATATTTCACTTATTTTAACTATAATTATCCAATTATATAAGAGCGAATTAATAGAGTTTTTGTAGGCCTTATTATAATCGATTTATTTGAAAATACATGTTTTCATGCCGTCACACACCCACCCCATCCCCCCCTTATACATTTTGTGTCTTTGCATGTCATCTTTACTGCAATTTGTCTATATGTGATTTAAGCAGGTTTAAATATTTGAAAAGTATACTTACCAAAACAAATATGATTACTTTGATAAGAAATTTTTTTTTATTATTCTTTTATATTGTTTACAGTATCTTGTGGCTTTTGAGAGAATTACACTTCAAAAGTCAACTATTAAGATTGAAAAGTCCAAAGCCATAGAAGTCTCCTGCTAGAAGTCTATCATAACACATTGTATCTACAAGGCTTAAAATTTATACCCAGCATTATGTACCTCACTACGTAGAAAATATACATTGAATCATTAACCACAAGCTAGGGTTTCTTGAACCATAAACAATCCCTATCATGAATCATATTCATATTCGTATTCTGCTTTAAAAATGCTACTTGAACTAGAGTTAATAAAACAGAGTGTCTAACTTTAAATCTATTTGTTGACAAAACAACTTACACAAAAATCATATACTATGGCACAATATTACATGATTTATAGGATGATATGATAAATAACATAACCCCTCAAATTTTGTTATCGCATCACTTGTATGGGTCATAGGCTAACCTGGATCGGATCACAATCTTCTTCCTTCCTGAGTCTTTCAATTACCATCTCTAGATATACTCAAGCCAACATTTCCAAGTGTAATGTTACTCTTTTCCAATGGGGATTTACAAGTCAATACTACAGTTAAAAGCACACTTCATACTTGAGTAAATGACAAAAAACTCAATCAAATTAGGAATAACATAACTCTCTTCCTCTAATGAGAAATTCAGCCCTTCATGCTATAAACATACTCTCATTGCTCTAAGCACAAAGCTAGCTAGGCTGTCGAGATATTGTGTTACCGCTTGTCTGCAGAGCCACTTTGGATTGATGCACAATATTCAATTGCACCAGAGTGGAAAAATCTTGAGAGAAGCAAGTATATGTTGGATTAACAGTGTTCATGATGAAGCCAGATATATATAGTTCAAGACAAACTAACAAGTACTGAACCAATAAAAATGTAAAGACCATTAATCCAAACAGCTGGGAAGGAAATACTTGCCGATGAATTCAAAGACAATAAAAACTCATCATTCTACTTGATTCTCTTGCTTTATCAGAAGGTTTCCCTTTAGTATGTATATCATTCAGGATACATTTAAAGCCGTCAACGTTTGATGATACAAATATACAGGCCATGCAAAAAGCAATTAATCTGGCATGCAGCTTCTCTTCCTGCATTTCATGAAACAAATGGTGACAATGACAATATTATTTTATGAAAAATAGAGAAGCAATAACTATATTCATTACAGGTAATATAGCTTATGATAAATGTAACAAGAGTTCGTTGTATGAGACACAATATGAGAACTGACCATTGTACGGCTTCTTTACCCTGCAAAACCGCAAGGCTGGCTAGTTGATATATTACATCAAAATTACTTTGAGCCATTGCTTCTTTATTAAAAATGGCATCTGACAACACAACTGCTGTTGCTCCCTGACCAATGAAGTCCCCTATCATATCTGCATCAAATTTATTGAAGTGACAGATAAAAATTCAATAAACTAATGGAATACCCTTAGACTGCAACTGATATAAAACAAATTGAATGATAGGTTTTGATCGACATACAACCTAAAAAAGTAATCGACGAACGATTAGAGATCGACGAATGATCAGAGATCGACGAACGATCATGATCGAAAAACTGATGTAGAACGAATTGAATGATAGGTTTCGATCGATACACAATCAGGATCGACATATGACCCAAAAGAGTAATCGACGAACGATTTGAGATCGATGAATGATCAAGATCGATACACGATCTGAAAAACAATCGACTAACGATTGAAAGAGAACTAATCTCAAGTTTATATTTGAATGATATATAAAAACTGTATTACAATGAATATTTAAGCTCTTTATATAGATCCCTAACACTTATCAAAATAGAAATTAAGATCTAACTAAAATCCTATAATATCTATAAACAAGATAATCTAAATAAAATATCCAATTTTTATCAAAAGAGAAATCAAAATCAAAATCAAATAAAATTTCTAAATAATCTAAACTTTCTTAAATAAGATAGATTAAATATTAATTAAAATTTGAATTTTTTCTCTAATATGAGATCCTAGATTCCTTGATGGATCCCACATCAGCAACAGGAATAAAACAAAAAAGATAATTAATGATTGGTTTTCTGTCAAATTTTTCCAAAAGTGATTTTCTTGAATTTGCTGCAAAGTTTTCAAACTTTTGTAGGGATCTCATGAATGGCAAATATGACAAGACAAGGTACCCCAAGAACGTTTTCATTCCCTCTCTCTCTTTTTTATGTAAAACAGTTGGGACTTGCTTTACAAAGAAGAAAAAATGGACATTTTAGGATACATAGGAAAAATAGATCCTTCACAACTCCATATTTCAAATTTAGAAGTATGTAAAAGTCAGTAAAAAACATATGATTGCAACAAGAGCTTAGAACAATAGGACGGCACTGAAATTACCAACCTATTTTTATGCCTTGAGATGCAACCATTGGGATGTGAGGAAAAGGCTTCTTCAATGCCGATATATAGTGAGCACCACCTAATGCAGAAACAGGATAAACCTATCCCACCAATTGAATGAAAATTAAATCAGAAGGCACATTATTTTTTCTATCACATGCATAATATTCAACTAACTTTCAGATGAAATAGCAGTTTACAGTTAGGCATGATTCAAAAAATTGCTTTTCAACAATAAAATAAGGAATTTCAGCAACAATTGATGCATGTAAAATGGTAGAGACAGTCAAGCATCTCTAAATTCATTAATTTCAACTCCAACATCCTAAACAACATTATAAATGATGACTTGACAAGACTCACCTTGACAATTTTAGCACCAGCATCATGCGCAGACAATATCTGCAAATTTTGATATTAAAGGCTAAGTGGCTTTTTCTCATAAAAAAAAACCTGAGAAAATGTTCTAAATCGCAATTGGAATACTGAAATGAAAGCAAAAATAATCATTATAAAGCAAAAATAATTGATTAAATAAAATAAGCCTGATTAGTCAGAGCTGAAATGAAAGAAGAAAGTTCTTTACCTCTGTTGGGGTCATTACACCGGGTATGTACAGAACTTCATGACCTTGGATATCATCCATAATCCCCTTAACACCAGAAGCACATATGGTACAAACAGAAGAAGCCTTCTCAATATATTATCAGGTAACTATGATTAATTAAATAAGGAGCAAAAATGGAAAAAAAAAATCAGTCAAAGGAAAAGAAGGAAACAAAACAAAATCTTTGATATGATAACCTTCAGTTTTAAAAAATGAAAAATTAAGATTTTGAAGGAATACCTTAACTATGGCTGGACTCATGAGAAACTTGGCTCCAGCATTTATCGCATTTTTAGCATCATCAACATTTAAAACAGTCCCAACCTGCAAGTCATAAAGCAATTTAGCAATTTTCTAGAAGCGTAACTTCTACAAGTTGAAGTTATGTAGGAAAGAAGAACGTATGCATCAAGCTTTCACGCCGTCTCAAAACTAATAAATTCTTCACAAATTCTGATGCATTGGCACTCAAGAACAAATAAACAACAATTTGAATCACATATAAAAACTAGACAAGGTGATGTTTAACTCATGCTACCAAGAATTCCTTGATGCTAAACATACAAACCAAAAAGCACAATAACCTGCTCTTTGTCAAACATGTGCTGAGCTTTTGTGGTTCATATCTAGCACAATTTGTAGTGCTTACACAGAATATAAGACATACGTAAATCTAAGAGGAGCTGAAGATCATTACCCCTAAGGCCATTGTAGGATGGTCCTGCACAAGACATTGCAAAACCTGTGCAGAAGGGAAGAAAGGTCATAAATTCTAAAGCCAAGTGATAGAAGCTACCAAAAGAAGGAAAGACTGTATATTTATAAACAACCTCCAACACACCTGGGGTGGTCATCACAATCTCCAGCTACATGTCACAGGAAACAAATAAATTCAGAATTCATCGATAGTCTATATTGAAAAAACTTCAACCAGGTTCTTCAAGAATATAAGATTTTAGGAACGCCTTACTATACACTTAACCCGCATTTAAAAAAAATGTGATTAACCTTAAAAATTATTAAGAACCCATGGAAATGACAATAAATCAAGAAACTGACCCACCAACTATAAAGTTCTACTAAAAGCAAGAACTAACAACGGCAATGGTATACCATATTATCCATTCCTGTTTATGCAAAATGTTCTCCAAAACTACTTAAATTAACAATAATCGAATACCCTTCTGTAAATATCACAACTTTGCATGTCAGGTGATCTAAGTTGAAAATAAACCAAAAATGAATTGAGATACTTACTCTGACAGTGTAGCATTGCTCTTAAATTAACAAGAAATATTAGAAAAGAAATTCTATCACATCTAATGACAATTGGCATACCACTATGAATAAAAATTAGTATGCCATAATTCCAAGTTAATGGAAAGCAGAAGAAAGACTCACAACTGAGATGCCACCACTGATTGCAGCGCGAGCAGCTTTAATTGCCAACTCTTTACTAATATATAATTAAGAAATTAAAAACTGAGACAAGTGATAACCGTCCACTCCAGTATATAAGATAATTAATGAAGAAGATATGGAAACAGAAACCTGTTGGCGCGAAGGCAAGCGATGACACCAGAATTCTGAATGTGCTTTAAGGGCGGTTGGTTGAGTTGAAGTTGAGAAGAAGAGCAACAAAGTTTAACGGTAGATAATGGGAATGGTGAGCAACTGAAGGTGAGAGCCATTATCTTCAACGTTTCCCTAAATTTATTTATACAAAGAATAATAATAATAAAAATAAAATATTTATTCATTTACCTGAAAAATGTAAATTGTAAATTTAATTAAAATATCTAATTTTTTTAATTCAAAGTACAAAATAATCCAAAATTTTCTGCTTTTACGAGTAAAAAATCTGCACAGACCTAATCATACGCTATATGTAGATTTTTTACATTGATAATTTTTTAATTATATCGTATATAATAAATAAAAATTACCCAAGAAAAAAAATTGATTATATTATTTGATTTTAAATATTTTTAATTTATTTTAACAATAAAAATAATTATTTAATTACTCCTTTAAATAATTTTAATTTATTTCAAATTATTTAAGTAGTTATATTTAATGGTAAACATTTGGACACTTCCACACAACAGATAAAAACGTACTTTTAACATGGACACTTCAAGATTCTTGTAGAAAAGCGGATAGGATCTCATACGGGCAAAAAGCCCACAAGCCCGTTATGAATGAAGGAGAAGTAGAGCAGAAGGCGCCAGTAAGGCGCAGACCGACGGACAATAGGGCAAAGCGAGGAGCTCTCTGAAAATTATTCTTTCAATTTTAATGGGTTGTTTTTAGCATCTCTCTTTGATTTGTAGTTGTATTAAGGCCGGAGTTCAACTAGTTAATGCCTTAATTGAGGCGAAAAAGAAGATATGGCAGATGGGATATCCTCCTCCTCCTCCTCCTCCTCCTCCTCCAATTCCTTCCTTCTACTCAAAGAAGTATACCTCTTTCTCCCCTTCTATGCTTTCTTTTTGCTAGTATAATTTATGTTTAAGACTTCTTTTTCTTTTGAAAAACATTTCAGGTAAAAAGCCATGAGGTTGCCATTGCTGAGCTTAATAGTCTTCCGTCATCTCGGGTAAGCCGAAGCTTTCAGTTGATTTTGTCAATTTCTTGAAACTATTGATTAAGCCGGCTTAATTATATCTTCAAGGGTTTCAAAGCACCACTTGAATGAGTGATTTGCTTTTTAATCTTCGAGTGTTGATGAATCATATGTTGCCGCTGCCATCTCTAACTTGAACCTAGAGACTCTTTTTCTTAAATATGTAATAAGGGTATGGAGTTATATGAGATATAATACTTGTAAAGGAAATCACTACATTTTCCCTTCTCAATGATGACTTCATTGATAATTAATAGTTTCGTGTACTGTAATGAATTACATAATTATGTTTTGTTCAACTTCCAGCCCTGTTTCAGGCTGGCTTTCCTTGTGCATAAGGCGCGTGGGATAAAAAAGACTGCTTGATTTGTGAAAAAAGGAAAATAAGTTCTTGATCAATTATGAAAACTTGATGATGTAGAAGCTGTTTCTACCTAGTTGCTACTATATACCCGAGGAGATTGGAAAATGGTGAACATCTTTTGATTTACTACTTTTTAGTTGCAAAAGAAAGCGAGTTGTTGTTCTACTGTCTTTAACCTTGTTGTTTGTAGTTGTCCCTTTAAGGGCATATTAAGAAAATTTTAACATAGAGTTTAAAGAAGTGGGGCAGAATTCCTTTATTCTTTGTAGCTTTACTTTGGTATATGTGTTTTGCTTCACTTCCTTACAATATACACAGTGAATCGTGTTAGTTCTGCTTGTAAAAAATGATATATGTTAGATGTATTCACAATCACTCAAAAGTTTTTCATTCCATTGGTTTAAAAATTAGTGTGAAACCTGATGTAAACAATGTGGTGCCATCGAAAACTAGCTATCATTGGCTTATGTGAACTTGGTTAACCAACATTTTGAGAAGCTTATTTCAGATAGAAGTTTCCGCACACTTTATGTTTTAATTGGTTCATTAGGCTCCCCTTGCTGTTTAAGTACAAGAGGCTTAATAGTTCATAAATAAAAAGAACATGAACCTTTTTCTTCTTGATGACAGGCTGTATATCAGAAGAATGCAAACATATTTTTTCGTTCAACCATTCAGAAAGCAACAGCATCTGAGCAGAGTAAGCAATCTTGCCTGCCCACGTTGCTAAAAACTCTTATACAATATTATTTTCACTTTTATTGTTGAATTTTGTGCAGAACATCTTGATGTGGCCAAACGAAAGCTAGATCAACTGAATGCTTCTTGATTTCACTTGGCTTAGTATGACTCTATGTTGGACCTGCTGGTACCTTTAAGACTGGAACAATTCTGCTCTAATAGCAGATACTTTGGTTCTTCCTTATCCTCAGTGAGCATGCTCTATTCGGATCAAAATTCTGTAATTTCTTAGAATTCCTGGATTTAACCCTTGTATGAACTATTTGCGGCAATTTCTTTTAGTGGTGGTAATACAAGGTTTTCGAGTTAATTGCTATTTCCTCAACCAATCTTTCGCTTTCCTGCTGGGAAATTTTGAAACAAGAAAAGGAATTGTATAACTGTGATCAACTAGCCTTTATGATTGCCAACAGTGGCCAGAATGGTTTTTGATGGATTTCAAATCCCGTGGTTCAATAATTTAGCCCTAACAATCCACTCTCTGCTAAAATGTTATAATTTTGTATATAAAAAAGCTCTCATGAGTGTGTTATAACAAGGAACAGCCCACTGCATTGAACATAAATTTCCACACTCAAAATATGAGGAACTGCAATTAATAGAAATTTATTAAAGAAAGATTTATATACACATTAAAGGGGTATAAGTTTTCTTGCTCTCCTATTTATTTACAGGACTGCAACTTGCAACTCATACCGATCTGCTTCCAAAATTTACTTGCTGGAAATACTGCAATTCACTCTTCCATTTATGTATTGTTGTTTGAGCAATGTGATACTTCACTGTCTCATAAACTCGTTCGATATTTTTGATGATTATACAACTTAATCCCCTGAAGCATATCCTTGCAGTGCCTCACATGAGGGACAAGAGAACCAGAATCAACCTTAGTCTTTGCCTTGCAATCATAAACTGGAGGAGAATGGAAACAAGGCTCCATCGACACAACTTGAGAACAAGGAGGATCTGGGGCTTTTCTCTTCTCAATATTGTGCAAAATCCACGGCTTTAAACCTGCTAAACCCTGAGCCACATACCCAAAGGTTGACCAAGCACTAGTCACTAAAACATCACACATACTCAGCAGATTCATCTCTGGCCATGCCTTCATCTTGTGCAAATTATTCTCAATGTTTTCATGCCCTTCATGGCTTAGCTGATAAAGATCAATCACTTCACCAGTCATAGTTGGGTGAATCCGATACATGTTGCTTATATTCTCTAAGTGGTCATAATATAAGGATGTAATAATACAGCTTTTGCTTTCTGCAGGTTTTTAGCTGGAGATGTAGACATAGATTTTGTGAAGTATACTTTGGGCAGAAGTTTCTCCTTCAGAGTACAGCCCAAAACTAGATCTATAACAGCTTGATGCAGAGTTGTTAGGGTTCTGAATACGCTTATTTGGATACTGATTCGCTCTTCAGCCTTGGCCATGTAAGTTTGATAATCTCTTGAAATTAATCCCCAAACTTGATTTGAAGGGTGGAAAAGATACCTCCCCAGATGATGAAAAACTCTTTCTTTATTTGGAAATAACCTGTCCAGTCATTGCTTGAAAGACGGAATCAAGAATAAAGATGGCACGAAAAAACTGTCAGATCTAATAAACAACCAAGGGATTTTTTTGAAGTAGGTTTGGTACTCATCACAGAAGAAAAGCTTGTCATGTTTGTCAGAATCATGAGCAAGATGAATATATAGATATGAAGGATAGGAAGAAGAGAACTTGTGTGACAATGAATCTATCATCTCATACTTTAACATGTTGCCATAACTCAGCACAATTTTGATCAAAGTTTTCAAATTCATTCTTGAAGGGAAAATCAACAGGCTGTAACCAGGATGTATCCGGAAAAGGCTTACAGAAGAGATGAGCCATTTCAGGCTGCTGATCGATAAGTAAAACCGTGTCTGTAACAAGAGCATAAAGAAAAGTTGAAGTTATGGTCATTATTCTGTTTCCCAGGCTGCTGTAGGCAATCCAAACGACATAGTTACAGCCCGAGGGGATTGAAAATTTTCCTGAACCTAGGTGTTCCAGGGTTTCCTTTTAGGATTCTGTTAGTGCTTCACAGCATCGGTGAAGATGTTCATAAGCTTTGAGCTTGGAGATGAGGAAGCTAGAAAGCTTGTGGGGTGAAATTTTCGGAATAATCTCTGCTTAAGCAAGAAGATTCATTGAATCCTGAACTCAGGAGTCCACCAAGAAGCTTTTCTCTGGCATATTTTTGTTGCTTGTAAATTGGAGTACATTGGCTTCTGAATCAGGAAATTCAGTACCTAAATGAGATCGCATTATGGAAACACTCCCAATTTAAAGATCTTTGAACAATCAACTGATAACAGAAATATGACTTCGTCTATTCATCGCTGACAAAACCACCAAATAAAATTTGTGGATTAAAATTTCATAATTTGATTAAAAAAAATTGAAACAAAACTTAAAAGCTGGGATCTTACCTGGACCTGCCAATGTAGCATTTTGATTGACAAAACCTTCTTCCAATGATATTCTGGTCGGCGAAACGCCCTCTTTTAGATTCGGCAATGGCTCTCTTTTCACTGGGAATACAATAGGCAAAGCTACCAGAAAAGCTGCAAATACTCTTGAGAATCTCCTGTTTAAATATTTTCAATAAAATTTCATTGAGTCCACGGTGTGAGTCATTGAATGAATTCTTGGCCTGATGCAGTCTGGAGGTGGTATTGAAGAACAGAAAGCGGGAGGAGTCGTCGAAGTAGGCTTACGGGTTGGCAATGGGAAAACGAGGTCGTTTTATGTAGTAACGCATTATGGGTAAGGGTCCGTCTGTTTACTTTAGAAAAAGTCTACACGCGGAAACAACTGCTAATCTACCATCCAAATTCTCCTTCTTTCTTCATTCCATCAATCAAACAATCCCAATTTCAATTCCCGAGCAATGATGATGCCGCCCGTTACACCGCCAAACCCTCAACAAGTACAGCAATTCCTCTCCTCCGTCCTCTCCCAACGCGGCCCCTCCGCTCTCCCCTACGCCGAAGACACCAAATGGCTTATCCGCCAACACCTCTTCACTCTAATCTCAACCTACCCCTCTCTCCAACCCAAAACCTCCACCTTTACCCACAACGATGGCCGATCCGTTAATCTTCTCCAAGCCGACGGGACCGTCCCCATGCCTTTCCAAGGCGTCACATACAACATTCCCCTCATCATCTGGCTCATCGACTCTTATCCCCGCCACCCGCCCTGCGTTTACGTCAACCCCACGCGCGACATGGTTATCAAACGCCCTCACCCCAATGTTACCCCCTCCGGCCTCGTTTCAGTTCCTTATTTGCAGAATTGGGTTTACCCTAGCTCCAATCTTGTCCATCTCGTACACGAGTTGAGCTCCTACTTCTCACGTGAGCCTCCACTTTATTCCCAACGTCGGCCGGCGGTTTCAAACCCTAACCCTAACCTTAACCCTAATCCGAGTTCTAATTCTAATCCCCTTATGTCGAATTACGGATCGATGGCTGGTGGGCGTTCTCAGCCGGCGGCGGCGACATCACGGCCCTATCCGGTGGCTCCATACGGGAGCCGGGTTCAGCATCCTCCGCCACCGCCGCAGTCAGAGGATCCAACAGAGGTTTTTAAGCGGAACGCGGTGAACAAGTTGGTGGAGATGGCCCACGGCGATATTTTGGGCATGAGGAAGGCACGTGAGGCGGAGATGGAGGGTTTGTTTAGCACGCAAGCTTTATTGAGACGCAGAGAAGAACAAACCCATAAGGGATTTAAAGAATTGCAAGACGAAAAAGAAGGATTGGAGCAGCAGTTGCAAATGGTGTTGATGAATACAGATATCTTAGAAGCTTGGATCAGAGAAAATCAAGATAAAACCAAAGATTTTAAGGATATAGATGTAGATAATGCGTTTGAATGCGTGGATGTGTTGTCCAAGCAAATGTTGGATTGTACGTCTGCTGATTTGGCTATTGAAGACGTGGTGTATTCATTAGACAAGGCATTGCACGAGGGTTCTGTGCCGTTTGATATTTACTTGAGGAATGTAAGGTTATTGTCAAGGGAGCAGTTTTTCCATCGTGCCACTGCTGCAAAAGTTCGAGCTGCGCAAATGCAGGCTCAGGTTGCCAGTATGGCTTCTAGGTCTTCGCATTATGCTGCATGAAACAAAGCTGAATAAGCTTGTGGTTACTGGAATTGTTTACAAAATTTGAAGGTTTAAAATACAGCAATTAGTGTAAGGTTAGCTTCTTGTGAAAAGTTATTCATGTGATTCATCCATAATCATTTTTGGTCTTTTATTATATACATTTTTGTTTCAAACTGTGAAATTTAGATTATTCAGTGTGCATTTGTATTTATAGGAGATAATAATATACATTTATCTCAAATGATTTGCTAATATTGCTCAATTGATGCTCTTGAATTCTATTTTTCCATTGAGCTGACACAAAACTGAGTTGTTGCACTTACGTTGATTACTTTAGCAGAACTGAATTAATTAGTAAGCTTTGAAGGAATTACCATAACTTCTGATGTAGTATTTTGATGTATTCATACCGCCAGTAATCATGAAGCTCTTTTTATAAAAGTTTGCAGTTGTTATCATAACAATTTCTGATATTCATTACATATTTTGTTGTAACTTAATGTTTAAAACACATTGTGTTTGCTTCTTGTAATGATCATGGGCAATTTTGGTTGTACTCATCTTGCCTCTCTGGTTTCACTGTTGTTGACATTGAAGGCTTTATTCATTTTGACTTGAAATGGTATGGCTTTAAAGTCCTCTTTTTTGTTTAGGTCTCTTTTTTATCCTCTTTCATTCATTTAATGGAAGCAGTTTGGATGTTGTTTATCAGAGTTTTCTAATTTTCATGAACTACCTTACCATCATTGCCTTTTATTTCACATTGTGTACTTTTGTGGCAATTCAGCTGTTAATTAACTTGAGATTCTCATATTGTGACAATAATAAAGGTTGCTTATGCTTCTAGGGGCTGTGATACTTATATTCATTTTGATAATTAAAGGGATATAAAATTTTGGTAAACCTATATGTTCGTACACAAGGATTTTAACCCCTTTAAAAATTTGATGACCCTTTAACCTAGGCCCCAATATTGATGATCTAGATTGTCAACCAACTTTAGATGGATAATTAACTCAGATAATGTTTAAAATGTTTAGATTGACTCCGTAATCTTTTCTTGGACAATATGTTCAGCTGTTTCTTACATTATTTTATTTTCACTCAGGAGGTATGCAATTTTTTAAGGCACTGCTTATCTTATATTTGTATACGGATTTTATAGCTAATAACTGGAGCCAATACTTTTTTGCTATTTAATTATCCACATGTTTTTATGGGACACAAAAGATATGTATAAATTTAAGGGAAAAAGTACACACATTGACCAAGTAAGCAGTAGAATGAGATGGCAAAAGAAATACAAAAATCTGTTAGAAATTGAGTTTAGGTTGTGCTGTACCTCATTCAACGTAACTGGCAAGTTGTTGTTAGTTGATTTGGTAGGGTTGTTTTTGTTGTAAGGCTTAGTCTCAATTTATAGGGGTTTTTTGGTCCACTTAAGGCCTCTATGTTATTGTTGACGCTCGGTTTACTGTATAGCTCAAAACCACATTCCGGGCATTATTAATTTTAGGATGAGAGCTGGGGGGAAGGCATATGTCGTGAACAGCCTGCTTGCTTGGTTGCTCGCTGTATTTCGTTTTCCATTCTCATCAAATACAGAAAATTAATGTTGATAGTTGGAACATCATGAATAGGAATCGAGATGAGTGATGGATAATTATGAAAGCACTACGCTGTGCTGTGCTGTGCTGTGTTGGTTAATGAAATGTTGTTGTTGAACTTACTGTTGACTTTGAATGCTCTGACAAAATTTGGGAGCCACATGAAGGTTGGTCATAAATTGTAACTGCGTGTAGGAATGTGAATAATTTTCATACACTAAGTCCAGATCAGAAGGTATTAACTGAAATTACTATCATAGAACTGTAATTGTTGAAATTTCATGATTAAGTTCGCTTTATTTATTGCATCTGTCTGAGAAAATTATATTGACTTGAAACTCGGCCATCTAGTTTGGTGTTAAAATAGTACGGCAATTTTATGTGCTCTTGAGTGGAACCTGTTTTTTCTCCCGTGAGACGAGAGACTCCGTTGTTACATCTTTAAGAAAGTTGATGTTTTTATTGATGACGCTATTGCAATTAATACAGATATTAATTTTTTAGGATGATTGCTATTTACATTTGCTTTTTCTAAATATAAATCATGTTCCTTTGAAATAAATAATTTAACAAATTTCTTTGGTTTTATTGTGTTTTTTGTCCAGTTAATTATTATTTTATTGGTGAATATAGTTTTAATAGAAATAATGGGTTACGTGTCACCATTTCTATAAGAAAATAAGAATTTTTTCAGTTTATATAATAAATTCAGACAAATGAAATTTGTAGGCTCATTCCAATTAGCCCAGAAAGAGTCCCGGGCCGGTACCATTGCTACTCTGTCTCTCTCGTTCTAGTCAGTCGTAGGCTCGTTACCTCTCGGTACATCTCAGAAGCCTACATGAACTCTTCAGTATAGAGAGAGGTAGCTCTCCGCGGAGATGTTGAGCTCACAGCTCTCAATCTTCTCACCACCGCGGCCCACAAACTCACTACCGCCAACCCCCCACACTCTTTCCCAAAGAATCCACGTTCCCTCTCACGTCTACTCTCACCCGGCCGCTCTCCTTCTCGAGCTCTGCACTTCCCAAAAGGAGCTCCGTCAAATCCTCCCTCTCATCATAAAAAACGGCCTCTACAATGAGCACTTGTTCCAGACCAAGCTCGTTAGCTTGTTCTGCAACTACAATAGCCTCACTGACGCCGTCCGTGTTTTCGAACCAATTCCGTGTAAATTGGACGCCCTTTATCACACTTTGCTTAAAGGGTATGCGAAGTTTTCATCTTTGAATGAGGCTGTAGCCTTTTTTGTGAGGATGAGAGAAGATAATGTCGAGCCCGTTGTGTACAATTTTACTTATTTGTTGAAGGTTTGTGGCGACAAGGGGGAGATTCGGAGGGGGAAGGAGATTCATGGGCAGTTGATAGTTAATGGGTTTTCGGAGAATTTGTTTGCTATGACTGGGGTTGTTAATATGTATGCAAAATGTGGGCGACTTTATGAAGCGAATAAGATGTTTGATAGAATGCCTGATAGAGATTTAGTGTCTTGGAATACGATTATTTCTGGGTATGCGCAAAATGGGTTGGCAGAGAAGGCTTTGGAGTTGGTCTTTCGGATGAATGAGGAAGGTCAGAGAGTTGATTCAATAACGATTGTGTCGATTTTGCCTGCTATTGCGAATATGGGGGCTTTGAGAATTGGGAAGGCTATTCATGGGTATGCTGTGAGGGCTAGGTTTGAGTCTCTTGTGAATGTTTCTACTGCTTTGATTGATATGTATTCAAAATGTGGGTGTGTTGGGACTGCAAGGCTCATTTTTGATGGGATGGAGAGCATGAATGTTGTATCATGGAATTCGATGATCTCTGGGTATGTAGAAGGTGGAAACGCGGAAGAAGCAATGACAATTTTTCAGAAGATGTTGGATGAAGGAGTGGAACCAACTAATGTTACTATAATGGAAGCCCTGCGTGCTTGCGCTGATTTGGGTGATTTGGAGCAAGGAATGTTTGTTCATAGGTTGTTGGATCAGTTAAAACTTGGAACGGATGCCCCAGTGATAAATTCCTTGATTTCAATGTACTCCAAATGTAAGAGAGTTGATATAGCTGCTGATATATTTAGAAAATTGAAGGGTAAAACATTGGTCTCTTGGAATGCGATGATATTAGGTTATGCGCAAAATGGTCGTGTAAATGAGGCTCTAAATTACTTCTGCAAGATGCAATCACACAATATAAAACCAGATTCATTTACAATGGTGAGTGTAATCCCAGCGCTAGCGGAGCTATCGGTTATACGCCATGCAAAATGGATTCACGGACTTGTTATAAGAAGTTGTTTTGACGGGAATGTTTTTGTGAAAACTGCTCTTATTGACATGTATGCAAAATGTGGAGCAGTTGGCACTGCAAGAAAACTTTTTAACATGATGAATCAACGGCAAGTAACGACTTGGAACGCCATGATAGATGGATATGGCACTCATGGACTTGGAAAAGAGGCTGTAGAACTGTTCAATGAAATGCGTAAGGATGTCATCAAGCCCAATGATGTTACATTTCTCTGTATCATTTCAGCTTGTAGCCACTCTGGTTTGGTTGAAGAGGGACTTAACTACTTCACCAGCATGAAGGAAGATTATGGCATAGAGCCTGAAATAGATCACTATGGTGCCATGGTTGATCTTCTTGGCCGAGCTGGCAGACTTAATGACGCTTGGGATTTTATTCAAAACATGCCAATGGAGCCAGGTATTACTGTGTATGGTGCAATGTTGGGTGCTTGCAAGATTCATAAAAATGTCGAGTTAGGTGAAAAGGCGGCAGACAGACTGTTTGAATTGAACCCCAACGAAGGTGGGTACCATGTATTGCTGGCTAACATATACGCCGCATCTTCCATGTGGGACAAAGTAGCCAAAGTGAGAACTTCTATGGAGAAGCAAGGGCTCCAGAAAACTCCTGGCTGCAGTTTAGTTGAATTGAGAAATGAGGTTCACACTTTCTATTCTGGAACCACAAATCATCCCCAATCAAAAAGAATATACGCATTCCTTGAGACACTATTACATGAAATCAAAGCAGCCGGCTATGTGCCTGATACCAACTCAATTCATGATGTGGAAGATGATCTTCAGGAGCAATTGCTCAGTAGCCACAGCGAGAAGCTGGCTATTGCATTTGGACTTCTAAATACCAAACCGGGTTCAACGATACACATTCGGAAGAATTTGCGAGTTTGTGGAGACTGTCATAACGCAACCAAGTACATTTCACTTGTAACTGGACGGGATATCATCGTGCGCGACATGCACAGGTTCCACCATTTTGAGAATGGGGTCTGCTCTTGTGGGGATTACTGGTGATTTTGCCCGCAGACAACTCTTGATGGATGGTTATTTTATATTATTTTAATTAAATATTATAATAAAAATATTCGAGATGTAAATATTATTTTTTTAATTATACAAAAAATAAAAAAATATTTTTTTATTTTATTTTAAAAATTATCAAATATTTATTTTATATATCTTAAAAATATATTGTATTTTTAATAGTTTATAATATGATACGAACTTATCACTTTTAAAATTATGAAAAAAAAAATTAAAATTTTAAATTTTAAAAAAGATTTTAAAACCTTTTTAAAATTTTAATAGACACCTTTATAAAATTTAAAAGCTATTTACTCTTAAAAACAGAATTAAATATATCTATTTATATGAATAAATAAAACTTATTATTATATTTTAATTAAAATCAATATAAATTAAATTTAAAAGATATTAAAATTTTACAAATAAAATATTATTTAGTTTGAGTTTTTTAATCATTTATCAGAATTTATTAACAAATTTAATGAAAAATAGACATAAATTTAATTTTTTTTAAATTTAGAAGCATGAGAAGGAAAATAGCTAATTGATCTTATTATAGTCTATTGAGGGTCAAATAATTAATTAAAAGAATTATTTTCTTAATAGCCTAATTTTGTCAAAAGAGGTTATTTTTTCATTATTATTTACAAGTAATAATACTAAGTTGATTGTAGAGATAATAACATTTTATTTATTATTAATTATATTCTAGCTACAGTTAATTAGTTTTCGATTTATAATGAATATCCTTACGACAGTATACTTCCACGTCGCAGTTTAAGACAGGTCGGTGATCCAACTTTGACACCGAAAGGTAACTCCAGCGAGAAACTTTTCTCAGCACGCGTTTGGTTTTCGAGAAAGTGTTTTTCTCCGCTAGGAAAACTTTTTAACACCTTCTATAAATAATTTTTCTCGGGAAAAAGGAACTGAAAAGAAAACCCTAATTCCCTTCTACTGAAATTGAAGAATAACAGCTTCCTTCTTTGATCTTCTTATAGCCGTCTCCGCCTTCGCCTCTTTCTTGGCGATCATACATCGAGCCAATTCATTCACTCAGGTATCCATTCATCTATTTGAATGTGTTTATGAGCTCAAATTCCTTCATATGTGAGCTAACTGGATATTTTTGTAGTGAGAAATGTTATATAAATGGTCAACATTGTTGACCTTTTGCATAGCCCTGTTGTGGTTTCTTCGCATGTAATTATGGCGTGGTATTGTTGTTTCAATAATCCAATGATTTTTTTATTATTTTAACACGTGATTCATTGATGCTTCTTAGCATTTTCGTTTTCGTTTTCGTTTTTGTTTCTTCAGTTTATGATAGAAGTAATATTAAGCATGCAAAATTTTTTTCACTTACCTCATCTTTTTTCTAAAACTTTCAGAGTCACTCTCTGGTTTCACAGTGTTTGTTTATTGTGCTTTTTGTTAGCTGACTAAGTTCTGAAAGCAATTAGACGAAAGAATGGTTAGAACAACTTAAATAAAAAAAGAAAAAAGGTCAAATTTTGCTGAACTCCTATTGAAGTTGATCGTTACGTCACTGTAAAATAAATTTAAGATGTGTTAAATTTGACTTGTCCATCTCGTTGTGGCAATGGAAAATACCATTCTGTTCAAGAAATGCTTGCTTCACTTGGAAGAAGCTTTGTATATGAGGAATTGCTTTAGCTTTCAATTATTGCTTCCTAAGATTGTGAATTGTGAAGTCAATCTGAAGGACTAATTTTCTTCTTGGATAATTTAATTTTCTCAGATAAACGAGTATAAGGCGGGCCTGATGGTATATTTTGATTGTGGGATGCTATTATTATATGTGAATGTGTCCATAATCTTTAATTTAGTACATTTTAACTACAAGTGGATTTAAATGGCCTGTCCTATCAAGTATAAAGCATTGAATGAGGTGCTGCATTAAGAATGTCAGCCACTTCTACGTGAGATAATGTATCTCCTAGGTAGACTTTGAAACTATTCTGAAGTCAAATTTCTTAATTGTTTTCTAGCAATTCTTTGTCGCTTGATTCCGTTATATTTTACATACTGATGATTAAAGTAGACAAACAATTTTTTTTAATTATTTTATTGGTTAAACAGTGTGTACCTGTTTGAAGATTTTGTATCCTATTATCTCTTTCTCTCGTGTAGATAACGGTGATTTCGCTGCATACTGAAACAGCGATCAATCATGTATGCAATATACTTATCTACATAATGTACTATAAACTGATTTATGTCTATTTGTTGGTGATTTTTCCTAAAACTAAGTGGCAGTGGTAGCATTGGTGAGTAGAATTCCCCAGCCATGACTAGGACCAGGGCAGAACTACATTATAGTGCTGGGGGTGGCCATCAATACCCTCCCAAAGTTTTTAAAAGAAAAAGATGTTAATTTTTTATTAGGTCATCAGAGCACTATTTACTTCCTGGACCCCTCAAGTGTGACCTCACAAGTTTTTTTTTTTATTACTTGTTGAACACTTACATCCAATATTTTGGTTCTACCCCTAACTCTAACCTGAGTATAAAGGTATGGTTGAGAGTTTTGACAAAATTTGGCATCAAATGCTGTTATTTAAGCATATTAGTGGATTATGCATGTATTTTGTTTTTCATGTTTTTCGGTTTTTAGCAAGATGTGGGTGCATTCCTTGGATACGGTTCATCAAAATTACTCTTTGGACTTTGGATGTTTCAGAGAGCATGGAAAGGCTAATTCCAGCACCCGAGCCTAGATGCAAGTTATCATCGATGATGTAGGCTTAGGTTGAATCAAGTCTTTTCTTCTTCATGTTTTCATTTTACAGAGTTTGGATTTATTTATTTATTATTTTTACGTTCCCTTATGAAGTCCATTGAATTTTCTAGCTTTAATATTTTTTTGTGGTGGTTAGATCTGACATTTGCGGTTCTTATTTAGGTTGAGTTTACCATTAAGCCTTTCATGTAGTTCTTCATCATAGAGCTGGGATCAACAGCAAACTTCCCATATGCAAATTCTAGTACGAGTTGCTCATTGGAAATGTAGATTCTTTCAATTTAATTGGTTTTGAGTCCTTTTGGAATATGGAAGGAAGCATTTATAAAAAAAAAAACTTTATTACTTTGTAATTTATGATAGTTGAATTGAGAAAATTTGCCAGGAGTTTAATCCCATAGTTTCATGGTGAGCATCTATTCTTCCTCAGTATTAGGCTCATGTCATCCCTTGCTTTGGTCTGTATGTAATGTTACTGAGGTTATCAATTTTCTTTCTTTTCTAAGTTTCATTATTTCATTAATTGATCTTAGTACAAATGGGAATTTCTTTCAGCAACAAGATAGGATCAGAGCTATGCTGTTAAGATTATGGAAAAAACACATGAAACAATGGTCTTGCTTTACTGCTGCATTAAGCCATGAGGGGTCTTTATCCACTTTATAAACCATCAATAATGAAGTCTTTATTTGTCATGTAACCCTTTTATACCTCTCTTACAGAACTATTTTATGCTTCTCTTTGTTTTCTTTATAACATTTTTTTCTGATATTGATCTTTTTAACTGTTTTATTTTTATGGATAAGGTCTTTTTTTTCTTTGTTTTAATCACTAGTGTTTAGGGCCTTTTATCTCCCACTAAATTTTTTTTATTACCTAAGGATTTGTGCTTTTGATGTGATTTTTTAAAGCACTTAAGAAAATTTCCACTAAATAAAGGAAAAAGCCTACTGGTAAATTTATGCAGTTATACTTTTTCCTTAATCAAGAGCACATTGTGCATATGCCCAGAAATGTTAGGAGATGCAGGAAAACACCTGGAAAGTGCATACCATTGTTTACATTTAGTTAAGCTGATGGATATCTTACTGGATAAAAATGTCATTCAAAATTGAACGTATCATTGTAATTTGAATTGAACTTGAATAAGATGAATCTGATTGCTGCTATGTTGCCTGGATATAATTATGTCACTAGAGTTATTTGGTTCTAAACTTTGGTCATTTAAATGAAAGCTTAAGAGTAGGTGCTTCAGGATTTTGGAAAGAAGATTTTGAAGGCTGAAGATAATAATTTGCATGTGTTTGTGTTATTTGATTCAATATGCAGTAATGAAGAGGGCAAAAAATATGAGGGAAACTTTTTTAAGCCTCACATGGAGCCTCACCTAGTTTATTGCACAAACCTAAAGAGAGATTTGTGCTGACTAGAAGTTCCACAATAGCGTCTTCCGTTAGTGGAAAGAGAAGGTTGTGAAGTGTTGGCTGCTGGGAACTCATGTTAATTGGTGCTGATCCGATTTTATGGACTTTAACCACAATAACAATCTTAAAATTATCAAGGCCCGTGAATAGGTTAATAATGTTCCACACATTGTTGCCATGGCTCATCTGCTGCAAATCTGGAATTGTTTTCCAGCAGGCACTGAATTAACAATGCTGTATTGTACTCTAAAACCAGTCCTAGATCCTACCTGTTTTGCTTCTGCATACCTATTAGCCTTAATTTCCTTTTTGTTTGTTGACCAGAAAATCCTGCTTGTATATCACTTGAACTTATGACAAACATATTGTGGTCTAATTTAACCCATTGATATGAATTCTAGATGGTGACTCACAGCCTTAATCCCTTTAGCTTGAAAACTTGTTTAGGTCACACTTTTCTGCATTTTAGGTTTACTTTCCTTAATAATTTATATAGTTTGTGTAAGCTAGAATGCCTCTTCTTACGCATGGCTAAAAGGTGAAGGGTCAATTTCATAATCATGAATCGTTGCATGTTTGCAATGTGCTTTTTTCATCCCTCTTAAGTTTGGTTTTAGTTTGAACAAGCTTAACTTGAATGTCATGTGTGCTTAAAATCCTGCCTTTATTTGTGAACTTGGCTGTCATTGCAGCCTCCTTCTCCTTTTTTGGTTGGTGCACCCTCCAAGCCAAAGAATAGGCATGTACTCTGGCGGCGCCCAGATTCATTCTGCTTTTCCTGCTTTCGTTTTTTTCATAGCTGTTATCATTATTGTAAATGATCTTGAAACAGATTATAACTATCTTACTGATTGCTTGGATGATGCTTTTAATTTCCTATTGCACAGTGTGCTGAATTGTGCTGTAGTAAAACAGCACTAATTTATAGTTAACTGTTTTCCTACTGGTTTAGGAATGGACCAATATGACTTTCAAGGACAGAGAAAGGAGATAAAGCATAAAGGAAGAAATGTTGTGTGGTCAATTGCAATGGACAAGTGTCTAATTGAAGCTCTTGCTATTCAGGCTAGAACTGGGAATAAAATTGACAAATGCTTTAATGAGAATGCATACTCTGCTGCCTGTTATGCGGTGAACTCTCGTTTTAATTTGAACTTGAATAATCAAAAAGTTGTTAATCGTCTAAAGACAATTAAAAAAAGATATAAGGTAATGAGGGATTTGCTCAGTCAAGATGGATTTTGCTGGAACCCAAATACAAAGATGATCGAATGTGAAGATGATAATCTGTGGAAGAGATACCTTGCGGTAATTTCCCCTCCTAATATTAAATTAACCCAATTTGTCAGTTTTTTTTGTCAGATACTCATGAGCTTCAAATCAATGGATTAGGCGCACCCTGATGCAAGAGGATTTAGAGGAAAGCAAATTGAGATGTATGATGAGCTAAAAATTGTTTGTGGAAATTATCAAGCACCTAGTCGATGGGCTAAGATTAAGGATGGGAGCCATCCAACTGAGATTAAGAACTGTGAAGATGATTCTGCTTCGTTCCTTTCACCAAGTACAGAAGATGTAAGTGATACAGATGGAACAGAATCATATACCGGATCCCCAGAGTATATGCAAGATGGTGGTCAAGATCCTCCTCTTGTACCACCTCGGAGACAACTTCCAAAACGACCTCGTGGCTCAGAGGCTCTTCAGGATGCCATGTTGGCTGTGGCATCCAGCATGCGGCGCTTAGCTGATGCACTGGAATGTAGTAAAACCGCAATCAATGCCCCAGAACTGTTGGAGGCTGTGATGGAGATCGATGGTCTGGAAGAGGCAAAACAGATGTATGCTTTTGAGTATTTGAATGCAGATCCTATTAAAGCCAGAGCCTTCATGACATACAATGCTCGAATGAGAAAGATATATTTATTGCGACAGTTTTGGTGGTGGAAATGACTTGGGCCTTGGGATATTTTTGGTATATAGATTTATAAAATCACCGGAATACTTCATTGGCACATATTTACACATTAAACGTTTTTAATTGTGATGTTTGTAGGTGATTGTATAGATATTATATATTCTCAAGGTTAGCACTGAAGGCTAGAAGTCGATGACACAGAGAAAATGTTTCCAGCAGACATTTCCAGCTGCTGTTCCAAAGTGAAGGTAGTTGTAGATGTAAGGTCATCGCTTTCTTTTCTTAATTTTCTCGCATCTTCTTGTAGACGTTCATCTTTTGGCTCCCTACTACGAAATTGAATGTGCATAGGGCTGCGGTCTACTGTTTTCAGTTAGCTTTTTGTACAATCCTCCCCTCCCATTGTTTGAATTCCTTTTTTCATGACTGAAGTCTTTGTTTATGTTCATACAATAAAATTCTCGTTTTCTGGCAATTTCGCTTTAATCATTAGTGTTAGCACCTTGAATGCTTGAGAACAGATCCCCTCCAGCATGTTTATACTCTGTAGTAGAAAAATATCAGAGTATCCTTGAAATGAATGACTGTAAAGCTGTAAAGAAAGTATCAAGGTGTCTTCAAGGAGTCAAAGATTAGATGCTTATGTATAAACAGACTGATAACTTAGAAGTAGTTCATTACTCGGATTTGAATTTTGCTAATTGTATTATTTCACAAAAAATCAGTCTTTATATGTGTTTTTCATGTTTGTTGGTAAACCTGTGTCTTGGATAAGTGTTAAATAGCCATTGCCTACTATTTCTACCAGTAGGATTTAATTCGTTTTTTTCATTTAATTTTGACCCCTTTAAGTTTTACCTCTGCATTCTTAGTTATATCCTTTTTATGGAGAAGATGCATACAGGTTCCTCATTACACAATTTTGAAATGTTATACACCATTATTTAGAGAATGGTATCGTCTAGAAGAACTGTCAAGAGGTTAGTTTTTCTATTTCACATTTCTATTGTATATGTTCATGTGCAACTTAGATTATTTGTGCATAAATAAATTACTTAGATTTCTTACATTCACTTTATTTACTTGAGCACATTAATCTCATCGATCCGAAAGATAACTGTCCAACCAGAAAATAGTGTCTAAATTTACCAAAATTCTTGCATATAATCACAGATGATTGATCTCTTTAAATTATCAAAAACCCTTCAAATAATAATTTAGTGGTTTTTTAAAAGGCCAAAGCACTTGTTCTCACCCAATATTTGCTAATATTACAAAATTTTATTCGGTAAGTTTGGAAAAAAAAAAATTTATTTTTCAGTTAAATGTTTTATAAAATTATTTAAAAAGTACAAATAGTTGTAAATTAAATAATATTTCATTCCTAAAATTTTATTAAGATTAAAATTAATAAAAAAAATTATTATTATAAATATAGATGCAATTTCATAGTAAATAATTATATATTTGGGTTACACTATAATTTTTATAAATTTTAGGGGTTTTAAATAAAAATTTAAAGTTTTTTTAAATTTAAAAAAATTAGGGCGTTTTTTAATTTTAAAAAGTTTAGAGTATCTTTATAATTTTTAAAATTTTAATATATCTTTTTAAAAATTTTGAAATGATAATTATATTCAAAAATATAACAAATTAAATGTGTATATATATATATATTATTACGATTAAAATATATTTTTAAAATATACAGTAAATATAATAATTTTTAAAATAAGAAGAAAATATTATTTATTTATTTTAAAAAATAAGGTTTATAGTTTAAATGTATTTTTTAATAATATTTAAATAAAATAATATATATTTGAAATAAAATTTATATTTTAAAAATTTTAGTAATAATTAACTTTTAAAAAATATTAGAAAAAATTATATATGATTGCCATTTTAACAAACATCACATAAAATAATACTCTGTTGAGCATATTTTAAAAAATATCGGGTCACTCAAAACATGATATTATCTGATCTCAGGCCAAATTAAATATATGGTTTTTACACAACAAACTTTAGCAAAAGCGTGGACAAATTTCATGCTTTATTAATTAAAACATTTCAACAAAGAAATGACAGGGGCCTTTATTTTTCTGGAGCTCTACCACAAGTTACTGCAATCAGAATCCCAATAAGCTTATTTGAAGAACTCCATGATCCCCACATAATAAGCAAAACAATTGACTTGAAAATCTGAAAATCCTGCTGCTTTTCCCAAGGCCCTGAACTCGTTCTCACTTCTTTGTTTGCCTCCATGCATAATCATAAGAATGTCCATATGTGAAAGGTACTTCGAAGCATTACTTGAATCTGGATATTCAGGAAGTATCCAACTCATTACTATCAATTTCCCTTTTTCTGGCAACGCCTTGTTGCAGTTTCTCAGCAGCTTTAAGCATTGTTCGTCGTTCCAATTGTGAAGTACATTCTGAATATATGAAAAAAAATAAAAAAATAAAAAAAAGATGTTCAGGTGCCTTCCTTTTTATCCCATTTATCTTGTAGTGGTAGAAAACATACCTTCATCATAAGGGCATCTGCTGTTACTGGAATGTCTGAAAACATATCTCCTCCAACATGCTTAATACCTAAAATTGTATATATGAAAATTTCATCTTAAATGATTTGCATATATAATTGCTAGATTCAGCCACTAATTATATATGTACTTAGGGTTGTACCAGGGTACGTTGGGGCTTTTTCAACGACATGAGGCGCATCAAAGTTAATGCCCTTAATGGTAGGGTACTTGGAGATAATCATGTTGAGAGTAGCACCAATTCCACCTCCAACATCAACCAGTGATGCCAATTCCCCAAATCCTCTGTATGTTTCAAGCACTTTGTTCATTGTAATTTTAGACAAGCTTGCCATTGCCTTGTTGAAAGATTCATCATTCCTTGGATTCTTGCTCAAGAACTCATAGATTGGCATTCCATGGACTTTCTCAAATAGATCTCCTCCTTCCATTACTAAATCACTCAACTGCAACCTACAAGGTATAAGGTAATGTCATCGTAGACATTTCTGGAAATTAAATATGTCTTTTAACTGAAGATTTACAAGAATCTGTGAGTTTACGGTTTACTCACCAGACCATCTCAATTTCTTTCTGCGGTTTAAGTGCAGCCAAAGATCTCCCATCTTCCCTGCGAGCAAAACATCTGCCAACCGGTGTTAGTCCATAGAGTCTCTCAATGCTTCCATCTTCACAACGGTGGAGCTCGCAAGTGAGGAGTTGATAGCAAGCGAGGAGCCGGAGCATGCGGTCGACATACGATGGAGCGTCCAGGTTTTTTGTGGGAAGCTTAGAAGCAACTTCAACAGCAGAGACATGGAGGGCATTTGGACCTGTTGCTTGGCCAATTATGTCGAACAACTCCAGCATAAGAGCTGCGTTCAACACATTGGCG
This sequence comes from Anacardium occidentale, assembly GCA_026122585.1. Lineage (NCBI taxonomy): Eukaryota > Viridiplantae > Streptophyta > Magnoliopsida > Sapindales > Anacardiaceae > Anacardium > Anacardium occidentale. Next base: position 322,136 of record JAJEJH010000070.1, on the reverse strand, counting down.
AAGGTGCCAATGCTGCGTAAGTAAGTTGCCTGAGCAAACGCTTCTTCTTCTTCTTCTTGTGGAGTTGTCGAAGAAGAACTCATGAGTTGAGCTTCTTTTTTCTTCTTTTGGGAAATTGGTTACTGGCAATGGCGCTTGGTTTCTTGTTGCGGAAACTGAGATGGATATATGTAGACTCCAGCCTGAAGGTTGGCTCGTGGAAGTTAATATTCCCACTCAACCGTCAATTCTCCGAGGGTTGGCACGCGAGAATTAAGATTCTCACTTACCAATCAAATCTGCAGGTCGTTTTGATCTGCGTGGTAAATATTCAGAATACTACGGTAAGGTGAACCAAAGTATAAAATATTTACTGGTAAGGGTTGCAAAATTAATTTAAATAATCAAATTTATAAAATAAAGTATAATTTTATTTTTTTTATTTTATCCAACTATTTTAAATTTCATGCCTACCATGACATGCAGGGTATGTATCATATATAAGAAATTCAAAATCGTCCACATTTTACATTTTCTCTTGTAATAGGAAAATATGTGATATATGCAACGGTATATGTATATCAAAATTATCAAGATACCCTTTATTTTATAAAAACCAAAGGGTTTATGTATAATTTATGCAAAATCGCAAACAAAAAGTTCTTCAAAATGTATAATATTTTTTCGATGACAAGTATTCAATTTTCATATATTATAATATATTATACGTCAAATAGAATTGTTTATATATCTTTTCTCATCATTATGATAATCAAAACATGTCCAAGATCATCGAATGTCTTTTATAGCATTAAAATTCTTTATCATGCATAAATTTGATTATTATACATAATTTTCGATGTTTATGTGTGTCTTTTACACATGTATTAATTAAAAAATCCATGATTTATAAATTATAAAAAACATATGTAAAACATGTGTTTAAGTACATACAAAATTGTAGTAATTTTGTAAAAACAGAATAAGAGAAAATAAAATTGTATTTTATTTTCTTAAATTGAGTATTTAAATTAATTTTTCTAATAAAATTAATAATAATTGGCCTTTTAAATATTCCCTTTTAGTCACTCAGGTTTATAATAGTTACTTTTCTCCAGGTATTTTGGGAAAGTCCCATCTTCATTCTTGACAAGTCTTTTTGCCCAAAACCAAGCAGGTAAGGTGGAGACATGGACAGAAGGTATCAGGGTCAAGGTCGTAAGAAGTTTTCATCTTCAACTTCATCTTCATCATTCAATTCCTCGACTGGGTTCCGGTCAAATCAAACTAAAAGTACCAAAGGTTCCCACTTTTCAAGTAATAACCCAAAGAACGAAGACAATTCCGTTCATGCCCATGGTGGAAGAAACAACCCACAAGAAGATGAAGTACGAGCAGAAGCTATTGTGGGAACTTGCCCATTTATGTGCCCAGGTTAGTAATAAAATTGGCCTCCTATTGTTTCATTATATGGTTTCTTTCTTTCTTTCTTTTCTTTTTTTTTTTTTTTTTTTTTTTTGGGCAATTGCTATTGATTCTTGTGATGCAATCTGTAGAGGATGAAAGGGTTCAGCGTCAGCGCCTAAGAGATTTAGCCGTCTTTGAGAGGCTTGATGGAGATCCCTGCAAGTCGTCTCCAGCTTTGGCTGTCAAAAAGGTATATAAAGTTTACTAATTTTTTACATTCCTGCTTATTAGTTGCTCTATTTAGAGTAAAATGGGGATATTTGATGCTTGTTTATCTGTGTGCTTTCTCCTTTAGTTGTTGAACATTCATTTCAATTGGTTATAATTAGGTTTGGATTTTGATGCATGATAAAATAAGGAATTCCAAAGTTTGCATATTTATCAGTTTTTAAGACTTCAACTTTAATTCCACAAATGTTTATTTCTGATGCCAAAAACCTTCACCTGTTGTTAGTTTTGCAGGACAATGTCTGCCAAGCATGTGCAAGCATCTGAAGTGCGCCCTCTTCCAGTGCTTGAAGACACTTTGAACTATCTTTTAAACTTTCTGGATTCTAAGGAACACCCTTTTGAAGTGGTTCATGACTTTGTGTTCGATAGGACAAGGTCCATAAGGCAAGATCTTACTATGCAGAATATTGTTAATGACAGAGTAGTCTACATGTATGAAAAAATGGTTAGAAACCTCTCAATCTCAATCTTGACTTTCTCTGTTGTATTGCAAAATTATATTGAGCATATTACTTGTTCTCCGGTGATGATGGAGTTTCAGCTTTTTGCATGATGGGTTGCAGTCACTTTTCTTGTTATAGAGCTCAGAAATTAGAAACTTTCCCCTGCTTTAACTTAACTGCTTTTCTGAAGCAATGGTATTGTGAGTGCTGTCACTTGATAAAGGAGATTACATACACACTTTGAATCTATGTCATATGGTAGTACTACAGAGAACATATGCTGCCATCTTTGAAGCATTAATCATAGTAGGCTTATGCTAGAAATTTTGGATAGCGCTAAAATGTTAACAAAATCTTTGCTTTATTCCCATGTCATTGGTTGCTACCTACAATAAAATTTGTCGCTGCCATTGAACAAAATGTTGAACATTCAGAACAGAAGACAAATTTAAAAGTGAAATATCTCATGGTTTAGTTAACAACTGACAATTAAGTTTAGAATAATCCTAATTGTGCTGAGTTTTATATATGTCCAGGAATCTGTTTTTTCTTTATGGATTTACAGCTGTGATTCAGACCACATAGTTGGTTATGAACTCAAACAAAATTCCTTGTTTAATCCTGTGATGATTTTCTTAAAAATGTTTCTAGCTTGAGTTAATATATTTTCAGCTAATAAATTTACCCTCTTGCAAATATGAGAACTCCAGTGAATATCATTCAATTTATTTTGAAACTTCAATAACCCCACGTGTCTTTTTCAGACAGGATAGCAGAGATGCACTTATGAGCACTGTTTTCTGATTTATCATTTACAACTTTGGCTTGGCATCCATAAGTTTGGAAGCAATTTCTTCAACTAATATTATGTGCTTATATTTTTACCCTACAGGTTAAATTTCATGTAATAGCACATCACAAGCTTCGAAGTAGTTGCACTGGTTCAAGTACTGCTTCAGTGTGTTACCTAAACTTGGAGCAGCTTACAAAAGCTCTAACATCTCTATATAATCTGTATGAAACAAATTGGGGCTCCAATTCCTCTTTCAGGAATAAAGCTGAGTTTTATTCATTTTATGTGCTTCTTCATCTTGATTCTAATGGCCAAGCAAAGGTTGGTCTATACTTTATAGGTCTTGATTTATTTTTCATAATTTTTTATTGTGAGCCTTATGCTGGACTTGAATTAATGGAATATAATCTTTCTGATCTCCAGGGGGAGTCACTTTCTTTGTGGTTTCGTTGTGTTCCAGCTCCAATTATCAAGTCAAGAGAAATGAGTTTTGCTCGCCGAGTTTTACGGTAACGATAAATCTTCACACATCAATGCCTTTGGAGCTTCTGTTTATCTGAAGCCTATAGATGTATATGTTTAATATCATGTTCAATTTTTAAATTTGTAATAGAAAGGAAATGTTGACCCCTCTAATAGTATTATTTTGTTTAAAGGTACCTTCGGATGGGCAATTATAGGCGTTTTCTCTGTGCTGCTGCTGAGGCTTCATATTTACAGTACTGCATTATTGAACCATATATTGATCAGGTAATCTGATTAACATTGTTTCTGGAATTCTAGTTATATGATTTCTGTACAGTTAAAATTTTTAATTTAAATTTTCCAATTGGTTATAATTGTTTTTCAATCAGATGCTGATTTTGAATTTAATAAGCTGTTTCGATACTCTTTATGTTGCACTTCTCACAAAAAACCATACTATGTTCTTTTGGTTGATCTCATAGGTTCGAGCACTTGCACTGTGCTGTATAAATAATTGTGGCTATAAGCTTCATCCATATCCTTTGATGCACTTATCCGAGCTTTTGATGATGGAGGTATGAGCTGATAACTGGTGGATGAAATCACTTATATTCATGAGGTAATACAGTTTGAATATTGATAATTGCGTGTGGTTTTTTCAGGAGTCAGATGTAGTTTTGTTTTGCAATGCTTGTGGTCTTGAGACATGCACAGATGAAGTTGGAAATAAGTTGCTACCCACCAAGCAGACAACTTTTAATTGTCCCCCGCAAGGGTTTCAAAGATTCAGCTTTTTGGGATTGCAACAACTTGAGAGGTAATCTTTAACATGCATTTTGGTGTTTCTTCTTTTTAAATTCATATTTTTAGCCTTTATGATAATTGTAGACCTAGGAAAAGACTTAGGAAAAGAGAGATGCAAAAATCCGTTGGTGTTTTTTGCTACTTAGAAGCAGCAAAGTTTTAAATCTATTGTACCACCCGAGCCACAGTGTATTCACCTTGTTCTAAAATATCTTTCCAGTGCTCTATAAACTTGTGGTGCAAGTGGAAGTCTTTTCACCAAGTCTCTGTGAAAATTTTAGTAGGTTCCTTAGCAGAAGAGAGGCTAATCTTCAGAACCCCCAGATGTATTGTACACAGCTCATGGAATTGTTTTTTCCTTTTTGCTTGGTGGGCATTGTTTCTAGTATTTCTATCTTCTTCCTTGTATAGTTTGGTATGCTAGAAGGTAAGTTTTGATTGACTAATGTGCTCCAAATTGGTCCCAGCTTACACAGCCAAGGAGACACATATTCTTCGTTGTTAATATACTTATTTACACCTACGGCTTAACATAACTTTGTTTTGAAATTGCTTTGGTGTTTTTTGGCATATATATGTCCATTGCATTGCAGGCAAATCTCAAGTTTCACTATTTAGAGACAGAATATTGCTTGGGAAAAGGGGTTGATGGCTTAACTTGAATTACTGTTGTATCAATCTCTGTATATTCAGATAGATTGAAGACTTGTATCATAGATATATTATGGTTGATTCAGTTTTACAATGGCTGCAATATGTTGATTTTCCCCCTAAAAGTACAAAAGCTTGAAACCCAATTTCAATTTCCCAGATTCTGAAGACCACCAAATTGAATTTTTTACTATAAACCTTTTTTTTTTTTTTTGGAAAATTAGGGATCCCTGCCATATCGTAACATCATTTGCTGGAATAGCATAGGTCAATGAATTGACATGAATTACAAAACTATCACATTAGAACTGGTGGATATAATAAAATATCGAATAACAAAATTAACTTATCAGTGACTTACAATGTCAAGAGCTGGTAATTGGAAGAACCACAAATGAGAGGAAGGCTCTCTCCATCAAAGCAAAGGACAAATTAAGAGAAATTGCAGTCTGCTTCATGCAGAAAACAATGTTATTGTGAAAAATAGAATGAGAGCCAGACCAAAACAAAATCCGACAATTGCCATGGAAGCCTGGAGACAGAAGGAAACAAATGAGAAGCTCACAACTGATGAATATATGATAATCTTGACATTTGAAGAGCCACTTGCCTTTCCCTGAGATTCAAATTTTAATTTTAATGTGAACCAAGACAATCCTTTGTCTACAAAAGGTGCAAGCGCAAGAGCCCTGCAAATATAGGCCTTAAGCATTACAGATGAATAAAACATTTTCATGTTGGATAAAAAACAGAGACAATAAGTCAATAATGAAAATTTCACTCAACAACTATGAATTACATGCCGTCCAGATGCAAGAATCTGTGTAGTTACAGGATTTGATTTTTTTTTTTTTTTTTGAAAAAAAGAAGATAAAGCATAGAGCATTGTTCATGATTTAAGAACTAAAGTCTTTCTTGATTGAACAGTCAAAAGTTTTGCTTACTTGCAAACAAAAATAGAGCTAACATAATAGCATTCCTAGAATATAAATTTAAACAACACTAATTATTTGATTGTTTCTTACTCTAAAATTTTGAAAATCAAGTTCACTCCAAATGTTAAAATGATTGGTTTGCCAGTATATTCATCAACAATCGCCCCCCCTTCTGCTCTCCTGCCTCTATATCTATCTCCCAATTAATATAACTAGTTGAAAGCTTTTAACTTCAAGAATGACAATGTGTTCTCTCATTCAATCACGAGAAACATTTAGGGCAATTAATTTGCACTGATTCTAAACAAACTGAAATACTACTTCTAAATAGGAGGAAGAGATTCAGAATTCAAGTAGCTCACCCTCCAGCCCTTAGAAGCTTAGTAACCTGGCTTCCAGCCCACACCATGGCCATTACTTTGAGAAATCTGCAAGGATCCAAAGTTTTCACATTACATTCATTATCAGAAACTTGAAACACAAGATACTACCTCTTAACAGCAGCAACATAACCCATCCTTCTAGGAGCTGGAGTGACATAAAACCTAGAAAGCAAGAGAAGTTGCACCTAATTACAGTGACTACATGAGTTTTTCAGAGAAATCTCAAACACGTTGATGAACTATTATTGATAATATATCCCATACCACACCAAGAGAAATATCGTGAGGTAGTAGACTGTGTTTAGTATGCCATATGATAATATTCCAGAAATTCCATATCTCTTTAATTTCTCCAATACCCTGACAAGTTAGACAAGGAAGACAAAATTGTAAGGACACATGCTCAGAATAACCATAGAAATTAGATATATCCATTGCCACATACACTCCCATCCACCTTCACACTTTTTTTATTGAACTATGGGACAAACATGAAACATAAATATTTCAAATGACTGTTTTTAGTCCCAAAAACATAGCTGAATCTGAAATCTAGTTCTAAATCATTTTATCTTGATTACTTTCAGAAACATTAAATAAAACAATTTAACAGGGCACTTCATAGCCAAAACAAACCTCCAACTCCACCTCTTTGGTTGTAATGAATAAAAAATTTCAGCTACAAAATAGCATGTTGAACTTCTAAGCACTAAGCATTGTAAATGGTTTCAGGGCAACATTACTGCTTTACTTCTTTTTTAAGTTCTACCAAGCTGACTCAGAGCACAAGCTACCTTGAAGCTTACGTATAACACAAAGTTACTTTTTTGGCTAAAACAATTTAACATCACAGAAAGAAAAAAAATAAAGGAAAAACTGAAAAACGGTTCTAAACTGGCCACCAGAAACATCCATTAATGCTATCTCACAAAACTGATGTCAAGTTTTGACACACAGCAAAATTCTTCACGTGGTATTAGCAATTTATAGTAAAAAAACAATAATTATAAAGTCACTATAATCATCTCAATAATAGGAATCAGAAGACTTTAGTAAAAATATTGTCAGGCAATTAGTAATTACTCATTAGATGAGAATGATTCTGCTTGACTGCTTTCCTTATTTTCTGATGAACCTTCAAAAACATAATCAAGGTAAATTAAGAGAAACTGAAGTTTGCAGAAGAAGATGGCAGTTATAGCCTCACAAATACACAGATGGAATGGAAAAAAGACTCATATGTACACATCATAATATAACATGCAAGAACCTTGTTTTAAGTATACCTTCACGCTCTGGTGAGCTGTTGTTAGCATCCGACAAACCATTGTCCTAAGCATACACAAGAAACGAGCAAGTTCTAATCAATCTATTTGAATTCCATTTCTCATTAAAAAAAAAACAATGGATTTCCAATAACTGCTATTGAACTCCGAAATGATCACAAGAAATTGTTAAAGGCCTTCTTTCCTATCTCTCATTCTTTGTTTTCTTTTGTTGGGTACTCATTAATAGCTTTAAGTAAGTAAAAGCCCTTTAAAAATTGTCATGTTTGATCGAATATTCTGTTGGGTAAATAAAAAATAAATCAAAATAACATTACTCCTTGCCTGGGATTGATCATTTTATGTATGATTGATTCAAAACAAAAAAATAAATAAATAAATTATCGAACCTAACGTGAGCAAAAATCAATAGTTTTAAACCATAGTCCTGCACATAAACAGTAAAAAAAATCTGTAAAAAGAGACGTGATACTAACATTGTTATAGGCGCTAATGGAGAAAAGGCTTCGAGAAATGTTACGATATAGAGAACAATTCTTCTTCTTTTTCCTGAAAGAAACCCTTGAAATGCTCGCGTATAGAAATTCATCGAAACCCTTAAATTAAAAATAACAAAAAACTTCAAAATGTTAAATAATAAGCAAGAAATAATAGGAATAGGGGGGAGTAAAGGAAGAGAAGTCAAATTACCAAGTGATGAAAATGAAAGAGTGATGGAGAAGAGGCTTTCAGAATGGTAGACATGACGAGATTGACGACAATGCCTAAATAATTAAGCGAGAGAATTATGTGTTATTATTATAATTCACTTCAAAAAATTAAACGAAGTTTCAAGGAAGAACATGCAAACGATTTACCTTGTTTTTAAAAAAAAAAGCATGCTCCGCCAATTTCTTTTTTTAAATTTAAAAATAGGCTAAAGGATTATTTTTTCCAACCCCAAGGCTTTAAAAACTCAATCTCTCGTCATTCAATCAAATTTAATATTAAATATATTAATAAATAATAATAATTAAGAGATATTTTTATCTTTTTAATATTAAAATTTTATAAAATAATAAAATAATTTTTTTATAAATATAAAATATTAAAAAAATTTTAAAAATATTTAAAACATTTTAAATAAAAAAAGACAACAGTCACCGCAGTCGATGTTGGCGACGGTAACGGTGGTTAACAAAATCAGGTGGTCATCTTCGACCACCTGGCTTTGTTAGCCACAGCCACTGCCATCGGCACCGGCGGTGATGACTATTGTTTTTTTAATTTAAAAAATTTTTTAAAAATTTTTGAAAATATTTTATTTAAAAATTATTTTATAATTTTATTATAAATTTTTAATTTTTAAAAGAATATTTTAGTCATTTTAGTATAAAAATTATAAAAAATACTTCCAAATATGAGAGACTAAGTTTTTAAAACCTTGGAGGTAACACTTTATCCCCGTCTCAAACTATGAGTGGGAACAAGTTCTTTGGCCTTAAAAATAAATATAAATAATAATATTATGAGTATGTCTGACATAATATGTGATCGTGTTTGTGTCACAATTCAATATGGATAATTTATTTAAAATGTTTGTTTTATATATTTTTTAAACTATTTTTATATTAATAACATATTATGTGTTTTTTATAAAATTAATTAATTATTTTTATTGAAAATTAACCTTTCCGATTAGGATATCTACGAGTCTTTTACATAGTTCAATTGGTCATACTTGTACCACATGCAAATATGTTAGGCATGAGTTCAAGTAGTTAAAGAGTTATACCTTAATCATAATATTAATTTTATTCGATAACACAACATAATTGAAGATTGAAAACCTGATTAATTATCTTTTAAATATGATAAAATGATAAGATAAATTGAATAAATCAAAAAAATATATTTTTAAAAAGTTATAAAGACGTCAACTATAATAGCTTTTTATCGTCAAGTAAAAAAAAATCTCATTTTCATTTCAATATTTTGCAAGAAGAAGTTGAGTAGTGGCGAGTGATTGTGTAAGAGGATCCAATATCTGGATACTTATTCATATATAATTACGATTTTGTACATTACCTTGAGGATATTTCTTTATCTTATGATGATTTTATTACTTTTTGCATATTATATACTGATTTCTATTTTGTCATAAATGAATGTTTAAGTTTTATTTAAATGATATTTCTATTCAAGTATTCATTTATATAGTAAGAATGATTTGTAACACTTTCTCTTTGAATGCATATTCACCTTTGATTGCAAACGTTCAGAGAGAGGGTTGAAAGGCAAGACAGATAGGGTTGAAAGAGACATTCAAGTTAAGCCACAGACTGCTCCTCAGCCTCCTTCCATTTTTAATATCAAGATGCCTTGAAGGGGTTGGTCTTTGTATAAACCCGCAATCCGGCGCAGGTGAATCTTGAAGATATAGGGAAATTAATTTGGTGATATAAATATCAAGCAAAATGTAGATTCAGCATACAAGTATTCAGGAGTACAAGACAAAGAAGGGAATCTAAAGAGTCACAACGAAACTTTGTATAATACTAGGAGACCGTCTTGAGTGTCTTACCATATAGAAAACATTAAAGAAAAAGCATTTCGTAAAGAAAGAAACAGTACTTAAACCATATATAAAACAAGATTTTTTTTCCTTTAATAATGAATTAATGTTGAGCGAGAGACTTTGATAATAATATATTTAGAAGAATACTTGTTGCTGCATCCTGTGATATAAATATCATTTTCGGCCCTTGTCGGATGAGGACACTTGATGAGGACAAATTTCAGGTTGTTAATAAAATTAGAACCAGCATAAGAGAAGCTGCATTTTGCATCATTGCTGACATCAATTCTTCAGGACAACAAATAAAAAAAATATATTATACTCACCTACTAGAAATGGTTTTCAGATCAGTCCAAACTCCAAACCCTTAGAAATTATCACCCAAAATCCTTTATTATTCTACTCTCCTGAGACCTCCAAACTGCGACAACTATTGTACAAATATAATCCTAGGCGATATCAACCACACTTGCAATAAATCTTCTTCTTATAAATTGTAAAAATTGCCAGGTCCATTCCAGGATATCCGAATATGCGCTTGGACTAACTCCTGGGACGGTTGCTTGGTTTCACCATCGCCCTGGCCTCTAGTGTTTGTGTTTCTCTTTACATGTAAGCAGTTTCTGTTCTACAGAAGGAATCGCTACAGAATCTGTGTAAGTACTGATTCTTGGGAATGTTTTCTGTATTTTTCAATCCTTTTTCCAAATTAGAAATTAATCAATTAGCTCCAAAAATATTAATTAGAGTGGTGTTGAAATTTGATTCTTTAAAATTAATATTAATGAAAAAAATGGGTGCATTTTGATCTTTAATTTGTACATTCTTGTCACGTGTTCAAAAAACTTGAAAGAGAAATTAAACTTCAAGCAAGATTTATAAATAATGGAAGAGCAAGCTCAAAGAGTGTTGGTGGTCATGGAGGCATCAAGGGATGTTAGTCCGAGCGCAGTCAATGGAATCCTGAAAGCCTTATCTCTTAAACCTGGAGATGCACTTAAATTTCTTGGAGTTCTTCGCCAGGTTAATAATCCTAGTACGTTAGCTGGAAAAATCTGTAAGACTTCATGCTTAATCTCTTTCGTTAGAATATAAACGATAGAATTCGGATGCAATTCTTAGATAAAATCCTGAATAATACATGTTTTAGAATGAAAATAGTTTATTATATAAAAAATATTAAAGATACAATTCAAGAAACAAACGGAAGTCTCTTAACTTTCACCCTAACCCTAATCTCCAATCTTCCTCCAGTGGGATACAAGATCAAAGTGGATTCAAGACTGATGTTTGGACCGAACCAAAAAATCATTAAAGAAGAAATTGCCAAGAAGAGGGAAGAGTACTGCAAGAATGAGGAGATTATGAATATTTCGAGGCATTGCGAAACAGAAAAGGTCAAATATATATATATAGATCACTGTGAGACAACATACAGTATTATATATTAAGTATCTATATATTTATCTATAGGCTAATGTGACGTACGGATTCATCAGATTGAGTTTCATGTGGAGGTTCGCGCAGGATCCTCTCTGAAGATGATTGCTGTGAAAGCCAGCAAAAATTTTAATGCAACATTTGTGATACTTGATAGGTCAGTCCAATTAAATCTCAAATTTGTTTATCTTATTCTTATTCAAATGGGTGAAACATTTGTGACTTTTTTTTAAATGTTTATGTTTGATAAATGCAGGCACATAAAGAAGGAGAAAAGATACTTCTTGGAGAAGCTCTCATGCAGAATATCAAGGATGAAAAGGGATAACTCGGTGGAACAATTAAGAGGACCAAAACCAGAATCAGAAAACACAAAATCTCAGGATGAAAAGGGCAATAGTGCTCACCTGGTAACATATGATGAGATGATTCCAGAAATGATTTCAGCAAGTCCACGCACTGTTTTTTCTCCTAAAAGTAAATTATCTATCTATTTTTTCTTTCATTTCTTCGTCATGATTTTATGTATTTAAATGTGATAAAATATCAAATTTATTTGCATAATTATATTTCAGAATCTCAAAATCCTTTTAAGACAAATTTAGTTGAAGAACAAGAATGTGAAAACTGTGGTGAACCCCCATGGCGAAACAATAGAAAATCTTTAGGGGAGCAACTCTTCGCAATGACTACAGCATCAAACACTCAAGCTTCAAGACTTTCTGTTTCTGCTGTACATCTTCACGAGGGAGAAGAAGACCTTACAAGCTTTGCAAAAGAAACATTTGATCTAGAAAATGCTGCTCAAAACAAGAGTCTGGTTGAAATTAGTAGCACAAAAACCCCAGATGAAAAAAGAGGTTGGATTATGGGAGGGACTCCAACATTGGAAGAATTTCGAAACTCAATTTGCTCACTTTGCGAAAATACAAGACCGGAAATAAGATGCAGGAGAGACTTCAGCTACGCTGAACTCCACAGTGCTACCGAGGGATTTTCGCCCAAGAACTATCTATCAGAAGGAGGGTTTGGTTCTGTGTTCAAAGGAGAGATAGATGGGGTGCAGATTGCTGTGAAGCAACACAAACATGCCAGCCTCCAGGGGGAGAAGGAGTTCAAGTCAGAAGTTCAGGTTTTGACCAAAGCCAGACATGAGAATTTGGTGATACTGTTGGGGTCATGTGCAAAAGGAAATCACAGGCTGCTCGTTTATGAATATGTCTGTAATGGTTCACTAGATCGACATCTATCAAGTAAGTACGTTAATTTATAAATTTGAACAATTTAATAAATCGTGTTCTTGAAAAAGACTAATTCAAGATGAATAATTTGTGATATATGACGCAGAGCACGCCCAAACAGTTCTCAGTTGGGAAAACAGGTTGAAAATAGCAGTGGGAGCTGCCAAAGGATTACAGTATCTCCATGAAAACAACATCATCCACAGAGATATGAGGCCAAACAACATTCTTGTCACCCATGATTATGAACCGCTGGTAACAATTTAATACACTTTCTATATTAAAAACAAAAATTGAAAAAAAAAAAAAAAAAAAAAAAAAAACCTCCTGTCAACCCAATGAAGAAGAACCAGCATTAGGAGAAACGATCGTATGCCAAACCCAACGGCCTCCATATAGATGTATATATGATTTGCAGCAGTAATAGTCCCACCAAATAAAGGATATAATATGAGTCGCCCGCATTTATCTTTTTTACTCACCGAAGAAGTTATGTCTGATTATTTATTTCTCACACGACTGGGACTTTTCAGTGTTGGCTAGCTCTAACAATCACCATTTTAAGTTTTGGATTATATGTTTTCTTAACGTGATATCGGTTCCCAGTTTTTATTTTCCATCTGAAATTCTAGCCCTTACCCAAACCAAGGTCAAATCTTTTTATCATTTTGGTGTGTCAGCTGGGAGATTTTGGTCTTGCAAGAACTACTCAATGTGGAGATAACTCAGAGACTGGAGTTGTAGGAACTCTAGGATACTTGGCACCAGAATATGCAGAACGTGGGAGAGTTTCACCAAAAACTGATGTTTATTCCTTTGGGGTGGTATTGTTACAGCTAATTACTGGACTCAAGACTACAGATAAAAAGCTTGAAGAGAGAAGTCTTGTGGAGTGGGTAAGATCCTCAAACGCCATAGTATTTGAGTCAAATCATCCCATTTTAGTTCTAATATGTAAAGAACTCATGAAGTTGGATCAACTACTTTGTCACAGGCAAGGCCACTATTAAAAGTAAAAAACTATCCAGATCTGATTGACCCCCGGATCCCAGATTTGCATGATGTTCTTCAACTCCTTTGGATGGTTCGACTGATAGAAAAATGTCTCAGCAAGGATCCTGAGAAGAGACCACCTATGGATAGTGTAAATCTCTCAATATTAAACATATTCATTTGAGTTGAACAAATTGTGCTTGGGATATTGTGACTCGATCGTTTCCCTAATTATTTTCTCATAAATTAAAGTCGAATATGATCATTTTGAGTAACGTTAATCTTATTAGAACTAGAATCAGAAAACAAAAACCCTTAAAAGGAATTTTAGCTCAAATATCTGATGTAGGCAGTTCATGTTTAACCGCATTTTTCTCACTAGTACGTAGTATTGTCCGAGATAATGTATCAGTTATTCTCGTCAATGATATTGCAGGTGGTTGAGGCTCTAAATTTAATAAGAAAAGGCACAGCAGCTTGTAATATAAAGGGGCTCTCTCCAGCGTCATCTGATTCTGGAAGTAGCTTGGCTAACTCGTCTGAATCGCCCTCACAGCTGGAGGATGATGATAGCTTGGGTGTAGAAAGCACAATAATTAGCAGCGGTAGCAGCTCGAGCCAGATGAGCTATACAGCAAGACTACCGCCAACGCCATCAATAAGAGTAGCCCGCCAAATAATTTACCCTTCTCCATTGCGGTCACATGCAGTTTCATCAGAAAGCTCAACTGAAAATTGTCATAACAAGAGAGATAGAAGTAGAGGTGGAGGAGAACCTTTCAATGAGACGACGATGGATTAAAGAGAGTCGAACAAAACACATCACGTCATCTGTATGAAATATTCATGCATCGTTTGCATGCATGTCTCCTCTAATAAAACTGTCATTTTATCAGCTTTGAATCTTAATTAATCGGAATCTCATTGATATTAAAAACAGTAACTCTAAATTTTTAATCGTATACAAATCACAACCTTCCACATAAACTAAAGATTACATCTTTCTTGTTTACCTATATCTAAAGATTCATGAATACATTACAACTAATAAAATATATTACTACTTATTTAATCGCAAAACATTTGCTTATATTTATCAAATGTCCACCATATTAGTTTGTAACACATTAGCTAAAATATGAAAAAGGGTAAGAAATCAAACATTTGGAGGTCTAATTAATAAGTTGCCTTCCCATAAAAAACTCACAAGCAGAAAATCAGAAAAATCAACATAAAACAAATTAAATCCATCTCATAATGATGTGCATAATTATTAAAAAAGCCTTATCAGAAGCCTGAATGCATTTATGGTCTAGTCAGTTTCAATTTTTGCATACAGGCATTCACACTGTTCAGAAAGCAAGAAATTAAAATCCACAAATGACACTTACAAATATGCCACAAATCTCCCAAATCAACTTTTGCTGTCCACCAGGCACCATTACCTGACTAGCAAGATCCAAACTAATCATCAACATTAACCAACCAACAAAAGCCTCAAAACAGTTCATACATTTCTGGAAAAACTAAGGACTTCATGGGAGTTCAGACATTTGACACACCGCTGGCATGTTATTCCAAGCACAAGAACCAAAACCCCATCCTTGACTTACTGTCGAAGTTGCTGTTGTCATATGCTTATATTCACTGCCCAAATCATCTCCAAGAAGGCTTGCTATGGCATCAGTCATCACATTTGGGTTCTTAACATAAGAAGAACCCTGCTCAAGCCAATCTGAACTAAGTAAAGCATCTGACTGAGTAATATCATACAGATTAGTGCTTACCTTTCCTCTATCAGGCATCCATGCGTGGTCAACTGGTTCTGATTTCACCTTGCACCCTGCAGAACAATCCAAAGTTTGGTGAAATCTACTGTACAAGCTGGTTCTGGAAGTCAGGAAAATCCATCCAGCTTTCAATCAAATAATTGTAGCTGATAGCCACTCACAAATGCATCCCTCCACCCCCAATAAAAAATTGAAACAAAATATGAATTTAGAATAGGTAGTTCTTAGCAAATAGAAGTTATTTAGAATGGTTCAAGAATTCTTCAGGTACAGAAAATAATCCATAATATGCATGCTAGAAAAAATTAAACAAAATATTCAGTTTATAATGGTTCAGAAATTCCTGACAAAGTTTCAAACAATCTAAATAAGATAGATTCCATCCATATATCATAAAATCAAAAATTTTAATGCATACCAGCATATGGCTCAACAGGAGCCTGTTCATCCAAGGAACTTCCACTGGTACTGAGAGGAGTGCACTCATTAAAGAGTGAGGTTGCAGAATGACCCAGTGGAGAGAGGGGGTCACCATAGTCTTCCCATTCTGTTTCACAAATATTCAGGGTGCAACTATCAGCTATATCAGCAGGAGTAACAGTAGATGAATTTGAACTCTTGTCGGAAGCATGATTCTTTGCACTGCTCAAAGTTTTTGCCTCGTGAAGTAAAGCATCAAGCAGGCCACTGTTGCGTGGTGAAGGGCAATCAGACTCAACAGTCCCAGTAGGTGGAGGAGACTGAATAAAAGAGTCAACTGTGTCAATTAAAGGTTGTGGGGGAGATGATGCACCCCAGCTGCTAAAATCAGTTTCTGGATATTGGAGTGAAGGGAGCTCCAACTTCACAGCCTCTGAAGTGGGCTTAGAAGCAGAGAAATTGCCATTTGAAAGGGTCTGGCTACCCTGCATTACCCCAAAAGACTCAGGGGCCTTGGTCGCAGGATCTGAATCAAGTGGAAAAGGCAGCCCAAATGTTTGAGCTATCTTATCAGGAGAATCATTCTGGAACTGATCAAATGAAGGAAACTCATTTTTTACTCTTCCACTATAACCAGAGAATAATCCTACTGAATCTCGAAGACGCTTCTGGCGATGAATTGTTGGTGGCATGAAGCTACAGAATGGAGAGCCCAGACCTTTCATCAGAATGTTGCTTCCAGAAATATCAGGAAGTTCAGGGACATAAGGTAAGACACCCTGATTGGCTTTTAAACCATCAAACACAACATCAGGTATCTCATAACCATTAGCCTGTAAGATATCATGATGACCTTTATCCCCATTATTGAATCCACCAATGTTTTGGTTTTGACCTTCCTGCAATGCTTGGAAAGACACTTCAGGAGGATAAAGAGGTAAGCCAGCACGTTGGCGTCGTTTAATTCGGGTATTCCAGTAATTCTTTATCTCATTATCTGTGCGACCAGGCAACTGAGAGAAGAGACATTCATCATCTTTGATTTAAAAAAAAAAAAAGACAAATATATTTGAAATGAAAAATAAAAAAAAATAGGGGAACCTAAATTTTAATTTGTGGGACTAGGCAGCAAGATTAATGAACCAGAAAACCAATACAACAATATTCATCAGAAGATATGACAACATATCCACTTATAACCAAATACGACGCAATATAAATTGAATTAATCCCATTTAGCAAGAAAATTTGCTTACTTCAGTAAATGCAAGATCAACAATATTACAAGAAAGGATCAAACTGCACCTGCAAACCCCTTCTAGATTGCAGATTTGCTTTATTGCAGGACATGCAGGATCGACATTATAACAGATCATCCCTCAAATACAGCACATGTACTACAATTTATCTCTCAAAGACAGAAAAGGTTTTTAACATTTTGAATAAACAGAGATATGAAAATTCCCGTTCTCTATCTATATAATTACCTTTCATCTTTCGATAGTTACAATTCAAAAAATAAATTAAAAAAAGCCTCTAGGATCAAATACACAGCACAACTTAACACTTAATTAAGTCATGCTAAGTGTTAACATTTTCCAAAAAGAAGCTATGCATTATTTGTGAGCACAGTGCAGGCACCAAAAGAAGTTTTTTTTGAGAGTAACTACCAAGTCTTCAAAATTAACAAAATTTATTGACCAAATTATACACCAACACCATTTCTCTATCCTCTTTCATGGATACTATAAGTTTCACAATGCAGTCTTAAAGTTCTAATACTACCTACTTGATTTTTATATTGCAGCTATCTCATTTCATGTTCAGTAGTAAATAGGTGAGTTCAGACAATAAAATAACTACTGTGATAGAAATATCTCCACACACAACATCATAGACCAGTACAGCATTACACTGGTAATTTCCTGCTACTGAAATACAGGATTAAACAAGTTTTCACAATTTTGACATTTTACAGAAAGAAATTATAGATAACCTCCTCCAAAAAATTTCTATCTCCAATCTGCTAATCTTGAATGAATGTTGGGGACGACCGAGAATGCAATAGCATTTAAGAAAAGAAGAACACACAAGTATTAAAACTTTTAAATGGAGTACACATTTTTTATTTTCTATTGCTTAAATGATATATGCAAATATGTGGCTTTCCATAACGGTAAAAAAGATATACACAGTTCTGATTCTGTTGTATGCTTCAAACTAAACAGAATGAAAACAACAGAACAATCAAAGTTTAACAGGCTTAAACAGATATGAATTGACATTATCAAACTAATATATAACTAAAGAAAACCGAAAAAAGAGATCACTAATTTTTAATCACATATAAACTTTAATCCAAAAATATATTCAAAAATAGCAATTTCAGTTTTTTATATATATATATCAGAATATCCAAAGCAAATAAAATAAGAGCTTACATGTGCAGCCATGCGTGCCCATTTGTTTCCCATTTTGGCATGGAGCTCAACAATCAGCTGCTCTTCTTCCTGAGTAAATGCCCCCTTCTTCAAGTTTGGCCTTAGGTGATTGGCCCATCTCAGTCGGCAGCTTTTGCCACAACGGAACAGTCCTGAGTTCTTTTGGACAGCATTCCAGTTCCCCTCTCCATGCTTCTTCACATAGTCAATTAAAATTGCATCTTCAGCAGATGTCCATGGTCCTTTCTTTAGTATAACTCCTTGAATGGAATTACCACCTTCATCTATTAACGGGGAATCAGTCTGATCCCTGGAGAGCACCCTATCATCACTATCACTTGTTGTTTGACTCATCTCTTCACAATCTCACACCAACCTCTACCCAGAGAAAAGAACCATTCAAACAGCAGGGTGAAATCCTGAAGCAGACACAAGAAAAAACAAATTTAAAACAAACAATAAATTATAATGAAGGTGGAACTTGTTCCTCCACATTTTTCATATCTATGCAGAGACTCTCAAACAAAGACTTGCTTCTGTGTGGAATGATGAAAACTACAAACTAGCACTCCCTAAACCAAACACTGTTCTGACACTTAAATCTAAAGCCTGAAACAATATTTCTTACGTTAAAGACAAAATTGGAGAGACAACTCCCAAGCAAGTGGAATAATCATAAAAAATTAGTAGAAATGGCGGGCAGAGATGTAAGTCAGCAACACAAAAAACTTCAACGAAGTGTTGAATCCTGCTATAAAATAAAAGTAAATAACACTCGAAAAGCATAGATCTCTAGCCACCAAAAATGAACACGTAGTTAATAAAATTTCCATATTGAATTAAATTTTTTTACCTAAATATGGAAGCCAATTAACAATCGCAAAAGCACCCAATAGTTAATTTATTTGTTTCTTCACCAAAGGCAAAAGCCCCAATTCATTTACTTAAACAAAAATTATAATAAATTACTAAGCACATAATAAGCTCAAACATTAAGCAACAGTAAAACAAAGGCAACTAATCAACTAAATAACATAAAAAATGTTTAAAAAAAAATCTCATGAAAATGATCTAAAAATGGAATCTTTTGGCTCTATCAATTCAAATCGATAAAAAAATAATAATAATAAAAGGTAAACCCATAAACAGTAAATATACCTGAATCAGTCTGAATAGATTAAAGTCCAATAACAAACAGTCTCTTTAACTCGGCTAATAGCGCCTAAATGAACCAAGAGCAGAAACAAACGTAAAAATGGAGCACCTGAAAACAAACACATTGGGAAATGCGAATCAGTAATTAATTCCGACCGACCAATTGAAATAAAACAACAAATCTCAGCTTAGATCAGCTGAACAAACAACTTAAATAAATATAAATGTATATACCACAAAAAGACAAACCCTAATATGAGGAAATGGAGAGACTCAAAAAAAAAAAAAAAAAAACGATCAAGATGAATAAAAACCCAGATGGAAGATAGGAGAAACAAGGGAAAGCTGACCGGAAATTGTGAAAAAGAAGCAAGAGGATCCGAGCATAGAAAGAGTAAAACATTGAGATCTAAAAGAAAGAGAGACAGACAGAGAGAGAGGGGAAAAAAAAAGAGTAGGGTTAAAAAATGGAAAAAGAAAGATTGAAGAAGAGAGAGATGTTGATTGGAAGAGAGAAATGGCAGAAGAAGAGCAAAAGAAGGAGAGAGAGAAAGGAGGAGAGAGTACCAGGTTGAAGCTTTTTTCAGCTTTTGAAGAAGAGAATCATATCCACTTTATTTATTTATATATAAAATTTATTTTTATTTAATAATTGGATATTATTTAAATGAATATGATTAATAAATGGACTCACTGACTGGATCAACCAGTTACCAAACTCACATTGTTTCTTTCACTTTTTCTTTCATTTTCCTTCCCCACCCTCCCTCTCTCTCTCTCTCTCTCTCTCTCTCTCCTCCTCCTCATCTCCACCTTGCCTTCTAAGTATAATGACAAAAATACCCCCAATGCATGAGCCACTGATAATTTTTGGCACAAAAATAATGCCTTCCCCTTGGTCTTGGAAATAGAATTTTTTTTCAATAATGCTATTACAATTCTTTAATATAAAAAATGTCATTCATTTGACCAGAAACTTTGACCTCCTGTACCATTATATTTAACTGAGAAAACCTCTATATTAACATGTCAAGTCCATGCTAGTTTCCCAAATTTGAGGGGACAAAATACTGTGCATCAATTGTCAAGGATGACAGGAAAATAAATAAACTCTTTTCATGTTAATTTGATAGGTGATAAATATTAATTTTGTACAAATGTATCCCAACATATGAGACAATTTTTCCCATAAGCTAGAATCATATTCACCTGAGAATTTGATGACAGTAGAGAAATTCTGGCAAAAGCTCACAAATTTTCATATTAAAACAGCTTGCAAGTAGGTTCAAAACTTAGTAGAAGGTGTTAATAGGTTATACTTTAGAGTTTCTTTTTTTTTTTTTTTAATGGATTGGGGTTTTGATTATGAATATTATCCTTAAGTGCATATCATATTTATTTAAATATAAATAAATCAAAAGATTTAATGTTCATTATAGTTTGTTTAAAAGTTAAATTTATATCCTTTAACTTTTAAAAACATACACTTATCTGTTTCTCAAAGTTGATAGTTAAGTTTAACAGTCAACGGTTAAATATTAATTATCAAAAAAATATTTTTATTTTTTAATAAAAAATAATAAATTTATAAAATAAATATAAAAAATTTTGAAAAATATAATTAAAAAGTAAAAAAACAGTCATTGTCACTAACAATGTCGACAACGATAATGATTATTAAAAAATTAATCAAATGATCGAAAATAGTTACTTAGCTCACTCTAACCGCTTTCGTTATCAACGATGACCGAAAATGGCTAATCTTAGCCCCAACGGCTATTTTCAGCTATTTTTATAACAGAAACGGTCAAATTTAACTGTCTCTGCTAAAAAATAAGGTGGCCAAATTACTGCTTTCACTAAATAGGACAATCAACCAAGTGACCATTTATAGCCACCTAGTTTAATTTTAAGTCTTTTTTATTTTTAATTTTAATTTTATATATTTTTATATTTTATATTTTTTACTATTTTTATATTTAAATATTTTTTTATGAGGGAATTTTGTTAATTTTATAAAAAGTTACAAATTTTGAATAAAAAAAAAAAAGTCAACAGACGAGTGTTTAGATTTTAAAAAGTTGGGATATAGTATTTTGACTTTTAGCAAAACTTTGGATGAGAATAAGTCCTTTGGCTTTCATAAATAATATAACTTAACTATAATATTCAACAACTCACATGTATATCCTACTCATTTAAATCCATAAATAATGTGAAATGACTGAAATAATTTTAGTATACAACTCTGGGTAATATAATCTAAGTTATGAAAAATGTGTGCATGTACATCTTTGAAAGACAATATTTAGCAAGTAGACAACTACGTCTAGATTCACATAAAAAATCACCATCGGTGCACCTTAAAAATTAGACTAGTGGTATGTCTTCGTAACTTATTAATATAAACCTTCAATTGCTTTTGTCTTTTGTATTTGACATGCATATGAGTCTTCAAGTGTTGACGACAACAATTATGGTTTGTATTAGGAAACACATTTGCAATGACAACTATAGTGGTAGGATGTTGACCTGAAATAACTTACAACTCATTCACACAACACATATGCAATCTCGTCTTTAGCTAAAAAACGAAGTCCAAGACTTTATTTTTCTTTACCTCTTACCAGCCTAATGATAGATTTGGTTGCTAACATCCTTTTGAACTTTCATAAAAAATATTTTTATGAAAATGTTTCACCAAAGTTTCTAACATATTTTATCATGTATTGTATCTCATATCATCATAGTTAAAGGCACTAAACATAACCTAGACGAGGAGTTAATGAATAGGAGATGTAAAATAATAAGCAAAGAAAAGAAATGAAGAGAAAATGAATATAGATGCATAGAGGTATCCTACTTACTAGAAATGAAGAGAAAATGAATATAGATGCATAGAGGTATCCTATTTACTAAGTGTTTAACACTCACCTGTTTCTTTTTATGTTTTGCAAGTAATAAATAATTAGCGACTACTAAATGGCAAGTCAACTAAAGACATGCATGAGGGGGATTACAATGTTATGTTTATGTTTTTGGTTATTTAAGTTTAACTATACATATTATAGTTTGTTATTATGTAATTGAGAATATCTCTTACATGCTTGTTTATATTGATGGATGATTATTATGAATGTGATAAATTTTATATTATTAATGAAGTTGTTTTTTTATTATGCTAAATTAAGTAGTTAAGAGCGACTAGTAACATTTCTTCCTAGAGGCTATTTTTATAGAGAGAGTTTAACTCAACATTAATTGGAAAAAATAAAATTATAAGACTCCCTTTTAAATTTAGTGAAAGATTCAATAGTCTATTGTGCTTTAAAACCCTTTTTGAAATAATGCTTTTATTCCCTTACGAGAAACTATCACATAAAGAGGAATTACTTGTATCATCTTCTTCAATAAAGCAATAATGTAGAAAACATCATTATCATCGTGGATTTAATATGGCATTCCATTGATGGAGTTTTCAAACACTATTGATATATAGATGCATTTCCGTCTTGGTATGTCATATCTTGTTGGATTATTATAATTTTTTATTTCCCACCTATATATGTCATATGTTGTTCTCCATGAAAGTCCCTCACTTTATGTACCCAATCAAACATACAACTTCTAACATGTTTGTTCAATTCTACAAAGGTAAAAAAATAAATAAATAAAGTAAAAATGTAAACATATTTAAGGAAGATGCGCATAAAACATGCAAAATCCTAATGAATAATATCATTTCACCATTCTCATGGATAATATTGTAGAACCCCTATTTTTAAAATATCTAGATTAACCTCTTATACCTAAAATATCATATAATCCCTAAAATGTAAAATAATATAACACCCCCGATTTCATATTAGAGAAGGAAAATTATGTTTTAGTCTAATAGACATAAATTCACTTATTGAAGTAGGTTACGCCAACTACTTTTGTTCAGTTGATTCATTTAATTCTAACCATAATTTAGGTTAATGTCCTATCAATCATTAATAAAGATAACAAGTAACTAAGTATCAAATTAAATACTAAGAGTCAAATGATTTTCTTGTTTGATTTCATGTACTCTGAGTGAGAATTCGAAAATAAGCTTGCTGAAAGTGAGAATTACCAAATGAAAAATGTTAGGTTTTTTATAAGTATTGGAAGGTTAGGGACAAGAGTAGACCTATTATTATTTTAATGTTTGTCTATATCTATAACCCTGATAAGGTTATTTTAATTAATTATAATTTTCTTTTCAAGTTGCTTTGTGTCATTCTCTTGTTTTATTTAATAAAAGTGAAAGCTATGAAAAAGATGAATTTTATGGAAAATTGTAGGATAAATTTTGCTAGTATGGAAATTAAATTTGTGTCTTTTAACATTCATAAATCATAATATCATTATAGTTTAATGTTAAACTTTACTCCCATAATTTCATGATAGTGAAAATCATTTATGACAATTAATTTTCATAGCTTTGGAGCAGGAGGGTCCCTACATATGGGAAAATAATCAATGAAGAGAAAATTTAATTCAATAATTTTAATAAAAATTAAATGTCTTGGATTGGAAATTATTAAATGATGTATTAAATGTGAAGCTTCATTTTCATTGATTTTATTACCTGTGAAGATAAGATCCCTTTGGCCTGGGTGGGTGCAATGACAATTAACCCTCATATGTTTTTATAAAATATATTTTTTAAAAGAAAATTTTATTAATATTCTTAAAATAACAAATTCATTGATATTAAGGAGAGAGGGAGAGGGAGAGGGAGAGGGAGAGGGAGGGGGAGAAAGGCTGACAGATTGCATTTTGTTTTTTAAAAAAAGGTGGCCAGACGCAAGCATATTGTGACCAAAAAAGTCCATACGTTTCCCTAATTGCAGTTGATTTGTCTATATTTAAGCCTAATATTGTAAGCAAGTGATGCAAGCAAGCTATCTCCAAACTGCTTTAAAGACATTATTTTCTAAAACACAAGCTTAATTTAGGCATACATTTCATCTCTTGAAAGCAACAGCTTCCCCTTTTTGACATTTATTATTTTATCTTTAGCAGGCGCACTAAGAATAAGCCCAAGTTCTCAGCAAGTTGATGATACAAGTAACATTGCCTCTAACATGTTATGTCTAGTGTAATCTTGGCAAAGTTTTGAATCCCACTAAAGAATATGATGCTTCTGTGTCAAATCTTAATAGATTTTGATCAAGAAACTAGAAAAGGTTTGAATGTCATTAGAACTCCAATCAGCTCCACCACATTCAGTATGAAGAATACCATTTGGTCACCTGGGAGGAAGACTGCATCTTGGCGCTTTTGTGCCCAAGCAAATCTGTAGAAGTTATTCTGAAATCAGTAAACAAATTGATTACTTTGCCACTGTGATAAGAATTGGTTTAGAAGGCCTCTTACATTGCACCTCCACCAGCTGGACCAGCAGCTTTGAAAATTGACATTGCAGTCATGGCAATTCCATTAGCAGCTCCTCTTTGATCCTGATCCTGTTGTGCCGTATATGGTCAAATCAATTTCATACATTCTATCGAAGAAGATCCATAATTTGGAAAACTGAAAATCAAAACAATGCAAGCATAGAACTGGATAAACCTGGAAAAGAATACTACCACTGCTTTGTTTTGCAGGAGGAATAATCCTGTTACAATAGAAACCTGCCCGAATACAAACACAAAAAAGTAACATTTAGTACAGCTCGACTTTCAAATACTGTAAAACTGATGTAATTGAGTTGTTTATGCACTTACAGATAGAACATTCTTCGTCATGGAAGCACAATTTATCAGCAAGGCGAGGCTGAATCCTGATAACAATGCTATGTAAGCGTAACTCGTTAAAAGAGGTATCGATAAAATCTGCATCCAGGAAGTTATATTACAGATAAGAGTCAGATTGTCAAGCTCTGAAAATAAACAAAATGTTGTTCAAAATATACCCCTGCAATGCGTGCTATCATTACTGGCCCAATAATCCTCTCCACGAGTGGATATAGAGAGAGTTGAAACACCAGAAGACTGAATCCTACAAGTTCAAGAATTCGGAAATCATGAAGCAATAAGTTGAAAAGTATAACAGAAGAGTAATCAGGATTAATATAAGGCTTAAATTTATGCCTGAGATTGCAAGAACTTTGCCAACATCATCAGTTGAATAACTAAGACCTCCATAGATCCTGGGACTGACCGCCCACAGTGAAAATATCTGCAGAATAAAGAACAATTGCAGACAATTTGACCGTCACTCAAAGTAAAAATTAATGAACACCAAAAGGAGAATATATATATATGCACCTCTGTGTAAGCCATGTCATGGAGTGAGAAAACGCAGTAAACTATGATAGAAGACATTAAGGGCCAGTTCTTTAGGAGGCTTTTCTTGGAAGTTTTCTTGTTTCCTTCATTTTTTTTCAATTCTCCATCAGATGCAGATTCCAAAGCATCATATGAGACTTCGCATGTTTCACTGTCTTCATTGTGCATGTGAAGTGTCTCCTGCAAATATATTCGTCCATTTTAGAACATATTCTCCCATAAACTTTCAGGGATTTTGTAAGAGAAATACATACCGGAAGCCAGAAAGTAGCAATTGTCACCCCTAAAGCGAAAATTGATGTACAAAGGCAGGGCAAGAAGTAAGGAAATCTGCATGAATTTCAGTTTTCAGAATACCATAATACTTTAAACAATATCTTACAGCTGAAAGATAGAAATCAGTAACAGTTTTCTTACTTGCCAAACAGAGAGTCTTTGGAAAATATATGCGGGTATTTTTCAGCTGGCTGAAAAGCAAAATATCCAGAAAAATTAAACATCACTTCAGCAACAGGAAACACAATGAAAATTGAACATTTTTTTCCTGGGAAAGGAGAAACACCTGAGCCAGAAAACCCCCCAGAGCTGGGCCAATGATCAATCCAATGCCCCAAGCTGTACTCACCTGAAATGCAATTAAAGTTGTGTTCAATTTGATGCCTCTGGAACTCAAAACATTGGTAGAAAAATAAGTAACAATAAGCTCACCGTTGAAAGTCCTAAAGCTTGGTGTTCATCACGAAAAATTTCAGTCGCATATGCCTTTATTGGTCCAAGTAAACCATTCAAACTTCCAAGAAGAAACCTTGAAGCAATGGCCATCCAAAAATTTACACTAAGTCCAAAGAGTGTGTTGAAAATTACCCTGTTACAAAGTTTCAATCCAAAGTTTATGATGAGAAATATTTTGATTGTTTATCTGAATATTGTTGATTAAAGTCTGTTACTAACACTGAGATTGTCCCAAATAGTATTACAGGTTTTCGGCCATAGCGGTCCGCTATAAGTCCCCAAAAAACAGATGTCAAAGCTCTCCCAAGCATAAATGAAGACCCTTCAAGATTTTAAGAGATTAGTTAAGATGATTTGATAGAAATAAAAAGAAACAAATAAAGACCTAATTAATTGTGGAAGAAAGAGAAAAATTAATAAGCTCACCCACGTAGCCAGCATAGTAGCCAATATCTTCTTCTCTTTTTGCAATGTGAAAATCTCTAATCTGAAATAATTATGCAACAGAGAAAAAACAACTTCTGTAAAATATATTAATTTCCTCACTTCTCAAACTCATCTGAGATGCAAACAGAGACCAAGATGAAGGTAAATGCTATAAAATACTCACCATGAAATAAAGGAAGGGAAAGAGAGATGATATTGGCAGTGCTGAAAATTTTTCATACAAGATCAGAACTTCGTATTATTTGGTAAAATAGACAAAAAATAAAAAATAGGGAAAGAAAAATAAATGGACAAATCTCATAAAGCATTCATATGAAGTTTCCACCATAAAAAACAAAGGGGTCCTCCATTGAAACCAAGGATATCCCTGTTCTCCAAAAGATATCCTTTAAGGCTAAATTATTTCACTGACTTACAAGTGCAAAGCACAACAATCCATATAGAAACAAGCTCTCGAATTGGA
Organism: Anacardium occidentale; assembly: GCA_026122585.1. NCBI lineage: Eukaryota > Viridiplantae > Streptophyta > Magnoliopsida > Sapindales > Anacardiaceae > Anacardium > Anacardium occidentale. The sequence goes on along the minus strand of JAJEJH010000070.1, from coordinate 294,700 downwards.
AGGCCTCTTTTTGTCTCTTTTAGCTGCTCAACCTTACACCCTGAGCAATTCTCATAGTATTTCTTCTTTAACAATGGCTCTTTGCGCTTATCCTCCTCCATAATTCTAGGTCAACTCAGCTCATCAAGAAACCGCCTTTCTGCGTGAAAAATACAACTAAAAAATATAAATGAGAATATTTTTGCAGAGCACTGAAGTTATGGATTGAAAATCAATCCAACATACTCTAGACGAATTCTCAAACGCTTAAGAAAATAATGGTTCAGCTTTATTCACATGTTTTGCATAATAAATGGAGGCCATCCAGTGATGGGGACAAAGCTTTTACGTAGGACCAATGAAACAGGCCGCTACAAGAGTATACTGACATCAGTGCCGACGAAAGAGAAGCATGTGATCAAATTTTATTCAGAGATCTAATCAAACAAGTTGGGAATTTTTAATTTAATTCCCAGATTGCAATGTGATTGAATTTTGTGATATGTTCAAATAATACTAAGAAATTTACAGCATCAAGCTTGACAATGAACCAACAAGGAAGAGAATTACAAATGAAACTTGTATGGTTGAAAGGATAAGCTTTGCTAAAAAATTCTTGAGTGGCATGGATTTAAAGCCTCCTAACTTTGTATGGTTATGCATTATATGTATTTTATTATTCAATGAGAAAAATTCAAATATATTATAAGAAGAAAATGTTTAAGTTCATAACATGCTTGGAAAGCTCTTATAGGTTACTTCCAACAACATAAAAGAAGTATTCGAATTGATTCTCTACTTTTGAGTGTCCAATTTTAATTTTGTCATGTTTATGTATAAAATATATTAATCTTGTATATTTTTGCAAAATCATAAATAATTTTCTTTCAACTATTTTATCTGATTTACTAATTGTTTTCAAGATTTATCCCACTAGATGTGGACATCCAACCATCCATGATATGAATTTTAGAACATGTATGGACAATATCTATACTGCCCTTGTGTGTCATTTAGATAGTTTGTGACAGGCCCTTCATGCAATTTTTACCATATTAATTAATATCCTCTAAAATAATATTGCTTAGTGCATAATAAAATATTAATTAGGTTGGAACCAAAAGTTAATAGCTGTGTCTTAATTAATAAATAATACGTTGGAAGAAGCCGTACGTCTTTATTAACAAAGTGACAAAATCTTTGAAAACGACCAATGAACGATGGCTTCACAACGCTACCCCACAAATCATGCAAGTTTTGAATGGTCCATTATTGAAGTGTAAATTCCATGTTCCACCCAAGGTTTGACAAAAATATACACTTTTTCATCTATAACTGAATTTGTTAATGAAAAGGAATTCTGGCATCATAACATTGAGTTAAATTATTATTTTATCTCTAAATATTATATTTTTTAAACTTACTATATAACATCAAATTAATAATTTTTAAAAAAAATATTAAATTTGTATTACAATTCTATTCTTTCTTCTTTTTTTTTTTCCATCTTCACCCTCTTCTTCCTTAGAGCCAACCAAACTCTATCTATCATTCTCGCTTCCAATGACTTATCTCTAGGCCTTATTAGAATTCCAAACCCCCTCTCAATGTTAATCTTTCATTTTTGATTTATTATAGTGATAATATTGTAGTTTCCAATTTATTAATAGTTGATGAAACATCTGATTACTCACTCTTAAAAATCAACAATGTTATTTCACGTCGCTCTATCTCTCTCCATCCTTATTTGAATATAATCATTTCATTATAATACTCGTATGAAATTAATTATTTAGATAAACCCTAGAATTCTCATATTTATGTTGTTGCTGCATCTTCTTTTTTTTTTTTCACTATTTTGCTTTTGATTAGCAAACATATCCATTAAAATCCTGTTATTTTTGTTTTGAAAGTTATGTGGTGGGCGAGTTGTCGACTGTCATATTGAAAACTAGTTTTCTATGATAAAAATGGGAGAATTGAATAAGATTAGATTATGTCTGCTGTTCATTTTGGTGAAGTTTTCCTTAACTCCTATGTTTATGGCTTTTTTGCTTAACAATGGTGTTAATGCTTTTAACCTTGGAAGAGGTTTCTCTGAGGTTTAAGTTTTGCTGTCAATCATTTGGTAACATTATTTGGTTAATTACATCAATTTGTGGTTACTATTTTTCTTTTCTAATTAAGTGACAATTTAGGTGCTACTCTGAACAAACTCAATAAAAGCATTAATGTGTACAGTAGATTTAGGTTAACTTTGAGGCGGCTTTTCCATCTGTCATGAAAAAAATGTCACCCATCTGTTTATATAAGATGGTCAGCAATCATTTTGAGAGCTTGAGTGTGCTAAAAAGTATTCTGACCTTAGTGGTTTGTCCCTTATTTCTTTTGTATGCAAGCTTCTGTACTACATATAGTCGTAGTTATTTTCATTGTCTCTGGTCCTCTCCTCGCTCTCTATTTGATTAAAAATGTTCGGATGTGTGTTATTTTCATTAGCAATTCAGAAATTGTTCATATACTAAGTGTACTAAATGAATTTTCATTATATGTGAAAGGATTAAGGTACGAAGACAATTTTTTTTTTTAACACTATTTTTCTGTTGTTTTATTATTTTCAATATATTTTTCAATGTTACGGTGTTAGCAAAGATCACAATTATATTTTGATTATCGTAAGAAGTTAAAACATAACTATCGTGGTGAATTTAAGAATTTTATGCAGCCTAAAAAGAAAAAAAGTTATTTATAATTTTTATAGTTTTGGTTTTTCATTTAATATTATCATTTTTAATATCTTTAATTGTTTCATTTCAATCAGTCTAAGCAAATCGAACAAAGTCTTAAATCGATTCAATTATTTCATAACACTCGTTGAAGTTGTAAGAAAGAATGGGTTAATGAACTTTTTATTATCTAGCTATGAGTACATTCTTTTCGAAAATATATGAGTTATTTAAGTACCTTAGGTTAAATACGTGAGAAAGTTTTTTTGCGATTTGATGATGCACATATAAAAATATTGGTTTTGTAGCGAAGAACGTATGTTTATATAGTTGTTTAGCAATGAAAAAACATATTTTCTTTTGTACAAATTAATATGTTTCTTTTAAGTAACAAAAAAAATACATGCATCATCGTATTATTCAAATGATTGTAATTTTGTATTTTTTTGTAGTATATATAAGGCCAAAAATTAAATATAATAATAATAATGTCCAGATAAAACCATTTATGTATAATATTTTTAGTTACAAAAAATACCATCTTAGTAATAATATAAATAGTTATAAAATGTTAAAACAAAATACCAATAAAACACTAATAAATCATTTTACAATTAATCATTTTCTTAAAAAAAAAAAAAAGAGAGAGTATATTTTACATACAAATTTAGTTAGTTGCTAATCATATTTATTTGTATTTAAATTTTTTAGTATTTAACGAGATTCATTTGCGTCAAAGTTTTTTGTTACTAACAACATTTATTTGTATCTAATTTTTTAGTTATTGACGATACTCATTTGTATTTAATTTTTTAGTTGTTAACAACATTCATTTGCTTCTAATTTTTTAGTTGCTAATAATATTTATTTTTTGCCTACTTCTTTTATTTGTTAATGACATTATTTTAAATCTAAGTTTTTTAATTGTTCATGACAATCTTTTAGGTCTAGAATAAATGAATGTTTTAACTATTTTTTTCAACTAATTTAATTATTATTAGCAATTAAAATATTAGTTGTGCCTACCAAAAAAATTTTAAAAACTTACCATAAAAAATTAAAATATTAATTGTTAAAAACAATTTTCAATAACTATTTAAAATTAATTACTGTTATGTTTCCTTGATAGTTGTGACTAATTTATGATAAACATTAAATATAATTTATAAGTAAATCAGAATTTTCAATAATTATTTATATAGATTTTAAATACTAATATTTTTGTAATGTGTTGAATGAATGTTTTGGATGAATTAAGAAAACTTGTATGTTTCGAGTCTTCTATATGTGTGTATATATATTTTGTGAAGTGTATCAATTCATATGTTCAAGAAACTGCTACTACCAATAAATTTAACATTGTATATAAACTAGGACTTATACATGAATACTTAAAATATCAAATTATTTGAGTTTATAGACAAACTTGTCTTCGGATTTATCGTAACTTTAGCAGTAAAATATGTAAAAAAGAATTTTAGAACAAAGAATTTCTTCTCTTTTCTTTTTGAGCATCTCCAATTGGTTAGCAAAAAAGAGGTCTAACCCCTTTATATAAAATATCAATTAATCTTTCTATTATAACCTAATAGGCCTCTGTAACCTAAACTAATAATTTGACCCACATCTTAAAACTTAAAATATTAATTTACTTATTTAGATAAATTATAATTACGTTGTTATTAAATGTTTAATAATAGATTAATTTATCTTAACATGATATAATTTAAAACAAAAATCCACCATAAAAAATTTTCAATAGTTACAAGTTCAAAAATTCTTTTTTTTCTTTTTCTCTTTTCTTAAAGGCTTTATTTTATAATATATAGCTACAGTGTGTGTTTTAAGGTTTTTATTTTTTTTAGTCTAAATGATAAAATAAAACAACTATTTTCAACGAAAGCGAGGTGGAAATTTAAACTTTTCAAAATAAAAAGAATACAGTGTAATGCATCAAAATTTGGGTGGGAAACAATTATCTGGCCTTACAATAATTGACCAGACGTCACACGGAGATAAAAGAACCCGATTCCGATTTGGCTAACGTATTGTCCTAATAGAAAAAGTAATCGAATTTGGACAAACAGTTGAGCCGAAAGAAAACTAAAGGCAATTATTAATAGTTGTATTTGTCAAAGTCTCTATCAAATCAAAAGACTCAAAAAAGGTCCAATCTCCCAGTGCATAATAATTTCCCAACAATCCATCATGAAATTTAATCAATTGAAAAGTATTAACACCCTTCATTTGTTAGTAGTGGCTTTGTTAATTACCGGATGGTAATATAAAATTTTAATAGCAAGACATAATTTTCGTATCAAGCGACATCATATCTTATGGGATAAATAAAATAAATTACGTTCTAAAGTTATAATGATCAGAATAATATGACCCGTGTTTGAAATTTCCGCAATTTAACAGGAAAAAAGCTTGCTGTGAAGAAAGTTTTGTCGGCATGGGCGCTCACCATCGCCATCAAAATGATGAAGAGGAGGAGGAGGCTTTGGCGGAGGCTGGTCATTAGATTAGCTGTGAAAGAAGCCGAACAATGAGCGCAGAGGGGCAAGAGTGTGACAGCCATAGAGACATGGAAAGCAATTGGTCAATCATGATGCCCATGAACCTGGCACCTAAACGACAAGAATACTACGAAATGTCAACATTCATTGCATCTTAACCCAACGTTTTAAGAAAGATGGCAATATTTATGCCTTCTAGTATAATACAACACTATCATCTTTAAAGTCTATAAAGATTTTGTGAATAGTTACAAAATCTTGGCCTAATGATTAATATAGCCTTATATTGTATCATATTTTTATATAATAATTAAATAAAAAGCGTGTCAAATATGTTTTTAATAATAAAATTATATATATTTATAATAGTATTAATTTGAATAAATAATTTTAAATTAATGATAAAATAGTATTCAATTATATAATAATATACTTTGATGTTTAAATTAATATTTATTATAAATATATATATATATATATTATTTTATTATAAATCATATAATCTTGTGTATCTTTAATCATAGAAACCTTGAACTTTTTGAAGGGCCTATTGAAGTGGTCTGGAGCCCACCTACCTTCACTTCAGGCAAGACCCTTTTGTAAAATGTCTTGAATGTTTTGATAAGATTCATAAGGCACACTGTTCATCTTAGGTGCCTATATGGAAACAAAATAATCTCAAAAGATATGGGGAAAGTCTTATGAGCCCATAGCTGACCCAGAATGGAGAGACTCACTTTTCCAATTTCCAACAAGAAAAAGAGTTAATGATAAGAGAAGTACAATTAAGTAATCACATGGTAGGATTGTTTTAAGAGGAAGGAAACAAGAAAAATAGTTTGCAGTTTGTAGTTTATACTCTTTGGTTTGTGAGAAAATTTAGGGAAATTGGATTACATTTGTTTATCTTTGCAAAATAAATTGACTTTTTTTTTTTTAGATTGAACAAAACTAGTTTTTGTATTTAGCTATTCTCACCACATATGCTACACGTACTTATTGACACTGACTTGAATTAAAATTATTTAAAAATTTGGAAGTTGACTTTACTATATAAAGGGTGCGCTAAGCAGGTGGTCCATAGTTGGTTATCACCAGTGACATGAAAGATAAATTTGAATCACAAATTCGGTGAAAACTAAACAAATTTTTGGCAACTTTCAACAATTCTCGACAATGAAAATGAGGGTAAATATTAGTAAATTGATATATACATCATAAAATAGAGATTTAACTTATGTTGTATGAATTTAAGATGTTTTGGAGTGTTAGAAAATCCGATTTTTTGTTTGTATTATAAATGTGATTTGTTTGTGATTTTAAATGAAATTTATTGATGCATAATTGTTGTAGTAGATGAATAACATATTAAGGTTGAATTTATGCATAAAAGACTTTTAAGAGGTTGCTCGACCACCACCCATGATTTGTAGTTACTACCCGTATCATACGTGGTGGTTGAGGTTGAAAATGAGAATGTATTTGTTAATTTTTAGAACTTGGCACACGGGTGGAGAGGGGATTTTAGTTAGTTTTTAGAACATTATGGGGGCAATTGGAAACCCATAGTGTAGGCGAAAGAAAGGTTTTTGAGCTTTTTTTTTTTTGTCATCTACCCTTCTTCTAGTCGAATATGCGTGATGTAGATAGTGGTAGTACACGTTGTGAGGGTTTTCTAAAATTTTTCATGTTAGGGGGTTTTCTAATATATTCCATGTTATGAGATTTTCTAATATTGATATTTTAAAACTTTAGGGTTATTTGATGTGTTGTTTTCAAAATTTTGTTATGTATTTTTTGAAATAAACATTTATTTTCAAAGCTAAATTAATGATTTGTTTGTTCTGCATAAATGATGACAAAAAGATAAGAGCCAAAGAGGTATAGAGTTGAGTGCTCCCTGAGGACACTTAGAAATCTACCGGAGCGCCATTTCTAGGTGTTTGTGACGACATGAGGTATCCAAGACGCTATTTCATTGGTCAGAGAGACGTTATTAGAGAGACAATTAAAGTTGTTAGAGAGACGTGTTTAGACCAGTTTTTAAGATTACAAGATTCTCGTTTCAGTGGAGTTTTATTTTATTTAGTGATGATGAGGGAGATTTTGGGGGCAATGACTGTCACTAATTAGTTTTAGCTCTGGATCAATGGCATTGATGTTCTATTTAATCCATATGAGTTTACAATGATAATAGGGTTGAGATTTGTTCAACGAATATAGATGTGACATTACATTCCAGTTGGTGCATGGCATCATATTTGATTGATTGACTTTACGAGGAAGAGATTTGTTACATATGTGAACGTCCAACACATATTTGAGGGAAGAGCTTGGTTTAGGGTATGTAGTATAAGATTTAAGATTTAAAGTTTAAGATTTTATAGTAAATGAGATTAGGATTTAAGATTGAGAGTTTTAGGTATCTATTATCATACAAAGTTTAACAGTTTAGAGTGTGCAGTATATGATTTAGAGTTTAAGGTTTTACAAGGTTTAGGATTTACCACATATGGTTAAGGGTTTAAGGTGCGTTGTAAGGATTTAAGGTTTTAAGTTTTATAGAGTTTAGGATTTAGAGTTGAGGGTTTATCATATAATGTTAAAGATTTACAATTTAATGTTTAAGGCTTTACAATAAATGAGATTAAAGTTTAAGGTTTAGGTTTTCAAGTTTCGAAGTACAATGTTTATAGATTACAGGTTATCCATGTTTATTATTTAGGGTTTAACTTTTTTTTGCATTTTTAGTTTAGAGTTTCTGGTTTATAGTTTATAATTTATAATTTATGCTTCGGGGTTTAGTATTTATTATTTACGATTTTTAAGTACGTTTTAAGATTTATGGTTTAGGATATACTATTTATAATTTTTTATGTGTATGTTTTATGATATATTGTTTAGGTTATATTGGTTTATGGTTATGGTTTAACATATTATGATTTAAAGATTATAACTTACAAACCAAATTTATTTCACTTCACTATTAACATAACAACATATACTCCATATCAATTAACGAATTATATAATATCGATAAACCCCTACCAATATATTAACATACATTCTGTATATGATAAATTTCAATTAGCTTTACCAACATATCAACATACACTTTCTCTCTCTCTATATATATATATATATATATATATATGTGTGTGTGTGTGATAAATATTCAATTAACCCTATCAATATATCAATGTATTAAAAAGTTACTCTACGTATATATTTTAGTTAACACCACATATATATCAATTCTATTAACAAAGCCTTTATCCCTTGTAAATGTTACAAAAATTAAGTTCGTACAAGAAATATATATGAATACTTGGATTAAGGAAATTTTTTTCGTACTCTCGAGCTTTTGATGTGGGAATTTTAGAAAGAATGTGAGAAAATTTTTGAGAGAATGGTTTGTTTTCAAGAGTTAATTATGGTGTATTTATATAGAAAATTGACAAATTGTTAAGGGTAAAATAGATGCTACAATTTCGATCAACTTCATTGAATCATAGTACCAAAAAGTCCCCATTGTATTGAAAAGTAGCAAAAATATCCCTAAAAAACTATATTTTTAGTCTATTAAAAAGTTTTGAAAATTGCATTTAACACCTCATTTTCCAATTTGCATCACTACGTGTAATGCACATATAACATACTGGCTGCAAATCATGCATGATGACTTTCATATTGCATGTGGTTACTAAAACACTATAAATACGTCATTTCAAAGCACAAATTTGATTGTTTAGAATTTTAAGTTTTTTATGACTTGATTCTAATTGTAAATATCATCAAATTCTATATATTTTGCTCATTTTTAGACGAAAACTTATAATCAAAAATTTCAAACCAATATATGACTTAAATTTGTACTAAATATCTAAAATACTTAGATTATAACATATTTAATATGAAAGACAGTGATTTAAGCACTATTTTCAATTAATTTATTTGTTTGAATATATCAAAAATCGTTGAAAATCATTGATGATAATGTTCTATCTCAATACACATAAAAATAATCTTTATGCATGAAAGTTGATCACTATGTGATGCATCTACCATAATTTACAATCCAAATTGTGACTCTGACAACTTGTAAAAATTCACCACTAGGCTAAACAACATATTCCCACCCAAGGTTTTCTTAACTGATAATGTCCCACCTATAAATTTTTAAAAAGCTAAATACCTAATCGTTGACCAAAGTTAGAGGGATATTTGTGTCTTTTTAAAATAAAATTAAAATATAAAAATATTTAAAATATAAAATAATAACAAAAAATTAAAAAAATTAAAAAAATAAAATAAAATAAAATATTAAAAAGCAGTAACTATCACTAGTAGTGTCGTTGACGATGGTGACCGTTGTTAACATAATCAAATGGTTGAAAACGATCATTTGATTATATTAGTAGTAAGATTTGGCCGCCTAGATAGAGAAAGCAGTCATAATAAAATTGTCAAAGCAGTCACTATTATTGGTAGTGTCACCGATGGCGGTGACCACCGTTAACATAATCAGTTGACTGAAAACGATCATTTGATTTTATTGATGGTAGGATTTGGTTGCCACGATGGAGGAAACGGTCAGATCTGGTCACCTTTATCATCTAAAATAGCAAAAAAGAAAATCAGTTTTAAGTGTGTCATTGGTTTCCGACCTTTTTTGATAGTAGAGACAATCAAATCTGATCGTCTCTATCATATTTTTGACAGTCGGATCTGGTCGTCTCTACCATCGATGAAACCAGATTCAACTGTCAATAGAACCAAATAAGTATTTTTAATCATTTGGTTATATTAATGACAACCACTACTATCGAAGATATTGTCAACGGTAGTGACTGTTTTTTAAATTTTTATTAATTTTATTAATTATTATTATTATTATTATTTTAATATTAATTATTATTTTATTATTATTTATATTAAAATTTATTTTAATATTAATATTATTTATTTTATAGAGAGTATTTTAATTTTTTAAATAAAGAGGTAGGTTTTTGGCTAAACTTGATGGATGATACTTTGTTATTTAAGAAAACCTCCCGTGAGAATAATTATTAAGGTACTTGAAAAAAATTTGACAATTTTGACAATTTTTTTTTTTTTTTTTGCCTTAAATCCTAATGTATAATTAAGCACGTGTGTATCCTAGAAAGAAGACGAATGTATTCGAAACACAAGAACAAGCAAATGTTTAAAAAAAATTCATCAGACACAACCATCTTGCCTTTTACAGGTACTAAAATTTCTTTGCTTCTGATCTGCAATTTCTCGGATTCTGAGCTTGAGATTTCTGGGGTCTTTGCTTAAAATTTCATTTTCGTTTGAGTTTTAGTCTGTTTGCTCTTGTTGCGGGGGAATATTAAGTTTTGGCTTGTGTGCTGAAATGGGTTTTTGAAATATAAGGTGGGCTTGTTAGAACATAAATTTATGTTTGTGTTGTGTATTTGTTAGGCTTTAAGATGGAAGGGAAAAAAAAATTAAGTTAAAATTCAAAACCTTCTTGCGGATATGGATTTTTGAATTATGAAGTGGGTTTGTATCTGTTTTGTGTTGTTCTGAGGTTTTGTGATGGAAGGAGGGTCAGATTACAACACAGTTCCTCAAGGTCCTATTGATAAAATAAAAGTGTTAGAAGTAAAACCACTTCGTAGTTTGTATCCCATTTTACCTTCAAGGCCTGAAGGACCCGCCTTTGTTTGTGCACCTCCTTATGGACCTTTTCCAGCTGGATTTTCTCCATTTTACCCGTTTATTGCACCTCAAAATTTGCCTGATGTAAGCCAAAATCAAAATAACCACTCTAACCAAGCACAAACGCGGCCTGCATCATTTGCGGCTCCCATTCGGTCATTTAGACCACCAGAAATTAATTTTTCGGATGTGTCTAATGGGGATGTGGGGTCTTCTGTTGGGAAAAATAATCTTGGTAAGGTTCCTAATTCGCAGGGGTCAAGTCCCGGGCAAAAGAAGGCTAAAAAGAGCAGTGTCCCAGATTTAGTGGCATCTAGCAGTAAGGATTTTGACGTTGGGATTAGTTCATATGAACGAGATGAGGGTAACAGGCAAGTTGTCAATAGTGTGTTGATTAGATTTGATGCACTTAGGAGAAGACTTAGCCAGATTGAGGATGCAAAAGAGTCTCCTACAGGGATAATAAGGCGTGCTGATTTGAAAGCAGGTAATATATTATTGACAAAAGGTGTACGTACCAATATGATGAAGAGGGTTGGAGCTGTTCCAGGGGTGGAAGTTGGTGATATTTTCTTCTTCCGAATGGAGTTGTGTGTGATTGGTTTGCATTTTCCGTCCATGGCTGGGATTGATTATATGATCTCAAGGAGTGATTTAGAGGAAGACCCGATTGCATTGAGCATTGTATCATCTGGAGGGTACGATGATGATGCTGATGATAGTGACATTCTGGTATATACTGGGCAGGGTGGCAATGCAAATAAGAAGGATAAGCAATCATCTGATCAGAAGCTTGAAAGGGGTAATCTTGCACTAGAGAGGAGCTTTCGCCGGGGTAATGAAGTAAGAGTTATTCGCGGCATGAAAGATGCTGCTAGTATCAACTCAAAAGTTTATGTATATGATGGACTTTATAGGGTTCAAGAATCTTGGATGGAGAAGGGGAAATCAGGTTGCAACATGTTTAAATATAAATTAGTGAGAATGCCTGGGCAGCCTGGTGCATTTTCTGTTTGGAAATTGATTCAAAAGTGGAAGGACAGTTTGTCATCGAGGGTCGGACTTATTCTGCCGGATCTTACTTCTGGGGCTGAGAGCATTCCCATATCACTTGTAAATGATGTTGATGATGAGAAAGGGCCTGCTTATTTCACTTATTTCCCTAGAGTGAAGTATACAAAATCGTTTAGATTAACTCAACCTTCTTTAGGATGCAACTGTCGTAGTGCATGTCTGCCAGGCAATCCAAATTGCTCATGCATGCAGAAAAACGGGGTTGATTTTCCATATACTGCAAATGGTGTCCTAGTAAGCCGGAAGCCAATGATATATGAATGCGGTCACTCCTGTCCATGTACTCCTAATTGCAAAAACAGAGTGTTGCAAACTGGTCTTAGGGTTCATTTGGAAGTGTTTAAAACAAAAGATAAGGGCTGGGCTTTACGTTCATGGGATCCTATTCGTGCTGGTACTTTTATTTGTGAATATGCAGGTGAAGTTGTAGACAAAGTTAAATCAAGACAGGATGGGGAGGAAGGGGAAAATGATGATTATGTTTTTGATACCACCCGTGTTTATGACTCATTCAAGTGGAATAATGAACCTGGTTTAATAGTTGAAGATGATTCTAATCACTCTACTGAGGAATACAATATTCCATTTCCCCTAATAATAAGTTCCAAGAATGGTGGAAATGTTGCCCGTTTTATGAATCACAGTTGCTCTCCAAATGTCTTCTGGCAACCAGTTATGTTTGAACAAAACAATGAAACCTTTCTCCATATTGCATTTTTTGCAATGAGGCACATTCCCCCCATGACAGAGTTAACGTATGATTATGGGATGGCTCGCTCATTTGAAGATAATAGTGATACTAATCGGAAAAGGAAATGCTTATGTGAATCACCAAGATGCCGGGGCTATTTTGGTTGATATTAAATGTTTGTTCATATGTGGAGAGGAATGCATGGCAACTATGACCTCGACCAAAAGGTTTGTATGTGAATTTGTATCTGTAAGCGACAATTTGTGCAATGTATACATATATTACTTTAAAGAGAAGCCTGGGAGTATCAATTGCCAGAATTCGTCACTCATGTTGCTGCAATTAACAGTAGCATTGCTTTTTTCAACTATATCGTGCTGCTTATTGTTTTTTTCGGTTTTAATGTCTATCATTGACTAATAAACCTCCTCCATACTATCTTCAGGATGTAGCCTTGAGTCCTAAGTGCTTCCAGAAACTATGCAGGTTGATCGAGTGCGGTATCATGGGGCAAATGAGCACACATTTTCAATTGCTGTTGACTTAGTCAGGTAGGTCAAGTTCAGCTATCAGTAGCACCTTTTGTTAAATGGATAAAGCCAGTGATTCAAACTTCTTGGGTTGCTTAACAGCAAGTTTTTGATGCCTGTAATGGTTTTCTGACAGCAGATCTTATAACTGTTGAATATATATTAATTAGCTGTAGCCTCTTGTGAACTGACATGATTATTCTGCGCTTTGTGTTTTGAAATTGTAGCAGCAAGCGTAGTATTATTCTTGAGATCGAATGAAAAGAATTGGCTGTTCTTGGGACTGACGTTTCATTCACGATTTGTAGCCCTAATTTTGCTAAGGAACGGCCGCTTTTATTCTTAGAATGACCGTGCCATTGCTAAGGAATGGCTGGCTTTTGCTGGAATTTTCTATACTAATCCCACTGTCACAATATCAGTACTCCAGTTTGCCGTATATTCAAAACATACTGCCACATCTAAAAGAAATTGAACTTCTTTCAATCGCGTATTTGTTTAAATCAAGCATAACATCATTCTTGCACTGAATTCTCCCCCTGCCAAAAATAAAATTAACACCAACAAAACTCTCAATATCACTTCCAGCAAGAAATTAGCATATAAAGAAACATAGGAAGCCTCTTACTTACCCAGATTCCAAGCCGTTAAGTTGATTTCACACTTTCCCGATCATGATTTCCTTCCTCTAGCGGCTACAACACAAAAAAAAAAAATCGTGTTTAAGCTTATAGGACATAGGTGATAAATGTGGAGTTCTGAGATCATGTCCTTTTTTTTTTTTATAGAATTTGAATCAATCGCCAGAATGAGTGTCTGTCTTATTAGAATGGTCGTTGACCTTTTAATTTATTTATGATATGACACATGAAATGATTCATCATTTATGATATGACATATTAAATGATTCATTACTTATGATATGATATTTCATTTGAGTCATTCACTTGATACTTTACTAAATAGGATATTCATTCTCTGGAATGATTGTTTACTTTCTATTTTTCTTTAAAAAATTATAACTAAAACATATTTTTACTTAACCTCACATTTATGGAAATTCAAACATAAAATGATAAAAAATATTGCATTGTTGTAGGTATTATAAGGTAACAAAGACCATTGGATTAAGACCCATATATAAGAGACAACGAGGGGAAAAAAAAAACACAACTTTATTTTGACTATTTGTAGAATTATCACAATCATTATAATTTTTCATTAGTTGACACTTTTTTAGTCTCAACGTTTTTATCATTTTATAATTTTGTTTCTTCTTTACTACCAATACCTGAAGACTTTTTTAGTTTTAACATTCTTATCAGTTCACAAATTTATTTTTTTCTTTACCACCAATACCTGAAAGTAAAAGATAAATCTAGTTATTACTTTTTTTTTTTATCTATGATAAATAAAATTTCAAGATATCTCTTTTCAAGAATACATTATCAATGCAAATAACTAGATAAATGTATTACGAGAACATTCTTATTGAACACCATAAAACTAGGAATAACTTATACTGATTAGCTTTGTTGGTCTTGATATGTGTTATGGTCCTACAAGTTACATAAAGTTAGATTGTAGTAGTACTTTGATAACAACATAATCGAGTTTTTGTGTGAACCTCTCAACACCTTTAATGCCAAGTTTTTTTGCTTGCCATAATTGTGTATACGAGATGTCAATTTTATATCTCATTGCAATATCAACAATAATTTTCTTTGGCCTATATACATGATCCACCATAATAAAACATTGTTTTAAGTAGTTGTCCTAGCCAATAGATTCACCTATCTATAATGTGACGTTATTTGATCCATAGAACAGTCGTGATTATTATCTAAGTGATGAAGCTAGAAATAACCACAATTATATCTTTTTATTGTTTGCACGCACCATTTGATTTTTTATTCAAACTTAATTGACCTCATCAATTTATATGGGAAATTGCTCTGTAAAGCATGTTTCCTAAATGCATTTTGCAATGTATCCTTATTATGGAAAGTATCATTAAATTAAAACCCCTTTTGTTGTATCTACAACCATTACCAATACTTAGAGTTGGAAGGTTCAACAAAGATGATTAAATTACCTTTTGTCCATGGACTTAATCCCTAATTGTCTAACTTAGAATCGTCCTCAAGATCATCTGAATTGATACTAACATTCACATTACACTATTTCTCTCCATATCAACTTTAGCCATCACCACCTTCTTCGGGACTATCTTATAAGTGTGAAACTTCCACATTAACTAAAAATAGAGAATAATATTGTTCCCCTTTTGATTAATGAAGGATCCAATAATATGTTGTTCTTGAAGCTCTCTTCTTGAAGTATTGTTTTTCTTGCCTTACCAACAATCATTACATAAAGAGATATTGCTTGCATCATAATATTATCCAAGTTAATAGCCCATCAAACGTTATAATCATCTTAAATCTTGTACGATAATCTATTGATGAAGTTTTCAATATTTATACTTATTTTGATGCACTTTTGATTTACTTTTAAACTTAAATGAGATCTCAATTATTTCATCAATTTGTTGGTATATTATATTTTATTTGATAATCATTATTTTTTATTTTTTATCAGTATACGTTATTATATTTCTATTTTTTCAGGTCCACTATCCTCTGTACCTAACCAAAATTAATTTCAAACATTTTTATCAATCTTGCAAGGGCAAAAAATTTGTTTAATAAATTTGTAAGCATCACTAAGGTAGATTCATGGAAATTAGACAAAATGCTGATGATACATATAACCTGCTATCACTAAAATATCCTATAACTTTAACCCTAAAATATCATAAAACCCCAACATTATAAAAAATTCCCCCCCTACCCTCAAGTATGTAAATTACTCCAAATAACCCCCTTCCTATAACATAATGGCAAATTACATTCAAATCATGCGGGGTCGCTCAAACCATGCGGACCCCACTGGTTATTTAGATTTTAAGCAAAATCTCCCTTAAAATCTAATCAATCTTTAATAAAAACAAGAAGACGTTTGAGTTTTTGCACGATTAGTGGTAAAAATAATATTCTTATTATTCTAATTATTTAGTTATATCAACATAATCTCTTGTCTCATAATTGATTAAGATCGTATATTGACAAAAAAATAATTAATTTAATTAATATCTTAATTAATTTTTTGTTTTTATTTTCATTTTTATATGTTACCACTATTGGGACTACAAACAAGCTAATTATAGACCACCATAACTTATGACTCAATTTGACTATTATTAAATCGATCTTGAACTTATTATTATATAGCTTCATGAGCTCACAAGCTCATGACTCGGCTTTAGTGTAATATTAATAAATCTTTAAAATTTTAAAAGTTTTATTTTTATATTTTAAAAATTTTATTTAGTAATTTTAAATGTATTATGTAATTAATAAATGTATAATTTACAAGATTTAATTGAGATTTCTTGAATGAAACTTAAGTCAACCCTTTCTATTTTAAACTCCAATTTGAGCCTAAAATTGACAAGATAGTCTAACTTGTTTATAGTCATAACCATAAATCTCTTGTGCCTCAATGTCTTGTATGCAACCTAATTATAAATCAGAATTTTGGAATTTAAAAAATAAAACAAAAACATCACAGATTTTCCCTTTTTTTTTTTTTGGTAATTAAGATTTTCCGCCTTGATAATCATGTCACTTTGAGAATGATAGCGGACGAGTTTGGTAGTTCAAAAAACCTCAGGTACTGACTGATTCTTTTCCTTGTGGAAGGCGGTAAGGCTTGCTTTTCCTTAAGGCGGTGAGGCTTGGTTTGGCGCACACTTCCACTCCCAGCCATTGTTGAACTCACGCCAAACTGTGGCCAAATAATTTTAAATTACAATATAAATCAAATAACAACCTCCGATTCTTATATTTGTCGTAAACAAATTCATCTCTACTGCAAATGGAGAAAGAGAAATTTACCAGAGGAGACTTAGTGTGGGCAAGGGTGGTATACCCTCATCAATGGTGGCCGGGTCTAGTTCTCACAACAAACCCTCTTGGCATTTTAGTTTCTTTCTTCGGTTGCCTGAAGTCCCGCTACTTTCTGGAATCAGAAATCTCTTCTTTTGAACAAAACTTCACAACCCATATCAAGATTTGTACAAACAAGACGTTAATCGATATTGTCTTGAAGTTCTTCGGTCAAAGGATCGTACGGAGCTTGACATTGCCACAACAAGGTTCAAGTCTCAGGACTTTGTTTCAGCCTAAAAAGATTCTGGGTTTCATTCGGGGTATTGCTGTTTGGCCTTGTGTTGAAGATGGTGATTTTGTTTATGCAGTTGAAGTGTTTGCTCAAACTACTGCTTTTAGACATTATTTGGTGAACTCAAGTATGTGATTTTTTTTATTTTTTTTTTTACTTCTATTTATTTATCTAGGTTTGCTATTTCGGTTTTTTTATTTTTTTATTCGAATGTTGAAAATCTTTAGAATGTAAAGTATAATCTTGTTTATGCTAATGGTTTAAGTGTTTGTTTGTGAGTCGTTGAGCTATTAGATACTGATGATGGAAGAAGGTATTTAATTTTGAAAGAGATGTTTGTGGCAGGATAATTTCATTGTTTATTTGAGAAAAGAAGCTTTGTGCATTTGAAATTTGGAATGTAAAACCTTAAGGTTTGAGTTCTATTTAGTGGTATAATTGAGTAAACGAGTTTGCTTCATATGTTATGTGATGAAAAGAATAATATGTTCCTTCTTCTCCAGTGGAACTCTCTGTTCTTAATTTATGGTCAACAACTAACTTAAGGCCTTTTATCTAGTTCGGTGGTCATTTTTCATGTAATGCCGCACTTATCACATTGATTATTTTACTTAAGTGAATATCTCTCTGTTTTGTTTTTTTATTCAGATTTTCATTCTACAGTGCAACCATGTCAAGTTTCAGGTGAGAAGACACATTCAGTTGCTCGGGAACTGGATACTTTGAGAACAGGTGATGATTGTCTGGTGCTCTGCAAGCATGTGGAAAAGAATTTTCCAGCTTCCTTTACTAATAGAAAGTACATGGATGAAGATCATCTTGATATCAGTTCAATGACTCAACCTGAACAACAGAAAACTCAATCAATTCAAGGGATGCTGGTCAAAATGCACATTCTAGCTCTAGATCCATTTTCTTTTGATGGGGAATGTCTGAGTAATTTAAAAAGAAGTTTTTATAGCTTCCGAAATTTATTGTTCCAGAATATCTATAAGTCTGTTTCTCCTCTTGAAAGGGGTGAAGCTCAATTTTGTAATCGTGGCTCCGTCACATCTCAGTTGAGTGTCGTCATTTACGGAGAAAATCAAAGAACTGCTCTTCCTGTTATGCCTTATATGGAAAGTCTTGTCAACTGTCTGGGTTTAAAGAGGCAGCTGGATCAATATCCCATTTGTGAACCTGCTTTAAAACTGCACAAGACATTGTCTGTCTCAAGCACTGGAGCTGATGCTGATCTTTGGACGAGTGAAAAAGAATTTAATGCTGTTCCTTCTAATATTTCTGTTTCAAGGAAAGCTTTTCCTGTTCTTTTAAAAATTCTCAATAGTATGCCTTTTTTTGCTAATGCGGCCTATGATTATCTTCGAAGAAATATAGCTGGATGTGAGCTACAATTCTTTGATGATTTCTTTTCTGGATCCCAAGTGATGATAAAAAGTCAAAACCTCTCTTCTGCTGTAGCTCAAAGTTTGACATATCTATGCAATGGTAGCTTGATGAACTTGATTGAAAATATGCTTGGATTTTCCCTTGTGAAGCACACATCTCATTGTAGAGACACTGCTCAAATCTGTATGGTTCAGAAACTGGATGGAGATTTTAATACTTTAGACAACAGTGAAGCTTCCGAATCTTCTGCTGATATACAGCAGCTGCAAGAAAGTGAAGCTATTCTGAAAGACGATGGCACATGCATATCCTACACTCATGATGCTATGGAGAACATGCTGGAATTTTCTGCTGCTGAATCAGCCTCTGGTTGCGCAATTGGGAATCTTACTGGTAATGATGAGGTTGATGCTGTAACTGCAGGAACCAGAAAATACCTACCACATCCTCATTTTGCTGCTCGGGATGCTATGGAGAACATGCTGGAATTTTCTGCTGCTGAATCAGTCTCTGATTGTGCAATTGGGAATCTTATTGGTAATGATGAGGTTGTTGCTGTAAGTGCAGGAACCAGAGAACACCTATCACATCCTCATTTTACTGCTGATGAATTGAAGATGCTGCCTACAGATAGAAAATCAAGTGTTAATGTGTCTTTCGGAGACAGATTTGAGGACAAAAAGAAACTTGGACAATCAGGTAACTCTAATTTAGCATTGAAGTCAAAAGTGGGAAAGCTCTCAGAGGTACAGAGTGCTATTGTTCTTTCTAAAACTTTGCACATGAAATTCCCCAAGGGTCGTAATCTTCCATCCAAGGAGGAACTGATAAAGAAGTTTAGTCCATTTGGTAGGGTCGACCCTTTGTGTACGAAGGTCTACTCTTATACTGGCTCTGCCCGGGTGGTATTCTTTGGTCAACTTGATGCAGTGGCTGCATACCAATATGTGAAGAGGAAAAAGAATACATTTTCTACACAAAATGTAAAATTTTGGCTTGACCCTTTTGATGATAAGAGAGGACACAAGAGGCTACTTACCTCTGCAGAATACAACCTAAAATCATGTCTTAAAAAGTCGAAGCCACTTGAGGAAGAAGATAAAAGATCTCCCAGGAAGGTAAGGTTTTTGTTAGAAACATAGATCAGTTGATCAACGTTAAAACCCAATGTAGACATTTTATAGCTGTAGACTTGTCCTTAATTCAGCTCATCATAATGTTGATCAAATCCTCGTGAGGTTGGTGGATTTAACCATCTTGTGGATTTGATGCAAGTTGCTCATGTAAATGATCAGATTTTGGATTTTAGCTGAAGTCAAAAATATTGCCTGCTCTGCTGTTGGTATTAACATGAAAATTTGTTTAGTTAAAATACAGAAGACGATCTTTTAATTATCAATCCTTCTTTGGAGAATGAAATTGACCAGGACGGCCATTCCTACTCCCATTGGTCCTTCTTCTACCATACACTTCACCAGCGGCTGTTACAATGCATCAATTATATTAGTACTCGCAAATATTGACTTCAAATTTCCCTTTTCTTCTTTCTTTCTACTATCAAAGAATTTGCATGTTGAGGTTAATGTACACACATGTATGATTTACATCTTTGTTCTACAAAAGAATTTATGAGCAATTGGCCGTTCCCCCACCACCCAAACCAATCACCCGTCGCTACTACATTCCGCAAAACCTCAGGAAATCTCCAGTATGTGTATTCTACCATTTAATACTTTGCCTCTTCAAGTATAAGGATTCTATATACAACGCCACCACAGAAATAACTCATACAGGACCTGACCTCCCTACATCACACCTATCAACTTAGATAAAGCCTTCCTGCTCTGAGTCAAGCCAGACAACAAAACTGACCAAAGTACTTGGACATGAATCTCAAGCCTCGACAGAATGAACTTCATCATCACATACAATTCACTCCACTTGCTAGGGTGCACACAGGTTTGTTCTATTTTGCACGGAATTCATGCCTAAATATAGTCAGATTCTGTGTGAACTTGTCCCTGTTCTTTGAGTCTAAACTTCGAGTAACATCGGTCATTAGTTTATCAAAACAATCGGACAGTCTTTGATGTTGATCCACCGGCTGCAAAACATGATGCAAATAAGTCAAATGAAGGACAAAAAAAATTAGAAGACAAAAATTCTAGTTATAAAATGCAATAGTCAATTGATTCACATACATTGCAAAGTAGATTTCTGTAAATTCATAATGGCTTGATTTTCAATTTTTCGTTTTCCTTGGTTCACTTTATCTTTCATTTATTTTCTATGATTAATTTGTTGCCTTCAACCAGAATAAAGTCACTCCATAGCATATCATTGCCATTGCCAGTTTCTTAACTCTGTATGTCAACTAAAATTGTCTTTTCTTTCTTTTTCCATGTATGACTTTTATTCTAACCTAGGTAACGTAAGAAGGATCAAGCATTTCAAAATTACCTAGCCGTGGATATAAACACATGTATGCGCAACAGAGAAATTGGGAAGCCAATATTTTAAATGGAATCCAGCATCTTCTCAAATGATTGATAATTATACAGAGGTGTCATATAAGGACTTTGTATTAGAATGAAGGAAAAAACTAAATTTACCAACTTTTTACAGATAGAAGATTGTTGAACTTACCTGTGAAGCCAAAATTTGAGCTTTTAAACCAGAGAATATCTGCACATGAAATTTAGATTTTCTTAGTCAAGGATACGGTACACGAGTAGAAATTGCCTCAGCAGTCAAATGCACATTATGATTATGTATAAAAGTTAGAATCTTGTGCCTTAAAATTTAACTTGAGGGTCACAAACTCCCAATCGTCTCACTATTTTAAAACATATTAAATAGAAACTTGCTAAACACTAATTTTTGACTGCAATCAGTTCCAGGTTCAGTTACTTTTCTTGGGCAAACTCAACACACACTAGATTCCAAGCCACTAAATAAAGAATGCCAAATGTATTAATTCCAGAAAATGAACAAAAATAATAAAACAAAAACATCATTGATGTACCCATATTGCATGCTCATTCTGACACATCCAAGTTGTCTTATATAGTATTCCTAGGGCCTTCCTCTCGATGAAAAAGCCTAAACCTAACAAAATGACTACAGAGAAACTATCGGAAGAAAACAAAACCATTACATGCCTACCCTCTATGATAGGAAAACCAGATTTACAACAAAATGTGAAACATATGGCATTTATTAATCAGTAAGTGATCCAAAAAAAGCAATCAAAAGAATAACTTACACTGATTAACAGTCAAAATTCATCATTAGTAATTGATTGACAAGCTTTAAATTTTAAAAAACAAGGATACAATGCTACAAGAATGTTAAAAGTAACAGAGTATTAATACTTGTTAGTAGTCTGAATGAAGGACATGTCTAATAAAGAACACATGTTGGTCATATGGGCTAATGAACTTCATAGTAACAAGAAAATAAAATAAGCAAATAAAAATATAGACTTTTGTGCTAAAGAGATGTGATGAGTCAAATATGCAGTTAGCAGGTATAAACATCACCTGCTCACTAATAAGAATTAGGCTCAACATAGGTCTGCTAAGACTCCACTGGTTGCCACAATCTTCAAATAAAACAATCTCAAATAAGGTCTTCAATATCTGCAAATAAATGAAGGATTTTAGTCAACATACCGTAGAAAGCAGCAACAGAATAGTATAAAATTAAAAGGCAGTATCAGAAAATAGATAAAATGCACAATGATTCCCTTAAGGTGTCCATCCTTATCCCTAGGATGGTTGGGCCTGTTACCCAATTGTCCACTCTTACATTAGTGTAGATCTGATGAACTGGCTCCAGAGACTCACTGGCTATTGTCCTTTAATCGAGTAGCATTCCATTAGATAGAAATATATTTGATCCATATTGATACTCTCAATATCCCATGGAAAAATCCATGAGATATTGAACTATAAGTTCGAACCCATGTCTAGATATGAGTCAATGGTTTCAGAAGAAACTCTTTGTATGTCTACATCTAAAATGCTGAAAAAAAAAGAAATTAAAACTAACAGAAATTATATCAACCTTTTTGCCACCATCCCAGATGGAAAAAAGTCTGATTGCTCAAATGCTACAGTACAAATAGATAAAGGGTAAAAGCAAATCATCTCTTGTTTTTGAACACTTTCTTCAATCACCTTGACATGTAGCAGGAACAATTCTAACAGAGATTGAAGATTTCTCTACTTGGAAAATTCGTTTCATCTCTCTGTCAAAGAGGGCCAGGTTTGTGTGTGAGAGAAAATTCTAAGAGGGGAAGATCTCCTCCACCAAATGCAACAATGTATGACCACCAAGCAATTGGGGTCCTGACTGATCACTTGGAGGTTCATCTCGCCTAACACTTTTCTTGTTCCCTTAGAATAGGTAAACTTGAATGGAATGACCAACAAACTAATAACAAAAATTAGACACAGCCATTACCAGAACATAAGGAAGACATTATAACCACATCAAGAAAGGAAGTCCATTGCATCAACACAGAACGAACAATATATCTGACACATTTGGAATTGAATGCAACCAATAAATTGGAACTGGAGTACATATAATTCAGGTATGTGAGCACATGCAACCAATAGAATGAAATTGGAGTACCTTTAAATCCACAATCATTTAACCTTAAAAGTAACAAGTGGGAACGAAATTGGAGTACCTCTGAATCCACAATCATTTAATCTTAAAATAACAAGTGAGAGAAAGAAATTATAGTGGCTACCACAACTATTTGTACCATCAACACTAACATTTAATTTAATAAGAAAGGCCCAGTAGAAAAATATTATTTCACAAGTTTCATAGGATTAAAAAAATTATGATGTTATTCATCATATATGGTTAGAAACCAGTTTTACAATGGATGAGAGTATGCTATTCCCTTACATGCAAAACAGAAAGAAAAAGAAGAATGAACTGTGAATAATCTGAATTTTATTTCATATATGATAATGAAGTGGATCCACGATTTTACGCAATTACATGTATTTGAAAAAAAGAAATAGAAACACCACTTTAAGGATTCTAATTCTAATTATTATCTACAACAGAATTTACAACTCAACACTCCTCCTTAAATTGGAGCATATAGATTATATGCACCAAACTTGTTATAAATGAACTCAATTCAAGGGCTCCTGAGAGTCCTAACAAAAATATTTGCTAATTGATCATCTGAACTGACATATCTAGTGATGATGCATTTAGACAAAATCTTTTCTCTACAAAAGTGATAATCAATTTTTATATGTTTGTTCTTTCATGAAAGACTAGATTAAAAAAAATGTGAAGAGTAGCTTGATTATCATAAGGTAACTTCATTTGAGGAATATCTGTGAACCTTAATTATTGAACTAACTTATTCAACCATATAAGTTTGCAAGTTGCATGGGTCATGACACAGTATATAGCTTCTACACTTAATCTGCTTCTTACTTTTCCAAGACATAAGGTTTCCTCTAATAAGAATACAGTAACTTGATGTGGAACGCCTATTTGATGGGGAACCTGCCCAATCTGCATCAAAATACCCAACAACCTGTGTATGACCTCTATTTTCATACAGTAAACCTTTGCCAAGAGCTACTTTTTTATACCGCAAAATTTGAACCACTGCATCCCAATGACTATCATTCGGATTTTGTAGACACTATCTAACAACGCTAACAAAGAATGAGATATCCGACTGTGTGACAATGAGATAATTTAATTTTCCAGTAAGTCTTCGGTATCTTTCAGGATCAGCAACAAACTTCTTTTATCTAGGTGAAAGCTTTGAATTGGGATCTATAGAAGTATCTATTGGATTGCAATCTGACATCCCTCCTTCCAACATGTCTAATGCATACTTTCTCTATGAGAAAATATCCGAGCTAGATTGTGGTACTTCAATACCCGAAAAAAATTTGAGTAACCTCAAATCTTTAGTTTGAAAGTGATTGAACAAGTGTTGTTTTAGTTGAGTTATGTCATCCTAATCACTTTCTGTAATAACAATATCGTCTACATAAACCACTTGCTATATACATTGTCCTGTTGACGTGTGTTTATAGAACACAAAATGATCAAACTTACATTGAATCATACTAAATTCTTGTAGAATCGTACTTACACGACTAGACCAGACATAAGAAAACTATTTTAATCCATATAGAGAACAATGAAGTTTACATATCAAAGTAAACTCCCTTTAAGCAATAGAACTAGACGATTGCTCCATATAAATCTTTTCCTAAAGTTTACCATGCAGAAAAACATTTTTAATATCCAATTAGTATAAAGGCCATTCACGAATGGCTGCCATAAAGATCAACCTGGAACCATCTTTTGTAACTTCTGCAAACTTGGATGGCTAAGCCGGTTATGGAGAAGAGATGGAGACTCAGAAACAAGACATGTAGTGGATAAGGATGGTAGATCTAGGTGATAAAGGCCATGTGACTCACGTCTTGTGCTAATCATTCGTCCCAAGCCTTCGTCTCATAAAACAACAAAACTTTTAGTAAAGGTAATAGAAAATTTTAGAGAACGAGTGGGCTACTGACAGATATGAGATTAAATGGACAACCAGCAGTGTAGAAAACAAAATCTAATGGTATAAAGGGAAATGAAGAGGCATGACCTATGACTTTGGCAACTGCTATGGATCCATTGGCTAAGGTAATTGAGTGCTCATTAACATGAGAAAATAAATGGAGATTACTAGAAATATGATCAAAGCCGCTCCTAAATTGAGAACCCAAGGTCTTACAGATGAAGACTAAGAGAGGCATGCAACTGAATTATTCGAATGCATCATAGAAGCAACAGAGGAGGACTGCTTACTAGCATGATATTTGAGATAATCTTCATAATCAACACCTGTGAGGGTTACGAAGGGCTACTGATAAGACTGACGAATAGGGGTCTTCACTTCTGGATGAGTTGTTTGGACGATATTAGCAATCTGAGAAGGTCGCCCATACAATTTATAACACTTCTCCTTGGTATGTCCCCATTGATTATAGTAACTACATTTCAAACGACCATCTTTGTTTCCTTGATCACTCTGAGTAGGTTATGAACAAAAAATAAGGCGAATGAGTCTAAAGCTAAGGATCCAACCCTTATGATAGAGGAAGAGTCTCGACGCAGTCGTGCAAACACATCATCAAGTGTAGAAACGATAGCACTATCCATAATCTAATCAAGGACTGGGCCAAAATCTAGATTCATAGTAGTGAGAGCTAACACCATAAAGAACTTATCTAAGTGAGCCAAATCTTTTGTGAGAGATTTATCAACAGGAAACAATGAAGTAAATTCTACTTTCATAGAAGTCATTCGACTAAGAAAATCTCCCATACTCATATGTTCTTGTTTCAAGTTAACAATGTTGGATGCAATTGAATACAACTTTTGAATATCATTAGTGTATAATAATTTCACCTGATTCCAAATTCCCGCACATGTCCTAAACGTTTTATAAATGGAGTACAGTGTAGGATTAATTGTTTGCCACAAAAAGCTACATAATAAAACATCAATTCTCATCCAATTAGCCTTATTATCATCTTTCAAATTAGTTGCATCAATCGTCAAGTGATCCTCTATTTCTTGACCCATGAACCAGAGTTTGATCGAAGCAGCTCATGAATTGTAATTAACACTCCTTAACAACTTTTCAGTAGTAATAGTAAGGAAAGAGATAAAATGAGGGACACCTAATTTTGAAGATTCTCCACCCATGCCTAAACAGCAGAAGAATTGAACAAAGCCGAAAGAGATAGTTGAAAAGGAGAACAACAATAATATAGACTTTGGTGATAGGAAAGAGAGCAAGTTCAATGTCAAAGAACCTTGAGAAGGCCGAAGTAGGATAGATCAACACCTTCTGAGATGAAAACCGTAAGCTAAGAATTTTTCTGTGGTTGAAATAGGCACGTCCAGCATTAGAGGACGTTGGGTTGGCCGGAAAAGAGATCACTAACCCCTGAGTTTAACAAAGAGGGCAGTGTCGTTTCACAATCACCAAAAAGTGAGATCAATTAATGATGGAGCTGCTAAGACGAGCGACAAGTACGGTGGCAGTTGGGACCAAAAATGGAGGGGTTTTGACAATAATGAGATGCAAAAAATTTGATATAGGTGAGCTGTTGATTGGTCACAGAAAAGAGGGCAAACTAAAGTCGTCAGCAAATTTTAGGGTTAAGATTTCAGATTTCCAGCTCTGATACCATGTGAATAATCTGAATTTTATTTCATATATGATAATGAAATGGATACATGATCATATACTATTACATGTATTTGAAAAAAGGAAATAGAATCACCACTTCCCTATTCTAAGGATTCTAATTCTTATCTACAATATAATTTACAGCTCAATATGAACAATCAACAATTTTCACTCCCAGATCTTGCTTTTGAGAGGCCAATAGCATTCTAGAGGCTAGACTCATTCTACTTCCATTGGTTTTCAAGAGGCTAGATCTCGCCCTCATTTCACAACTACTAACTTCCAACCTAAATATAAGTCTTAACATTACCTGCACTTTTGAGAATCATTTTGCCTTCAAGGTGAGTCATTAGGTAAGTCCTCTTCTTCTGTGAATTGATGGACAAATATCCACTCTCTGATCTCATCCTTCACTACTTATATTCTCAAAAATTGTAACTTTATAATGGATGAAAGTTGAACAATCAGCAATTTCCCCTCATAGATGTGGCTTTCAAGAGGCCAAAATCTTTCCCTAATTTGTCTAGAATTTAAGAGGCTAGACTCTCCCCACTTTAACGAGCTTTTGAGCGCCTAACTCTCTCCCTCAATCAACAAAGGCCGCCTAAAGGACACCTGATTTCTAATTGCCTCCTTCCTAAATCCCTTTCTTATTCTTACCCATAAATGCCTCCAAAAACTGCCTTCATAACTGCCCATGTTTCTCACTCTTATTCTTGTCCATAACTGTCTTCATACCTGCACACTTCCCCATTTCATAACTGCCTTTGATAACTGCACACTTCCCATCTAGGTACAAGTACTAACATATATGAAGGAAAATATAACTTTCTTATTAGGTCTATTTGAGAATACATCTATAAATAGTCAGAAATGTACAGTTAATTATACACGTGAATTCTACTAATTTCTAGGAAACATGATTCCCAATATGAATTTCTTTATTCCAGGTAGACCTCGTTAGGCACAATCTTCAGCAATTGGAGTGCCAGTCTTGACAAAAACAAAATAACTTTACAAAAGTAGAACAAATGGTCTTCATTTAAAAATTTTAGAGTAGATAATGGCCACAATAATAATAATAAAAATAATAATAAGAAGAAGAAGGCAACTACAAACAATTCCTCACCTCTGGAAACAAATTGGGGCACTCTGCAATATGTCTTGCCAGATTAATTGCAGTAGGTAAAGTGGGAGCCTCCCCCATAGTTATATTGTTAAAATAGAAAGCAGCCAAATTATCGACAGAAGAAGCACACTGGAACAAGTAGTCAATGATAGGTCAATGAATGAAATCAAAAAATAAAATAGCAGATAACAAAATCTTGCACTTAGGAGAAACAACTGAAACTCAAGTCATATGGTCATGGAAGTTTCAAACATTTTGATGATTGCAATATACATAATAATACACACCTGTGAAGATATATTTGTATCCAAACCTTTGAGGCCAGACTCAAGAGAACCGACTAAGTGCATAAAAGTGTTTGTATCCAAATTCAATATAAAACTGATGTGGCTTCCAAATAAAACCTCTAAGAAGGCAAAGTATGCCCTTGTTAACTGCAAAATAGTAAATGTGTTAGATTATACTTCATGACCAACCAACCATAGACCTTCAAACTAAGCCACATAAGATAACAACAGATTTTCGGAATCTTTTACATGAAATAATTCTGGCATGGTTTAAGAATAATATAATTACTTTTAACAAGCCATGCATATAACATAATACTTCTCTATATGGCATGAACTAATTGCTCTTGTTATTAACCTAATGCAATCATACCAAAAGAAAATATATAACACTTGCGATTGGGAGATTTCCGAATAATGAATTCAGGATTTGCTTCTAGAAATCCTTGTTATGTACAGCTCAATAGAATCAATCTATTCAGGAAAACTATAAGGAAGCGTCAATATTCCTTTCCTAGCTGTATATATTAGAAAATTTCTCCCTGTATATTCTTTATCCTAAGTATGAATTTTGACATTCTTTCTTTTTCTACCCTAGGAGTTTGACTATTTATTCAGCCGTGTATTCTTTCTTCTGTATCCAAAAATTATCAAAAAATACAAAAACTTTTCATCTACTAAATTGCTCATAGTATTAGAGACATCATTCTTGGGACTTACATCAAAATTTGAATTGTTTAGAGTGGATTTTCTTCTAAAAAATACTCCTTACCTAGATATGATCAATGGCCTTTAAAAACTTTCATGGTAATGACTTGGTTAGTCAAATCCATGGAACACAAATTGAGCCAAGGATTATGTTCTTTGGGCTGCCAAGGAGCTGTGGGGCACTATCAAGCAGTTGTACCCTGATTCAGAAAATGACGCTATGCTGTATGATCTAAAGCTACAAGGTTGGAGGAATGACGCAAGCCAATAGCAGTCTCATGGATTATTACCTTGCACTTGGAATAGTTTGGCAGGAGATGGATCGATTCTAGGAGTTGGAATGTAGACGCAATGAAGATAGAATGTTATATCAAAGGATTCAGGAGAAAAAAAGGATCTTCAACTTTCTTGGAGGATTGAATGAGGAATTCGATCAGGTTAGGTAGGATTCTTGGCACTAAACCTACTCCCCCTATCATTGAAACATATGGCTTACATGATGAAAAAGGAAGGGGAAGCCCAGGAAAGAACACCAAAACCAGAAATGGGTTATGCTAGGAACCTCAAGAAATGCCTGGATGACAAGGACAAAATATGGTATGGTCATTGTCAATGATTATGCCACATATGGGAGACTTGATAGAAGTTTGCATGGAAAACTAAAATTGGATGATGTGTGAATTTGATGTGAAGAATGCATATCCTAACAGTGATGTTGAAAAGGAACTCCTTATTTAGCCTCTGCCAGGTTTTGAGCAAGCTATTGAAGAAGGGAAAGTTCGAAAATTAAAAAAATCTCTTTACAGTACAAAACAGAGCACTAAAAAGGAATTCTCCCAAGGTAAGTCAGACCATTCTCTGTCTTATAAACATTCTACTAATGGCAAAAAAACTATCTTGCTGGTGCATGTAGATGATATAGTCATCATTGGGAATGATGAGGATGAGATAACTAGTCTCAAGAAGTTCTTAGCAAAAGAGTTTGAAATTAAAGATTTAGGGAATCTTTGGGATTGAAGTGGCCAGGTCAAGGAATGGGATCATTCTAAGTCAGACCAAGTATGTGTTTATTAAAAGAGTTTGGAATAATGGGTTCCAAACCAGTGAGCACTCCCATTGGATCACAACTGCAAGTTAAGGATGGGAGAGAGCAAGGCAATTAGTGAGAAAAAAATACCAATTCTTAGTGGAAAAACTAAATTATCTCACACACACTTGTCTAGACATTACCTATCGAATTGGAGTGATCAATAAAAGAATGCATAATCCAACCAAAAACGAAATGCAGGTTATCACGAAGATAATCAGATACCTAAAAGGATCCCAAGGTAGTGGAGTATTGCTCTCTAAAAATCATAACATAATGATAGAGGGTTATTCAAATGCAAACTGGACAGACATTCAACCTAAGGTTATTGTTGCTAAATCAAGTGTGGAATCTGAGTTAAAGGGTGAAACAAACCAGTCCAATAAGTTTTATTGCATCAATAAATTAACAATAAGCATAGCACAAAACTGGGTTCAACACCATAAAACCAAACACATTGAAATAGATCGACATTTTGTAAAGATAAAGATAGATGATGGTCACATATGTACTCCTTTCAAAATGTCCGGATCGAAATATGGCTTTCAAATTGTTAACACAGGGGAATAGCTAGCTAATGTGCTGACAAAGGTGATTACGAAGGACCAATTTCAAGGAATCCTAGGCAAGTTGGGCATAAAGACATTTATATTCCTACTTAAGGAGAAGTGTGAGGATTTTTGAATGATAAATTCAGGAATCCTTGTTATGTACAACTCAATAGAATTTGTTTATTTAGGAAAATTATAAGGGAGCATCAATATTCCTTTCCTAGGTGTATAATTAGAACTTTTATTTATTCCTGTATATTTTTAATCCAAGGTATGAATTTCAGGATTCTTTCCTTGACTAGCGGAGTTTGGCTATTTATTGAGCCATGTATTATTTCTTACATATCCAAGAATTATCAAGTAATACAGAACCTTTTCATCTCATAAATTGCTCACAATGCATTCATTCAGTAAACTTTGAATAAAATGTAAAGCTAAAGCCCAAAGCTAAAACTTGAAATTACATGCGAAGAGAAAACTTTCACTGAAACCCTTAGTAAGCATTGAGATAACTTTCCACAATTAACAGCTTGAAATTTTAAACAAGTCTAAAAAATAATCTGTGAAACAATGGAATGGCTATCCCAATTCAAAACTAAAATTTCATTAGTGGTTTTCCTACCTTCCTGAAAGCCAATATGTCAGCCAAAGGAATTGAAAGTGCCATCTTAAGAGCCATGTCAAGCGCATCAGAAAGAGCTCTATCACCGTAAAGTTCAAACACACCAAAGTTGACATAATTTCCTGCAAGAGCTGCAATTTGGTAGGAAAGCAGAATAAAATCAGCTGCACAAGCACATTTATATAAAAAGCTCTTAGTTTAATGATGATATGCTAACATAGATATAACACTACCCCTAAACACTGAAAACTAAAACTAACAGTACCATCCAAGATAACGTCAAACTAGATATATCATGTCCAACTACACTCTAAATGGCAACGTCTTCTTTTCTTGTTTTATTAAATTTGAATGGTTAAAGAATTCGCAGCCCATTCATATTAAGAGTGTAATAATGTAACTGGCATTAGATGAAAGGACAAAATGGCTAGAAAGGGATAAGATCAGTCCTAGATTCACATGACTTCTACCTTTCACAGAAAAACATGGTAAACTGGAGGAATGAACAACTAAAAAGTAGACAATATCTTGATTATTTCATCACAGTGCCCATCTTAGTTTATGCTTTATATATTTCTCTACACTACATGCACGATATAGCAATACCACTCAACTTTCTGTGGAAACTTAAGTTGTGAGAGGGAACCACAATACAATCCAAAAGGGTGGTGCACAGTTCTACAGAAAATGATAGATTAAAACTAGGTTTTCACAATGCTACCTACAAAGCATTGATTGGCGGTGACAGTTACTCCTTAGATGGTAGCCTGATTTGTTTAAAGAGTATCAAGTAGTGATAGATGGCTTTCATAAGCTTACTCCCAGCCCGCTTAAGTCATTATGGGGGGCATAATTTGATCCTTTAAGGGTGATACAAGTGGCAGAAGGAAATAAGATACTTGCAAAGCTATTAACATAAACAGAGACCAATTTTTCAGTGACATCTTCGAGGAGAAAATGGAAATCCCCATAAGCCGACAGTAAGAACAGTACAAGAAGGAGAATTGATGGAAGCAAGATATAAAAACATATATTCTAATATCATTGACAATAAAAGATAACAGTTATATAGCAAAACAATATTTCTTATATGCAAAAGTTTAAAATTGTCACATAGAAAATTAATGGACATTTGTTAGTAAAAATTCAAGCAATTAATTGACATTTGTCATTAAAAATTCAAGCAGGGTTTTAAAGGAAAATTTGGACCAGATTCTAACCTCTTGAAAGAATAGTTAAACAAATCCATATTCCCTTGTATTTGAAGGCATATATATCTGCAGCATTTGGAAGAGATAAAATCCTTGATCCATAAGCTACAATTAGTTTACTAACTTCCCGAAAAAGAAGAATGCCATTAGGAGAAGACGAGTCAAAAGTCAAACGCTGGGCTTTGTTTAGCACAAACTCAGCCATAAATTTTAACAAAGGAGTAGTAACCTGCAGTATTAAGTCAAACCATAAAGTCTACCTTTTGGCAACAAACAGTACCCAATAGGGCTCTGAAAATATACCACACAATGTTATTAATAACTAACTAGGAAATAATATAACAGATAACAGATAACAATTAAAAAGAGTAAAAGAAAAAATAAAATACAATTTTCATCTTTTACTTTTTCCTTTGGAGAATTTCTTTAAATAATTTGGAATGCAAAAGCAGCCAACGGCATTTTGCATTCCCCTAGTGTTTAATGATATACCATATTGGCATGTCAGAGATCTCAGATCACAACCGAGTGATATATTAACAGTATTTCCATACCTCTGGTGTATCAGTCCAATGTGAGATGCTTTTCAAGAGAAGTGGCATGTGTGCTGGATATAACCAATCAAATAATAGCCCATATGTTCTGCGACTGAAAGATATCCCAAAAAAAGAAAACTATTGTACAGGGTAGTCAAATATAAACAAATTCAGAAATTATGTGTATACTAACCTATTTGTGGCCATTGCAATTCCTCGGAGATCCCTCATTACCCCAATCAATGCATACTTCACCATATCAGTACGAAACACCGAATCTGGAGTTGATTCCAAAGTGGTAAAGACCTGAAGCACCATAAACATCACCTCTATGTCAACTAGAAAATAAATAAATGAAAGAAAGAAACCATTAATGCAGCATCAAGAGTAAAGATGGGCAACGATTATGTACATGTCGTCTATATACAGGCCAAAAAAGGAAATGGAAGTATCAATGAAAACACAATGCCGTAACAATAACCACATGTAAATGCAAGAAACAATATGATGTTTAAATGAATATAAGCAAATATATAATCAACTGCATTTCTAATCTAATAGCTTTAATCACTAAACAAATTCATAAAGAATTAAATAAAAAACACACTCTCATTAAAGTTTAGTACGTTATAAAATAACAGCCTAATTATGAAACACTGTCTTTCAGTCATTCCATGACTAACATAGGCAGCATCTTTATAATCAATAAACAACAATATACCAAAGTCTATTGATGTAGCACAGAAATAAGTACAGAGAAAAAAGGGATATTATTCAGAACAAAAGGAAATGGGGGCAGATTAGAGAGAAAGAGAAGAAACGTAGAGATTGGCAGAGAAATCTAGAATTCATGATTTCAATAATCCAGAAATTTTCTCTCAAAATGCTCCTATTTTTAATAGTGCCAAAAACTAACTACAAGAAGCCCTACTCTACTTTTTTATCCCCTATTTATAGCAATCATGAAACTAATTTTATTAGTAAAAATACATATAAAATAAAATTAAAAAAGAACAGAACACAAATTCAATCTCCAAGCAAATAGCAAAAATAAACTATAAGGAAAATAGAATCTGCCTAAAACGAAAAATGTCCTGTCATAAGCAAAAAGAGTTATCCTCTCTCTCTTATAGGAAACAATCAATTCAATTAAACAAAAGAAATGGATACTTCAGAAAACTCAAGGTTAGTCCTTTGATTCCACATTACGAAAAACTCAGAAAATTTTAATATCTACATGCAAGAAGATTCTTTCTCCACTTTAAAAATATATAGATTACCTGAAATCCTGTCAAGAGACATACCATTTACAGTCATTGTGTTTTATGAACATATCAAAATCACCAATAGGATTTGAGCAATATTGTGGCCCATGGTGCCTTAATCAACATTTTCCATTTCATCAGTATTCCCCCAACATGGGCATATAAGAAACAAAAAAACCCACAATCTCAAGGAAGGAACAAGACCCTCTTTCTAAGAAACAGCATCAGATTCAGAAAGCAGATCAAAAAGGCTGAGACAGGTGTGAAGGATATGGAGAAAGAGTTTACTTGTAAAAGTGGATCCATTGAAGACTTGAATTTCACAGGGCTATCCTCCATGAAAATCAACCAGCCAATGGTGTAGTAGAAAGTTGTCCTGCTGCGGGAGCATCTATATTGTTCCAAGAAAGGAAAGTGCTCTCTCTGAACAGAAAAATTAAAACAGGGCCTTTCTATCAAGGATTTATCGAACTTCAAACAGAAAATCAAACTAGCAATAATTGAACAAATGAAATAATTTTAAAAGTGGATTACAGTATGATTTGCGATTATAAACTTGATGGTGTCCAACTTCAAAAGAAGCTTGCCAGTCATATATCTGTCAAAAGAAATACAATAGTTAAAGATTACCTTCTTTCATGGGAAACAAAAAAATGCATTACTGTAGAACAAGAGAAAAATAAGTGGACCAACGGTAGCCAAACAAGATATTACTAAAAAGGGGATTACATGAATTCTTAAAGACAAGAAATGCTAATGGCTCCAATACTTCTAGCAATACAAAAAGGTGCTACTACTAACCCTGATGCCAGGTCCAAGAACAAACTCAATGTGTGATCAATAATCTCCTCGCTCTGAAAATAGGTTTGCACAATTTTAGATATAATAAAAACTTTAAATATAAATTACCAAAAAAAAAGAACTTTAAATATAATATAAAAACTTTCGGAACAATATAATTAAAGAAAACAAAAAGTTAAAAAATCACCTCAGTGTAACACTTGAGATTTGTAGCAATCTTCCCAACAATGACATTCAATAGTAACAAATGATCATGAAGTCCAAGAAGCTCAGACAACCGTGCATATAACTGCTGCAGCAGGAGAAAAGAGAGCCTCAAAGGACATGAGACATGTAGAGACAATGTGTATAAAAAAAATGTACAGACACTTAATTACCTTGGAGGAGTGCATAGCTTGATCACCTACATAAGACTTTCTGAAATGCTGGAAAAAAGTGAGAATTGCCCGATCAAGTCTCTGCTTACTCAATTCACAATATCTCTGCCAACATAAGGATAATGGAATGATTATTGCATTATTGATTCCAAAAATTGGGTAAAATTCAGTCCCAAGATGAGAAAGCCTAAAGTTCTTTCACTATGAAAAAGCCAATGGCCTTAGATTAACCATTATTTTAAACACATGTGATGATCTGTTAATTTCAGAAGAAATTCAGTATTCTAATGCAGTAGAGGACACATATTCTTAAAATTCAAAAGAAAGAACCATTACACGATGGGAATAAAACTACCAAGAAAAAGGTTAACAGTCATAAAAAGAAAGATAATGTAATAACCTAAGCACTAAAAAAAATTTCAATACTACTGTAATCAAAATCCAGTTTGCATAATAAATAGACTCCTTTAAATTGAAATTCAAAGAAGCAGAAGGAAACAATTGTAGGAAACTATCTAGAACCAGCAATAAAGACTCATTTCAATGAAGGGAGAACACCTTTCCCATCGTAACAAAGTTTAAGAGATTTCTTCGTCCCTTGCTATAGACTTAAAAATATTGACAAATAAATAAAAGACCAGATTTGGGCATCAGCAAACAATTAAAGAATACAGGGAAAACTCTATTCATTAAAAAGCAAGGGTGACATAGCAACTTTGAGCAGTACAAAATAGTCAATACTTCAACTTCCTGACAATCAATAGCATAGACTGTCCAAAAGTCCACCAGAATGCACCACTTGTCAAATTGAGAAACAAACTTAACAGAGGCATTAAAATAATAAGAAGCAAATCAATCAAAACTTGATAATTAACATAAAAAATCTGCAGGTGTCACCATTCTATCTCCGACTGTGTAGGACTCCTTTATCCAATGTGAGGAAAACCATGTAATTAACATTAAAGCAATGAAATAAATCAACATGCAAATCTTCAGAAAAGCGTTGGGCAGAGAAGATAGCAGTATGAAGGTAATTTCTAGTTTAACATATCTTTTAATTTCTGATGAAAAAGGTAAAAGGAAGACAATGAGATCTAAAGGTCAAGCCTTGAGCCTGAAAGCTAAGTATGGTAAGATAGTTTTCTAACTTTCCCAACAGCTTCTTCAGAGCTGCCTTTCCTTTGGGTTGTAACAAACGCTCTCAGAGCCCTTGATCGTTTACAGCCTGTTTCGGCTATTTGACGGACAAATACATGCCCAATTGGAGCCATTTCTGCCACCAAATTCCAATCTTCCAGCAATCAATCCTTTCAATAGCAACATGATAAAGGAATAGATGCAATAATTTGATCCTTCAGGTAACAATCCTTGATAATCAGATTTAAATAATCTGCCCACAGATGAAGCAACCTCTTGTACCAATAAGAAGTTTGGTCATAAACTGACTGTTGGCTGTAATAAGAATCAAGCAAGGCCATATCCGAGAAAGGAATAGAGGCCTAATCATTTTCTGGCAAGAATTTCATATGTAAATCTCAAATGCAAAATAAGAACTTTCCCCTGAATTAAGCCAATGGTCTTCCCACACAACATCAACAAAATCCCCAAGATATATCCACCTAACAGCCCAAGAGTTCTAACCCTGCAACTTAAGGAATATCTTCCTTAAAATGTGAAAGACATTTTCCACCACCACTTATATGCAGCTACAGAACTATGATAGATCAATATGATTCAAAACATGTCTACCATGTCAATATCCACTTACTAAGCCTCAAATACCTAAAAGCAGATACCAGTATTATTAATATCCATTGGCACCATAAATTTCAATCTTGGCTGCTATGCCCACTTGAATAATCAGTTCTCATTTTGGAACTCCAAAATCATTCCCTCCTCAATCTCCACAATGTTTCGTTTTGTTTCTTAACGCAGCTTAGAATATGTGATCAATCAGAATCATGCAAAAAGATTGACAACTCAGTAATCCGTTCAACCTTTGGAACTAAGACCATTCAACCATGATTTTTTTTTTTTAATCTTTATAATTTCCGTTTTTCTTTTTCCTTGGAAATAAAGATACAACAGTGACGCCCTACATGGTTAAATATATACAGCAATGTACTACAGAAGCAGCAATCATAGAAGTCTCAATTTTTCCCTACGCATGAGTTCCAAAAGGCAAAGCACACAGTGTTCCAAGAAGAGACAATGGAAGTTAAATTTTCATTTTAATTCAAAAGTGTCCATCTGTGTGAGCAAAGCTTCCTGCAAATCTACCTGGGTGTGCAGCCCACCGTCAGTGACATTTATTACTTGCAAAACTCGAGCTGAAAGTTCTGCATCGAGCACTTCTTGTGATTCCATGCTGCACAGAAGAAGGTAATTAGAGGATTAAGCCATAACATCCCTTGAATTTCTAACAAAATAATGTTGAAAACAATAAAAAAAATAAAAAGAACCAGAAAAAGGTCTTTACCTACAGCCAGTGCATTGTTTTATTTTGAGAATAGCAGCAATAATATGAACAATCCAAGCAAGTTTGGCTTCAATAACGGAGAGTTCACTGTTATCACTGGTCTGTACACGTGCTCTTTCCTGCATGTGTCAATTGAATAGCAGAACGAGACTCCATAATCGACTAAAGACATTAATGGATATTCTAGACTACAAAAAAGAGGCTTTTTGATAAATGACCATACCGTATATGACTGAAGAACAGGCTCCATTATGTTTATTATATACAAGCCACTGGTTTCATACTGCAGCTCAGGAGAACAGAGATGTCATAAACATCACTAACGTTAAACACAATGTAAATCACACTGAAAACATGAGCTCAAGAGTTAAAAAACTAAAAGCAAAAAATGGAGGTTGCATTTACCATCTTTTGGCTGGAGAAGTTAAAAGAAGAATAAATGTATTTTGGTTACAAACCTGGAATCTGCAAAGGTGAGGAAAGCAATCTAGCTGATCCTGAAGGAGTTCAACATTGTCAAGTGGATTCTCTGACAGATCATCAGGGAATCCAGCCTACAGAATATATTGAAAAAGAAACATAAAGATAGATTCTCATTAAAACTAACATTTTTGGGAAAAAAACAAAGTTCCAGTCCTAAAAGCTACTTATACCTGTACTGAGTTAAATCTAGATGTGATAAATTCTTCAGTAATTTTGGGCACAAATTCATCAAGCAGACTTGGTGCATCACCTTTCAAATAAGGTACAGATGTCACCAGTCTGGACCAAAGTCCCAAGAGGTAGTATACACTGCTGCTGGCCCACTAGTAGAAGACATAAATTTGATTAGATTTCAAGTTGAAGGGGGTAATTAATATGGGTCCCAAATATTTTGCTTTCAGAAACAAAGAAAAATTAACCAAAATACCAGATAAATGTTCATGGCACTGTTTCTTTAAAATAGAAGCAGGAAACAGATTTTATTAATGAGAAAAGAGAAAAATACACAGAAAGTGAACCAGCCACTTATAAAACCAATAGCTGTACAAAGTTCAAGATTCTAACAGGATCAAGTTGCCAAACATTCTATCAGATTAATGCTTAACACAGTTAAACATCAATTCTTTTGGAAATTCTTTAAAAGCTATGAACACCAGTCAACCTGCCAAGACTGCAAGGACTTCAGAGTAAACTCTGCTACTAACTGTATCCAATCGCTATAGCCTTCCACATTCACAAGCTCTGACAACTGCAACACAATTTCAAATTCAACAAACTTTATAAGTTTTGCTGCATGAAACAGAGAAAAAATAAATTACCATTATCATCTCCCAATTGATACACTATCTCACTTATCAATTTTAATACATTATAAATTTTAATTAACAGAATAGCGCTACTATATATTATAATATGTAGAAACAAAAACATTGCAAACATTGCACAATTTGAGATCAATTTGATACTGTGGCATATGGAAATGCAGAAACTAACATCAAAAAGGTCATACAACAATTACCTGATAATTCACTCTGAAACGTCCAAGAAGGCGACAATACTCATGGTAATTATCATGATCAACAAGACCTAAGTCCCAGCACAAGCACCATTTGTACAAGATGAGAAAATTCAATATAGAAATAGGGAAAAAGTGGCACAATGGTTATAATACTAAACCTATCTGTTCATGGTACCAAATATGATATCCATGACCTTAAAATAAGTGGTGTTTACAATAGCACACTTTGTTTGAAAAGCATAGAGATAATTAAACATGATAAAATTGTGTACACAACAAATCTCAACCACACAACATAAGCACCAGGGGAACAGATTCCACGCCTTTGCTAAGTATATACATATTTACACTTGAACTTCCTTGTCCGTAACTTTATACGTGCAAACAAAATAGATCCAACTACCCAACTTCAGTTATACTTTCTGACAAGAAAAAATCTTGATAAGATAATAACCAATTCAATGTCTCCTAAAATATCATCAAGACCCACTAGCACAAGAAGTTAGTATGAAGCAAACTGTCTCATGATATTCCAAATAAGGATATAGTATTAGCCAATATTTAAGACCTATTTTCTAGACAAGGAAAAATCTGTTACATGAATCTGGGTAATGAAAAGAAAATGCTGAAGAATAAAGAATAAGAATAAGAAAAAATGACTATACATAAATGATAAAAACACGTTACAAGCAGAAAGTGATGCAACAATCCAAAATTACCTTGCCCTGTTTGAAGTATGTCTTTGGTTCCTGTCATCAAATGGGCCAAAAACTTAGAGCGAGCTGCATCATTTGTAAATAAAGAACGTCTGACGGAAGCCAGTCTAACCAAGCATTCCAATGCCTAGAAAGATAATTTAGACAATTCCCAATAAAAACTCTGAAGAAGCAACTTAGTGAACAAGAAAAAGAAAATTTACATTCTATTAATTATAGGTCAGGATACTTTCTAATTCCACAAAAAGCAGGCCAACATGATCAAATGCTTCAACAATCTTCCATTTTCCATCCACATATACAAGAATTTCAAGTGATTAAAATTGCTTCAAACTAAAAAGAAGGGTATTATCTGCTCAGAAAGAGGTTGCATCTAGAAATTCTCAAAATGAACATCAAACAATTTATAACCTATATTATGAAGGATGACCATTAATATATTCTACCTAGTACAACATTTATTTATTTTTTTAAATATTTTAAGTACCCAAAAGACACTGAAAATGGTCCATTAACATATGGCAGTTTTTCTTATCAGCAGTTACAATCACTGATAATCTTGGATACTATTCTCTAGGTAAGGAGTAGAATAACAGATAGACCACATGATAGTTTCCAAATAAAGCTTCACTCCAGTCATATAATTCAGATAGACACCGACAAGGCTAGATGATCTTCTACCCTTCAGGTAAAGGATCAAAATCTCTTTATGAATGGGCAAAATCTAGAGCTTCACAGATATGATATTATGCACAGCAACTTGTAAATATAATTCTAATAGGCAGGATTTCTTTATATCACTTTCTATTTTGCTTATTAGTTAAAGGTCATTATCAGAAAAGTAAAACAAAATAAGCACAGTAATGCCATCTCCCCTTTTGCTGGCTAGAAAAAAAAACTGATAAAAAGGATATAGACTTTCTAAAGCACCAAATTGTCCATAAATACAACAGGAAAAAGAGGTGGGAGAATAATCTATCAAATTCCTAAAATCTGTATCTGATGATCCCATGCCAAGACCAGATGGGCCCTTAAATTTCTAAAGCAAAAGCCTTCATATGTAAAACACATAAAGAAGAAAATTTTGACAGAAGCCTCATTCTTGTAAACTAAGGGATGAGTGTACATAAATTGAAACCACCTGAATCAATGTAAAATATGAGAGTTCCATGCAGAATAATTCAGTATTATCAGCAGTAAATGGTTAGTATGTAGCTTCACGATCTCTTCAAAGCACTAAAACTTAGGACAAATATGTTATGCACTAACCTCCTTAGAAAGAGGTGCCTCTGTAATAGTATAATAATCAAAAAATACTTGTAGTGTTGAAGGATCCTCTAAAACTGGTCGCCAAGAAGATGGAATCTGGAAAATGATCACCATATTACTTTAATCTGTGAACTCCATAGCACAAGGCAGAAAGTGGAGAACCTTTAAACAATTAATAAAAATTAATAGAGAAGTTATGCATCAATACCTGAACAGTACCAAACTCTTCCGAACTTTCATCAATAGATGTCCCAACAAAATCAAAAGATAAACATTTGAGAGAGAGAGAAAGAGCCAATTCTTGCAATTGACTGGCAACTGAGTATTAAATAAATGCAAATCCATCAAAATGATGATTTTCAACAAAGAAGCATAAATCTTATGAATATTAGTAGAGATAATGACAACATAAAATAAACTCAGCTTGATACCATCATTTTTCAGTTGACTCAATGATGTCAAAGATATTTGGAATATTTGAAATAGTGATTGATCCCTAAAGGAGCAAGCAACACGTCGATGATGTGTTGAAGGCAACCCCGGATTAGGCTGATATTTAGGATATCAAAAATATACAAAAGATGTTAGTAAGTCAATATATAAAACAATGACAACAATAACTGAAAGAAAATATAAGAAGGATGATAAAATAAAATAAAACAATAATTAACACTAGCGAAACTGTATAAACAATATAGGAGCAACCAAAACCAACTACCTAACTAATGGTTCCAGCAGTAATGAACAAAAAAGTATAAAATATCTTATAAGCATTAAGGATAGCGCCCAAAGAGTAACAAGGAGATGAACCCCACCCCATAAAAATTCAGCATCTTCCTTCCTAGCTTCATCAAAAATTCTTCTATTCCATTCCAACCAAATAACCCAAAAGAGTATCACCACACAACAATTCCACAAGACTTTTGCTTCCTTCCCCAAACTGCTGCAAAGCTCTCTATAGAGACTATAAAAAGCTTAATCTGGTTTTGGATCAAGAGCTTAATCAATAATAACAATTAAAAGGCTTTCATTGATAGTTACGATTATGTTTCTTACATTCTATAGAATGCAACTATGATTGAAACTCTAGATTGATACTTTACTTGGCATACTTCGTTAAGAAAGAAAATGATGAGAAGTTATTGAAGTAAAGATTAGACAAAAAGATGGAATTTCATTTCTCCCTTTGTGTTAGGTGATTGCAACAAATGATGGTAAGGGGTTAAACCCAACTAAATTATATGCTAAAGGATTATACATTATGCACTACTTTTTGGGGAGAATGCCTCCATTTTGTCTATGTTCTTGGTGTTTGTACACTCCTTTTATTTGCTTCATTGATCAGTTATGTGCTTATATAGAATAGCACACTTTCTAGTTTCTTTGCTTCATTGATTGGAATTGTGTTGATTTCAATTAATCTATTTTTTAATTTTTAATAGGAAAATATGAAATTTGTATCAATAAAAAGAGCCATGCAGAAGTGAACAAGCAATC
Organism: Anacardium occidentale; assembly: GCA_026122585.1. Lineage (NCBI taxonomy): Eukaryota > Viridiplantae > Streptophyta > Magnoliopsida > Sapindales > Anacardiaceae > Anacardium > Anacardium occidentale. The sequence continues at coordinate 251,548 of JAJEJH010000070.1, read as the reverse complement.
CCCTAAAGAAATACAAACGTGAGAAAACAAGAAGAGGCTAGACCAAACAAACCAATGCCCCTAACTATCAAAACTAAACATAGCACAGAACTTCATCCCAATTTAAATGAATGAAAAAGAAGGAACAATCTCAAAATTCTTTTCTCGTTGATGCCCAGAAGGCCGTTGATTTCAACCAATCTGACCTTAGCATAAAATCAATACTTCATATTAAGATATTATAATACCTAATTTTTTTAATGTATAAATCAAAATATGATCGGAGTTACTTGAGTGCAAAATGAATAAGAATAATACATATTCTAGGCAACCTAAACATCTTTTTGGGTAAGACAAAAAAATTCCATCATGCTTACCCTTTCCATGAAATCATCCATGACAATAGAAAACTATTAATACCACCCAACATTATACATTAACCATATCACCTTAGGGATACATAGCACATAAGAGGAAAATGTAACCTGATTCATCTCAGACACAAGTTGATTCAATATCTTCAAACCAATGGCATAATGATCTGATATTGCCTGGCCAAAAATAAAAAATTTAAACATCATATTCTAGCATAAATTATTATAGTCTATAAATTTGAAATTCTTAAACAGTTCAATTTTTGAATGAAATAGCAGAAATAACACAATAACACTGGCGGGATAAGTATAAAGTAAAAACAGCTAACAAAGGCAATTATCTAGAACATCTTTTAGTTCCACACTCCCATTTGTAGTTACATCACCTGACTTAAGAAATTCGTGGACTCTTTAACCAAGTCACGGAATCTATCATCGTCAAACCAGCCAAACTTCGTAAGTCTACACAAGAGTTGAATCAAGGAAGCCGTCACAAACGGCTGCAATTTAGGTCCTCTTGTCGCCAAATAGTTTATCAAATAACTCCCTACACCACACAACAAATTAAATTAAACAAAATCAAACTTCAGCATTCAAACAAGCAAGTAAATTAAGACTAGCTAAATCAATTACTGATATCAAGACGGAGCTGCAAGGCGAGGCTATGCTCAGTGACTTGCTTCAACAAACTCGAACTAGCCAGCATCAACGCGTACGGCGTCAATGCATTGTCAAGAATGTATTGACATTGTGAAATGTAATCCGTATTCACGGAGAAACACTTGAGAGTGTTCTCCGCGTGCGCTCGCTCTGCAGAATCTTGCGAATTGTATAACCTCTCACACAACGCCTCTAGCTGCGCCAAGCTCTCCATCCAAAACCTAATTTAACAACACAAACTAATCACTCGCTTCTTCATCCCTACTATCAGACAAATTACAGAAAATCTTTTTAAAAAATATTACAGAAAAATAAATTCATAAAAATTGATTTCGAACCCTTGATTGACGAATAAGAGAAGAATTTGGTAACACGATCATGTCGTGAAAACAAAGAAGAAGACAGAATCAAGAAAAAGAGAGTAGTACCTTTGGATCTGAGATCAAACAGAGAGAGTTTGAGTTTGATTTTGATTTCGATTTCGATTTTGATTCTGAGAAGAGTAAAGAATAATATATGGACTGAGTTTTCTATTAATTTTTATTTTTTTATATTTTAAATTTTATTGTGTCGTTGTTATCATTACAGGGGTGAGACGTAATGGCGAGCAACGTGAAGGTTGGTTCTTTGTATTTCTTTTCTGGGGTGACGAATCTTGATCCCTCTAAGACGGGCCAAACACATGTTTCCACCCATAGTTTGAGGTGGGAGAAAACTGCCACCCCCAAGTTTTCAAAAACCCATATCCCACCCTTGGATTTTTTTTTATAATTTTTATATTAAAATGACTAAAATACCTTTTTAGAAATTAAAAATTTATAATAAAATTATAAAATAATTTTTAAATATAAATATTTTCAACAAATTTTAAAAAAATTTTAAAATATATTAAAAAATTTTAAAATTAAAAAAATAAGGTAGTCACGATCGTTGATGTCGTTGGTGGGATTAAGGCTGACCCTTCTAACCGTTTTCAATCTTTGTTTCCGACGGAAGAGGCCAGATGTAGTCGTCTCCACCCAGATGTGGCCGTCTCCACCAAAACTGAAGACGGCTAGATCTGGTCGTCTCTATCGAATGGAGAGATCGGATCTGGCCTTCCTTAGAACCAGATAGTCTGGAACGGTTATCTGGCTCCATTAGTGATAGCCATTACCGTCGACATTGGCAAACGTAGCTGTTTGATTTTTTAAAAAATTTTTAAATATATTTTAAAATTTTTAAATATTTTATATTTATATAAAATTTATTTTATTATTTTATAAAAATTTAATAAAAAATAAAAATACGTCTGACTTATTACTATTTATTAACATATTTAATATTAAATTTAGTTGGAGGGTGGAAGACTGAGTTTTTGAAAACTTGAGATGGCGGTTTGTCCCACTAGGTGGGAACACGTCCATTGGCCTCTAAGACGCGGGTATATGTGTTCCTCTGTTTCGTCACCGTTGATGAGATTACTTTGACGTGCATGCGATGGAAACGTTAACTGGAGTTTTGTTCTAATTCGATTGGGCCGAAATTAATATTGAGCCCACTCTGTGAATGAAAAAAAAATAAAAACATGATTATGGGAGTAAGAGCTCAGCCTGTTGAGCCGGACTTGACATGTTTTTCTCTCTTCCACCCTCTCGGCTGTTTTGGGTTAGCTTGTTTTTCGCGTGAGGACCAACATGCCACCCAAGCGTTTTGCATTTCGTAAAACCAGATAAACAATTTCATTTGACGAGTAATGTAAATCATGCGCTTTTATGTTTGCTTCGTCATAACGATGGAAGCTTTTCTAGTAAAATGTGGAAACTACGAACCCACCATTGATTTCCATGGAGGAAGGCAGTGTGTTGTGCTGAGTTGATACAAGTATGGACGAGGAGAAGCTGAGAGAGAGACTCTTAAACAAGAAATATTATGAGAATTGTTCAGGCTGTAAGGTTGAGCAATTAAAAGAGTTGCAACGAGGTTTACCTATTCGAGAATTCATTTCTACATGGTTGGTTGTTCTTGGAACGGGTAAGGGATCTCATCGCTTATCAGTTATTTCTTTAAAATTTTCTGTACATCCTCTCTAATGCTCTTCTTTGTGTTAATTTCTTCAGCATTGCCAATATCATATCTCTTTCCCTTTCTTTATTTCATGGTGAGTGTAAATATTGTTATCTTCCGGTCAACTGCCCTAATAGTGGCTTCTCCAATCTAAGCAGAAAACTATGTCAAAACTTGTTTTTAATGTAATGGATTTTACATGTTTTCTCTTTGATTTATTATTGAATATCAGGTTAGAGATTTTCATATTTCTAAAAGAGAGGAAGATATAGGCTACTATGCTGGCTATGTAGGTGAGTTACTTTCTGTTTCTTTCTCTTTAATGATGGGATATATAAATTAAATATATCAACAAAACAAATATTCTTATAATCACCACATTTGATTTCCTCTTAATACCTTGAAGGGTCTTCATTCATGCTTGGCAGAGCTTTGACATCTGTCTTCTGGGGAGTGATAGCTGACAGATATGGCCGAAAACCTGTAATGGTTTTTGGGACTGTTGCAGTGTTAGTGCTTGCTTTTTTTCCTACGTTTACAACTTTATTTTGATCCTTAACTTTCAAACACAATTTTTTATTATGATTCCTTTACAGGGTTATTTTCAACACTCTTTTTGGCCTGAGTATAAATTTTTGGATGGCCATTATCACTAGGTTTCTTCTTGGGAGCTTGAATGGATTACTTGGACCAATCAAGGTACCGAAAGCTTGTTTATTTGAGGTCCTTGAAATTCCAATACTTATAATTGGAGATAATAGCATATACCAGCCTGAGTTTGGCCATACTATTCTACTTTCTCTCATCTAACTTAGCCTCTTTCATTTCCAGGCATATGCCACTGAAGTTTTCCGAGAAGAATACCAAGCTCTAGGACTGTCAACTGTGAGATTAATTGTTTCTCTTTGAAATTTGAATTAACAAAAGCTGTTGCATCAAAATCTAGAGCTATTGTATATTTTAATCTCAGGTTAGTACAGCATGGGGCATAGGATTGATCATTGGTCCAGCTATTGGTGGATTTTTGGCTCAGGTAAATCTTTATACCAATTAGTTTCTTGCAAACAATATTTCAGCAGATCTATTTTTCCATGGTCCACTTAGTCTCTCTTCATTTTTCGTTTTTCGTTCTGGTTGTGAAGTGTTTTTTTCTTTTTTCTGGATAATTTTGCAATTCAGCCAACGGAGAAATACCCAAATATATTTTCCAAAGAATCTATGTTCGGGAAGCAAGTGAACTTTACTTTGTTTTTTTGTTTTTTTTTAACTTAATTCTTTCCTGTTATAAGATGTTTAAAATATGTTAATTCTGTAAAAAATTAATGCAGATTTCCATACTTCTTGCCCTGCCTTTGTATATCACTCTATGCGTCGGGGGTAACCATTTCTGCTTGCTGGCTTCCAGTATGTAATTCTATAATTACTTTTTCATGACTTATTTTATATTGTGAATCATTGATGCCATTATTAACCAATTCCATCTTCCTTGAATTAAGATATTCCCATGATATAGGGTTTTTTTTTTTTTTTCCCTGAAGGGCTGGCCTGAAATATATTTGGTTAATGCAGGAGACACTGCACATGCACAATGAAGAGAGTAATATATCTTGTGATGTCTCTTATGAAGCTTTGGAATCTGCTGCATCATGTGAGTCTAATCCAGAAATGAAAGGTGCAAGGCATCTAATTCTAAGAAAAGCCTCCTAAAGAACTGGCCTTTGATGTCTTCCATTATTGTTTATTGTGTCTTTTCGCTTCATGATATGGCTTACACTGAGGTGCATATCTGTATATCTGATTTTAGATTGTGAATCATATTTTTACTTATCCCGGATGATACTGTTCTTTCTTCTGTAGATTTTTTCTCTGTGGGCTGTCAGCCCTAGGAAGTATGGGGGTCTGAATTATTCAACTGGAGATATAGGTGAAGTTCTTGCAGTTACAGGTATAAATAATAACAGACCATCAGAAAATATAACAGATAATCATCATGGAAAAATAAGCAAGTTTTTTTTTTCGTAATAACTGAGCTTGCAGGATTCAGCCTCATAATCTATCAACTTTGTGTATATCCATTTGTGGTGAGGATTTTTGGACCAAAAACTGTTATACGTATTGCAGGGGTAAAAATCAACCATCCTAATTACCATTTAGTTTAGTTTCTACATTATTTTAATTTAACATGTTTGTTTATGAAAAAAATCTGAAAATATTTGCCTCATGTTTCCTCAGGTTTTATCCATACCATTTTTGACAAGTTACAGTTACATAGCAATGTTATCAGGATCCAGTCTCACCTTCTTGCTGAATTTTGCTTCTGTGATTAAGAATATTTCATCTGTGAGGATCAAAAGAAATTCTAAGCACACATAAATTTTTTTAAATTTGTTCCTTCAGGTGTCACATATCCAAACTTAATAATAAATATTCTTTCTTATAATTAGGTGTCTATTACAACAGCATTGTTCCTTCTACAAAATAGAGCAGTGGTAATTTTCCATCCTTGTCAATTATATATATACATAGTCATTTCCAAGTACTTTTTAAATTACAGATTTAGTTTATTGATTAATACTTGAAGATGAAAATTTGATAAAATTTTTAAATCAAATATGGTACAAAAAACAGGACCAGGATCAAAGAGGAGCTGCTAATGGAATTGCTACGACTGCAATGTCGCTTTTCAAAGCTGTTGGTCCTGCTGGAGGAGATGCAATGTAAGTTTCTTGAAACAATCTTTAACAATTAAATGCAACAAATAGGAATGCATTCATCAAATTACATTGAAAAATATAATGCTTTCTACAAATAATAATAATAAAATTGATGAATAAATCCTATGATTTTATCTGTAGTGGCTAATTTGGGTTGTTCGCAAATATTCTTGGGCACAAAAGCGTCAAGATGCTTTCTTTCTCCCAGGTATCATATCAGTAAACATTTTGTTCGTTCAACTAATGATTCATCTGAATCCTGAAATTTACATATACTGGTGACCAAATGGTTTTCTTCATACTGAATGTGGTTGAGACAATAGGAGTAATAACTACCTTCAAACCTTTTCTAACTCAACCCTCTGACTCTGAGTTAAGATAAGATGGATTTTTTCAGCTTCTCAAGCCCAGAAGAAGTTAAACAACTTGATTTTTATGGTGGGATTATTATGATTTTGTTGATAATACTTCAGAGCTGCTATATAAAATTCATTGATGAGTAGAAATGTTCTTTCTACCAATTACAGCTTCTCACTTGTTTTGTAGGTAATAATATCAAGGTTTGTAAGAATTTAGAAACATTTTGCAAGTTTATTAATAATTTTTTTTCTTTTTCATAAAGCTTTTTCCTTCTTTGATCATTGAGACATTGTCGTGAGAATTTCAAGAGTATTAAAACAGTAATTAAAATAGTAATTCTTGTGTTTACACTCGATTCCTGCCAAAAGGGTTTTTCTATTTTTCTATAAATTTCTTATAATATCCTATCAAATATCATTTACTCAGTTGAAGGATAAACTACAATACTTGGACTAAATTTTAATTAATTAATATTTTAAAAACAATTCGGGGCTAGGGGGTTGAGAAACAACTACTATTATTAAAGTTCAATAAATTTACCAAATTTGTTCACCAACAAAATTTTAAAGTAAGATTTTATTTGGTAAATATCTTGTAACTCAGAAGAATTAACCTGTCACACCAAAACTTTACTATTCTTCAAATTTCCTCCCCTTTAAATTATAATAATAACTCTATTGTTTTACTCAATGAAAACCTTTGACTCTGAAGTTTTAGAAATTATACTTAACCCTCCTCTTAAAACTCAAATCATACTTTTTCCTGACAACTTCATAAAACAACATCTCTCTCTTTTTTTTTTTCTTAACAATTATTACTCGTAAAATTTTCTTGAATCTTAGTTGCCCTAAAAGAGTCATACACAAAAATAACTTTAGAAAGGAAAAGACCAAATTACTCTTAGTGCATACCAAAATATGTTACATTTCTTCCAATGAAAAATACTTGAAATTTGATGACAAGTACCTTATACTCTAGAATGGCCACTCCAACGAAAATTGTGAAAATAATTAAGCAATTGAAGCCTTTAAGATCAAAGCCTACCACAAGTTTCCCCTTCCTTATAAGCATCCCATACTAAGTAGGGGTGACTAGCAAGATTATAGACTATTTCTTGAATATCATTACCTAGAAGTAAAATGTCCTTGACCCATTGCACCCCGTCGGATGAGGCTATTGACACAACCTGAATTTCTTTGATTGATTCCTTCTTGGACGAAGTATCAACAACTGAATTTTGTTTGCTTGTCTTTTACTATATTTCATTATCACATCCAAGCAAAAAACAAGCCAACTTTGCTGACACTCAATAGTTAAATTATGCTCCAACAAATATTCTAAAGGTTGGTGATTTGTTCTAATGATAAATTTGCCCTAAAGGATACTATTACGTTTTTTAACTACAAAGCAAAGAATTTCCTTCATAGGCAAGCATAATCTTGAATTTTACCCTATGGTTTTACTTAGATATGCAATAGGATAGTTTATTTATGTAAGAAAAACTCTCACTCCCTCGTTGGAAGCATCAATTTCAAATTTTCAATCACAGATGTCTTTGAGAAATCTAGCAGGGCTAAAACAAGAATTCTAACCATGGTAACCCTTAGCTTGTCAAAAGCTTCTTGAGCCCTTGTTGACCAAACAAATCTGTCTTCTTTATTCAACAATTCAATCAGTAGTTTTTCAATTAATTCATAATTTTTTTACAAACTTCCTATAGCCTTAAAATCCCCTTATTGCCTTCAAAGTAGTTTGGGACAAGCCATGTATTCACACATGCCACATTTGGATCTGCTGCTATTCCATTCTTAGTAATAGTATGACCTAAATACTCCACTTGGGGGCATTATCTTAATCAGCTCTAAAAGAATCTGCAAGTGCTCTAAATGAACCTTCCAGTTCTTACTATAAATGAGTATGTCATAAAATAAAAAATACCAAGATAAACCTCCTCAAGTAAAGTCTAAACACATCATTCCTTAGAGCTTGGAAGGTGACAGTGCATTTAAAACCCAGAGGGCATAAGAAGCCGCTCATAATGTCTAAAGTGAGTCTTGACTGTTGTTTTGTAAATGTCATCCTTCTTCATTCTTATTTGATGATATTCATATCTCAAGTCCAATTTTGTGAAGAATTGAGCTCCATTTAATTCGTCTATCAACTCATCTACTAAAGGAATTGAAAATTTAACTTTGATGATTAGATTATTGAGCTGCCTATAGTCCACACAAAACCTCCAGGTACCATCTTTTTTCTTAACTAGTACCACAGGAGAAGCAAAAGGGCTTGTGCTACTTCTGATTAACCTAGAATCAACCATCTCCTTTACTAATTTCTCTGTTTCATCCTTTTGAACATGGGCATACCTGTGAGCTCTAATACTAATTGGTTTGCTACTTTATGTTAATGGAATTTGGAGATCATGTGCCCCAGCAGAAGGCAAACTTTGTGGTTGCTGGAAAAGAGCATCAGAATTTGTAACCACCCTTGTAAAGCTTATGACCTATTTGCTATAATCTTCCCTTCCTTTAGATGCACGTGAAGGGCAATAAGTTGCAAGTCTCGTTCAAGAATGCTATTGTTTCCAGACAACACCATCAAGGTAGATTTTTTGTTTATACTCCTTTCTACTATATTGTTTACAATACTAGTCTCTTCCCCTGCAAACAGACCAAACTTTTCTCTTGTTTAAATTCCATAGTTAAAGATCTAAACTTCTAATGAATGCTTCCCAAAGTGACAAGCCATTGGACTCCTAAAATCATATCATAATAGCTAAAGGTAGTATCAAGAAACTTGTAGAAAATTGGACATTTTGGAATACCCATCTCAACACAACAAACATGTATTCAACCAGTAGTTCTTCTCCATTTGCCATTGTCACTCTACACCTCTGATTTCCTGAAATTTACAAGCTGTCCTTTTAGCCACTGTTATATCAAGAAAATTATGGGTACTACTAGTATCCATTGAAACCATGACAAGTTGTTTCTTTACCATATCTTTTATCTTCATGGTTTGGTAATTTTCATTGACCTTTAATGCAATCGCAGAAATCTAAACCACTTATTATTCCTCATATTCTTATCTGCCTCCTATACCTTCCTCTATAGATTCCATTTCCATTTCTTACTCCTACCTTTCTATGTCCTCACCAACCGCTGGCTAAATAACCAGAATGTCCAGCCTAGAATTCTTACGCTTATGATTGAAAAAGTCCTTCTCATCGCAATAAAAACATAACCCTTAAGCCCTTTTAATGGCCATTTTAGCTTAGGAACAACTCTTAGAAGGACATGGTGGAGGCTTGGGAAGGTTGTATGTGAGGAGGTATGTAAGGTGAGACTTTTGGAATGAGGTTTGGTTGGGTCAATTTGTACCAAGGGTGTATGGTTGATTGCAGCGGTTGCTTAAAGTTACTTGAGCGAAGGATTTGTTAGATGAGTTAATTTCACAAGAAAATCAATGTAAACACCGTCATCAGGCCTAACACCCATACCTTCAATGAAGTGTTTCCGGAAAATAAAACTCTTACCTCGAGGTTGCATGTAACGTTGCTACCATTCAAATGCTTTATCATCCAAATGCAGGAATATCAGCTTCAAATTTTGGTGCTTTGAAGTCTTAGTCATGACAAAGTATTGTTCACACTGAATTCTCCACAAACCTGAGAAACTCAACCCGTAGACTTCTGACTAAACCAAGTCCACCATTTTACATTTTATTGCCCTTCCCAATCAGCTCCCCTTTAATAACCCTGTGGTACTCCCCGTTCCTGGAATCATTTCCTTTGGAGATTGATTTTGTAGCAAATTTCCTCGCCTTTTTCAATTTCTCACCAAATGAGTCAATCTTTTTATCCATTCGCTCATATATCAATCAATATTGTTCTTGCTTTTCATTGAAGCTACTCTCCACCCTAGCGTAAACCCTGGTAACCTCCGCTCTGTTTCATGAAATTTCTACTACAACTCTATCTTCGACTCCATTCTCAATCTTTAGCTCGATTAACTCTTGTCTCGAAAAGAAGCCTGATACCGATAATACAATATAATATACTTGACAACAATTCTGTATTTAATCAAAATAAAATTGGAGAAACTCAACGTGATCTTTATTGACCAAGATAATGAGTTTCAAGAATCCTGACTCTCTTTTAACAAAAGTCGATTCCCCCTTTTCCCATCTCTGCTCTCCTTTTATAGAGAAAATATGCCCCAACGGATGACAACCAATAACCATTTTTCTCTTGACAATTTTCAAAAGCGCCCCTGACTCTTTACAACTGTTCAAGACACCTGACTTTTCATTTGTCACCAAAGAAATCTATAAATTGACGAAAACCCCTTAACTCCCCAATTGCATTAAAAAAACATAAAATTACAGATTATTATTCTATCAAACAAGACCCGGAATTAACTCGACGACTTTGGTCGTGTTTTTTGTTTAGGGTTTTCGTTTCAGGTAACCCTGATTTAATAGCTTTTCGCCATTAATTTTTTCCTAAATTCTTTGATCGTTCCTTCTCATCTTCTTCTCACTTGCCTTTTGTCAACCCAAAATTTAACATTTATGCGAGTAGCACGAAGAGCTTAATTTATGGATTTATGCTTAATATTATTCAATTTTCTTATTGATGTGTTTTGCCTTAGAATCTATCTGTGGATTTTGTGAACATTTTTATCAATTAAAGGGTTTGGCTAAGTTACCTAAAAATTTTTTTTTTTTTTTTGGTAAATAAGTTACCTAAAAAGAAATTTTAATTGAATTTTTAAGTTATTAATTGCCGTTTGATTGGATTCTTGAAGCTGGTAGATGGGCTGGTGACGTTACCGAAAGGGCAGTATGATATTGTAGGATTTCTCAATTGAATGAGAGTTTTTAGAAGTTGGTTTTAGTATTTTGATGGTGTTTTGTGATTTAGGGTTTGATTAAGATGACGCCGGTTTGTCCATTTGTGAAAGCTTCACGCCCTGATGATGCTTCTTCAAAAAAAGGGGGAGAAAGTTCGACTAAACCACCGGCTGAATGTCCTTTTGCGAAAACATTTCGCGGTGATGATAGCTCCACGAAGAAACCGGGTGAGATTTTGGATAAACATCAGGCAGAAAATGAGGCTAACAAGGCAAAGACTGAATCCAATACTAACCCCGCAAGCATTTCTCCAAGGTGTCCTTTTGGATATGATTCTGAAACGTTTAAGATAGGTCCACTTAGTTGCATGATTTGCCAAGCGCTCCTCTTTGATACTAGCAAATGTGTGCCTTGTTCTCATATATTTTGCAAGTAAGTAGACAATGAAGCATCTTGTTTGTCCGGATATCTTGTCTTTATTACATTTAGTTACTGATTGTAGTTTGATTAACTTCTGTTTAATTGAAATCAGAGTATGCATATCACGTTTTAAGGACTGCCCATTATGTGGGGCTGATATTGAGAAGATTGAACCTGATATAGAACTTCAGAAAGTTGTTGATCGCTTCATTGAAGGTCATGCTAGAATCAAGAGGTCTCATGTTACTTCAGACAAAGAGGAAGTAGTGAGTGAAAATAAAAAAGTGATATATGAGGATGTCTCGATGGAGAGAGGTGCTTTCTTGGTTTCACATGCCATGAGGGTGAGTATTGGTGGTTGTGGCTGCCTTTTCTATGTTAAAAATATACTTTATAAGGATATGTGAATTGAACTTGCTATTTTGAGTATGTGCTGTCTGTTACTTTAGTTAACGACTATGTTAGCATTTTATCTCCTAACTGACTAAGTGAGTCTTATTAATATAGAGAAAGCATTCATTGCAATGCCTTTCTTTGTTTTATTTTATTTTATTTTATTTTTTTGTTCATCTAGCTAAATAATTATTAGTTCTTCAAACTTCCTGGCAATGACCAACCCAATAGTTGTTACTTATTTCCCTTCTGGTTGCATGTGCTTAGCTGTTTGTTTCCCATTTGCAGGCTTTTCGTGCCCAGAATGTCGAAAGTGCAAAATCAAGACTTATATTGTGTTCAGAAGATATTAGAGACCAAATAGAAAAAATGGGCAATACATCAGAGTTGTGTTCACAGCTTGGAGCAGTACTTGGCATGCTTGGTGATTGCTGGTATGTCATCTTTCTCTCTCACCCCATTTTTATTGTGTTACAGTTTGTCTTCATCATACTTTTGTTTGAGGGTGGAAAAGAACTAAGACCATTCTCAACTAGGAGTTTCCAGTAATGAAGGATAATAAATGGCAGCGGATAAGATCTCTATTAGCAAGTTTCGTATAAGGAATTCAACGATAGCTATAAATAAGTGTTTCCATATTCTTTATTATCCTTGATGGCATGATTATGATTATTTAAGGTTAAACTCCAAAAAGACTTTAATGATTCATTTTCCTCTATTACTTTAGAATATTTTAACCCACAATCAGGCCCTACTCTGCCCTCCATTATATCTTGAAATTTCAATCTACAAATCGACTATGTCCATCGATCATACAAGATCTCATAAAGTCAGCTTTCAGTTAGTGTCCATGGCAACCATTAGCAGCCTTCAGCAGTTTATCAATTGGCCTCTTTACTGGCTTGATCTTGGACCAATCTTTTCTGTTTTAAACCATTTTAAACTTGAATGCCTGTAGATCCTCATCATTTTTTAACTGCAATGATGATTAATCTTCAGGCTTGAGTACCAGCTTATCATCCAGTAGGTTGAGCTATCTTTTTATTTAAAGGAATAGTGGTCATCAACCTCTCCTATATAATCAGTATTCAATCCATAAGCCTTAATGTAGTATTTTGGGCATAAACTCTTAAGTATGATTCCATAGCCTGCATATTTAACTTTTGGACACTAAATCTTCTTCTAATGGAAAAGAAGTTTTGAGGAAAATAATTAATTAGTGAATCTTATAAAACACATGATATGGTGAAAAACAAGAGAAGTAGTTTTTTTAAGATGCCCCTATGAGAGCTTATTGCAAGCATTCAAATGTAACGAATAAATAAGTGAGCTTTCGCTGTCATACTCCACTGAGAAATTAGAATCTCGAAGTTCTTAATGACTATATATTGTTCTCTTCTTTAAAAAGTGTTACAGCCTTAAAGATATCATCCAAGATGTGAGATTTTTCTAGTGTGTTCTTTTTCAAGCATAATCTAATCCTTCTTTTGTTTATGCAGTCGAGCAATGGGAGACGCTGCTTCAGCAGTCACTTATTTCCAAGAGAGTGTTGATTTCCTCATGAAATTGCCTATGGATGATATGGAGGTTATAGCATCACATTGTCTGTTACTTCATATTGGCATTTCATGCATGGTTTAGCCTTGCCATCTTAGTTTTTTGAATTTTTTCTTTGCAGATAACTCATACACTTTCTGTTTCACTTAACAAAATTGGAGATCTGAAGTACTATGATGGAGACTTGCAATCTGCAAGATCCTACTATTCTCGTTCTTTGGATGTCCGTCGTGATGCCATCAAACATCAATCAAATGTTCCATCTCAGGTCACCTAACTTCTACAAAATCTATTTCTCATTAGCTTATTTATCAAGTGTTCTTTTTTTTTTTAGCATTTGAACATTATACATCCCTTGGTATTGTATGATTGGAATTTAGAGAAACCTACTCCCGAAATTGATCAAGATGATAATAAAAAAATGTTGTTAATTTGCTTCAAGCACCAAAGATCTTCCCAACTATACTTGTCTGGCCGAAATACAAGTGAGTGGACATTTCTCTTGAGTCAAACAACCAGAAGAAGGAAAAAGAAACCACCAATATATGACTCCTCTGTCACCTGCAATAACTCAATACACAAACAACCAAGGCTATACCGCAGCACAACAGAGAAGTTCTTCAACACAATTAAACAGTACATTCAATTTCTGGTTCAATGCTTCACATTCGAAAGGCTAGCTCTCTCCTTCTGCCCTATTATTTTTCCAATTTCTTCTAGATTCCTCCCACTCTAATCTCCAGCCTTTATTCTTGATTCACTCCATAACTGTCAAGCCTCTCCTTTCCTGTTACATTTCTCCTTAAATCTCACTGTGGTCCTGCCTATTTGCTATTGCTGTGTGGCTGTCACTTCCCATCTTCAACCTTCTGCCACCTGTGTCATTCCCTCCTTTGCTTTGCATTTGTTTTCCTCACTCTTGACAAACATAAACGTGAGACCAAACAGTATGCATTTTTTCACTGATTCACTTAGCAATGTTGGATAATTTTTAGAATGCTCAAAGATTTTAAGTAGGAGTATAAAGTGTTGAATTTACTTTCTGTATCTGCATTTTCTGACTGGTTATTCTATCTAATTGCAGACAGTGGATGTGGCTGTTTCCCTTGCAAAAGTTGCAGATGTCGATAGGAGTCTTGGTAATGAAAATTTGGCAATTGATGGATTTCAGGAAGCCATCCAATTGCTGGAATCTTTGACATTGAAACCTGAAGAAGCTACTCTTGAGAAACGGGTTAGCTAACTATTCCTGACCATAACTTATCAGTAGTTTGGGTTCTTAAATGTGCCATCACAATTTATTTGTTAACGCAGCGTCTTTCGGTTTTGGAATTTGTCAATGGCCAACTTGGAGAAAAACAACCTGAGTCAGCCACCTGAGGCTGAGTCTTCAGAATTGCAAATTTTACAATTTGAAGAAAAATGGTCCTGCTGTATATATTAATAAGCCCAATTTAGCCAAGGCAGTCTTCAGAGGATGAAGAAATTTTTCATGAGATGAGCAAAGATTTGAGGTAGTCCTCTGCACGAGTTATGTCAGCAATTTGGGCTATATAAGTGCATCTTACTTAGTGAAGTGTAATTTTTAAGAGCACTTTAAGTTTGTAGCTGTGGATCAATGGCTTATGCAAGTGCATCTGTTCGTTCAGTTAATGGTGTGTAATTCTTTGGTTTTATGTGAATAATTCATGTTGATGTGATCTTTCATATGATATTATAGTGGGCGTACCTTATATATATTTCAATTTGCTGTTGTATGTAATCAACTACTATAACAGAATGATGCATTGTTATGTTTGAAATAAAATAAAAAAGCGGGCGTATATAGTATGTTAGCTTTAGCTTGACAATGTTTAGCTCTTTTTTAGGCCATTTATGTTTGAATATTAGATGGTAGAAATTTTAGGCCGGAAATGGCTTTTGTGTTTGAGGAATTATGGAGAGATATTTGAAGTTGGAGTTTGTTTGTGATTATGGGATTGAATTTTGATGAGTTGCATTAGTGGATTTTGCTTAGAAAGGTGAGGAATTTGATTAAAATTTAGTTGGAGCTCTGTATTTTTTATCAATAACATTAAAGAGTTATAGATTTTTTTTGTTGGTTTGTCTCAAATTTTGCTGAATTGAGTCAATTGTTTTTTACATCTAATTAACTAATACTCATAGATTTTAATAATTCTCAATTCTGAATTTGAATTCTTGCCAACAATTATTGATTTTTGTATTTGTTGTTATTATTATTATTATTATTACTACTAAAGAGAATTTTTTTTTTAATATTTTAGTTGGACATCAAATTGAACTGTTATTAATGAGACATTAAATCATATATAAAGAAAAAGTTTGAAACTTGGGATAGGAGAATTCCTCCTATTTCTTATTATTCTATCTTCTTTCTGCTTATTGAAGAAATTAGGGCTGGATTCAAACTGAACATGTTTGGGTTCGTTTTTCAGTTCGGTTCGAATGAGCCCGAAACGAGCCGAACGAATTCGAATACGAACACGAACACGAATTGTAATTTTAAAGTTCGGTTCGAACGAGCTCGAATCCGAACTATGCGAACCGAACACGAACACGAACCCGAACTTAAAATAATATTTTTTTAATTAAATTTTATTAATTATTTGTATTAATTATAATTTTTAATAAATATAAAAACGAATTATACGAATCGAATACGAATACGAGTCGAATACGAACTTAATTATACGAACCGAACACGAATATGAACTCGAACTAAAAAGTTCGACGAACACGAATACGAATCCGAATCCGAACAGTACGAAACGAGCCCGAACACAAACATGTTACTATTTACGTTCGGTTCGGCTCGAATCCAGCCCTAGAAGAAATTATTGGAAAATAAAGCAGTCAGCTAAAAAAGGAGTACCTTCAGTAAAGTTGGAATCAACTCAAGCTTGCTCGAGTTTGAATTCAAATTCAGTTTGATTAAACTCGACTCAAGTGAACTTGAGTTTAAATTAAAATTTGCAATTCTCATATTATTGAGTTTGAGTTCTAAGAGGATTTGGTTTGTCAAACTCGTAAGTTCAAAAAAGTTCAATGACATTGTTTTGATCAATATGTATTAAAACGATATTGTTTTAGTGATATATTTATAAAAATTTGTTAAAATGTTTGTTAGAAAACTTGATAAGAAGCTTGTTAATGGCTCATTAAATTAAAAACTCGTTAGAAAACTTGATAAGAAATTTGTTAATTGTTCGATAAGTCAAAAACTTGTTAAAAAGTTTGTAAAAAAATTTGATTTGACTCATTAAGTCTTGAACTCAAATTCGTGCTTATATCTATTAAGTTTATCAAATTCAAGCTTAGACCTGAGTTTGATTTTTTATTAGTTGAATTAAATTGTATTAGGTTTTTCATTGAAAGACTGAATATAGACACGTCAAAGGCTTTTAGCTTAAAATACAGTAAGTAAAACATTCACCAAATCAAGTGAGTTATGGTCATTGGAACAATTCCAATGGTTTCAACACCTAATTCTCCCATCATGGGATGAAGAAGAAAAAGAAGAAACACATAAAGGAGAGAATTAATTAAAAAAAAAAAAAAGCGAGAGAGAGTAAAGCAACCAAAATAAAGAAAAGAAATTTACACACTTTTTTTTTTTTTTTTTTTTGGGTATAAAGATAGAGAATTACTTGCAACATAAGTCAATAATTGAATAGGCAGGCTTTTAAAGATATGAAGGAAGTGTGCTTTATGTTTCTTTTCTCTTTTTATTTATTTTTATTTATTTGTACTGAGAAGACACTCATTAAAAAGAATCAATTCCATTGCGAGAATATGCTAAACAAAATAAACGTAATAATCCCACTTAAAGTTATATGAAAAAGAAAGAAAGAAAGAAAGAAAGAATCTGATTTGATTATCAAATAATTAATTATTCATATAATCATAATTTATAATTATAATTAAAAAAAAATCAAGTTCTAAATATGTAAAAATTGATTATCAGATAATTAATTATTATTATTATTATTATTATTATTATTATTATTATAGTCCCAAGATCTTATGAACAAAATTGTCCTTATCATAAACCTTTATTTCAGACCACAACACGTTACATGCCCCTTCTAAAGTATACAAAACTTGTAGAACACTTGGTGGAAAGACTGCGAGAACATGATCCCAATAATGCTGAAGATGATGAAGAATATTGTACTAGAATAATCCATCAACCAACCTTCACTGAAAAGTCTCCCTCTCCCGACTTTTGTCTCTTTAAATATAGACGATTAAGCAACTTGTTTACACATCCCCATATTGTTTTCCACATGCAAAACTCTTTCATTAATCCTTCTTCTATGGCTTCCTCCTTCCTCGGACTCCTCTCTCTTCTCTTCCTCCATTGCCTTCTGGCCGCTGCTGCTTCATCAAATCAAATTCCCAAGGTACTTTATTTTTTTTTTTTAAACTAAGTAGATTATAAATTAACTTTAGACTGAATTATTTGTATGGCCTGTTTTGTCAGCCTTATGTTGTTTATATGGGGAGTTCATCGAGTAATGAAAAAAATGGAGATGTTACAGAGTTGGCTCACTTGCAACTATTATCTTCCATTATTCCAAGGTTAAGTGTGTTTTATGATCATTAACCTTTATTTTATATTAATTTCCTTATTAATGGGTTTAATTAATGTATTTATAGCAATGAAGAGAGTGAAAGAGTATCCTTAATCCACCATTACAGCCATTCTTTCAAGGGCTTCTCTGCAATGCTCACAGAGAAAGAAGCGTCTCTATTATCGGGTAATTAATTAACTAATTCTCGTCTTATCTGAATTAAAATTATATTATGATGATATGCTAGCTGGTCAAGCATAAGCTGGAAATGAACATTATACATTAAAGTAAATTGAGATGTACTATTTATATTAATTTAATTTTCACTCAATAATAAAAAAACGAGTTGCTCACTTACTCTCACAATAAACATGGAATGGAATGGAATGACCATAATTGATCTTACTTGAATTAAACAAATAAACCGAATAAACTTTTTGGTCGATAGAATCAATAAATTCTATCACCTATTATTAAAGATTGGCCATGAGATATAATTGTGAAAGGTGCAGAGGTTGAAGGGGTAGTGTCGGTGTTCCCTGATAGGGTTCTTCAACTTCATACAACACGTTCATGGGATTTCTTAGAGGAAGCGGCAGCTCAGCCAAGAATCAGCATCTGGGCCAACTCCAGATATCATAAGCGCTCTTCTGATGTCATAGTAGCTGTTATTGACACAGGTACAAGTTCCCACATTAATTTATTTCAATTTTCTTTCTCTTAATTCTTTTCATTATGATATATATATATATATGGGTCCAGGCATATGGCCTGAATCTGAGAGTTTCAAGGATCAAGGACTGGGAGAAATCCCTGCAAGATGGAAAGGTGTTTGCATGGAATCACCTGACTTCAAGAAATCCAATTGTAACAGGCAAGTAATTAATCCCAAAATCTTGGTTCTTTATTTAAAAAAGTTTAATTAATAGTTTGACAACAAATTAATCAAAGGCCAAACGGCAAATTCTCATCCAAGGTTTTCTTAAATGAGAAATTTTCATTTATAGAAGTTTAAAAAATTAAGTATTTATCATTTTTATATAAAAAGACTAAAATATTTTTTATAAAATATAATAATATTAATATTAAAATAAAAGTTAATATAAATAATATTAAAAATAAATTTAAAATAAAATAATTTAATAAATATTTAAAATATAAAATAAATATTTAAAAAAAAAACTATCACTACCTTCGGCGATAGTCGTCTTTAACATTATCAGGTGACGGAAAATAGTCATCTGATTCTATTGAGAGTCGAATCTGGCTGTCACGATGGTGGAGGTGGCTAGATTTGGTGGTCTCTGTCATCGAAAAAGGCAAGAAACGATCGGAGTGCTTGACAACGACTATTTTTAATCATTTTAGATTACAAAAACAGTCAGATCTTACTATCTTTACCAGAGTTTTTGCGGTCAGATCTAAATGTCTTAGTCATCGTAGAGGCTAAATGAGGTCGTCAATGAAACCAAATGACCGTTTCTGACCACTTTGTGAGGTTAAAAGCGGTCATCGCTGCCAATGATGATGCTAGCGGCAATAGTTGTTTTTTAAAATATTTATTTTATTTTTAAAATTTTTTTAATTTATTAAAATTTTATTATTATTTTACTTTAAATTTACATTTTAATATTCTTATAAAATTTATTTTTTAATTTTTATTCAAAAAAATAAAAATATCTCTCTAACTTTGTTAACGGGTAGGTATTTGGTGTTTTAAACTTTTATAGGTGGAACTTTGTCATTTAAGGAAACTTTGGGTGGCAATTGGGTATTACTCAAAATTCATAATCTTCTAATTACTTCCGCAGGAAGCTTATAGGAGCAAGATACTATAAAACACTGTACACCTCCAACAGGACTGCTGGTTCTCCAAGGGACTTTCTCGGCCATGGAACTCATACAGCCTCCATTGCAGCTGGCGCTCGCGTCGCCAATGCAAGCTACTTTGGCTTGGCACGAGGCACTGCACGTGGTGGCTCGCCCTCCTCCAGGATTGCAAGCTACCAGGCCTGCTCAGAATCGGGATGCTCGGGTGCAACCATTTTGAAAGCAATTGATGATGCAGTAGAAGATGGAGTTGACATCATTTCAATCTCCATTGGAATGAGTTCACTGTTTCAAACTGATTACTTGAGTGACCCCATTGCTATTGGAGCTTTTCATGCTGAGCAAAATGGAGTTATGGTTGTTTGTTCAGCTGGAAATGATGGACCTGACCCTTCAACTGTTGTCAACACAGCTCCATGGTTGCTAACTGTTGCAGCTTCTAGCATTGACAGAGATTTTGAATCTAGTATTGTTCTTGGAAATGGAAAAACAATCCAAGTAAGATAATTTTTTTATCAGTTTCAAATTTTAATTATTAAGAAAATCTTGTCTTAATTTTTGTTCCATACATACAGGGATCTGCCATTAGTTTGTCAAATCTTACTCACACAAAGACTTATCCCCTTGCATTTGGAAAGGATATTGCTGCTTACTTTACCCCTGAAGCTGAAGCAAGGTAAGCTGAAGCATTATTGATGGTTGGTGGGTAGATTGTATGATATTTAATAAGCGAAGTATGCAGGGATTGCCGTCCAGGATCATTAGATGCAAAGAAAGTAGAAGGCAAGGTCATTGTGTGCCTTGACAATGATCCAAGCATTCCAAGGAGAATAAAAAAATTAGTGGCAGAAGATGCTAAAGCCAAAGGCCTAATTTTTGTAAATGAGGATGAGAAAGGTGTGCCTTTTGATTCAGGCATATTCCCATATGCACAAGTTGGCAACTCAGACGGGCATCAAATCATCAAGTATATCAAGTCTACCAAGTAAGCTCCTTTTTCTCTCTTCTTACACATTTGTTCTATAAACTACGCCAACAAAGTATCACTTACTATATACGCATTTGATTAAGTATATGAGCCTTTTTGCACAGTTTTTTTCTTTCGAAAAACAATTAGAAATATTAGAATATGTATTTTCACATTGGGAAGAGAGCATATAATATATTGGCATCTGATATAGATGCCCTTAAGTTATTTTTAATAATTGAAACTAAAAAATATTAAAATTCATAATTAATTATCTTAAAAGGAAGATTAAAACTCAGATAGACCTATGAACTAGTTAAGAGTAAAACCCAGGTATAAATGTGTCATCTTGGAGAGTTAAGTGGATCAATAATGTTAGTCAAGAAAAGCTACACACTGAACCCAAAAAAAAAAAAAATCAGACTCAAGTATAGATGGGCCACCCCACAAAATCAGAGGGTCACTATTTATGTAGTCAGTTTCTGAGTTGTGAAGCTACCTATTTAATTAGTTTTCAATTGCTTTTACACAGGAATCCAACAGCCACAATCCTCTCAACAGTTGATGTTCCAAAGTACAAGCCAGCACCAGTTGTTGCATATTTCTCATCAAGAGGTCCAGGAGCCTTCACAGAAAACATTCTCAAGGTTGTATACATACATATATATACATATACACTTACATGCATATGTGTGTATGTGTGTGTGTGTGTGTAATGTCAATATGTACCATAACTAACACGAGAGTTTGGGGCTATAAGATAGATATACGTGTCTGACATTGATTAATTTGGCAGCCTGATGTAACAGCACCAGGCGTTGCAATTTTAGCTGCAATTGTTCCGAAAGAAGGGACTGCTCCGAATGGTAAGATGCCAGCAAATTATGGTTTAAGATCTGGAACATCCATGGCTTGCCCACATGTCACTGGAGCTGCAGCCTTCATTAAATCTTTGCGTCCTGATTGGACTTCTTCCATGATCAAATCAGCTCTTATGACAACAGGTAAACTATTTTTGAGGTTATAAAGACTTAAAGAAAATATATGTGGTCGGAATAGTACAGTATATATATTTAAAAAACCTAGCTCATGAGCTTCAGGAATAGAGGTATTTATATTGCCGTTTTATGTTTCATTTTGCAGCAACCTATTATGATAACGTTGGAAAACCAATAAAAAACAGCTCAGGCTACTCTGCAAATCCACACGAAATGGGAACTGGAGAAATCAGCCCACTCAAAGCTCTTAGTCCAGGATTAGTATTCGAAACAACAACAAAAGATTACCTTAGATTCCTTTGCTTCTACGGTTACTCCAACAAAATTATCAAATCAATGGCAAACACCAACTTTAACTGCTCAAAAAACTCCATTGACAAGCTCATCTCTAATATAAATTACCCTTCAATCTCCATAAACAAGCTTAGTGGGGACAAAGATCTTAGAACCGCCAGAAGAACAGTGACAAACGTTGGCTCGACAAATGCCACGTACACTGCAAGCGTCCAAGCTCGGTCAGGATTGGTGGTTAATGTATATCCGAAGAAGATTAGTTTTGGTGAGGGTGTAAAGAGGGCTTCTTTCAAAGTTTCGTTCAGCAGCAAGGAGGCTAGCAGTGGGTACAATTTTGGTTCAATAACATGGTGGGATGGTCGACGCAATTCTGTTCGTATTGTGTTTGCAGTAAATGTTGAATAATGAAGATTATGAATTTGTTAGGAGAATAACGGTGATTTAGAGTCATGAAAATTTGAGATGTGTTTTTCCAATGTTTTCAGTGTAGCCATTGATATTTTGTGCACTAATCTCATTCATTAATTTATTAATTTTACATTGACGAGAGTGACTATTTTTGCACACAAAAACTCCAAAGCTTAGAGATATTAAATCTTAGTCTGGTCTTTTTTTTTTAAATTAAAGTAATTTTAGTTTTTTTTATTAGAGAATTACCCTATTTTTAGATTTGAATAATGATTATGATGTTGGGAAAATTTAAATTAGATCCATGAGAAATATCAAATTACTATAGTTATTCAAATAAGCATGCATAAGTCATGCACAGGCACATATCAAATGTAATTAATAAGTGTTTATCATACTTAATTACTGTTTACCATAATAAAAATATATTATTTTAATTAACAACTTTATATCGAAGGAGATGTGAAAATAATAAATCCTCGCATCATAGATAACAATTATTAAAGTTTTCAACAAATACATAATGAACCAAGAAAACAATAAAGATATTCTGCTTTGGAAAATTCTTTTGCGATGCTCTTCACATAAATAATTAAAATACGAAACATCACTATTTATTCATAAGTTTATTCACATAAATGTCAAGATGAAAAGGGAGGACTAAGAAAGCAACCACGATAATGACAATGATATTTTCTTTTCGAAAATTCTTTTACCTTCGATGCTCTTCACACAAATATTAAGAAAACTAGACAGCATTATCTATTCAGAAATTTATTCACATAAATATCAAGATGGAGATGGAGGGTATGAAAAAATATGGTATTATTTTTAATATCTTTTTTTTTTTTGGGTAATTATTAACCCTTAACGTATTTATTATTAATAATTTAAAATAAATATATTTATATTTTTTTTGTAAATATACATATTTTTTTTACTTTAAAAGTTCTTAGTTGATTTCTTTTACATCTGAACTTCAATTACTTGAAAATAAAATTTTATATTAAATGACAAAATTTCACAAAATCTATAACTTTTGTGTTTTGTCAAAATTTTGGAAAAAAAAAGGATACAGATATTTTAATTAGTCTTTATAGTCAACTAAAAAATTAGGGTTTATAGTCAACTAAAGCATTAGTCTTTGTTGTCAACTAAAGATACAACTTTTTCTTCTTTCCACAGCTGAGAAAGTTCAGTCATTTTAAATAGCTTTTATGGTCAACTAAGATACAACCTTTTTCTCATTCATTACATAGTAAATTGGGCACGAAATTTATTTTTTAAAAACTTAATAAAAATAAATTTGATTTTGTATCATCTTGGTAATGTCACATAAGAGTTGGATCACAACTACCCACCCAAAGCTTAATTTCAAAATATTTTTTAATTTTAATTAATAGAATTAATACTTTTTCATCCATAATAAAATTATGTTAAAAAAATATTAGAATAAGGATAAAATAATGATTTACCATTCTATTAAATTTAGAAATTAAAAAAAACTACTTTATTATGTTTCAAATATAATAATTTAACTTTTAAAAAGATTAAAAGAAACTAAAAGAATCTTTAAAATCTTTTTTAACTTTCATATATTTTGAAATTATGATATGACATTAATAGTTAAAATATGATATCTACATTCATAATTTATTATATTTTGTTCAACATTTTTTGGATCTAACATCATTTTTGAAACTATCGAGAGTAAATGGATATTTCAAAATTTTTCCAAAGATCGATAAACTTTTTCTAAATTGTCCATAACCACCTAAAACTTTTCAACACAACACCTAACATTTTTAAAATTTAAAATTTATCTCTTATTATACAATCATACAACAAAGACTCCTCTATTTATAGGCAGAGAGGAAGAACGGGGTGAAAGTGAAATGATAGAAAATTAAGTGATCTTTTTATATAATTTGAATAGTTAAAGAGTTTATTTTAATTTTTGTTAATTTAAGGTTATAATAATTTTGAAAAAAAAAATCAAATAATAGGGATCAAATGGTAATTCCAATTTCTAATACTATTTTCTAATTGAAAAAGTTTTATTTTGGGTGAAAAACATTATCTATACTAATTATTAGAGGTAGAAAACTGTTTTAAAGCCAAACCTTGAGAGGGAATATGTGATTCACTCTAAATTATATTATAAATACCCACATTTGGAATGCAAAATTAATTACCTGGTTAATATTTCTCTCATGGCTTCCAGCAGCTTGCTGCAACTCTTCTCTTTTATCTGCCTCAATTTGCTTATTGCTGTATCTTCTTCTTCATCAAATCAAACTCCTCAGGTAGATTCTTCAAAATCATTTCCTTAGCGGTGTGTGTGTGTCTATGTATATTAATTGTGCCCAGAGAAAATTTTTTAACATAACAGAAACTTATTATTAATTTTGTTATTTTTTGTGATTTAAATTACTTCTTTGCCAGCCTTACATTGTTTACATGGGAAGTTCGTCAAAGAGTGAACATGGAGATGCTGAAGATTCATATCTTGCTCATTTGCAGCTATTATCTTCCATTATTCCGAGGTTAATTAATTTTTAATTATCTTGGAGATGACCGTATTATTGACTGGAGTTTTGTGTAATAATCTTGAACATGACCATTTTAATTTTCTTGGCAGTGAAGAGAGTGAGAGAGTATCCCTAATCCACCAGTACAAGCATGCGTTCAAGGGATTCTCAGCCATGCTTACAGAAAAAGAAGCTCTTACGCTATCTGGTAATTAATTAATTACTCTTAAGAAAATTTCCCCTCCCCTCTACATGAGAGGAAGGAACTGATAAGAACAGATTTGTAAAAAGCAGACCATGATGAAGTTGTCTCGGTCTTCCCTAATTCGCTTCTTAAATTCGACACAACTCGTTCTTGGGATTTCTTAGAAGAAGAATCTGGAGAAAGAAGCAGAAGAAATTGGCACAATTACAAGCATCTTCAACCATCCACTGATGTCATAATTGGTGTTATAGACTCAGGTAAAATAACAGGAAAAAATGGGAAAAAAAAAAAAAAGACACAAAACATCTTTAAAGAATGGACTCTTTAAGTTATCATATTAATTAAAAAAAAAAAAAAAAGAACATTTTAACATATAATTTACCGCATTGATATTAAATCCAGGTGTGTGGCCTGAGTCTCCAAGTTTCAATGACAAAGGTTTTGGTGAAATCCCTTCAAGATGGAAAGGTGTTTGCATGGAATCACCTGATTTCAAGAAGTTCAATTGTAATAGGTGATTACATACGTTGCTTTTAAAATATGAATATCTTTATATTTTTAGGCCATATAATATATATTAACATTATTGGACGGCTAAATTCGTCTTTAGTTAAATTTACTTATGCAAAACTTGAGAGGGGGTCAATTATATGAATTTTATATAATAAATAATCATTTACGTACATATCAACTTATAATATGGATAGAAGTCATTTCAAATAGAAATAATAAAGTAAGACTTGATAAGTTTAATCATACTTGTGATTTTTTTAATGTATTAAAATCATTTTTTAATAGATATAAGATGACATCTTCTATTATTTAGTATCGTTATAAAATAATAATCACTTCATATCAATTTGGGATTGTCTATTTTTTATAGAAATAAAACTAAATTAAATGTTTAAATTCATTGTTGTATTAAAATTTAATACATTTGATTATATAAATGTACCTTTTAGTAGTATAAATTAAAGATTATATGGAGGTAAAAGGGATTTCATTCGTAGTTTTGACATTTAATAGTGCCACGTTAATAAATTATAATCATCAATAATATTATATAAATTTTTGAATAATAAGTTAAATTGCTCGTTATGGAATAATTAATAAAAGGATGCTATTAAAGACGACCCATGCGTAACAGTCAAATTGATTGTTGGAATAAAAATATACATTTTTTTAGGATAAATTGATAATTTCTTTATGTTTCCATTATTTTTATCCTTAGGCTCGAGCCATTGTCCCAGTGGTTCGAGCCCTTGGGACTTGGCTAAGCTTGGGCCTAAACACCTCCCTTGGCCCAACCTGACATGGGTTTGCCTTGACCTAGGCCTGGTTCGGGCTTCCTGCCCAGGTCTAATTAAACTTCGTAAATTAATTTTCTAGCCGCATCGTTTTTTGATATTACATGTTGGCCACCAGAATTAATTTCCTTGATGTAATGTAGGAAGTTGATTGGTGCAAGATACTATTTGGCAAACAAGAGTGACACTGGTTCGGCAAGGGATTATGATGGACATGGAACTCACTGTGCTTCCACTGCAGCTGGTGCCCATGTGGCCAACGCTAGCTATTACGGCTTAGCGCAAGGCATAGCAAGGGGTGGCTCACCTTCATCTCGGCTGGCTATCTACAGTGCCTGCAATGTATTCGGTTGCCTAGCTTCAAACGTTTTGAAGGCATTTGATGACGCTATTGAGGATGGAATTGATATCATATCTGTCTCTCTTGGCTTCAACCGTCCCTACTTACATGATCCTATTGCTATTGGAGGCTTTCATGCAGAACAAAATGGGGTGTTGGTAATCACTTCTGCTGGAAACTTTGGACCTCTTCCTTCCACTATTACAAAAACAGCTCCATGGGTTTTTACTATTGGCGCCTCTACCATTGATCGGACTTTAGCATCCACTGTGCTTCTCGGACATGGGAAATCTTTCCAGGTTTGTTTAATTAACTCCAATTGACTTGGAAATATTTTCTGTAACAACCCTTCTGTATATACATATATAGGGAGCTGCCATTAGTTTTTCAAACCTCACCAGTTCGAAGACTTATCCCCTTGCATTTGGAAAGGATATTGCTGTTAACTTAAGCGTTGTCTCCCAAGCAAGGTACTTAATTGTTTCAATAATTGTATGCATGCGTGTATGTATTAATTTAGTAATTATGTAAGTACTTTGATTTTCAACAATTAAAATGATGCAGGAGTTGCAGTATAGGATCATTCAATCCAAACAAAACTGCCGGAAAAATCGTTGTTTGCATTTCCAATGACTCAACTGTTCCATGGGAATTTTTTCCATTAGCCACAGGGTACATTTTAGTGGATGAAGATTATAAATACGTGCCCTTCCCATCAGGCTCATTTCCTTATGCAGTTGTTGGCAACTCTGAAGGATCTCAGATCATTAACTACATCAATTCTGTCAAGTATGTTTTTCAGTCAGTGCTTTAATTTCCAGATTTTGTTTATTAATTCCCATGCCAATCACTTTGTTTTGGATTTCCATATTAGTAAGGCATATAAAAGATACATGCTTAGATTTTCACGTACATAATTTACGCAGGAATCCAACGGCAACGATCCTAGCAACCGTTGAAGTGCCAAGATACAAGCCCGCACCAGTTGTGGCACCTTTCTCATCAAGAGGTCCAGGAGCTTTTACGCAAAATATTCTCAAGGTTATATACCTTATCCCATGAACTTTCACAGTTAACAATCTTACCTCTACAAGTTTTTGATATTCATGCGTGTGGTTCATCAGCCTGATGTAACCGCACCAGGAGTTGCCATTTTAGCTGCAATAGTTCCGGATGGAGAGAGTGAAAGGACTGGAGGAAGACCACCAGGTTTTGGTTTTGCGTCTGGGACATCTATGGCTTGCCCACATGTCGCTGGAGCTGCTGCTTTCATCAAATCGCTACACCCAACTTGGACTTCTTCCATGATAAAGTCTGCTCTTATTACAACAGGTATGTATGCATTTATGTACATATGGTTTTAAAATTGAAAATTTTCCTGTTTATAATAAATATTGTATCATGAACAACGACGCATTTAGAGTTCTATTTTTAATTAAATTTTGCAGCAACGGTGTACGATAACGTTGGAAAACCATTGAAAAACAGCTCAGGCTATTACGCAAATCCACACGATATAGGCGCTGGAGAAATTAGCCCAACCAATGCTCTCAATCCAGGATTTGTATTTGAAACAAAACCAGATGATTATTTCAGATTCCTTTGCTATTATGGTTTCTCTAACAAAATTATCAAACGAATGACTAGCACCAGCTTTGACTGCCCAAAGAACTCTAGTCACGAGCTCATCTCCGATATAAACTATCCTTCAATCTCCATAAGCAAGCTTCGCCATAAAGCTGTGAGAACTATTGAAAGAACAGTGACAAATGTCGGCTCCACGAAGGGCACGTACACTGCCAGTGTTCGAGCTCCGACAGGGTTAGTGGTGGACGTAAATCCTGAGAAGATTGAGTTTGCTGAGAATGTAAAGAAGGTTTCTTTCAAGGTTTCATTCAATGGCACGGAGGCGAATACCGGGTATAATTTTGGTTCAATAACATGGTGGGATGATCAAGACAACTATGTACGAATGGTGTTTGCAGTGAATGTTAAATAAGATGATCAGCTGTCATTATTGGGAGAATAAGGAAGTCATTTACTGGCATAAAAAATCTGAGATATGTGTTTTCTGAAACTCTTCATAGTTATTTATCTTTTCTGCAATATTAATGTAATGACCAGTCTAGTGGCTTGGTGTGATTTGTCGTTTGGGTGACATTGATCCTTACTGTTTCAAATTCATTAGTATAAAATTGGATAAAGTTGACTTCATCATAATTTGAAATCTCATCACCATTTTGGATAATCCTTATTTTTATCATTGTACCAAACATCTGGGATTAAAGATAAATTATTATTGATGATCAATCATGCACTGTGATTATTTTTCTTTTTCTTCAAATTTCTTCAGGTTTGAAGTGTAAATAAAAAATAAAATTTTATCAAATAAACTTATAATTTACGAAATAAAACATTTGGATTTGGTATCAAAAAAGTCTCTTGACAAGCCCAGCAAACCATAAGTGTAAGGTAGCTGCTGAGGTGGATATTCATCATCATTTACTCAATATCCCATCCATCCAAATCAGAAACTAGAATCAGCAACGACCATTGGATCTTCACCGTCCCTTCCCTCTATAAAGCCAATTTGCATGCCCAAGCTGGTTCTCTCTTCGACCTTCCTCGCTTGCTTCTTCTGAAGCCCGGAAGAGAGAAAGAAGAAGACGAGCTTTGGAAAGAGAAGGGATATTCTCTTCCTGTTCTATACAGGTGAGCGCCCGAACATGCTTTCAAAATTCTCTTTTTGTGTTTTGTTTTGACCTAACTTTCGTCCATGCGTCCTCTTATTTTCTTGAATTCTTTTGTGGATTTTGAATTATGTTTTGTCAAATGAGTCAAATCTTGAGTTTTTACGTTTTTTGAATTGCTTTGTGGGTTTTGTATTTTGAAGTGTTTGGATGACTTAAAGTTGGGTACTTTAGTTATTTGTAGTTAATTATATATAAATATTCTTGTCAATTCCTTCGTGTAGTTTTTTCTTTTCTGAGCTAGGTTTTTTTTATGTTTTCTTGATTTTCTTTTGTGGGTTCAGATTTTTTTCTTGCGCTAAATTTGGGTTTAAATTGATTTGTGATATGGATTTCTGATCCTTTTTTCCAAGATCGTTTGATTTAATAAATTTTAGCAGGAAATGGAAAACATTGTGAATTGTTTATTTGTTCAAATATTTACGACTATTTTGACCTTCTGAGGGTTTAATGTAGGGTGATCTCTGCTAGTTACGGCGTTTTAGTTCATGAATTGCTTGATTAGGCGGTGGATTACGTAAGCATGCCAGGGTTACATTTTGGTTACTGATTTAAATTATTGTAACTAGGTGGAAATAGTGAATGATAAAGCTGTTATTGTGCGTTGAGGATTGCGTTGGAAATTTTCAGAAGTGCTTTTTATCATGTCAAAAAATGTTTTAGTGTCCATGTTCTGGTGTTTCTGCTGAAATGATACAACTGTGTTTTTCAAATAAAAAAAATTGATTGCTCCTCTTCTAAAAATTAAAAAAAAATGGTGTAAAAAAGAAACTCTTTCAAAGTGTTGTATAGAAAAGAAGTTGACTTGCACTTTTGGGGAAAGCATGTTTAATAGGATTATATACATTTTCTTTAATCTATGTTATTATTAGAGTTACCATCTCCCCATGTCAAATTGCGAATCTGATTGCTTGTTTAGATGGTAATTATGATTAGTATGTGTATCTCCTTCTCCTTTGGCGTTTTAGTACACTCTTTCTATATTGTGCACCAGTACGGATGTATGAAAATGTTGAATTCATGTCTATCTGTGTTTCAAATTGAATTTGAAGTATTCCTTACAAATCTAGATCCAATGCCTGCCCTAAAAATGAAGACTAAATCCAGCACTTCTGTAAAAGAAGTAAGTTGTCTCCATGTTGCTCGGAAGTCAAGTAAAGTCTCCAAGACTTCAGGTTCTGTAGTCCGCATGTTTCATGAAACTGTGGAATTGGATACATCAATTCAAAATTTTGAAAATAGTAAGCCTTTGAAACTTTATATATGCATGTGAAAAAAAAACTAAAAAGAGATAAATTAATTCTCTTAGTGCTAAACTACTTAGGCTAGTCTGTCCTAGTTTCAAGTTATTATGAAATTTCTTATATGGTGTAAATGTGGCTCTGGTTGGTCAGATACTGTTAATGAGACTTATCACCATATGATTGACTATGCTTGATGCAGGTTCTACCAAAGTTAAATTATCTACCATAGAAGATAGAAGTAATGAAGTTATTCTGAAAATGTATAATGATGGAGAATATCCTTCTTGCCAAAAACGATTTTCATGTGCTGAAGATCCTATTTCCCTTGAAAGAATGGTAAGTAGTTATCATCAACAGGTACATGCATATGATAGTCATGCTACGAAATTTTGAAATTTAGAGCCTTGAATTCTTATTTATCTTTTCTCAGTGTGTCATAGTTTATATTCTTTGCAATACTGTGTTGTATTTTCTTGAACACTGGATGAATCATATAGGTGTCAGATCCAAGTAGTGATTAGAGACCAAAAAGAAACTTGTAATAATTGCATCTGGAACTGAGATTATATATCTATTCACCAAATTTCCTTTTTTCTTTCTCCTTCCTCTCAATTTTAAAATTTCTAGTTTACGATATAAGAAATCTGATTTAGTTATGAGACTTTGTTGCACTATTTTTTTTACTATTGTTATTTATTATTTTAATGATTTTACCATTAACCTGCTGAGTGTCATCTAGATAGTGATCATGTTGGCAGTATTTGTCTTAAGCTTTAGAAGTTACTCTTCCTCTGGGCATATCATTACCTGAAAACACTCTAATTTTACATTTTTATTCAGCAAAAGCAGTTGCATCTATAATCCTTTGGTTTTTCTTGGTTGGCAGGGTTTTCCAATTTTCCCATGTTCCAGAAATTCAGAAGGTAACATTGATAGCAGTGGCATTTATCTCAAGTCAAGTGCTCAGGATCATGAAGGTAACAGCTAGGGGTCATGATGCCAAACTCCTTACACATGCATTTTTTGTATTGACTTGTAGCTCTATCATCTGGTTTAGAGAACTCTGTTCCCTTTGTATATGTAGCATTCTTGTGCTTTGAATAATCTAGTGGAAAGTTAAGCATGTGATTATTGGTTGATACTGGATTGATTGCTTTTTCCCTGACATTATGACACCTTTTTTTTCTCATACTGTGTTTAGAGTGTGAAGATGTTACTACTGTTCCAGAAATGACAACCGGTGACTGTCATAGTTGGAGCAGTTTGTCTTCCAGTGATCAAACTTCTTATGCTTCAGATTCCCATATCTCTGACACAAGTGTTCCTTTATCCATTGAAGGGATTGATGAATTTGATGATATTCTAACTGATTACTTATTCACTGGGCCAGATTATACTGGGCAAAATATGATGCTTGATATGATGGAGGAATGTATGATGTTGCCTGCCCTTGAGGAGGAACCAGTAGAGAAAATGAATATTCATTTTCATGGATCCTGTGAAGATCTTTTCAGGACCTTTGAATATTCATGGGTCCATCAAGTGAGCCAGCAGATGAGACCCAATGATCATGAACATGATGTTAACTCTAAATCTGTCAATTTAAATGAAGCAGATTTTGATCCACAATTGTTCATTAGAAATTTTCTGGACTTCTCTGACATGGAAGCTGACCTCTTTCCAGTATTGGTGCCCAAGGAGACCTGCAAAAGGAAGCATGTAACCTTAGTTCTTGATTTGGATGGTAAGAGAATAGCTTTTCTGGTTTTTTGTATTAATGCTATGTACATTTTAGTCATGATTTATGTGATTCAGATTTGATTATTTGATTTAAGTTATCAGCAAAGGAGCTTATTGACATTCTTTTGATGTCAGCAAAAGGAATTGAGTTAATCCCCCTTGTTACTTTATCATATGATCAAATGTATAATGTTGTGCTGAACTGTTTTGAAACCCTCAAGCTGGCTGAAAATTTCAACTGCATTATAATTTCATGTCCAAGTGTTTGTGTTGTGTTATGCATTGTCAAATGAAGGTTTTCTTTTTACCTTGATATAAGGTCCTGCTATTTTCCTTGTATGTTTTGCAACTTGTTCAAAGTGATCTTGCTGAGTCTAAAATGAGTAGAGTTGCAACATTTATGTAAAAAAGTTCTTGATTTACTTATATTTAAGTGATGCTCATGTAAGTGGATGGTATTGACATCATAATAATTATTGGTATCAATGGATGAAGCTGGATTTCAATCTATATCTTTCTGCATTTAGATATATATCGTACATTTTAAGAATTCATAACCAACTGCTGCTGATGTTTGTGTTAACTGGAAAAAAAAATTTACAGAAACACTCGTCCACTCCACCATGGAACCCTGTGATAACGCAGACTTCACCTTTCAAGTTTCCTTTGACATGAAAGACCACACTGTCTATGTAAGAAAAAGACCCTTCCTCCAGACGTTTTTAGAGAGAGTGGCAGAGATGTTTGAAGTCGTTGTTTTTACAGCTAGCCAAAGCATTTATGCTGAGCAGCTGCTTGATATACTAGATCCTGACAAAAAGTATATTTCTCAACGTCTTTTTAGAGAATCATGCATATTTTCTGATGATAGTTACACCAAAGATCTGACAGTTGTTGGAGTTGACCTATCAAAAATAGCTATTATTGACAATTCTCCACAGGTATTATGTCTTTCTCACTCCCTAATTTCTATTTTTGTACTCCTATATTTCATTTCAAGTTATTGGATACTTTATTTTTACCTTTTTTATTTTACAAGTGAACATAGGTTACTAGATAATAATCTTTAAATCTGGTACTGAAGTGTTAATCACTTTTTCAATTTTAGGTGTTTCGGTTGCAAGTAAATAATGGTATCCCTATTGAAAGTTGGTTCTACGATCCATCAGACTCTGCTTTAGTTTCATTAATTCCCTTTTTAGAAACTTTGGCCGATGCAGATGATGTCCGTCCCATCATAGCAAAAAAATTTGGTATGAAGGAATAGCTTTTCCCATCCAATTCTCCATAAGTTGAAAAGGAGGATTACGGATCCTACATCTCTTCGTGGAACTGAGCACAAACTTGGATTTTTCATTCTTGTGGTGAGTTTTCCCGCAGCTAGAGCCAAAGTTGTTAATTATGGTAAATGTACAGCTAATGTTGCTGATTCAGTAAAAATAGTTTCTCCCACGCCCTATTTGTTTCTTCATAGATATGAAGTCAAAAGTTACAGTTGCCGGTAGTATGGAGTTTGAAAGATGGATTTAATGTGGTTGAGTTAGAAATATTCGTAAATATTCAATTTTTTGTAATGAAATAAAATCATTTCCTGTTTTCTTTTACATCAGTAGTTGCAGTCGTCCAAGTTACAAGAATGAAATGGCTATATTACTTAGGTTTTTTTGTTCTTGAAAGTGTTATTGTATAGATAGAGAGTGGCAAATATTCAGGCACTGGAGATACTTGCTGTGTTGATGTAAACAATATTTGGTGACTAATTGAAGCCTTGTCAGGTATGAATTTTCTAGTTGTACTTTGTGTATTCTGTCTTGGATTTTCCATGCCCTTTGCTAGTTGATATGATCAAGTTAGATATTTGTTTTATATTTTTAGATAGATTGAACCATATGAGAGTTTGTCTTGCTATGGTGATGGGCTAAGCATATAGGCAAACAAAATAGATAGCAGATTTCCCCAGAACCATTTGTAACATAAAAATTCTCTTGAAGATAGAATATTCAATATAATAATGCAATGTCAGTTTAAGTGTACGCTAGATTCTCTGTCAAACCTTGAATCTTTCATCAGTAATCTTAATTTTCTAATATGTGAAGGTCTTGCTAAAAGAAAAAGACAAATCTGACCGTAAAGTTAAATAACTTACAAATAATACCCTTGATAAATCAAAAGATATGTTCTTTCACATATAATGTTCAATTGTATTAAACCATATTAGACTTATAATCTAGCAGATTATGTCTTACTAGACTGCTAATCCATACTATATTTAATATTCTAACGTATTCTGGTAATTTTTTCATTATTGTTTGTCTCGTGAGCATGAAATTAATACCCCAAGATAATACTTCAGAACTAATAAACCTGACTCTGCTGAAGCTGTAAGATTTTTGTATGCTTGCAGTTGCTTCAGATGGGACAATATATGAAGTTCGATGTGATGCTGATACATCATCGAGTCACAGTGCTTTCAAAGGTGACCTTGTCGTTGTAATTGTTTAAATATAAATTAAATAAAAAATAAATTTTGTTCGGAGTATATATATAAGCTCAACAACTATTTTGTTAGTTTTTCTTTTTTCTTTTTCTTTTTTTATGAGGTTGTGTTTGTATAAAAAACTATACAATTGTATATACGATATTTTTTTACCAATGATTACAATTATTTCTATATATGTCATGAAATAATTGGGTTTTGAGAGAGTTTTTTCAACTTTAAATATTTTTATCTCCAAAAGATCATGTCTTTTTTTTTTGGGTATTACTTGTTAAATACAAAAATTCTTAAAATTTGTAATATTTATTAAAGCTATTGAATCTTATAACAAATCTCATGATGAGAGTAAATATTACTTTTGACTAAGCCCATGCTATATTAAAGTAAGAAAAAAATATATATTTTTTGTATATATTTGGAAAATAAATAGAGAAAAAAAGGTTCTTTTATGTGTTGACTTGAGTGTTAGTAGTTGAGTGATTTTTTTACGGATTTGAGTATTGCAATTACAAAGTATTGCAGTATTCAGAGTGATAATTCTTATAGTGGAATTAGTTTTGACAAAACCTAGATATAATAGTAAAATTTATTATTTGTTGTTAGAGAATTATTATTTATAATTCTCAATTGATTGTTGATTTTGAGTCTGGTTAAAACTCAAAAACATTGTATCGCTTTTTTTTATGGTAATTTTATTCAAGTTGCTTATTTTCTTCTACATGAGAGGGTTTTCACATAAATTTAGTGTTTGATTTATTTTTCTATATTCTTAGTTGATTTGTTTGTATTATTTAATTACATAATTTCTTAGTATTAATAACTTGGAATTTTAATTTACATTAAAGTTGTCAGTTTGAATTCCTTACACAAGAAACTAAAGCTCTTGAATCAGATGAAATTGAATCTCAACAATTTTCTTTTACCTTGTTAAAGGTAATAGAGACAAAGTTGTGAGAACAATTCCTATAATAGGAGATGATACTAAAACTTACAAAGAAGTTATAACCTCTACTAATGCAATTTTTGGAAAGATGTCATTAGGACTTGGGAGCTTGTTGATTTGCCTCTTATTTATAAACCTATAGGTTGTAAGGAGGTGTTTCGAAGAAAATACTATGCTGATGGTACTTTACACACAAAGCTAGGTTAAAAGTTCAAGGTTTTCGACAAAAGGAAGATATTAATTATTTGATACATATGCAACTTCTATCAGGATTATATTTGTTTTAACATCAATTCATGACTTATATGCTCACTAAATGGATGTTAAAATGAAATTCTTAAATGGAATTCTAATGATAAAGTCTATATGGAACAACATGAATGTTTTGTTATACCAACAAATGGACATGATTTGTAAATTAGTCAAATCTTTGAATGAACTAAAACGAGTTTTTAAATAAAGACATGAAAATTTTGATAAAACAATTATATTATATGGATTTGTTCATAATATAGTGAATAGATGTGTTTATATTAAAATTAGTAATAATTATGTTGTATTAGTTTGCCTATATGTTGAAAATATGTAAATTGTAAGCAATGATAGAATTGACATAATAGAAACGAATAGATTTCTACCTTTCACAAACAATATGAAAAATTTTGAATAAATTGATATAATATTAGGAATTAAAATTAAAAGAAATAGTGGAAGATATGTATTAAGTCAATCTCATTATATTGAAAAAGTGTTGAAGAAATTTAGATAAATACCCTATTTAATTTGAGCATCAAGTTAACTAAAATGATGGAAAAGCTATAATTTAGATTAAATAAACAAGTGTTATTGGAAGTCTTATATAAGTTACACAATACACAATATCAGACATAACATTTGTTACTAGTAAATTAAGTAGATTTACTAGCAATCTGAATATTGATTATTGGTAGATTATTGATAGAGTTATTGATTTTCTTAAGAATATTAAAGGTATAGGTTTTTAATACTTGAAGTTTCTAACTATATTAAAAGGATATATTGACACTAATTAGTTGTTTGTCTTAGGAGTAAGTGTAATTTTTTAGAAAACCAAAAAACAAGCTTGTATAATACATCAACAATGGAGTAGGAATTTGTTGCATTAACAAAAACGGGTAAAGAAGCTAAGTGGTTAAGGAATTTTCTTTTAGAAACTCTATTGACTTTTAAAATGTGAATTCAAAATATTCATTCACTATAATAGTCAAGTATGTGTTGTTAAGAATGTTAAGTTTTAATACTTTTAATAAGATTCAATTCAAAAAACAAATGTCTCAAATATGATAAGTATACGAAAAAGAAAAAATCACTTACATGAATTTTAGAGTGGTGCTGATTCAAATAAGAGTTAGAGTTTCTCTTATAAAAGTTTACAAATTTTGTCTAATATATGATTCTAAAAATGCTAATATATTTATGTGTATAATGGCACCAATAATTTCACAAAAAATTATATTTTCAAAACTTTAATATAATATAAAATTTTGATTTTATCTTGTGACACTTATATTAAGTTAATGTATAAATTAAAATATACATTATTTTATGTATAAATGTAATTTTTTTAAGGATTTTAATTTATATTTGAACAAGTGAGAAATTATTAGAATTATTCAGTTATAAATTGAATGAAAATTGAATTCTATAATATATGTGTGTGCGTGTGTGTGTGTGTGTATTTCGCAAAGGTTTTATAATATATATGGTTAGAAACCCTGAAATGCCATAAGAATGTCCATAATTCCCTGATTTTCTGATAAAAAGAAACTGTTCAATGCTCAATGTTACAACTCTACTTTTACTGTTCCCATAAGTATAAATTCACTCAGATATTAACTTAAAAAACAGAGAGGCTATATACTAAGCATTTGTACGAACTTGACTACATTTTTTTTTTTTTTTAACAAATCTAAAGATATCATCAATGCAAGAAGCAACAGATTACAGTTTTACACCATGCAGACACAGAACTCACTTAGCCTTAATTAAAAGAGACAACTCAAGAGGCATCATATCTACAAAGCTTTCCCACAGAGCAGAAGATGTTAGAATGGGGCTGATGTCGTTCTTCGAAGCTGATACTTTGGCTCAGGTGGCGGAGCAGATGGCAACAGCTTCTCAAGCTCCTGCAAGTTAAAAACAAGTATATGAACAACTGGGAAAACTATTTGGAATATTCAGATGAGCATTGAACACCTTTCAATCATGTTTCATGCATCAAAAACCTTTCTATCTTTTTTTTATCATAACAATGTAATAAACATGTGGATCATGTAAGATAATTGTATTAGGCAAATGCAATTTAATTTCCTTTTGATAGTGAAGAATCCACAACCTATCGTTGGAGTTATAAACTAAGGGACCCCAAGTGGTTTAAAATCATTGACCACATGACTGAAAACCAAAGATGCTAACAACACAAGAAACACAAGTCAACCATTGATTAACACCATCATGCATCATAATCAAAAGAAGATGAAACTAAACCCCTCCTTTTGAATTGGAGCCCACTTTTAATCTTGAGAATATTTTATTAGAACAATAACAAAATTCTTTCAGAGTGGCAAGAAGAAGTTGAAGAGAATTAAGTACTATGTAATAGTCACTTGAAGCAGAAAGTATTGGTCTTAAAGAATGTCAGGTGCAGTAACACAAGAAAGAGTCTCTCAAGCCACCAGGAACTCAAGAACCCATAAATTTGCAATTAAAGTCAGCACTTGAATGAGAAACACTTAAAATTTAAAATGTCAGATGCGGCTTATAAGAAAGACATTTATGTTCATGCACAAGCCAAAGCCAGGAGTGACAAATGATTAAACCATTAAAAGTAAGAATAAAAAAATAAATGATAAAATAGCAAACTAAGATATTAATTATAGGGAAATTGATTAAAATAACCTATTTTAATGGGCTTAAACAATATTAACCAACTTTTTATAAATTATATAGATATAGCCAAAACCCTAATTTTCTACTTGTTTTACCCTATGTGATTAACAATAACTAGGTTAGGGCTGGATTCGAAGCGAACCCGTTCGGGCTCGTTTTCGAGCTCGCTTCGTTCGAAAGCGAAACGACACAATCCTCACACGAAACGAACGCGAATACGAATATGTGGGACGAATATTCGGTTTGAACGAATACGAATCCGAACCAATTAACAAACAGTTCGGTTTATCAAACTGTTCGTTAGGTGCTTTAGTCGGCAACGCCTTCTTCTTCTTCTTCTTCTTCTTCTTCTTGTTGTCGGCAACGCACCTTCTGTCCCATCCCAGTTGCTTCTTCTTCTTCTTCTTCTTCTTCTTCTTCTTTTTGTCGGCAACGCACCTTCCGTCCCATCCCAGTTGCTTCTTCTTCTTCTTCTTCTTCTTCTTCTTCTTGTCAGCAACGCACCTTCCGTCCCATCCCAGTTGCTTCTTCTTCTTCTTCTTCTTCTTCTTCTTCTTCGTTATGCGTTTTTGTCGGCAAAGCACCCTCCGTCCGTTCGTTCTAGATGGCGAACACGTTCGTTCGGCATCTACAGTTGCGAGCCAGCGAACGAATCCAGACTTTTTCATTCGCCCGAACACGAATCGCGAACACCGACCGATCCTGTTCGTCGAACCCGAGCCGAACACGAGCAGCGCCGAAAAACGAACGAAGCGAACACGAACATACTCGCGTTCGGGCTCGGTTCGCTTCGTATCCAGCCCTAAACTAGGTGTGATGAACAATGACTAGACACACTGTTCACAAATTTTGAGTCACCATTCATCACTCCTAATCACTGTTCAACACAAATTTTGGAGTTAGACATTTTCAGCAAAATATATATTTATTGGTTGTCTCTGTATAATCCATAGAATATTGGCTACTATCATTTAGCCCCAATAAAAATAGATTATTTTAGTTAGTTTCTCTTGAATATTTTTAGGCAATATCTTACTTCTAATGGCTCATACATCCTCCACAATTCAAAAAAGCTTGGACTCATTCTAAATTCCTCATGCTATATGTTGGATTTCTACCTCACCTGGTTTGAACAGGCAAACATAAGCCTCTCTTAAGAATGAAAAGACTACAGAGTAATATAGTTGAACAGAAAGACTTCTTATTCTTATGTAGGCTTATATCTGAAAAACTTAATACGTTCTTCACGATAAGTATATAAACTTAAATTTGAAAATTATTCTGAAAGCTCTCAGCTACAGCAGCAGCATCCTAAACAGTATTACTGATCCATTTATTAACTGAGGCAGACACTCTCTTCCCTGAGCTGGGGTGGAAGAATGGAAATTGGATAATACTACATTGTCTCATATGTAACAGATACTGATGTTACAGTGAGTTAACATAAGTACTGATGTAGGATAGATGGCAACCATCCATGAGGGGGGATATAACCAAAGACTAGAAAAAAAACTCCAATTGAGTTGAGATACTGTTTCCAAAACATCATCAACAGCTGACAACTAACTAAACTCAACTGAATGGAGCCATAACCCAAATCAGCTCTTCAAAGACAAAAAATTAAAACAAAAAGTTACCAGTGAAATTGTAAGAGGATTACAACTTTATGTGACACAGCAGTTCGAAAAAAGAAGAGTAAGTCACCACATCCTTTTATTCCTTGAAGTTTCCAGAAGCATTTACTGGCTACAGAAAGTCTGAACAACAGCAAAACAGCCCAACAGCTTGTCTTGCCATGACAAACAGATTTACAGCATTCGAGTGTTTTTGTAATTTTCTTCTTTAAGATTGAACAGTGAAGAAGATATAGATATGGACCAAAGACCACTTTGAAGACCAGCATCCCTAAGAAGAGGAAACCACACTGTAAAAGACAGCTAAAGCCTCTCTATGAACCACAACTAGCAAAAACCATGTCTAACTATTACTTTAAGGACAAACAGGCTAAAGCAGGGTTCACACAGTCCAAAAACTTGCAAAATTTTTGTTACAGTCCTTACACTTTGTAAGGAAAAAACATATAGATTCTATATATAATATGGTGAAATATGAAACAAATATGCATATCAAGGACTCTTTCCATGAAATCACCAAATTCCTTTTCCCTTTCTCAAAAAAGGGAAAAAACATAAATAACATCCCAAGAACTCTAAAAACTGCAAATTGAAATAATTGAAAATGCCCCTTTTCCACTGAAAAATAACTATAAAAAGAGATTTTTTCATATCACTGGGGCATCAAGGCAAAAGCCATTGAGAGATAAATGTTGATCACAATAAACAAATCACAAAATAAAGAGAAATGTTGCCACTCTATAATATAAAGGTGGATGAAAACATCAGAGAGAATTGACAGGTAAAATAACCATCAAAAGGCCAGTATAGATCTTGTTATCATCCAAGGATAACATTTATGAGTCCTTTAAGAAGAAAGAAAGAAACTTAATGAAAATAATGGAGATATAAATCAAGTATAAAAAGGTGTTGTAGGTCCCCAAAACATGGATGGGATTAGCCTACTCATTGGACTATTCCTGTGTCATCATGAAGTACCCAGGATATCAGTAAAATAACTATTAAATTTGCCAGATCCATTGAAGCTCATCCTGTCCAGGAAAACGACAGTGATTGCAGACATGTGAAAATAGAGATGAAACTAAACATGGTTTTAACACACTAAACTAGCAAGGACCGGACCTTTTCAGTATGCTTTTGCAGGGATTTGGAACTTAAAACAGGTATTAGTCCCTAAATTAAAATACTTTTTGAGTCAATAAAACAGCTGATAAGCAGCAACTTAAGAAAATCCAAGATAGGAGATAGTGGATGAGATTTCAGGAATAACGTTGCCTATGTCAATCCTAAGCTGTTGTATCAGTAGGAATTGAGCAAGATACAATGGTTACATTTGTCAAAAACAAATTCACTGGCTATAACTCTATGATAGCCTCTATGCAGAAAATAATTAGTGATACATAATTCAAAATTTAAAAAAAAAAAAAAACAATAGCACCTCAGATTACTAATAAGCCTACTCTCATGCATGCCTTTTGAATCTAATACAGAGAGAAGTATGGAAGGATGATGGCCAAGAATGTAAATGAAACTATAAGTCATCGAAGTGATACAAATTTCTTCTCTAATTATACTTCACATTCTCATAATTGGCAATTGAAATTATTAAAACAGTATAAAAAGCCACGGGCAAGCCATTCCCTTTTCATTCAATCCATTCCCCTATCCACAAGGCAGGAAGAAAATCCTTGGAGCTTCTGTAAAGAATATTCTTCAAATAAATTTCATTTTCTACTTTCATTACCAACAGATTCAAGAAATAGGCTATCATCAGAAATGCAACAAAAACACACACGTGTATGAATCCTCTGTGGTTCAATCACTTTTAAAACTAATGAATATATTATAATGGATAAATAAAAGAGAAGATATGACAACGGGAAGCACACTATCTATGCAAAATTGTTTTCATCAACTTTGAGGAGGAAAGGGACAAAGCATGTGGCTGAATTGCTTTGGAGACTGCAAGGAGTTTTATAAAAACAAAATCAGATTAAAAAAACAAGTATAACATAATAAATAAACCAAACCTTCCGTTTCCTCAGCCTTTCGTTTTCCTCTTCCAAACGAGAAACTTTGTTCTCCAGCTCATTCGTGTAAGCCTGTACAAAAGTAGACTTCATAATCAAAGGAAACAAGAAGAAAAGGCAAAACTAAAGATCATTATTCATTTGAAAAATAGGAACTGAAAGTCAACCTGCTTTCTTGCTCGTGAACGAGCTGCAGACTCCCTATTCTTTATCATCCTCTTTTGCCTCCTCTCAACAGTCTTCTCCATTATTTCTTCCGGGGTGCCTCTTTTCCTTCCAAGAGTCTGTGTATCTGATAATGTTCCCATTGAAGGTGAAGCTAAGGCCACCTGGTTATCTGTGTACGAAACATCCATTATAGCACCTGTCCCCATGTGCAGTGGCTGTGGAATAGGCTGGCCCGGCAAGTAAACTCCCATCATACTTTGTTGTGACTGCTGATATGGTGGATGTGGGTAATGCATCCATTGACCTTGTGGGAACTGTGGTGTTAAATTTTGATCAATACCAACAACAGGACCACTAGCTTTTTTGTCCATAGATGCCTCAGCGACAACCCCTGCTTTCACCAAGAAATCCTCTAAAGTCATCTCTCCTAGAGTAGGCTGTCGTTCCCTGGACTTCCTTTCCCCACTATTTTTGTTTTGCTGAATATCTCTCCAAACCTCATCGACTGTCTTCTTACTTAGAGCACCAGTTAGCGAGAGACTCGCCTGATGCTGCAGAGCAGTTTGATTGGCCAATGAAGTGCCCTCCATTTCTAAACTCATAGACTGGTTAGCCTCAACTGTCCACACGTTCTTCAGAAGCTCATCAATGTTCATACTTGTGAGTGGTTTTCCCAAGTCACCCAATTGATCTTGAACCTCATCAAGTGTGAGACTGTACATTGAATTTTGTCTTACCAATGGTTGAAACTGAGACTTTTTACCAGTACTACTACCATCACCTTGTGAACCCATTGTCTGAATCCCCATTCAACAACCTTCACTGAACACAATCATTCCAAGATCTCAAACTCCAACGGTAGACACCCTAAAAACAATAAAAATAGGCCAAAAGTTGGCACAGAAATGACCTGAATCGGAACCTCAAACACAACCTGAAAATAAGTACCTGAAATGACCAGTTCAAGGTTAGGCCGCTAATCCATTCTGATCATCTCACTTCAGCTGATCTGAGATTATATTAATCAATTAAGAAATTCACAATAAGAGGAACAACCATCCATACAAATTTTCATTTAAAACGAACTTGAAAATGATCAGAAAGGTTTTATGTACATGCAAAGGTACCGATTTATCGTGCGTCAATCAACTTGCTTCAAATCCTATAACCCACAATTTAAAACAAAAAACGTGAAGAAATAATCACACATTTTCATAAAACAATGAATAAAAAGGCCGTTAATTACGGCTGAAAATTCTTTAAATGTAACCGAAGAAAGTGATAAAACTCTCTTAGAAGGTCAAGAAGATAAACCTTAACCCGGTCTTCAAACAAATTTAAAACTCAGAAACCATCAACCTCTCTGCATGACAACCAAACAAACAAATCAAACACAGCTTTAAATCTAAAATATATCCTACAAAGAATACAACTTTACAGCACAGAAT
The DNA here is from genome assembly GCA_026122585.1 of Anacardium occidentale. Lineage (NCBI taxonomy): Eukaryota > Viridiplantae > Streptophyta > Magnoliopsida > Sapindales > Anacardiaceae > Anacardium > Anacardium occidentale. The sequence continues at coordinate 207,334 of JAJEJH010000070.1, read as the reverse complement.
CTAAGATAAATAGAAACGAAAACAAAGTGCAAATAAACGTTAGATGAGTAAAATCCCTTGCATGCAAAACCAAATGGTACAAGAATAAACCCATTGATCAAAAGCCTTGAAACTCAAAACCCAGATGCAAAAACACCCCAAAAATACAGCATTACCATAATCCAATATCAAAAACCAAATAAAAGAAATTTCAAGAACCAAATCAAGGCTCAAAGATCAATGTACAACCTAAGAAAAAAATTATTATAACACAATCCAAATGGAACGAAAGTCGAAACCCACATCAGATCAAACTCCTCCACCAAAATTTTTTAAAAAAAAAATCCCACATGTAAATATGATTACCAAGAAAAAAAATGAAAATTTTGTAAAAAGAGAGAGTTTACATAAATGAAAAAGTTCGAAACTTTAACAATTTTAAACGAAAAAAAGAGACTTACTTTGCAAGTTAAGAGAGTGAAACTGAAAAGATTTGGAGTTAAATGGGTTCAAAGAATGTATTAAGATGAAATCATCAGCACATCCTATTAAATTTTTTTATTTGTTCTTTTGGGCATTTGAAGAAGAACAATGAGAGATAGAAACACAGGAGCAACTCCGAAAACCGTATGCATTTTATTGTTTTATAAGATTAAAACGAAGTGTTTTAATTGGCCCATTTTGTTTTCATTTAAAAAATATAATAATAAAGATCGAAACTTTAAATAATAAGGACACTCTCATTCAATTGTTTCATGAGACCTCCGGCCTACCATTTATTTGTTCGTTCTATAAATTTTCTTTTTTCAAAAAGTTAATAAAATTAATTTCTTTTATGAAAGAATAAAATAAAAATAAGTAATTAATTAAAGAAAAATATAAATGCATTTAGACTAAATATTAATTAATTAATTAATATCAATGTATTATTTTATAATTATTTTATTTTATTTTTAATTTAAAATTATCTCATCTATTTATCTCACTTTGTCTTATTCATTTCTTTTGTTTTTTTTCATTTATTTATTTTAAAATAAAAAATTATGATAAAAATATTTATGAGAAACTAATTACAATAATTTAAGTACTTTAAAATTAAAAGAAGTAAGTTTTACCAAAATTATTCAAGTATATAAAAGAGATTCGATCAATTTTACCTCATTTGAAATTATTTAACTCCAATTTTTCAATTTTTGGTTTATTTTTTATTAAATTTGTATCCAAAATGTATTATAAAGTTAACATTAATTGATTTATTTTATTTTTAACATTTATTCACTAGATTAAAGTTTGACTTGTATATTGAAATAGTTAATTTTGCTAAAAAATAGTAGTTATCTGTTGGTAAAAAATTTTGAGTTAAATTTTTTAATTTTGTTTTAAAAATTAAAAACTTTTAAAATTAGAATTTATTGTTAAATATCGAGAAAATACATATATTATCATGACTTTTCTCCATATTTATTAAATCGTTGTCCTCAACTACTCAATGACAAACTATAACCACTTTACCATAAGGTATGTTTATTAGTTTTGGCATAAATGCTTGAATATGATGTACTAGCCACAAAGTTCCGATTTCGATAGTTAAGTTTAGTATGTTTGGATTGTTGGTATCGACTATAATAACTTTAATGAATTTTCCCTTTATACGATAGTTCTTTTACTTTATACTAGATAATGTCATTTGTGGTTTGGCATATTGTTTACAATTTTTAAAAAAATTGTTTCTTTTTTGACAAATATCTTGTTCTTATTCGTGTGTGCTCGACCTTTTTTTTTTATTTGTTGAATTTTGATATCTTTGTTTGTTAACTTATTCTTTTATTTTGAAGTTGGGTTTTATTTTGGTTGCTCTGTATGCTTGAATATCCTATCACTTTTTATCTCTTGTAAATTAGCTTTTTAATACAAATGGTAAGATGGTGATTTCTGTTTGGCTATTAACAAAATTTCATTAGGGTTAGATTTAAGCCAAATCACATATGAATATATATATGTTCATATTAATATTTATTCGTTATAATTTGACTCATTTTTAAGTTTGCATTTGCTAAATTTTTTAAAATTAAGTTTAGGTATGTATTGGTATTCACATTTAGTTCATATAATTTGTATTTATATTTTATTAAATTTATAATTTAAGTTGATATTCCTGTTTGGGTTCGCGTTTGAGCTGGTGTTCACTGATTTTCAAAATATTCAGGTTCGAACAATTTGTTTTTGAATTGATCAAATCAAACTTAAAAATAAATCTAAATATATTTGATTTGAATACAGCCTTACAGAATTTTAATGCCAAAGATTGGAGGAAAAAATCCGTTGCATATCCATAGGCAGAATTCATGAAGAAAACTGAGCCCATTAACAAGGCATTTCAGAATTGGCAGCAGTGCAAGGCCCATTATTGATTAGATTTTAGGCCTAAAGAAAACGCCAATCCAAATCTTTGGATGCAAAGAGATTTTCTGAGATCCAATTTCAAGTTTGAAATCACAGAGGCGCGCCCTCCATCTCAAAAATTCGCGTTTTGGCGTCGGTTTGTTTCCTCTTATAGTGTTTCTCTCTGGGTCTTTGTATCTTCCTCGTTTTGACATTTTTAATATTCTCTGCAATCATACAAGACTCATTCTCATTTCCGCGAAAGCGAGAGCATTTGGGGTTTTCAATTTCTAAATTATTCTCGTCATAGAGCTGCATTAATGTCCGCCTCAGCCGTCTCCATCACGGCTAACTCGGGGGCGGTCCGCCCCAGGCCGGCGATGGTCAACGAGAAGAAATTAAGTAGTATTGAATTGGTTCAAGCCGAACCCCAAGTCAACAGGGGAGATGATAGAGTTGCTGTGGCTCTGACCAGCAGAGATCTGAGCCACCATTCGATTCGAGGCGAAGCGGTTGTGGACAAAGATTTGGGGCAACTCAAGAAGAGCGCCATGGTGAATTCAACTGAGTTGCCTCGCCGGACGAGGAAGGCAGCGGCGAAGCAAGAGAAGCCGCGGTGGTTGACGGTAGTTAGTATTTTTACTAAGAATTTTATGCTTTTATTGGTTTTGTTAGGGCTGGCTCAGTTCGTTAGAAAGATAGCTGTGAAAAATGGGGATCCGAAGCAATTAGGGTTTTCAGAATTTGAGAGACGAATTGGAGACGTAGAGGATTTTGTGAGGACTACCACGAAATTGATGCAGGTTCAAATTGAGGTCGTTGACAGAAAGATTGACAGTGAGATTGGAGGGCTGAGAACTGAAGTTACTGAGAGTATTGAGGATAAAGGTGTAATTTTGGCGCGTGAGTTGAAGAAACTGGAAGAGAAGAGCATGGGGTTGGAGGAGACATTGAGTGAATTGAAAGCTTTTGATTGGTTGTCGAAAGAGGTGTTTACTAGGTTCTTTGAAGGTATGGGGAAGAGGAGTGGTGAATTTAGTGAAAACGATGTTAGTTTGGATGATATAAGAGCTTATGCAAGGGAGACTGTCGAGAAGGAGATCAATAAGCATGCAGCTGATGGGCTTGGGAGGGTGGACTATGCTTTGGCTTCTGGTGGGGGTAGTGTTGTTAAGCATTCTGAACCTTATTTGGCTGGGAAGGGGAATAATTGGTTTTTAATGGGTGATCGAAGTGGTGTCCATCGGAATGCTGATAAGATGTTGAAACCAAGTTTCGGACAGCCAGGTCAGTGTTTCCCTTTGAGAGGGAGTAGTGGATTTGTTCAGATTAAGCTGAGAACGGCTATCATTCCTGAGGCTATCACACTGGAGCATGTTGATAAGGTGAGTTTTAATTTTAATATGTAACTTTTTGCACGGAAAAGTTATCAAGTTTGTATTTTTATATCTATGATCATGGTTACCCATAGGGCTGGATTCGAGCCGAACCGAACGCGAACAGTAACATGTTCGTGTTCGGGCTCGTTCGTACTGTTTGAGTTCGGGTTCGTATTCGTGTTCGCCGAACATTTTTAGTTCGGGTTCGTATTCGTGTTCGGTTCGTATAATTAAGTTCGTATTCGTATTCGTATTCGATTCGTATAATTCGTTTTTATATTTATTAAAAATTATAATTAATACAAATAATTAATAAAATTTAATTTAAAAAATTATTATTTTAAGTTCGGGTTTGTGTTCGTGTTCGGTTCGCATAGTTCGTGTTCGGGCTCGTTCGAACCGAACTTTAAAATTGCAGTTCGTGTTAGTGTTCGTGTTCGGATTCGTTCGGCTCGTTTCGGGCTCGTTCGAGCCGAACTCAAAAACGAACCCGAACATGTTCGGTTCGAATCCAGCCCTAGTTACCCATAGTCAGTTTTCTGCTGTGATCACAATTTTTTGTGTCTCAGTTCGATAATGAAGTTTCACAGTAGGCCCTTTCTTAAAATATTGACAAGGTGCAAATAGGCTTGTTTTCACAATATTTATCTGGGCCTATGGTTTGTCTAGCATTTGAGGAATTTTAGGCCATTAAAGATGAAACAAGAGCAATTACCCTAGTGTAGAAGTCACTTGAACTGATTTAGGGAGGTGTGAAATGCATTCTTATCACATAGGAGAAGGTTATTTGTTAAGATCTCAAAAAATAGTTTTAAATGTGCCATAATGGCTATGTGTGTTTGAAGAATACAGTTACTGTCCAATTCTACATTCAAATGATATTAAGCCCAGCGTAGTCCGAAGAGAAATGGGGGAGGGGAATGAGCCTTCTTTTGAGAAGGACTTGAAGTTTTGCTTTAGCTCAGAAATTCAGCTAAAAATTTTGGAACATGGTTTTAGTGATTCTTTTGTCATGCTATTGATTTAAAGCTTTCTTTTCATTGTCTTATCTCATTTTTCACTGGCCTGGATTTGCTTGCCTGCTAGCTAATTTAGTTTAGTTTATCACATGTCTTGTTTGAGGCTGATGAAAGTTTGCAAACATGTTATTTATGCATTATAATTCTTTAATTTATGTGTTGGAGCAAGATCTTTGTATTAAATAGTGGGTGAAAAAATACATAACTTATTATCTTTGATTTTATGGGTTGTTTTGCTAAATATGGGTGGAAGTTTGTTATAGCTTGAATTGTTCATGATTTATAACTAGGAAGTGTGAGGACTTATTTTCTAAGAGGTTAATAAAATAATTAGGTGCAAAGGGATTGAAACCACACAAAAGAAGAATTATATCATGTGGGAGAGAACCCACTTGGTTGTCTTTCCAAGTTACTTTCCATTATATCATTTTATATTGATTAGGAGGAGGTGAAGAATATTTAGGCGAATTAATTATTCTCTTGTTCTGCTATTTGCCTCAGCAAATCTCAGAAAATATTTTTCCTCTTAACTTTATGCTTTAATTTTATTCTTTTATGTGTATGAAATATGGAAACAACTTTTTTTATATGCATAGATTAATGCGGTTAGGTTAATGTGTACACAATTACTGCTGTGTGGTTATCACTCACATTTCATGCATCTGGTTAATGTTCATAAGAAAAGTCATTGGTGTAGCTCATGATTGATTTTTTTTCTTCTAGTTCTCAAAAGATAAGAACAATTGTCATTGAATTGACAATCTAGGATTAAGGTTTAGGTTAAGTTTTATAAACAGGTAGGCTGCATGCCTTTGTTAGTTAGGTCTTGTTCCCCCTTAACTCATAATATTATGTCCAAGTCTAACTCTTTTTTTGTGGGAATAATCTTGCCAACTATTAAATTGATGACCTGATTGATCTGTATTTACATGTTATGTGAGACATATACCTAGATTGTCTGGATGTTGCACCAAATCCAGTTTTGTTTCTTTTAAAAATGTGTTTTTTTTCCTATGCATCATTCTCAGTTTGAATATTGTAAAGTGGATTGAAATTGTGTCAATGATGATAGATATGATTTGATTTTTAGTTATTATTTCAGATCTTCTGACTTCTACCTTAAGTGTATTACTATGGAAAATTTGATAATCCTTCACGATTTCCATTCACTTGATAATGCTTAGTTCACAGTTTTTATTCGCATGAGAGTCCTTCACTAATACAATGGTTCGACTTGATTTTTTATGTGATGAACTTTTGCAACATTGTTGTTTTCTTGGTGCAAGTTCACCTTGATGGCTGGTCCTAGAAATAAGCTCCATCCACACTGTTCCACAAGAAACATAGTGAAACAACGAAGTCTCCTTGGCTTTTTGACAGGGTTAAAATCAAACATGATAAACTCAGGATAATAAGGTTCTAGGTTTCATATTGAATGCTCAAATGGTACTTTAAAGGCAGTTAGTTAACTCTTACGGTATCTCTAGTAGCAAATTGTCAAGTACTCTCTCATAAAAAATGCAAAGGATAACCTCAGTGCTCAAAACCCTAATACCCTTGTGCATATCCCTTAATTCCCATAGAAAATATGCTTGTATGCTAGTTCAACCTGAACATTAGTCCTTAAAAGTAATAGAATTCCTTGACTATTGTCAGATCTACTTCAAATGACAATTTTGGAAAAAAAAAAAAAAAAAAAACGCGTTAAAATGTCTGCTATCATAGACGGTTCAACTTCTCTCCTTGAGAGACAAAAGCAGTTCATTATTCTAAACTATTATGCTTGCTATATTCAGGTGCCTAAATATAACAAGTTGCCTTGTTAAAGAGGATTAAACTGATGGAATGCATTTTAAGGTTTTACTCTCTAGTATATCTATGGGAATACTGTATGTTGTGAATAAGTTCCTGCAGGAAATTGATACCAGGCTATGTGTAATATGTTGGCATTATTAATTGAGTCAGAAGAAAATGAAGTAACATTGAATTATTAAATTTGGAAATGAAGATAAAAGTAACTCTGATTTTAAATTTGAGAATGAGTCTTACTTGGTGTAAAATCTTTGGTGTACTGGAAAATCATTGATGCTACAGTTATGAGATTAGCATAATTTGAAGAATCTTTCTGTCAGAAGCGATTGCTGATGCTAGTTGTTTTGTTCATTTTTGGGTTAACATATTGACAAACATTTCTAGAGAATGGCACTCATTTTGCAATAGTCTGTATCAGTTTCTTGTTCTTTTCTTCTTATCATCAATTTTGAAGTTGTCGCTACTAATGTATTTGAACAAGATAGTTTTCTTGGGAAAACATTTCAATTTTTTGTTTTCTCTACTTAGCCTGCTTGTATTTCTGCTTCTCTCTCTGCCACAGACTGTTGTGAACTATTTGATGCTTTCTTTTTTTGTTGTTCTGATTCCCTCATCTTTTTGTGTTGCACTTTTGATAACAATTGATGTTACTAAATTTTTTGTCATTGTGATATGAACAGAGTGTTGCATACAACAGAGCAAGTGCTCCCAAGGATTGTCGTGCATCTGGATGGCTACAGGGGCAGGATAATGAGTTAGCCGTGAATGCTGAGAAGATGTTTCTTTTGACAGAGTTTACTTATGACCTTGAGAAGAGTAATGCCCAGACCTTCACTGTATTGGACTCACCAGGCTCTGGTGTTGTCGACACTATTAGACTTGAATTTTCGTCAAACCATGGAAGCTCTTCTCATACTTGCATTTATCGCCTAAGGGTACACGGTCATGAACCTGATTCTGTCTCCATGTTGCCTGCGTAGTTTTCATGGGTAAGTCTTCACTATTTGTGCCATGCTCTTGTAATTGTAATCTATAGCTTTTTTTTTTTTATAACTGTTTGCTTAGATTCTTCTTCGAACTTTCTGCTTATTAGATTCAGAGTTTCTCTTGTTTAGATGCTTCCACGTCCTGATGTTAATATTGTCAAAAAAAGTTTATGTACCACATGAGTCTTGGACTGAGTACTAAAACTAATATTTGGACTTCAAATGACCGTCTGTAGTTAACCATGAGACAGAGGGTCATCAATATTTTAGAGGCAATGGATTGACATCCATTTTTATGGGATCCTATGCTAATTCATATCATTACGGTGATTCATGATTCAGAAGTTTATGTTGAGTTTTGGTGATGGCCCTGATGAAGGAGATATGAAAAGTAGTGCTTGAAACATGGTGTGATTGATGTTAAGAGTATCTGCTAGTATATTAATGGATAAATTGTAGTAGAATATCTGAATAATAATAGCATTAACATAACACTTTCTAATAAAATAACTAGTCAAAAATTAAACACATGAAAACCCAAGAATGATCATTGGAAACCAACGTGGAACATAACAAAATTTTATTGAAGGGGGCTACACCAGCTTAAGTATGCGTATTAAAAATTTGTTGAGAAGTGGGGCTTTGTTTCAAAGTTTGTAGCACAAAAAGAGTACATTCATTGTGTCTCTGAAGCCTCACAGTCTTCCAGTATTCATGGGATTTCCCACTTTTCAACATGTGGCATCCACCAACCAACCTTCGGTCTTTTCTTAATCTTAATCCAAGGGAATAAGGCCCCATCAGATTTTATTTTATTTTTCATAATCTCAAATCAATAATACATTTCTCTTTGTAACTTTGTTACAACTATGGGAATTAGCTGTGTTAACTCGTGGACAAACATAAACCCTAAACCCTTGTGTTTGATTGATTAATTGTCATCTCTTTGATTATGATCTAACGGCTATTAGTTAGCCGTCAGAGAAAGTTCAAAGAAAAAGCGACGCTTTTCAAAATCTAATAATGGGAAAAGTTTTGGGAAGAATTAGTTGCTGATTACCAGGAGGCTTTGCTTTTGGTCCTAGTCTCTTTTAAAGTACTTAAGTTTGACTCCTAACATCCAATGACTTTGGGGCTACACTTTTGCTTTAATGCTATTAAATTTGTGTGTCAAAACTTTCAATTACAAAAGGGCTGATTTTGATTTTCCTCATCTTTCTTATTGAAATTAAAAAGAAAAGAGTGATTGACATTCAAAAGATACGATATAATCACCAGCAAAATTTCATTGAAAGTAATATTACACATACAAAATTTCTTTCCTGACATCAAATTGCCATCTTCATTTAGATACAAAATTTTGGAGACAGCATAAATCGGGGACCAGAGGGAATGATAGATTTTTTGAAAGAGGCAGAACCCAAGTTTCCGTGTCTGATTTTGTATGCAGTTTGCAGGTTGCACGTACGTGGAAGTAGGACCGCTTTCTCAACATTATATTTTTCTATTTAGTAAACAAAAAGAATGAAAATACTTCCTAAAAGACTGTTGAAGAAACAAAACAACAGACAACTCATCGACTCTATTCCCCATACAAATTCACTTTCTTTAAAAATCAGGAACGCGTTTGTTTTGAAACGACATTTTAGATTCGATATCCGCTTGACTGCGACCTTTCCTTCCATTTCCCTTTCCCCTTTATTTTTTATATTCAAAATAATTGTCTTGGTATTTTCTCCATTTCCCACGAAGAAAAGTGGAAGACTTCCAAATTTATAGACAATTTACACAATTTTTAATGGTTAGAAAACAAACCCAGTTGCCTCTTTTGTTCGTTGTATTTATATAACCATAAAAAGATACTTCTTGTTTGGTGTCACTATTTTAGTAGATGAATTTTGGGACTCTTTCTTTATTTTTAACCAACCCAATTAGTAAATATTTTAAAATGAAATAGGATTAATAAATTAACTTCCAATAATACACACTACGAACTACAGGGACGGCTTTTGGTAACTCCAATAACATTGCGTTTGAGTTCTTGGAAACTGGAGTTTTAATTGAGATGAGACCAGTTCTCGAACATCCATATTCATTCATTTTTAAGGTTCCTTTCCTTTTTTTTTTTTAATTTTCTTCTTCTTGTTGTTGTTTCCATTAATTTGTTTGGTTTTGTATATGCATAATAATTATAATAAAAAACTTATAAAGAAATCATTGGCTTTGGTTCAACAGTTGACTTTTTAGAACAAAATCCATATGGGTTGTCAATTCTCTCTCTTGCTCAGCCACCCATATTTATGCTTCAGATCTTCCCCTCGTATTCTCTACTTTCAATTTTTATTCTCCTTATGGTATCTCCCAATTCTTCTTCAATCTCGTTCCTTACCTTTTATTGCCATTCATTTACTCTGCCTTATCTATTAATTGTTTTGTGTCTTTTTCATGTTATTGATGAATGTTGTCTGGTTTCTCCAAAGGGAAGATCGCTAATATTACTCTGATCTCACCAAACATGACTCTCAGGAATCAAGAAACCAAGAAGAAGGTAATCAATTTCATTACTTTCTTGTGTTATGTGTATATGCGTATATGTATATGTATATGTATTTTCTTTAAGTTAATTGTTTTGGTTGTCTATTATATGGCATTTTGATTCTTATTTCTGAATGTTTTTCCCCTTATGGTTTCAGTCAATCTTTCAAAAAATATTCTTGACTAAAGACAGGAACGGTCCAAATGGAAAGAAAATGGATACAGAGGCGTTTGATATCTCTGGTGAGTCATGTATAGATGTTGTGTTGCATAAGATTGTTGGTCAGTATATATTTTTTAGAGAACTTAATGTTAAAATACAGTATGCGGGAATGTGTTGTATTGCCTCCTTATAATGTTTAAAGTAGATTCACATGTGTACATATACATTTGTTGCTTTTCATTTTGTTGTGAAAATGAAGATATTGTATTGCTTGCTGAGTCATGAAACAGTTTTGTCTCTCTCTCTCCTTTTTTTTTTAAACCTTTTTTGGTTAACGAAATTCAAAGATGATTAGTTGTTAAGGCTTGATTAGGGATAAAAGAAGTGAAAGGTAATGGCAAAGAATAGGGTTGCAATTTGACGTAATTGTGGGAATATATTCTGGAGTTTAAACTTTTATCTAGTGTTAAGGAAGGAAGCAAGAATGTATAACTTTATCTTTCTTTCTACCTATCTAACCAAATTTAGGTGTTATTCTTCTCTTGTTCGGTGTTTATAAATTCTTGTTATAGTGGCAAATGAATTTTTGAATTAAGACACATCAGATGTTTCATTAGAATGAGCAGTGATCTCATAGAAAGTATCTGCGATAAATTTAAGACTCTTTTTATTTGGTTTCACTGCTTTTGATTCCTTTTCCTCGTTTTTGATTATCTCCATTTTTTTTCTTGTTTATACTTGCAGAAGCACCTTTTGATTCTGCACTTGAGTCTTTATTCTTCAGCTGTGTGCGAATGCCAAATCACAGTGTCCAGCCCTTCCGGTATTGAAAATTTTTATTTTTCTGTCTGTTAGGGCGATTCAATGATTATTATTATTATTATGATAGTTTTTCTACATAAGTTTAGATTTTGATTTTCTGTTTTCGTTTGTTTAAGGGTTTTTGTAGCAACATGGAATGTTGGAGGGAAACCTCCTCATAGCGGCCTCAATCTGGACAATTTTCTTCAGGTTAACAATCAGTCAGATATATATGTTTTAGGGTACTCTCTTTTCTCTTTTCTTTTTCATTTTTTCGTATCTATGCAAAATGACATGTTATATTTTTCCTCAATTCCTGATAATCTCTTCTTCACTCTGACAAAATTCTATTCAAATACAAAACAAGACCTTCAGAAGTTTCTACTGAAAGTTTAAACACTTCCTATTGTTCATTTCCTGTATTTGTATTTTTATCTGAACCAGGGAAGAACATTTATTAACTGGGGTGCTTAATATTGTCAATTTATGTCAACTGTGGTTCTAGTCCCAACTATGATTCTACCATGGCTCTTACTACATATGTTCTTCGTTAAATACGAGAAAACTATGAAAATGAGTTTAACAGCATAAGATTAATCACAAGTTGGACAGATTCATATTTTCTCTTTTTGTTTAGTTAATTTGGAGATGCATGCAAGTTTGTTCCTTAACTGTTATTTCAATTTATTAGTTTTCAGGAAATTGTCCCATTAAATGCTGGTAATGTGCTAGTTGTAGAAGATAATGAACCAGCAGCAAAATGGCTGACTCTGATCAATGAGTCACTGAACAAGTCGCATAGTGTGACTTCTAGAGGATTAAAATCTGCCCCCTCTTTCAGCAGCTCACTGTTCTTCCAGAAACCTTCTCTTAAAAAGGTCAGTAAGACTTTCAGGACAGAGAGTAAAAGGAGGCTGAAGACTTGCAACTGCACACCTGAGCTGGAAAAGAAGAACAATAAGGAATTCTGTTTTGGATGCCAACAACCAAATGTTAGTGAGGATGATTATTCATCGGATGAGGATGGAGATCTGCCCAGTAACTTTGACATGGCTGATATGACCACCCGTACCAGTCAAATGAAATATGGCCTTGTAGCAAGCAAGCAAATGGTGGGAATATTTGTCACTGTTTGGATGAGAAAGGAACTTGTGCCATATGTAGGTCACTTGAGGATCTCCTGTATTAGTCGTGGAATCATGGGCTGCCTTGGTAACAAGGTAGTTCTGAAATTTCCTGAACATAATCATATATTCTTCTGGTGTTTCTTTTCCCCAGTTACTTAATAAGAATACACAAGTATGGCTTTCACATTTTAGGTAGATGAATAAAATCATGTTAGAAACTGACACCAGAAAAAAGCATATTACATAGCATGTCAACTGAAGCACTACATTGTTGGTTCTCTTGGTTGCAGGGGTGTATATCTGTCAGCATGTCTTTTCATCAGACAAATTTTTGTTTCATATGCAGTCATTTAGCATCCGGAGAAAAAGAAGGCGATGAACTTAGGAGAAATTTAGATGTCGTCGAGATAATTAGAAATACACAATTCCCAAAGATTTGCAAAACTCCTAGCAGCAGGGTTCCTGAGAAAATTCTGGACCATGAGTAAGCATCTCTTAATTTATCTAACAAATAATTGAAAACATCTTTAAATTCCTTTTTCAAGTTTTTTTTTTTATCTGTTTCACTGAATGTCTTTTACTTGTTAACGGACCTAGTCAGGTTATATGGTTTGGGGATTTGAACTATCGGATAGCATTGAGTTACTCTGACACTCGAAAACTTCTGGAGCAGAATGACTGGGATGCACTATTAGAGAAAGATCAGGTAGTACTTTTAGTACAATTTTTTTCTTGGGTGATGTGTTTCCTTGTGGAAATGAGTTCATTCATTTTATATCAACTAGCATTTGAAATAGTAGTCGCTCTTTCATTTATTATAGAAACTATCATAGAAATTGATAACAGAGGTTATTGATTCTGAAACAGTCTCTTTTGTATTATAAAGGATTTAATTTTTTTTCCTGTGTTCTCACTTGGAGTTTTCTGCTTCTTGTTGGATAGCTCAAGATTGAAAAGGATGCTGGGCGAGTATTCAGGGGATGGAAAGAGGGAAAAATTTACTTTGCACCTACATACAAATACTCTTACAATTCAGATGTATATGCTGGAGAGACTATAGAAACCAAAAACAAACGGAGAACTCCAGCTTGGTATGTTTAAAATTAAACCTGTCTACATGTCTCAACTACACTAGCTACAATTTATTCTTAACAGTTAAGAATTACAGGTGTGATAGAATACTCTGGCATGGAAATGGAATTCAGCAGCTTTCTTACATACGTGGGGAATCCCGTTTTTCTGACCATCGGCCCGTATGTGCAACATTTTTGGTGGATGTTGAGGTGGTCGAGAGAGGATTAAGAAAGAAATTATCTGGCAGTAACATGAAAGTTGGAGCTGAAGAGCTCTTACTGCTCACCAGAAAATGACTGCAGTAATAACATGTGAGTTGATCTGGAGAACTCCAAGGGATTCACCAATTTGTCTCAGTGTTTTGAGTCCTGTTGCTTTTATTGGAATCTAATCTTTTATATTGATCAGAATTTGAGCATTTTCCCAATCGAATTTTGTAATCTCTGTATTTTGTTTGTTGTCTGATTCTTTCTGCATATCATCAGGTACTAATATCGCATGCATAACCCTCACGAGATTGGAAGTGTCAGTGAGCAATCTGTACAGGCCATTCTGCAACTGTATAAGGTGTAAGAAGAAGCTTAGTGAGTTCCAGAACATGTTAAGCTACCATAGTGAAGGCTCTTGAACATTGATTCTTAGATGAAGATGAAAAAATTTATCGAATATTTGTTGACTAGTAGTGCTGGATGACTTACTGACTAGCACATACAATTTGTGCATAATCAGGTTGGTAGATAGCGAAGAAAAATGTTTCCAAACTTGTGCAAAGAAATTGTTTTTGAATGTTAGATCAGGAAGATAAATTTAGTGAATATAGAATGGTTTTCTGCATCAGTATAGATGAGATAAAGAAAATCAAATTTGTTGCAGCATGTAAGAATTGCAGGCTCATGTGAATTTCTAAGCAATCAATTTTATTTTATTTTTTGATATAATGCATGTTAATTGCCTTGGATTACCTGCTTGCTCATGTACATGTGGATGGTTTCATGTTAATAAATGGTTTATATGCTGTCCACCAAATTCAAACATTCAGCCGGCAAACTTAAATTACAATGCTGTTGCTCCACTACAATTCCAGCCCCTCAAGCCATGACATGCAGCCATTTAGTTTCTGCCCTTCAAGCCCTTGCAAAGCCAGCCAACTACACTTGCTTCAATTCCTTTCAACCTGAGAGCAAAGCATTCAGATCCAGGCATTGAATTTAATCACATGCAGCCACTAGAATCAATGTCATGCCACTTCACAATTAATCCCTTGCTAATTTATCTTATGGCTTTACTTTATGCGATTACTATTTCTATGGGTATCATTTAATTACTTTCGAATATTCTGTTGTGAGATTAAATAATGGATGATTTTTTAGTTTTCTTTTTTCTTTTACATAACTTCTATTCGGACTTTGTTGTGAATATGAATAAATGTTGATAATTTGTGCTCGTATATTTGCATGTTTTGTGTTTCTCAATAACAATTCTTGTGACTAACAAAATTGATTTGATTTAAGTGCATGTGTTTTGTACCCATGTCTTTTGTGTTTCTGCAATGTCATACTTGGGATCTATTTAAGAGGAAGCTGGAATGACAAGTTACTTGCGGATGATCACACAAAGATCTTTTATAGGTGTAGAAAATATTTTATCTGATTTATTAATTACATTTGTTATTATCTAACCTTATTTATTTTGTAGGTTTACTTTTGTTAGATTTATTTAAAATTAGATATTTGTACGAGAGTATATATAAAAGAGAATATAATTATTTTTATTTTTATTTTTATTGTTCGATGCAGATGATATTAATTTTTATGATAGATTAAATGACGTAAATATCTAATATTATTTTATTATTATATTTAATTCTTCGAACCCTTCTATTAGACAGGTAAAGATGATTAAAGTTATTTATAAAAAATTTACAATTAGTTTGTTTTTATCAATTAATTTTCAAATGAAACTTTAAATGATAACTTTTTAAACTTTATAATAAACTGTAAAATTATTGATCAAACAAGAATGATCAATCTATTTTAGCTCAAGGTGACAAAAACTAAGATTACGATTATTAATACCTTTTCATTAAAAGTTAAAACATGTGTACGTTGAAGAGCTTTTACCTTGTAAAAAGATCAGTCTGTTTGGATTGGATCAGCTTTTCATGGTCAAAAACTACTATTTTTTGGTACTGCTTTTACCTTGTCAAAAGGGCTCTGAGTATAGCAGAAACTGCTTTTATTTCATCATGTGTCAGTGGACTGCAATAGATGAAATTTACTTTTTGAAGTTGAAAAAAAAAAAAGGAGGATTTGTTGAGCACCCTAAGTTTAATCAAACGACCCGTAAAGTTTCAACTAATTGTTCCTCTTTCATTCATGTTACATCAAAAACTTGAGACTAAAGGACCTGGTGCTAGCATATGGACAAAACCTGTTACATAAACAACTTTGAAATCATCTTTGAAGGTAAGTAAATTTTTTCCAATATGTCATCTTTTGGAAAGAATGGTCACTTTCGCCCAAAGTTTTTTAAATCATAGTTCTATTTAGCAATATAAATTGTCCACTGACTTTCCAATTTTTGATAGGAATTATCAAGTTTCTAAATTGATTTAGAAAAAAAAAAAAATCAAAATCAAACTTGTTTAGTGGCACACACATCATTATATGCATATCAAGATGATTTAGGGAAATAGATCAAGTGACAACTGCTATTTACTAACTAATCATCTTCCTTGTCACAGTTCTAATGTAGATTATATAGAAATTTGGCAATACAAGCTTGGTTACAAGAACTACAAAGATCTTGATAAACTGTGAGAGAAGGGTGCTCTGAGGGGGTTGCCTTAGGTTAAGTTAAACAAGGGTAAAGTATGTGGTCCATCTCAATATAAAGTAAGCAAACCAGAAAATTTCACTGACCCTCAGCTCATTTGACCACTTCCAGTGTGTCGAACATACTTTAAAAGGATCTCATACGTCTAATGCAAACTGAAAGTATTGGAGGAACTGGTAGCTTCTTAAGCTCAAGCTCTTCGTTATTTTCCACCCACATCACAATCTTTTAAGCACAGAACTTTAAAAGAATCATGCTTACTCAGTTTGGCAATGTGTAGGAAACTTAATGCCCATTAATGCGCATGTGGGTGGAATTAATAAAGGAATAAAATATTGGACTTCACAGCCCTGAGCAACAACATTTAATAAAATTTATTCAACACCTATAATCTCACAAGGGATATATGAAAGTAAATCCCAAAGGAAAGATAAAGGCTAAAATGAAAGAACAACAAAAAAGAAAATTTTTTTGATCTTATTATGTTATTTCACCAAAATATCATGTTCTTATGAGTATAAACATGCAATAATTCTTCAAGAAGATGAGAGTTGAAACAACTTTAATAATAAAAGTGTGAGAAATTCCTTATAATTATTGTTTTTTTTTTTTTTTAATGGAATACTTGAATCTTAGATCTAAGGTTGGTTGTACGAGATTTTATTTTTTTATTATTTATATCATTAAATGGATACGATTATTGGACATGGAAGAAGAGAAAATTAAATGAACAACGTAAAAAATTGAATAATTACTTCGGCCTTTCCAGCCTCACATGCAATGCAAGAAATAATAAATATTTCAAACCCACACCCATCTTCATCTTCCACATTTAGTTTTCCTTCTTATAGGCCTGCAACTTCTTTCCGGTGAATTCTTTCTTCCAGGAAACCAAAAATGTCATCTCCCTCTACTCTTCTCTTTCTCCCTCTCATTTTCCTCTTCTCTTCCCTTCTTCAACTCTCCTCTTCACAACCCGCTTCTCTCGCTTGCAAATCTACCCCCTACCCCAAGCTCTGCCGCTCCATTCTCCGCACCTTCAACTCATCCTCCCCCTCCAACCTCTACAATTACGGAAAGTTCTCCGTTAAACACTCTCTTAAACAGTCCCAGAGACTCTCCAAAACTATCAAACGCACCCTCTCGCACCAGAAACAGAGCTCCAAGCTTACCCACCTCGAGCTTGGCGCCTTGGAAGACTGCTGCCAACTCATGGACTTCAATGTGGACTACCTCGACTGCATTGGAACCGAGCTCAAGGCTGCCAAGTTGTTGAGTAATGAACTCGTGGACAGAGTCGCAAGTTTGCTCAGTGGAGTCGTCACGAATCAGCACACTTGCTTTGATGGTCTGGCTGAGTCCAAGGGTGCCATTGCTAGTGCTTTGTATGAACCGCTGTCCAATGTCACCCGGTTGTACAGTATCTCGCTCGGTCTGGTGACTCGGGCATTGGACCGAAACTTGAAGAAAAATAAGAGAAGTGAAGGGTCGAAAAACCGGTTTTTGAATAACCAGAACCCGGTTCGTGAACCTCTGGAAACCCTTATCAAGGTAATTAGGCTATATATATGAATTTTCCTTCTAGTACATAATGAGGAGAATTATTATTACCATTATTAATGTAAAAATAATAATATATATATATATATATGTATGTATGCATGTAGGTTCTCAGAAAGGGTTCTTGCATTAGGTGCCATAAAGGAGAAAGAAGCCTTGATGAATTAGAAAGCCAAGGAATTCTTGTGAACCTAACAGTGATTGTGAGCCAAGATGGTGATGATACCTTCACAACCATTGGAGACGCCATCGCATTTGCTCCAAATAACTCAAAGCCCGAAGATGGGTACTTCGTCATCTACGCAAGAGAAGGATACTACCAAGAATATGTAGTCATCCCAAAGTATAAGAAGAACATTCTGCTTATCGGAGACGGGATTAATCGTACCGTCATTACAGGAAATCACAGTGTCGTCGATGGCTGGACTACTTTCAATTCTTCAACCTTCGGTAAGAATTTAGATTTATACATTACCGATATAGTGTTATTAACAATCGATCTTGATGAGTGTTGACTGTGATTTTTATTTAATGCAGCGGTCTCTGGTGAGCGATTTACAGCAGTTGATGTTACATTCAGAAACACAGCTGGCCCGGCGAAGCACCAGGCAGTTGCATTGAGGAATAATGCGGATTTATCAACATTCTATCGTTGCAGTTTCGAGGGCTATCAAGACACTCTTTACGTTCATTCCCTCAGACAATTCTACAGAGAATGCAACATATATGGAACAGTAGATTTCATTTTCGGCAATGCAGCTGCCGTCTTCCAGAGCTGCAATCTATACGCCAGGAAACCAATGGCGAATCAGAAGAACGTGATCACAGCTCAGGGAAGAACTGATCCAAATCAAAACACCGGCATTTCGATCCACAACTGCACCATTCAGGCTGCGCCGGACTTGGCAATGGACTTGAATTCCACATCGAACTACCTCGGCAGGCCCTGGAAAGAGTATTCCAGGGCGGTTTACATGCAATCTTACATTGGCGATTTGATAGATCCTAAAGGGTGGCTTCAATGGAATGGAACGGCGGGATTGGACACTTTATATTATGGGGAGTTTCAGAATTTCGGACCGGGGGCAAGTACTTCGTCGAGAGTGAAATGGCCAGGTTATAATTTGATGAATGCTACGCAAGCGATGAACTTTACAGTTTATAATTTTACAATGGGGGATACTTGGTTGCCTTATACTAATATTCCCTTTTCTGAAGGGTTATTGGTATTAAATTAAATAAATTTGTAAGGTAGGCTGGCAATTATGAGAGAAAATTCGGTTCCTTTTGTGTTGATCGGTGTGCTTATTTAAGATTCAATAAATTCATTGAATTATAAAAAATTTTAGTCTCAATATGAATCATATTTTACAAGGAGAGTCAGTTCAGTAAGAGGCAATCATTATGTAATTTCTAACTATAAAGCTTATATGTGGTTGTCAGTTATGACATCTGTATACAAGTTTATAATATAATGTCAATAGAAAAATTTTATATTAAAAAGTAAAAGGAAGAACTTTTAGTAGTTAAAATGGATCCTCACAATCTCTCTAATATATATATATTTTTTTTATTCTTTATCAGTACATGGTAAATATCACATCTTACCGAATCAATAATAAATGATTATTTACTTTTCTCAACAAATAGATCGGTATGGACTTATTATACAAATATTGCAGTTGTCCGGCTTTTTGTTCTCCAAGTTAACGATACCTTCATAAAGTTTGTTGTCCGGTAAACACAAACATTATTAACTTTTAGTGGGTATAGTCCAAAATGAAAACAAAAGAATGCGAATGGAAATGAAAACAAAATGGAAAAAACAAAACAATATTTCTCAGAGCAAAAAATCTTTAATCATGATCAAAGTCCAGGTTTATAGCTAACTCCAGCATCGGAAATCCATTTCTCACCTTGCAAAAACTCCTTCACTGTAAACTTTTCAGCTTGGTTTGTACTAATTTTTCTCAATCCCTTCCACTTGACTCTGTTTTTGGTTGAAGCTCCAGGACCATAATTTTCATATTCCGCATAAAATATTGTGTCCGGAGCTGAATCTCCCGTCCAGGGTAACCACCCAAGCGGATGAATCAGATCTCCCATCATGGAACGAACAAAAACCGTGGTAGAATAATTTTTCCAGGGCCTTCCGAGGAATGTGCTGACTCCTGTCAGGTTTCCGTACGGCGAAATGGTGCAATTCTGAATAGAGATTCCCGTATTCTGATTAGGATCGACTTTGCCCTGGGCTGTGATGGTATTTTGTTGTCCCACCATTGGCTTTCTTGGTAGAATGTTACAGTTCTGGAAGACCACTGCCGAGTTTCCGAAAATGAAATCAACTGTGCCATATATGTCGCATTCTCTATAGAATTGACGGTTTGAATGTGAATAGAGGGAATCCTGGAAGGCGTCAATTTGACAGCGGTAGAAAATCACTTGATCGGCCGATGCCATCAGGGCCACTGCCTGGTGCTTCTCCGGACCAGCAGTGTTCCGGAACCCCATATCTCGTGCAATGAAACCTTTACCGAGTACAGCTGCAGAGAGAAGTTCAGGTTAAAAAGAAAGCAAATTTTTCATGAAGTGTGGGCTTTGTTCGATCGTTTTCTTCTAGTATAGCTTGAGTAAAAGAGGAGAGTAAAAATTATCAAAAATAATATTAATGTATTACGATAAATCAAGTTAAATTTACAAATAAAAAGTAAAAAAAATTTTAAAAGTTTAACCCTTTAGATAAGCTCAAGAAGAGTGGATGGGATTAAGCTTCCCTGATACGTTATTTTCAATTCTATAAAAACTTTTAAAATGCAATTAATATAAAACCCAATCTAAGAGGCTCTTAAGCAGTCGGGGGTAAGGAAAATAAACTTACCAAATGTTGCAGTTGAAAATGTGGGAGTTTCATCAACGAAATTGAGATTTCCAGAGACAACTGTTTGATTCATTCCTTCTCCAATTATCATAACATTTTGTTTTGTTTTTTCAACCCTCACATTTTCAGTGTAAACTCCTTTCTTCACATAGATTATAAACCTCTTCTTGCTTTTATCAGGAACCGCCTTCAGGGCCGCACCGATTGTCTTGTATTTTCCAGTCCCGTCATTTGCCACAACCGCATTTGCCTGCTTCTTCAAGCTATCCGAACTTTCAAGTAACATCCTGTGATCTCTTGATTTTAACCAACTCGGCCTGTTATCGCTTTCCGGGCGGCTCATTAATCTCCTCATTTGCATAGACGTGGTAATCTTCGCGATCCAGGATACAATCGCCAGGCTATTGCTGGTCAGCTCGATGGAGTTCTTCAGATGGTAACTGGCGGTCTTTTTTCCTTCCAATTCTTCTCCAAACCCGTCAATGCAAGTTTGTTGGTACGTTACTGCTGAACTCAACCATGTCATCTGATCATCCACTGAATTGATCGCATATATCGAATCATTAACATGATCCAAAGCCAGCCCAAGAAGTTCCTCGCAATTTTTCCAAGCTTCAACCGAAAAATTGCTAGTAGTAACACCACTATAATCAGTACCATTTTCGGAGAAATATTGAGAAGCTTTCAAAAGTTCATTCCAGGCGACTTTCATCGACAATTTAAACAAATCTTCAGGCGCCATTGTGGATGATTCCTTACTGGCATTACTGAGACTACTGTAACAAGCATCTTTATACAATGTTACGTCACAGGCAGCTTTAATGGCAGCTGAAATTGCCCCGTCCCCATTCCCGGTATCCCCTCCGGAGCTTCTACTAGCATGAGTGCCCACAACGGCGGCGACAACAATGCCAATAAGAAGGATGGAAGACAGGCTAATGATGGTAATTCGTCGCCTCGTTTTCCGACGGGCCTCAAGGCGGGCCTGGTCCGCTGCATCAACCTTGCCATAGGATCTGAACGAGGACATGTCGATAGTAATCTTGAAGAGCTTGGAAATTAATGAAATGGGGTGGGGATTAATATATATTTTGGAATGGCTGGTAAGAACATAGGGAGATTATTATAAGATCATTAAGAACAATTAGGTAGAAACATCAAATAATTGTAAAGGAAAAGTTGTACGTGCTAAGCACTTAGGCTTGAAAATGCTAATAACAGATAAACAACAACGGAATTTTGAAGCTCGAAGTTGAATTATTTGGAGTGGTTCTCATGTTTGAGTTTGCATTAAATTTTCTGGTGTTCTTTCTAAGATAATTTATAAAACTGAAAGTTGATAATATAATTAAGTATAGTGTTTAGTCAATATTAGTAAAAAAATCAGTTATATATGATTCACAATTTTTTGTATTTTAATACACGAATTTGTGTCAGGACAAAGATACTCCGCATTTATATATTTTCCAAGTAGTTAATATGGTAAGAAATTTCTCTTATCATACCTAAACCAAATAATTCATGTCATCAGATTGTGTTTGTGTTATGTCAATTTAGGTTTTAAGTTAGATATCTTTAATGTTAATTTAATTTGAATTAAAATCGTGTTAAAATTTATCAATTCTAACTTAACTTGAATTTTTTCAGACTGATTATAGATAATTCGAATTGATCCAAATTAATCGTTTCAATTTTTTCTTTAAATTATCCAATTTACTCTTAATAAAATATACAATATAACGGTTTGACTAGTTTATAAATGACTTTAAAAATTACATTACGAAACCTTTTAAAATGTATAAATAATCTTAATAACTAAAATATATTCTTCATATCTAAAAATAAAATAAAATATAAATAAAAATCAACAATAATAAAAGTAAGTATAACTATATAAAGATATAACATAATATATAAGTATTTCAATTACTATTAATCGTAGGTTTTTAACATTTCTCCAGTTTGCCTTTCACAAATTGAATTTATTACGGTTATATTTTTTGAGCATTCATGTTAGTATTGTATCAATTCTAATCCAATTCGATTTAGTTTTAAATCATATCGAATTTGTTTTAAACTGAACTTTGTATTAATATAACTCAACTCTGACCCAATTTTTTTAAATCATATTAACAGATCATATTAAAAATTGTTAACTCTAGTAACACTATTGTCTAATCTCATATACCAAAAATTATTAAATGTCTCTACTTTATATAATTAAATAATTTAAAATTTTAAAAAAAATACTCAATCACATAATACATACACCATCTAAATACATAAAACATATATAAAAAAATTTACATATAATTTTTTTATCCTATTTATATTTTAAATAAAATGTATGGCAGAAATACTTTTGCTTTGAGCATCAGTTTTGGAAATTAATAAAAAAAATAAATTGAAAAAAAAGGTATCCTACTTTTTGATAAAGATGCATTGAATTTAGACGATTGGACATCTGTGAACTCTATTCATCCAAGGCAGTGAAGAAATTATTATTTAGTTTTTTAACTTCTAATACACCAAAACAAATCTAAATTAAAATTAATTAGTGCTAATTTCTCTATCATTAGGATGCATTAATCTCTATCTAATTGTGGAAATTGAAGCATTAAGACATTGATAGCTTGTACTTTGAATTGATTTCTGTAAATTATAATTTTATTTTGACAAAATAAACATATATTAAATCTTTTTTTTTTAAATAAACATAAATTTCATTGTTCAAAAAATAAGTGGGCTTGGACCAACATTTTCAAAGCCCAATCTAATAAAGTTGAAAGCTTGACCATTATTTAAGCACCCATACTCAAAAACAACTATTTAATTCATAAGATTCCATACTTAAAATAATAAATTTATATAAATTTTTATTTGATTGTAAGGTGAAATGTGCTAAACTACTTATTTTATAGTCATCATATTCTTGCACATGATCACCTTGTCACATTTGCATAAGTAAAATAAAAATTGTTTGAATAAAGACCTATAAAACAATCAACATCATCATTATTTATATTGTCACTCAATAGATTTTTTATTATTGATATTTTCCAATTTCTTATTTATTTTTATATGGTTATGCTTATCGGTAAGATAGGGACATTTGCTCGCTTAATCGGATTATTATCCCATACTCTATGCTTGTATAGATTTTACCATTTTTTCTTCGCCTCAAACGTATTTTATAATACTTTTTTTTTTATTATTAAGTTTATTATGATAAGAATACTTCGTTATTTAAGAATACTTGGAGTGGAATAAGCCTTTTAGCCTTTTAGTTGATTACCCTTTTAAAATTATCCAAAGATTTTATTTAACAAAAGAGAAATCTGAAGACTCATTCATGGCTCACATACAACCATTCAATTAATCGTAAAATTAATTAAATTTAATTTGTTAATAAGGTGAGATGTGACAAATTCCTTATTTTATAATCATGGCATCCGTCTAAATGATCATGCTCTGATACTAATTATTACAATTTTTTAGCCTTGCATATAAAATTAAAAAAGATTCAGCCACAATATTTAACATAAACCATTTAATTTTAACCCGCAATCCGACGAAAAAAATAAAAACAAAAAAATATGAAGGCGCGGCGTCGTTTAGCGGGAACGAGAAGAACGAGAAACATGATGGAGTGATGTCGTTTTGCGGAAAATGAAAGGGATGAAAGCGTCGAGGCCAGTTCGAAAGGATGAGGAAGGAAGGAAAGGAAGGAAGGAGTGACTGTTTGTTATTATTTATATTTAAATAACAAAAAAAAAGAATTTTGAAAGAGTGATGCGTAATCCACCTTCACGACAAACGTGGGGACCACCTTTGACCACGCGGCGTTTCGTTAGTGGATTACAGTTTCTCCTCGTCAAATCCGGCGGCTACGCGCTTCGATGTTTCCTCCTCCGTTGAATCTGCTTTGGGGCCTCTTTAGATTACTTAACTGCCCTTTTTACATTTTGGCTATTTATTTTATTTTACTCGATGAAAAATTAAATTAATTAAAAAATGATCTTAGTTGTTGTTATTTTCCTTGTAATAATTCACTACGGTTTCTGATACGGCTGATTAGAGCAAAATTTTATTTTGAATAATTTGTTAATTATTTGCTTAAAAAATATAATAATGGTTTTTTAATTACAAAATAAAGTGAAAAATATAATAATGTTATTTAGTTATAAAATAAAGGTGGTATATGCAAGAAAACTAAAATAAATTTTATTTGAATAGTTCGTTAATTTTTTGTTTGACAATTTAATCACTATCACGATAATATTTTTTTGTATTAAAAATAAATTGAATCCATTATGTAAATATATATTTTTCAATCAAATGCGTCTTTGTCATATTATTAAATTGATTGTTGAAACAAGATTAGAATATATGAAAGACAAGTTAAAAAATGTACGTACAACTATTTAGATCATTACCAATAATAATACAGAATCAAATGGAATATGTCAATTATTGCGAACAAGAGGATCCATTTGCCAAACTATTGAAGTTTTGTTACAACATATTCATTTGATGGAACTCAACTTATTTGATATTAGAAAAAGTTATTTCAAACGTATGCCAAATTACAAAATTTGTCAAATGGAAGAATGCCTCAAGGGATGCCACTGTTAATGAATTTGACCAGAGGGTTTGCAAAATATATTTTTTTAATTTCTTAAAGTTTTTTTTTTTATTCTACAAATCTTTTAAGTGGTATTTATTATTTTACAAGTAATTTAACGTTAGATATTTAACTTCAAATTTGTAAATCATTTTAAAGGTTTATAGATGGTTTAAACTTACGTAAAAATAGTTGTTAATATATAAAAATAAATAAATATGACATTAAGTTTTTATATGGTTTGACCAAATAATCAAAATGCTTGTGTTCGCAGTGTTTTCACTAATTTTATGTAGTTTAAAAAGAAAAGCTAGTTTTTTGCTTCTTCTCGTTCGTTTTTTCTGTCATCCTAAAATGGAAGTTCTTTAAGCCAAAAACATATTTGAACCATTTTTTCTTATGGTTTTATACAAATGATTTTGAATTTACATAGATAAAGTTATGTTTATAATAACAATATTTTTATTAGATGGAAGTTAACATTTTATTGGATAATGCTTATGAAAATGATATGTCCTATGATTCAATTTGATTCCCCTTTATAAATGGTAAGAGAATCTTCTATGTATAAATTACAAATTTAATATAACCGAGTCATTGATCACTTTTTATGGTGCTTAAGTCATGAATATATAATGGGTTTTAGGTTGAAGATTTAATTAGTCGTATATAATAATGTTTCAAATGTTGACTTCAACATGCTCAATTTTAATGCATAGCGTTGAATAAAGTTAACAAGAAGTTTTTTTGGTTATGACTAGTAATTGGCAATAAACTCTTAATATCATTTACAACCGTTTTTTACTCTAAAAATATATGTAATTTAATTTAAACCATAAAATTGGACTAAACTATTTAAAAATTGTGATTTATTTTGGTTTAAATATAAAATAATTTAATTCAAATTGATAAATTAAAAAAAAAAAAAAGGGTTAATGTTTAGGTTATAGTTTAGGTGATTTATAAACCAAACTAAATCGTAAACTATATTTTTTTAAAATGCATTTTATTTTCTTTACTTATTTATTATATATATTTTATATCTTAAATAATTATAATTATAATTATTTTTTATTAATTTAGTATAATTTAAAACTCATAATAGTTTAGTCTAAATATCGGTTTGATTACGTTAGCCTTATGTCACATGAAAACTTTACGGCGTGGTTAATCCCAGAACAGGTTAGTTTTTTGAACTAGGAAAGTAAAAAGATTTAGTAGGATTTGTATTGGTCCAACGTCACGGTTGCATTTAGACCAGAACAAGACTAAATTACAAAGTTGAAAGTGAACTAAAACCCACGTGTGTCAAGTTACTGATTGAAAGTCCTTGTCAGTTTCTCAATGTCCCACCATTTCTTGTTAGTTTTTTTTTATCAATAACGAGTTTTAATTAAAGACTTTGACAATGATTACTCCCTAATTAATTGGATAAATTCCTAATTATCCTTTGTTAATTCTGTAATTTATGGTTAATATTTGACCTTGCATATGACCCTTATTAAACAATTCTTAAATTTGATACGAGAAGATCTCAAATTTCTCATTGTCCACCCCAGTTGAATTTTACAAAAGTAAAATACAAATTAAAAGAAAAATGTGAATTAATTCTCTAAAATAAGATCAGATTTCACGGAAAATATTATTATTATTTAAAATGTGGATTTAAAAATTATGTAGAGGGATGTGAGAGATAATGATATTATAATAATTGAATTATTTATAAAAAAAATAATTCATTGAACCTTTCATTCAAAATTTTAAATAATGAAAGACGACAAGAACACATATAATTGGAAATAAAATATTTTAAATATATGGTCTTTAGTTTTTTTAAAAAATAAATACTATTATTTTACAAATTAAAATAATTTATATTTGACCTGAGACTTAGGCAATCTTAATTAAAATCACGAGCACAAAAACTTTCTCACGAGTCAATAAAAAATAAAGAAAAATGAAAATGACCGGGATGGTGCACATAATTACAGTTACCGAAAAAGGACTAAAAGTTTTAGAAACCGACAAACGCACCCCCGGAGATTACGAGATTAGGAGGAGAGTCTTCGGAAATGCTGGCGGCTCGCGATTTCAAGGGTAAAGCAGTAAAAGCACATGAATAAAACAGTAAAATTGACCTCCTTCCAGGGAGACATGCTAGGGTACAGTTCAGGTGCTCCTTTGCCGTGCTCTTTCTGCTGCGGGGAATTCTAAGGTGTTGTGCTCGCACAAATTCGTATGATCTGATGAAAAGTACTGGAACGATTACCCGTCCACGTATACGGTGTTTTATAATTGGAAAGTATAGGCGATGTTCCCGTAAAGGAAGTTAGTGATATAATTTTATTTTATTTTTTTACATATTTAGAATGGTAATAAAAGTAGATGCATATTTTGGTTAAAAATTTAGATGGTAATTTGTTTCATTTCTTTAAAGTTACCGTAACTGTAAAATTTATTTAAGTTGAAAATTAATGCAATCTGCTTACATTGAACCAGAATCTGAGAGACAGTCAAAAAGTTAATGAGATTTATTTTTTAAAATTAATGAAAGATAATTTTTAATCTCAAATTTATTAAAAAATTTACTATAATTTTTAATATTTTCAAATGGTTATTTTACAAAAATAATACAAGTTATTTGTATTTTTACAACATTGATACAATAAATAATTGTACATAAATATATATATATATATATATATACTTAAATATTTTTTTTTCTCAAATTACTAATTTTTTTTTTGTGCTAGTCGTTTAACCTTCCTTGTGAAGCATAATATTCTTTATTTGGTTAAATTTAAATGAAAATAGAAAAAGGAAAAATTATAAAACATTTCCAAATATTAAATATTTAAAATTGTGGTGTGCAATCAACATGAAACTTTAAATTATAAAATTTTAATATAATTTTATGTACGAGTATTAACCCGACCACTTAAATATACAAAAAAAAAAAAAAAAACCATAAACAAACATATTAATGACAAAGATTACATTTTTGTTATATTATTAATACTTATTTTGTTATTTTGTTCGAACCCGATCGTAGAAGAGCTTCAAAGCTTAAAACAATATATATATATATATATATATACACACACGTGCGCACGTATTGGGCCAAACATGTTATATTTAAAATAATAAGAAAATCATGAAAGAAAATAAAATTATACATAATTATATAAATGTTAATTTAGATATTAATTAAATAGATTATTATATATTTTATTAATTTCAAATTAAATATAACATAAAATTCATTCACACCAAATTGATCCTAAGATATAAAGTTGCTGGAGAGAAATATATTTATTTAATCATGGCCGCTATATTTATGACACGTCAAATCTGCAAAAATTGTAGAGCAAAATTGGGAATGATAGGGAGCACAGTAATGGAACCCCATAAAGTGAAACACATTAACTCTTCCCGTATCGAAAGGCCAGCCCTGTAGTTAACCGCAGTCAAAACGAGACCTGACCATGGTTGATTATTGTACCTAAAAAAATATTAATAAAATCTATATATACGTAAAATAAAAAAGTTACTGTTCTTATCTCTCCCTACTGGGGACGTTGCCTTTTCCCTTCTCTCTCTCCCTATTACAACGCCAACAACAAAGAAGCTGAAACAAAACTATCGACCTTCATTTCTCTCTCTTTTCAGTCTCAGCATCATCAGATAATATTCCATGGTTCAGACCTTTTATTAGTCTTCTGGTACACCGTTCATTCATTCATTCGTGTAATTCATTAATTTTCCCACTTATGTTTTTGTTTTCTTGTTTTGTGGTCGTTTGGTTTTGGAAGTGGTCATGCAGGATCAGAACATGAAATGAGTAAGTGGGTTGTGTTTTGTTTTTGGTTTCAGTACATAGAAGTGGTAAAGTTTTGGTTCACCGAAATTTGTGACAAAGAAAGCTCAGTCTTTTTTCTCTTTCTTGTGGTATTTCCCTTTTGGGTGTATCAAGTTTTTGTTCTGTTGTGTGTTTTACGATCATTTTTTATCTTGTTAAGGCCACCTTTGGGTGGCTCTAACTTCATGTTTCCGGATTTGTATAGATAATCAGTTCCCTCTTTTCCTAGCTTTTGTTTTAAAAAAGTTGTTCTGATTTATTTGTTGCTCAGTTATAGGAGAATCTCTCAGTGAGCTTGTTTTTAAAGCTAAACGTTATTATTTCTTCCTTCCTGTTTATATGTTCTATATCTTGTTTGTTTAACTGCTGGGAGATCTGGGTTCTGGTAATTCTCTTGTTCAGTTTTTTTTGTTTTTGTTTTTTGTTTTTGTTGAGATTATTTTCTGTTTGAAAGTTCATATATATGTGTTGATTTGGCTTTTATGATTTTGTTTCCATCTTTGTGTTTGCGCTTGCTGGTTGTTTATATCATTGAATCTTGCATTTATGATTTGATTTCTTGCTCTATTTGTTATATTTATGGCTTTATGGGAGTTTCTATCTCATTTAATTGGAGTTATTGTGGAGGTTACTGATTCCGTGTATTGGATCTTTTATAGTGATTTCTTTTTTTCTTTTTCCTCACAGGTGTTCACATTTGATCCTGTTTTTGGCATCGGGGTCACCCTGAATTTATAAATTTTTTATTTTGGAAGTCTTGAAAGGGATTGTTTTGGGCTAATATTGTCGGAAGTGAAAATTTTCCATACAAAATTATCTGTGGTCGGTGTTGATTATTTTTGCTTTTACAAATGGGAATCTTTGATGATATGGGATTTTGTGGAAACCTTGATTTCCTTGCGGCTCCTCCCTGTGAAGGAGAGACAGTTCCGGAGCATGAATCAGAGGCTACTGTTGTGGAGGATTTTAGCGACGAAGAAATGGAAGTGGATGAGCTCGAGAGGAGGATGTGGAGAGACCGAATGCTCTGGAGGCGACTTAAAGAGCAGAATAAGGATAAGGAAGGAGTTGTCAGTGCAAAGCAGCGTCAATCTCAGGAGCAAGCCCGAAGGAAGAAAATGTCGCGAGCACAGGATGGTATCCTGAAGTATATGCTGAAAATGATGGAAGTTTGCAAGGCTCAGGGTTTTGTGTATGGAATCATCCCTGAGAAGGGAAAGCCTGTGAGCGGAGCTTCTGATAATCTTCGAGCTTGGTGGAAGGAAAAGGTCAGGTTTGATCGGAACGGCCCTGCAGCAATTGCCAAATACCAGGTTGATCACGCTATTCCTGGAAAGGATAAAGACTGTGGTGCAGATGTGGCTACCCCTCACACCTTACAGGAGCTTCAAGACACTACCCTTGGATCTCTCTTGTCTGCACTTATGCAGCATTGTGATCCGCCCCAACGGCGATTTCCATTGGAGAAAGGTGTTGCACCACCCTGGTGGCCAACTGGAGATGAAGAGTGGTGGCCTCAGTTGGGTCTGCCCAAGGATCAGGGTCCTCCCCCGTACAAGAAACCTCATGATCTGAAGAAAGCTTGGAAAGTGAGCGTTCTCACAGCAGTCATCAAGCACATGTCACCGGATATTGCTAAGATCAGAAAGCTTGTTCGGCAATCTAAGTGCTTGCAGGATAAGATGACTGCCAAAGAGAGTGCCACTTGGTTGGCAATAATTAATCAAGAAGAAGCTTTGTCACGAAAACTTTATCCTGATAGCTGCCCTCCTGCATCTGCCGGTGGAAGTGGTTCTTTTGTTATCAGTGATATCAGTGATTATGATGTTGAAGGGGGCGATGATGATCAAAATGTTGAAGTAGAGGAGGTCAAGCCTCATGATGTGAATCTCTTCGGCATTGGGGCAGTAGGACCTAGGGAGAGGCTTACCATGACACAACCTTTGGTTCCTCAAATTAAGGGGGAACTTGTTGAAACTAACTCAGATTTCTTTCAGAAGAGGAAGCAGCTGGCAGATGAGCCTCACATCATGATGGATCAAAAGATGTATACCTGTGAGTACCCACAGTGCCCCTATAGTGACTATCGCCTTGGATTTCTTGATAGGTCATCAAGGAACAATCACCAGATGAATTGCCCATATCGTAGCAATTCTTCTCAAGGGTTTGGAGTGACAAACTTTCAAATGAACAATGACAAACCTGCAGTGTTCTCTTTGCCTGTTGCTCAGCCGGCTCAATTACCTCAGCCACCTCAACAGAAGCCTCCAACTTCACTGTTGAATCTGGCGCATTCACAATTTAATGTATCCGGACTCGGACTTACAGATGATGGGCAAAAAATGATTTCTGATCTGATGTCTTTCTATGATACTAATCATCAGCAGAACAAGAACTTGAATCCTGGGGGTCTTAATGTCTCTGTGGGGCTTAATGTTGTAAACAGTCAAACTCTGCATCAACCGTGTCAGCAACAACAGCAGCAGCAGCCAAAATTTCGATTTCAGCTGGATGATAGCTTCTACAACCAAGGTGTTATGATGGGTGGCAATGTACCAGAGCAGCCCAACTTGCCAGTTAACAACTTCTCCCCAGCAGAGACTCGTTTCAATAAGATCAAACCATTGGACTCACCATTTTACACCCATCCGGGTGATAATACTGCTGACTTCAGGTTTAGTTCATCATTCAACATGGCAACAGTTGATTTCACCATGGATTCACTTCTGAAGCAGGATGTATCAATGTGGTACGTTTGAAGAATAAATCTGATGTCGCATCAAGCACCATTTAGTTGTTGACTCTAATACCACAAAAAAAAAAAAAAAAAGGCTGTACACATCGAAGAAAGTTCACAAATAACACAGTTGTTCTTTGCGGGGTTGAGTGAGGCATCTTTCTTACACATTTAGTTGCTAAATATGTTTCATGTTTGTTTAAAACCATGTAAACTTGGGTTTCGACTAAGGACCTTAAGTCTTTCGGAGTCTAGTTGTACCTAGGTTACTTTCATTGCCATATTGAGTAAAGGGCTTTACTCAATATTGCTGTTGAAGTTTAGAATCATTAATTTCTTGTTGCTACAGTTGATATTGGCATGTAGTTATAAATATCTACACATGAACTTAATATTATGTACACATAATCTGTTATTTATATGTTGTTGTTTAATCAATATTGCTTTGTGATTCCTATTCAACTGTGCTGGGCATATCCTTAAATCATATCTGCTGTTCATGATATTCAATCTGGTAAGCTCCTGAAACATGAAGATTGCCCACTTGCCCAATGCAATGTGTCACGGGCTCACAGTTTCAGATTATCCATGCTGTATCTCTGATAATATCGTCTTGGGAATCAGCCTTAGAATGCGGTTAAGGATCTAAACCCGTCACATTCACCAATCTTAAACCATGAAAAATAACGTAGAACAGATTGGAAGCGAATGCAGAATGGACCTACACAAGACAATATATATATATAGTTTATGGAAAAAGAAGCTTTGCCCATACATGCACTTTAAAAGGTTTCAATAATTTTCTTCATTATCCATTCTCTTTTCTTACTTGCATAAAGAATCAAGTCACCTTTTCAAAGTGTGCTGCCTGCCTGCCTGCCTGCCGACGATATTTAAGTGCTTCACTTTATTTGAGCATGATTTCTCTATGATTCATGTCATCTAGGATACCCTGGGAAGGGGGTAACGTTACAGTGGCAGTAACGTGACCTCAGGTTCATGTTTATGTAAGTCGTTTATTAGGTTAGGTTGTGAGAAATGATTGTGTGCAGCATTTGTGTAATGATAATTAATTAGTGTAATCCAACCTTAATCATTGTGTAAATTTCTTTTTACTTCTACAGGGCAAAAATTCTCCAGTACTTTACTCATAAATCTTTTTACCCACATTAATGGTAAACATAGATTCGTAATGTTGAAGGTCAAAACAACATAACATGAACCCTTTATATACACTCTGGTGAAATGACCAAAAACCCCTTTGGAAAACACATGAAAAGGAAGAGCAATGCATAAGTAATTGCTACAAATAGAAATATATTTTAATTATAAAATTGAAAGCATAAGATAGGAATATTTTAAATCTGATTAGACATTTTCTTCATGTTTGGAAAATGATTTATCAAATTATTAGTTTAGGCAAGGTTAGGCAGGCCTTCTAAATTTTAGATATTTTTTATTAAAACAATGAGCTTTAAAAATATGGTTGTCAAATCTTTTCTTTTTAAATGGAAGGTATAGATCATACCATAATTTATATATTTCCAAAAATATAAGACTGAAGCTGTTTGCCCCCCATATTTCTTATCATATTAAATCCCATTAAAAAAAAATTCTTAAATTATTTAAATAAATCTCATATATTTTCAAAATCATTTTTTTTTTTATATATGATATATGAAATGTTTTTTTAATATTAAATCAGCTATAAGGAAAACTATCATTCATTGAAAATCACTGCAATTAATGCGATTATAAAATGAAATATTGTTAAATTTTTCTTATATTTTACTACTTATAATATTGTTGGGTATCTTTACATCATTGACACAGATCTTTGTTTCACCAATAAAAAAATAAAAAAGTTGAAGTGAAAACAGCAAGGAAGAATCGAAAAATATTGAACTAAAATGGGTTCTAGGATATAGAATTGAAATTATGGATTTTTGCAAAAATTAATTGTATTTATTAATATCAATTTGTCTAAATTAGTCATTTTATTAAAAAAAAAAAAAAAAAGGGGATAAAACTGAGATCAGGAAAAAACTTTCAAAAGGGGTTTAATATGATAAAAAGGTGGAGTGTCAATGACATCACTCAATTAAAATTAAAAAAAAAAATTAAAATTATTTTTTTAATTTTAAGAGTTATTAAGATTCCAAAATAATTGAAATTTGAGTGGTGTTATTTAAACCTTACCTAAAAACTCTTTGTAAGTCCCTTTAATCAATTTCTTGAAATCATATATTAAAATAAAATTACAGAAAAAAAACAAAACCCTTCAGTTTTATACAAATATTTTTATCTTGAGATGACAAATTAAAACAAATTGATGTTGGAAAGTTCACCATCTTTGACAACATGAAAAAATAATTTAATTAATTAAATTCATAATTTGATATCCTAATATATTACTAACATAAAAAAAATATTTTATAATATACAGAAGATTAAAAAGCAACAATATGGAGAAGCAGGGAACCTGAAATGAGTCCAAGATAAAAGAGTAGAAACAAATTATGTGCATTGTTATATTCAAGTAAAGGTAGGAGCCTTCTTCTTCGCAGCTTACATGTACAAATCAAGTAAATAATGTTACACAAGAAAAAGTGACATATATATATATATATATACCATTACCTATGCTACAAATAATTGACATCGATCGATCGATTAGCAGTAAACATAACCTAACTACTAACTAATTTACCATTTTCTGTCAATCTTCAACACTCATAAAAAGCTACATGAAATTTGGTTTTTTCACCAGAATAGAAGGGTCACACCTTTATTGGCTCTTTATCTATGCCACGAGCTTCTCACCTCTGGTTTCAGTCAGCCTGCAAGGAAAATAAAATGACAAAGACACTCGAACATTTCAAAAATTCCCAATAGCTTGATTATTTCAAAGATATTACAATCTAAATGACAGACAGTTAAACACTTGGCTAGAAAACTCCTAAGAAAACATTGGCAGCTCCTCATGAGCCGGGATTTAGCAAATCATAGCACGTGACTGTCTAGGACTGGAAGATTGGAAAAGCCGGCTGGAAAGGGTTTCACTTGTGAATAAAGCTGAAAAAAAAGAGAGAAGAATATTGTTATGGATTTTTTCATGGCCCTATTTTAAGAATAAATTAATCCTAGGACATAAAACTTAGTGTCTGATCCTTTTCTCTCTTTCTCGGAAAGTCGTCCACAAGAATTTACTTCAAGTGGATTGTTTAGCATTTAACAAGCCAAAAGAAAGCATAACAATAACTTGGTTCAATTCATCCAAATGTCTACTAGCAAAAATCATCTTATAGGTGAACTTGTATAGGACAAGGTAAGATTAAGATCCGAATATGGTGAACTGAATTTTCAGAAAACAAAATGCTAAGAACACTCACTTTTATTCTCCCATTCTCTCTTCTTTGACATGTGTACAAGGGACAAACTTGCCACTTCTTTTGTTATCTTACCGACTTGAAACTTTATCTCTTGTACAGATTTCAGGGGGAGAGTGAAAGAACGAGGAAGAGAGTAACTAAAAGAGTGTAATTAACGACTCTTTCAATAAACTCATATTTTTAAGAACTGCAATATTGAATATCTTGAGATTTAAAAGCTTAGGGAACAAGGACATGAAAAGCTGTAGCACTAGAGCAATGAAACTGAAAAGAGGTCATCAGAAGGATGCAAAGACAAGAAGAATTATTTTATGACCAAAAGGGAGTTTGTTTAGGTAGGTTACTGACAGAATATCTAAAAGCCATTGACCACAGTCACAAAAATGTATCTGACCATCTTTCAGCAGCAGGAGAAACAACAGTGACTCAGGTTTTCAGTTCGTTTTATATAAATTCATAAAGATTCATATCTCCAGATGCAGAAGTATATTCTTGCCATTTTTAATCAAAAGTTGTAAACGGCTGTTTCTCCCATGTTTGCAGTACACTATTTCCACCAGCCTAACAATATTGCCACCTTTGGGTCACAAAATCGAACCAGTACCATCTCCTTTGCTTTGAACTAAACTAAGCTAGCTTCATAAAATTTTGGAACATATCTTTTTAACTCGGTCACATCAGGAACTTAACAGAACTGCTCCCCAGAACACAGAAATGAAGAGTAAAGCTTTCATAATTAGTGAATTATAGCAACATTAATAATTGGTGAATGCATCAGAAAAGAGTATACATACAACTTTCATAGTTGCTCACGCATGTAGGCCATTGATCTCAACATGGAACCCAGTGTATCTCGTGACACTTGAAATTTCACCTCTGTCGAAGTTGTCTTGGTATCTTGCAACTGAGCGCATGAGGTATCAGAAAATAGTTAAACATATTAACTATTTAAAATCACCTCATCAAAAATTAAGAACAGCTCACACACCAAAACCAATGATCAGATGCCCCTAAAGTAATACAGACACAAGACATAAATCTCACTCATACATGACTAGAGTTTAATGTCAGCTTATCTGAATCTTTAGGAAGGGAAAAATAGATAGTGTTCAATTTCTTAATCAAAGACTATAAGAATGAACAAATATTAATAAATTTAAAGGTATTTCCTTACAAACAAAAATCAGATATAAAAATTAAACTCAACTTTATACTTCCAAACTTCAGAAATATTTTAGTCTTTAGAAGTTAAAAGTTCACACCCATGTTCATGAAGCACATCATGATTCTCATTCTAAATCTTGTAGACTAATCAACTTAAATTGTTTCAAGTTTCCACTTTGGCACATAAACGTCCAAACATAACTAGAAACAGCAGCCATTTGCTAATCATTAAACATGGGAACTAGGAGGAGCACAATAACTTGTACCATGCTCAACTGAAGATCATCTTTTACGACATATAGCATTGATATAAGAGAGAAACTGCAGAAACTTGAATGTGGAATCTTCAATTACAATGAGAAATTAGAGAGAAAGTAAATAAAACAAATATAGAAAGTGACAAAGACAGCTTTCAAAATGAGCTAGTAAAAATAATTCTTTTAAAATTATTTAGTTTGTACCATGAAATTATGAAGAATCCTAATATTCACCTCATAAATGTGGTAATAGTATGAGTATCTGCATTAAGAATATTAACTTCATTACCAAAAAGGCTAATCCTCACAGCATAGCATAAGACAACTGCTAAACAATCTAGAATGTGCCATTATTTTAAGCTTTGAGAAGCTTCGGAGAAAAATGTGGGACAATATTTCTCTTGAAAAACATAGTCACTCTTGCATTTTTAAACTAAAAAGCCTTTCTCACAATCTGACTCTTTGCTACCAGATAAAGAAAGTCATTATGTTTCCATATACTGTAGTAAATTTTCATCTTAAAAACTTATCAACGATTAGTATATATTGGTGTTTGCGTCACTATAAAAGTCAATTGTCTTGGATACTGTAGTGCTACCATCCGATGGTTGGGAAAGCAAGCTAATAGTGCCATAAAAAGACTGAAAGAGCCTTCAAACACAGTTATGATTCGAAAAACACCCTATGGAATTTTTGTATTTTGTTTTTTGTCTGTTTCAAAAGAACAATGATCCAGTGGTGAATCCCCAGATTCCATATTGGTTTTTTTTTTTTTTTTTCCACCGCATGAATGCCCTTCAGGCGATCGAGGTTTCTCCTACAGTACATTAAATAGTGTCCCTCTTAATGAAAGAGTGTTCATATTTTCATTAAGTTGAAAAAGAAGGCTTTTTCCACCTGGTTATAAAGCAAGAAAAAAGATGGGGTTTAGTGGATCATTCTACCCTGTCAGCAAGTTGCAGGCTTCAATCACAGATTTTTCATATTTTCCAGAGGCATTACCTTAAACTCCAATCCAAAGATCATTTTATCTGAGAACAAGAATACAAAGCAAAACCAAAACATCCTTTTATTGTTTTTTGAGAAAAACTGATAATCAGCACTTACATTGTTCACCTTAAAACATTATCAACAAAAACTTATACGCCTAACAACCCCAACAAATTACAGAAATAATAGCATACAACCATTCCACTTAAATCAGAATATTATCTGACCTCCTAGGTAAAATTTGTCAAACTTAACACAAACAAGCTTCCAATTATTATGACAAACAATGCACTGAAGCATATTTTCTATTACTTGCTCAACTACCTTCCTGTTTCACTAATTTAACAAACTCAATATTCTGGATACTGTCCTATGCTCAGTTAAACTGGTTTTGGGGGGACATAAAAATCCCCTTATGCTGATATTTGCAACCAAATTTCAAAATTTAAAACAAAATTCAAGTAATCTATTATCACCTATATTTCTGAAAATCTGAATTATATTGTAATAGCAGAATGATTTGATAAGTAACAGCAACATGCAAAAATAAACTTTTTCAAAAAATTGGTAGTGAACAATACAATTAAAATTAACTAAAAAGAAAATGAAGACAAAATTCAAGTTTGCTACCTTCAGATTGATGACAGCAGCATTATTTGCTGGTGATGAGAGTTGCTGACTGATGTAAGCCATGGATCTCAACATAGGTTCCAGTGTGACACTTGTTAGTCTGAATTGCACCTCAGTCTCTCCTGAAGGATTCTTTCCATAATCTTGCAGCTAAAGAAGAATTACAAGACATTTAAAATACATACACATATGATTCATACCAAAAGAAATCCACTCCAGTCATACTTGTTAACTGTAAAATGTGCTTAATTCGTTTGATGAAACATAGAAACAGAAAATAGAATAATTATCATTGAAACATCTACGTTGACTGCATTTATGAAAAGGTTTGTTGGGGATAAGATTGATCTATTCCACAGCACAGAATGCACAGGAATGCATATTTGTTAATATAGTATAAATTCTCTCAACTCTAAATATTACACAGATAAACTGCACCCTGGATTCATCAAATAAAGGTCTGAAGAGCAACACAAACAGTTACATTAATAAAAATAATCAGCACAAAGGCAATGAAAGGCATAAATACCTTCAAGCTGATGACAGCTACTTTACCAGCTGGGCTTGAATTTTTATTCTCTATCACCCACGTCATGGACTTGAAACAAGTGAGCACCGCCTACATCAACAAACAATATTTAACTATTAACAACAAAAAAACACAGCTCTAACAATAAAATTTATCGTCCTACTTCATACCGGGCTGTCAGGAGTGCCACATTCACGGTGAACAGACACAGGAGCCATACTGGGCTGATTCAAATCAGAAACATGAACCCCAGAGTCATTAAGATTAAAGCGATGCGGCATTGTCTCTTGCCACGGCCATAACAATGGGACCATTTCAGGAACTGATGGGGAAGTCCTCTTGTTACTGTCTTCATGACTATTCCCAGAACCCTGAGAGCTTAGAGGTGTGACTTTTGCAACATTCTTTTTTAGCACAGCAATCTTTTTCCCACCCTCTCTTAGTGCAGCAATTGCTGCTTTGTAAGTCTCCACTGCTATTGCCCCTTCTTCAGCATATTTGATTGCTTCTCGACATAGATTGTTGAATCGTAAGGTGAGAGTCTTGATACCTTGTGTATCTGTGTTTTGGTCATCCAGCCCAATCAAAGACTTGGCGTTCCTAGTCCATCGCTTTAATATATAATGTCTTGGAAGGGTAAGAACATTTGTTACAGTGAAGACTGTTAATATATGTCTACAAAGAATGCCGGAGTATTCAAACATTTGACAACTGCAAGTTGCTTTCATCTCTGATACATTCAATGTGACTATGTAAGCCTTGTCATCATGTTCGTATTTTGCAACCCTAAATTTACTGACCACCCCATCACCCTCAATCTTATTTGCAGTATATACAAAAGTTTCAACTAGTTCATCCTGAAACTTTCCAAAAACTTTCTTGGTATAGAGGTTGGCTGCCTGCTGTTCCATTGGCGAGGGTGTCTTTAGCACTGGTGTGGTACAAATAGTATCATAATCTGCTTCTATTTCTTTTTCTATAGAATGCTCTAAAGCCCTTTCATACTGCTTAAAGAATAATGGTATGGTGGTCTGTTGATTCACAAACCCATCAAAGAAGGAGTTAACACCTTGATTTGAAGAAAGTGCAGCAAAAAATGTGCCTCGAAAATAAACTGGGGCCCACTGACTGCGAGCGTTGTATACTGCATGAAGCCACTCATTCTTTAGGAGGTCATATTTCTCAAGGAGACAGTACCATGATGACTCAAAATCTTCAATTGTCTCAGAAAAGTTTATGCAGCTATACAGTTCCCCATAGAAGGATGGATGAGCAAGGTAGATATGAGCCAGCCTTTCTTGGCCTTCTCTCAAGATATGCCACTTGCAAATGCAATGACGAGTAGCTGGGAACACCTGAGCAACAGCTACTTGTATGGCCCTATCTTGGTCAGTGGTGATAGAAACTGGAGGCCGATCATTCATTGCGGAGAGCCATGTCCTAAATAGCCATGTAAAGGATGATTCTGACTCATCTAGAAGTAATGCACAACCAAACAAGACCACATGACCATGATGATTTACACCTGTGAATGGAGCAAAAGGGACCTGATACTGATTTGGCCTATACATTGTGTCGAAAATAACTGCATCCCCAAAGTGACTATAAGCCATCCTTGATCTGGCATCGGCCCAG
Source organism: Anacardium occidentale (assembly GCA_026122585.1). Taxonomy (NCBI): domain Eukaryota; kingdom Viridiplantae; phylum Streptophyta; class Magnoliopsida; order Sapindales; family Anacardiaceae; genus Anacardium; species Anacardium occidentale. Next base: position 166,987 of record JAJEJH010000070.1, on the reverse strand, counting down.
AAAACATTAGTCATGCGGTTTTCATCATCAAGTTGTATTGCATAATAGAAGCCAGGGTTTTCAGCCTGCATCTTCTTGAAATAGTCAAGAAGATTTTGGGCATCTTTTCCTAGGGTTCTCTTTCGACTAGGAGATCTAAAATAGTTTACAGGGGAAAAATTCTGAGCTGAACGATTAGATTCTGCAGGGGAGACATTCCTTGTACGATTTCGTTCATAAGATGCATGATTTCCATCAACTGAAACAAAAAGATCATTTGAGACGTTGATTGATCCAAAAGAATTCTTTGCAGCACCAGCAAAATGTCTACGAGGTCGAAGGTATTGAACCTTATTAGAAGTCACCATAGAATGGTTATGGTCCTCCACAAATTTTGTCACAATCCATTTGTCTGAATCATTTCTCTCTATCCTAAGCATTGCATTGCAGCTTTCGACATTCTTTCTCTTAAACACTTCCCTGGAACATGCAAACTCCCAAGTTACAATAGGGCCATCTGGCTTAGCACGGGTGAATTGACCATTTTGTACAGCAAAACCCATACGCTTGGCATAAGCCTCGTACAAGGTCTTGGCAGCCTCTTCTGAATCAAATTCCATGCCAATGCAAGGTTTAGAACTCTGATCATCATCACGATTTGAAACGTCTTCTGAAGAATTTTCAATTATGGAGTGTCTCTCAGACTTATCAGTTTCAGCATTTGTTGTTACATAGTCATCACCTTTTTCTCCATCCACATCGACCACTGCAGCATCCATCTTTGTTGCTTGTTAGATCTGAAAACCACTACTGCCTTTTTCTCAGCAGACTAAAGGCACTGCCTCATGCTTATCCCAACTTTAGCAGAAGTCGAAACAGCCTTATCTAAAAAATATCTACCTGCAAATGTTCATTCCCAAATGGAAAAAAAAAAAATAAAGGGAATAATAGTGGTAAAAATCAAGACAAAATGAAACATCTAAAGACAGATTTTAAAGTCTATGGACACTAATTGCAGAAGACCAGACTTTGAAGTGAATAGCTGCTCAAATAAACCCCACAAAACAGGGAAACTGTTCTTTTCACAATGCCAGCAGCATCTATCAACAATCTTAGGTAATAGCTCCACTCCCACACTCTGGCAGTATTTTTTTTTTTTTTTTTTCATCATGACAAACCACAATAAGCTTTCTAATAGAATACAAGACTGCATTTTGTTGCTGGGACAGAAACCTTAAAATTGGAAATGAAGGAATAAACTCTGATCCATACTTTTTCTATCTGCAACTTGTTTCTAAATCTGTCAGTGTGTTTAACTTGTTGTAGTTCATTGATTATAATCCAAAAAATAAAACACCGCTAGAGCCATAAATGTGATTAATTATCAATATTTCATGAACAATTCCAAGATTTTAACGTATCCTATTGATAACTATTATAAAAACAAGAAAAAATACTTCACCAGCGATACTCATGCATAAATTCTCAAGATACCTTCAATTAAGTACTAAAGCTAAACTACTCCATATATTTTCACTTTTCAGTTACAAAAAATAGACACAATTTTCCTTTCTAGAGCAATCAAAACACATCAAGAAATTGCCAACAATGCAATGCCTAACCACATTCTTTGTTATCACATACTTAAATTAGAAAGTTATAACTACAAAATTAAAATAGAACAAGCGGCAAGATTAACAATGGCCCGCAAAACGATTCCTTACAAATTTCAAGAACAAAATTTCCAAGAAAATGTTAAAAACACACTTTTGTTTCCAAAAACAAACAAAATTCAACTTCAAACGCTAACAACCTTCACTTCCCATTTCAGCATCAACATCTCCAACTCCAAGGGAGGAAAGTTTGTAATCATTATCCATAAAGAACAAGAACCCACCAAGAAACAAAAAAGAACATTAAAAAAAAAAAAAAAAAAAGAACTAAGAAAAGGAAAAAACTGACCTAGGTATGGAAGTAAAAGAGGTGAAAAGCAAATTGAAATGAAGTTAGAGAGTGTTCTTGAAGTGGGTAAGCGAGGGGTTAGGGTTTTCAGCAAAAAACGGAAGAATTTTGAAGGTGAGTTGAATTGAGTTGGGAGTTGAGTTTGAGAAGAGTGTTTTTGTCTGCGTATGATATGAGTTTTGTTTCAGTAGGACCCCGTGGAACCCAGAAGTGACATCAACTCCTTTCCTGTTAATACTTCCATCTTTTTAGCATTCAACCCCACCACCAGGGATAATGACAAGCTAGTCCCTGGAGTTTGGTTTAAGGTCTTAGTCTTCTCGAAGTCTTCAATAATTTTGGTCCCTGAAGACTGAAGTCTAGGCTTGCCAATTAAACTGGGTAAAATCCGAAACCCAAAGGTATTTCGGGCCTAATAAATTTTACATGCTTGAACATCATAAAGGAGGCTCGAATTAATCGGCTCAAAGCCCACATCCAAAGAAAATCCGGGTCCGGAACATATCAGGCCCAATAGGGCAAGAACAAATCGTTTTTTTCCTTCAAAAAAAAAAAAAAAAACCTATAATGTATATTTAGAATATATTATTTCCTGTTATCTGATATATATCATTTTCTATTTTATACAATTATTAATTTTTTTTATACAGTTTATTATTTTCCTTTATAAAAATACAATTCATGTATAAATTTATGTTGCGTATCTACACATACAAAAATTGTAAGGTAAATTCCATTCTATGCAATCAAATGGATTTTGAAAATCATTAAAAGAAAAAATTATAAAAAAAACCAAAACTTAATGTTGTTAAAACAATATTATAAATATAGAGGATGATATGAAATTTTTTTCTCATACAATGTATAAATATTTACTAGCGGATATGTTAATATTTTATGGTTTAATTGATAGTTTACTATGTTAGAGTGCATAGATATTTATCAGGGGGTAATTATTAATATTTTATGAAAATTTGTCACGTGATATGTTAATATTTTATATAATATCTAGAGGTTAATTAATTATTTATCATATTAATAGATTTATAAATTATTTATCATATTTGAAAATTAAAAATCAATAGAGTATCTATTTAATTAAAGTAAATTTTATAATAATTATTAAATTGATGCCTTTTCATAGATTACATTAGTATTTATTAAATATTAAAGTAAATGCCGTGATCATATAATCTAAATCCTAATTCCTTGGCTTTTATTTTGGGCCCTCAACCTCTTGCCCAATATTTGTAATGAGGCCTTTTTGGGTGAAAACAATTAATTACTCACAAAATTCGTGTTCAATAAGGTGTCAAACCCTTTTTTATTTGACAAGAAAGAAGTGGACTGCCAAATAAATAAATAGATTTGAGTAATAATTAAGAAATATATATATAATTATAATAATCTTAATCGTGAAAAATGCAGTTTTAATATATTGAGACGGCTTATTGATCGTGCCCTTGCATGCACTAAATCTTTGAAACATTATTATATTTTATTAAAACCAATCTCCCAATGTCGTGACTTCAGAATTAGTATATATCTTAATTACATCAGTGTATCTTATTAATAATAAAAAATAAATCACATTTTTGATTGCAGATCTTGGATGTGCCTTGGAACACTTCCTTACCGTTACCGTTATAGTTACGAATCCTCTAGCCAGAGTTCTAATAAAATAGCAAGGAAAAAAAATAAAAGAAGGGAACTTGGAGGTGAATGCGTTTGATGATGTATTCTCTTTGCTCTTCTTATTATTGTTATTATTATTTTTTTTTTAATTTGAAGAAATTCAAGAAAAGAAAAAAAAGACAAATAAGATAATTTCACTTTCACCAACCCACAACAAACTTCATCAAACAAACTCCTAACACCTACCAATAATCTCCCAACCACCAACATTTCCACTAAATTTTTGTTACTAGTTACAGGAAACCGAGTTTGTGGTTGAAGAACAAGATAGTGAAGAACTTGATAAGGAGGATGAAGACAATAACCAAACTTCCTCAGCTGTCTCGAAGCTATTAATATTATATATCCTCCATGTTTCCCTCAATCAATAAACATTCCACGATGTCTGTCGCCTCGTTGTCATTGCTGTTGCCGTTGTTGTTGTTGTTGAGATCGTTGTTCATCTCGTTAAACATGAAGTCTATGTCGTCCTGGAATCCAGTGTCGTCGAATATGTCAGGGAGGAGGAGATCGCAGGCGCCATTTCCCAGCGGGAAATCGGGAGTCAGAAGCGGGGTTAGTCCCGGGTTGTCTAGATAGAAATTCCAACTCAGCTCGTGAAGGTCCTCCGTTGTGTTCATGTATTCGTGATGTTGATGATGGTCAAGTAAGACTAGTTGCTGCAAAGCAATGGCATCGGCGTTGCCATTGGTGGCAACTTTGACATCCTCTTCTTGTTGTTGTGGTAGTGGTTGTTCTTCCGGGGTTTGCGGTTGTTCTTCCGGGGTTTGTGGTTGTTCGGCTTCGGTTTCTTCGGATTGATCGATGGAGGTTTGCTGGGGGAAGAAGATGCCTTTCTTATTTAAGCGATCAAGGTAATGACTGATGTCAAAATTGGTTACCGCATTTGGGCCTCGGTATTCGATGGCTGCCATGTCATAAGCTGCAGCGGCTTCCTCTTGCGTATCTACAAGACAAGAACAAATATAAAAACAAAGAAGGCAAAAATAGTTCTTTAAAAAATAGTAATAATAATAAAAAAGGGGAGGGATGGAAAGTGAACTTTTTATGAAGATGCCACGTGAGGGAGTGGATAGAAATAACCCATAATTAGTAAATATTTTATTTTAGTTAGAAAAATATAAAATAATAAGAATAAAAGTGTTGCAATATGGTCCCCTTGGGCTTGGATATATGACAAGTTGTGGGGCGCGTGTTGGATGGAAAGTACATTTGTGTACTCTATTTTCAGTCTGTTTCTTCTCTAACTGATCATTCCCTGCCTCTTCTTCCATAAGGGAAAATTTCGGCAATTTTGGCAGTACATAATATATAATAATAATAATAATACATGAAAAAGAATAATAAAACAAAATATTTGGTATAGATAGGTGACAGATGAGTCCTCGTGAGGGTCACTAATCAGATTGAAGAATGAAGATTTAGATCTTGACTAAAAATAAAACGGTAAATCTCTCTTTTTTCACAGGCACAGATTGCCGTGGAGAGAGGTGTCACGTGACATTTTATTGTAAATGACTGACCGACTGATTACAGCGGGTTTAAAAGTCTAGTCATACTTTTGGGTTGAGATCTGAATTAAAGGCAAACTGTCTACTGACAAGCTCTCGTGTAACCGACTCATTCCAATAATAATCACTTCCACTCCCTAAGGTTCGAAAAATGACATCCACACCCTCTTCTATTATTTCTGTTCTTTGTGTTTTTATCAATTTCGGGACCTGCGTGGACAACGAGTAGTTTTTGAATTCCATGCCCAAATAAAATAAAATTTTTATTCAAGCAGAAAGGGCTGGAAAAAAGGGCAGCATCTTGACAAACAATATTATAACGTGGTGAACTTTAAAGAAATCCCGTCGCCACGTTCGCCCTGTTGACTAAAAGCTGCTGATGCTTTAAAATTGGGATCCAGTGAGCCCAGATTTGGCACCATTAAACTTTAAAGTTCGAGATAATCTCATAAATTCATGATGTTTTAAGAATGACGGCAAAAACATATGCGAAAAATTGTGGTGAGAATTGCAGCTTACTGTATGTTCCCAGGTATAAATATTTATTTCCAAAAACTCGTCCGATTCGAGCCTCCCACCGTCCGTTATGGTGATGCCTACCGTCAAAGTGAATAAAATTAATAAATTTATTAATACAAGTGCTTAATTGTATTTACTAAGTAGTTACTCGCCAAATCAGGGAATTAATTGATTGATTAATTACCTGGCGACGCCGCGATATTTAGAAACTCCTCTGGAGAAGCCACTGCTACGTCGTCGTAGAGATGCCAGGTATTCTTCTTTGGATACCTTCTGCATTTCGTCGAGGTCCTGCTTGTAAGTCTCTATCTGCAAACAGTTTAGAGATAATTAAATTAAACATAGTAATTAAATTGATCATAATTAGAGAATTATATATATGTGTGTACAGGAAAATTCAAAGTTGTCTCTGGTCCCCAATACTTCAAAGCAGCAAGATCATAAGTTTTTGCGGCAGCTTCTTCACAATCATAAGCCCCTACATACAAAAAAGGAATTGCAATAAGAAATGGAAGTGGATTGAGATTTGTGAAGAATAATTAAACAAACAGGACTTACCCAAATAAACTAAGAAGGTGGCGGTGAACGTTACAATGGCAGAGGACAAAAACGTAGTCAGTAACATCGGGAAAAAAATCAATGAATAAAATAATAACATTAATGGAGCTAATTAAAAGATTAAACAAAGATTACAGATCTCCTTGATATTGTTAATTTTTCTTAATTAATGGAAGGGAATTTACCTTGTCGCCCCTTCTTGTTCTGAATGTTGTTCCAGGAGCTCTTGTCCCAGAGGTGAGCTTCAAACCTCCCTGTCCATCTATGCCTGTTCACAATTAATCAAAAGATTAATTAACATGCATTGAGATCAAGATTAATTAAAGCTTAATGACGTAATTTAACCTGGTGACTCCTCTATAAATGGAGCTTCGTCTTCCTGATAAGTTCGGAGTAGTCTGGCATTGCTCTTTCGTTCGCTTTTTTCTCGGTCGTTTGATCTTCGGCTTGATTGATTGATGATTGTGATGATCAAGAAGGACAACATCAGAACTTGAAGAAGAAGAAGAAGAAGGAGAAGGAGAAGAACAAGAACTAGAGGGAGACCTCTTCATTTGAAAAACAAGAACTTTAATTTGTCACAATTTGGTCCCTGTGGAAACTCTTCGCATAAAAAGAAGCGTGAAGTCAAGTAGGTTTCAGGAGAGAAGACTTTAAGAGCAATGGCTACCAAAAGTGGTTTACCAAAACGAGGAGAGACAGAAAGGAAGAGAAATGAGAATGAAGGGAGAAAGGGAATGGCAAGGCAGCTAAAAAGAGAGAGGTGGCAGACTTAACCGAAGGGTTGGGTTAATTAACCATGGGTTAAGAATCACTCTGACACGTGGCTGAGGCTCAGCCATGCTGCCAATGAGATGCGTGTGTCTAGGTTGGATTTCCATGTACGTTTTTACGAAGAATCTTTTCTAAGTTCATAAACTGGTTTTAGAGCAAGGGAAATTGCGGCTAACATGCTTTGCATTTTTAATAACAACAATTGAAATAAATCTTAATTATTTATTTATTTATTAATTATAAATAATGCCATAAATGATTTTAATTTTTTAATTGGATCAATTTATCATCATAAATGTGATTTGATTAATAAAATCTGGGTATAATTAATTACATGTATAAATAAATATATATAAAATGTAGAGAGAATCAATTACTTAAGATTCAAAGAGTTTAAAAGTGGTCATATGATAATTTTGTTGGATTCAAAATAAGAAAATTATTTTCCAGATTTATTTAAATAAATTATTTCATTTCACAGAAAAATATAAAGAAGGAATAATAAATATAAAAATAAATTGGATGGAATATTTTAAATAATAAGAAAATTTCCCCAAAGTCTTGGCTTCTCTCCCCCTTCTTAATTGATATATATATATATTAAATGACCAATAAATAATATAATTACAAAATACTTTATTAAATAAATGGATCACACATTTGCATGTTTTTTTAGGTAAAATAAATTTAATATAATAATGGGCGGCATTTTACTGATGGTATGATTACAATAGCTGGGGAAGGTAAGTGACGTGGCAGGAGAATCTGACGTGTCGGGACCACGGTAATGCAGCCAAAGCCGTCCACTTGTCACGATGAATCTGAACAAACCAACAGTCATTGTATCTCAACTTTCCTCGGCTCTCGAGAAAATATCAATAAAATCTTAACTATGAAAAATCATCAGCATCTATATAATATTTAATAAAATTAAAAAAAATTATCAATAATTAAAAAAATTATCAAAATATATTACGAGAAAAATTATTTTATATAATTATTATTCTGGTTAATTAAATTAATATATATATATAAGTAATTGTTATATTTAACTAATAATAAATTAACATTAAAATATAATTTTAAAATTTTTTATATAAAATAAAATCAACGAAACAAAATTAAAAGAAAAATTATGAAAAAAATTATTATAAATTAAAATGTGTAAGTTAAATTAAGAATTAAGTCGCAATAATTAGGGTATTGACCACACATCCTTGACCAATGTTGTAGGAATAGTGTTGTACGAGGCCGACTGATCTAAAGACACATATTTTCATATTCAATTTTTTCATCTAGATTTTACACGAACCAATCTTATCATCTTGATATTAAATAAAATTGAAAAATTCTAATGTTTCAGGTGAAAACAACATTACAAGTCTCATGATGATTATTTACGATGCTCAAAAAAGAAAAAGTCGATACTAAGTGGTGGTAGGTAGTGGTGTCGACACGTGATGATGGATGATGGCTATAAAGTTGGTTATTTTAGTTGAAAACAATGATATTTTCGTTTTACCGATAAAATGAGTAAGGGTAAAATAGTTATAATAAGAGTTTTGTGGTTTTTGGTTATTTTAATTAACCACGAGAGTATTTTGTCTTAAAATTTTAATAATTAATGATTAAACGGCAACAAAATTAAAATTATTTTGGTAACACTTTAATAACTAAGAGAAAAAATGGTAATCAAGTTATCTCTCTAAACCTTTCCAAATTATTTAAGAATACCTTCCAAGTTATTCGAGTGATAAAAGATTATGAAAATCTGTTTTTATTTGATGAATCAAACAAAATAATATCAATATTAAAAAATAAATTAATTACCAAGTAAATATTTTATTATCTATATTAGCTTAATAATCGTTTCGTTTGGTCTAAACTAATTTTTTTATTACCTTGGTAATTTATCTTATAATCGACATTAGGTTATAAAAATTTCTGATAATATGTAATTATCAAGGTGATAAAATAGATAATATAAGTTAATTTGGTTATCACTATATTATCAAAATAATTTTAATTTTATTATAATTTCTTCCTATTTATTAATAGTTTAAGATAAAAATGCCAGATTTTCAATTAAAATAATGATTAAGAGATAGAATATTTTAGAACCAAACATAATACTGATTTACAATCGATAAAAATAAATCAGGTTTGACCCAAACAAGAGAAAATTTCAAATCGAATAACCAACCCTATATGTATTAATTAAACAGGGTCAAATCATTTTAACGTTACGTTATGAACCAATAATTTATTATAACATCAATAATTTGTTTATATTACTAATTTATTGTGTTCATTAAAAATATAAATATTGTTTTTTAACTTATTAAATAATATATTAAAATTAAAAAATTTCACAATACCCTAAAGTGTTTTTAAATTTCGAAATACCTTTTAAAAATTAGCATCCTAAAATTTTCGAAAAATACAATTTATTTTCACACATGCAATTATATATCATTAATATGCCTATTTATTTGTACAAATAAATTTTTATTATTATTTTTAATTGAAATTAGTATAAATTAGAGTAAAAATATATTTAATAAAAAATTAAGAATAAAATATTACGTAGTTTGGTGGTAATTTTATCTGTTTGATAATTTTATAAACAAATTTAACAGATTTTATTAAAAAATTTACTAGGCATATAAAAATTTGAATTTTCAAATTTAATAGATAAAAATTATTATTTCATTAAATATTGGGTGAAAAATAGTGGTTTTGCCTTTATTTTTATATAAATTGATAGAAAAATTATGTTAAATAATAATACTTTGACATTTAATTGGAAATGAGTTATTAATTAATTAAAATGGTTAAAACTACGAAACAAATACAAAATTGATTAATTTTTTTTAAATTTATACGGATATAATCAAAACTCAAAATTAAATACCAAAATATTCTAATTTTTTTTATATAAACCCTAATACTTTATATATAAAAAAAAATCACAACTAAACCCTACAAACTCTGAAAATTCTCATTTTCACACAATCATTAATATTCCCACTTCGCAACCCAATGTTTTGATTAAATATATCAAAGTTGGTTGAATGTAATACCCATATTACCATTAACCAAATTGAACACATTGGATATATATTAAGCATCAATGTGGATTTTAGAACAAGGGGAAAACATTTGGATATATTATTGTTATCTATAACACATGAATTTTAGTTTTTGACCCAATAGTATTAGAATTTTTGTGATGTTGAATTATATAAGAAAAAAGAAAAAAACTGATAAATAAATTAAATAGTTTTGATTTCAATTACAAAAATTGTTTGATTGGTAAAATATTTCTAAATTTGGCCATATTTTGGCTTTTGATATTTGTACAAGTAGATTTAAGTCCAGGGCTAATATGTAGTTGGCCTTCAACTGCTTGAGTTGGAAGATAATTAATTCACCCATTTAATGGGAGCTCTCTATGGTGGTGAACCCAAGTTTGCTGCTAACATTAAATATAAAATTATTATAAGCTATTTTAAATGATTAAACAAATTATTGGTAGTATTTATAAATATTAACCAACTTGGTAATAATTATTGATTAGGGTTTCACTTGTGGTCAACTTATCCATCTTTTTTAATATTGAATACTTTGAATAGATTTCTTTTTGTTTTGTAGATTAAAAAAAAAAAAAAGAAAAAGAAAAGAATTTTTTTAAGTGCTTAACTGTTTGTCTATTGGCCACCATCCAAGCCCCCAGACAGTAGAGAACCATTCAAAAACACTGAAAACCACTCCATATTTGTGACATAAAGCAGGGCTTTTCTTCCAAAATTTAGAGCATGAATGCAGGCTTTTTAATGGAACAACAGACTATTCCAACACTTTCAATACAGAAGAAAACTCCCTTTTACTGTTACTGTTATGCTAAATACCATAAAACTATCTGCACTTATAATTAACATAAAACAAGTCTTGCTCAATTAGACACTAATTATCAGATAAAATAACTACTAGATTCAAGAGTCAGTAATTGGATTTGAACTCTATAAGTGGAAAAGTCATATAAAAGGAACCTTATAATCAAATATTCTTTATACAGAATGTCCTTATCTCTTTGTTTTCTTTTTGCTGTTTTAAAAGATACAGAACAATGCCCTTCACCCTGCAATCAATCCAACTTGTTGAGCACAGAAATAATATATAGAGGCACAGACTTTTAGCATCATAAGTTCAAATTATGGAAGGAGATAATGAAAATGCCATACCTCCACCACAGAGTAGCATACTACCAGAGTCTACTCTGTTTTTCAACAATACTTGATCAAGCAAGAAGCTTTGTGAAGAGGCCTGCAGATTGTACTCATCCAGATCATAGTGTTTTGAGGTTACAATTTGTGAGTCAATGTTTGCTTTCTGTAAATCCTTCTCAAAATTCCTGACATACTTCATTATATTGGGTTGGAAATCTGAGGTGTCACTTGGACTGCTACCAAAGGAAAACTTCTGACGCTCTAATTTGTCCTTGCTGATTACACTACTGCTACTAGCCATCAGTTCCATAGCATCTTGGCTACGTGTGAACCATCCTTCCTGTAAGTGTGACATTACATGATGACAGAAAAATTAAGATCTCCTCAAGTTTTCTTGTACCAAAATTTATGTCAAAAGAATAATATGATTGGATTATGTTTGTGTAATTAAATTTCAATACTTTCTTCACCTTCTCATAATTTTTCCTGAACAGGAAAGCTAAATGGGGAATAAACTGTCAGTTGCATGATAGAGGAAACAATTCTCATTTCTATGGTATGTAAACTATGAAACAGGTAAAATATACAGAATGTGGTTTGTTACTTTGCTTCAACTGACCCAAAATTCACCATTCTGAGAAAGAATATTGTGGGGAGAGGATAGATAAGTGCCCTAAATATGCATGTATAATCCATGAAATACCATGGACTCATATATTCAATTTACCTAAAAGGATGAGTAGCAGTGCAAACAGTAAAGGTCCTTAAGGATCTGACAGTCAAAAGATTGCATAAATAACTGTGTAATTTGTTTGCTTAAATATGCAAAATAGTATGGTTGGGAAAAAGAAACAAACAAGAATAATAAATTAAACAGCAGACATATGAGCACAAACCTGTTTATCACTGAGGCAACCTTTTGGGCAGTAGTTTGTGGATGCACTTGAATTCTCATGGGGTAAATAAGAATTATCACCAGCCATGGCAGCTCTGCCCACTAAACTGAAAGGTGGCTCCTCCTGTGATGAGAAGTCAGAGCTATCGAATGTGGATAAGGATACACACTCGTCAAAATAAGCCATGGCTTCATCAGCTAGTCGTCTTGACATCCTTCTTCTCTCAATGCTAGACTGCCATAGTATTCAGCAAAACTAAAATTTGAGAAAAAATCGAACAAGAAATCAGAAAATATATCAAGATACAACTTATGTAGAAAATCCCCAAAGTCTGTGGTGCAACTAATACAATTGCATGCCCTGCACTCTCCAAAAGAATGCAAACTGGATATTCCCCAAATTATTGGTTAGATTGAACAACAATAGGTAGCAAGAGGATTGTAACAAGTTGGATAAGAAACTTTGATCCAGTATGTTCTGTGATTACTTAAAAGGAATGAAAGCCGTTCCTAAACATGTATGAACTCCCAACAGCAAGTTATTCCTTCCCATATGAAGAACTTTAATAAATATGATCCACAACTGGATGACAACACGCATGCTTAACTTATATAATTAGTAACTAAAGTAAGAAATGCATCAAATAATTGACTGAAAGAACCAAAAAGGCCTACTTTTCTTCCTGGTCGGGACTTCTGCTCCTTAGGGGCCTTGGGATCAGGAAGTACTTCCTTCAGGATTCTACTCAGCTCTACCCCACGATGTTCCTCAACAGCCAGGTCTGCTCGAAGTTTTGTAGCCCGTTCCTGGGACTGCACAATAAAGATAGTATCTGCTATAAAAGGTGAGACAAAAGGAGAGAAACCAAGAACACGATAAACTAAAACGTCAGAGTTATGTAGTGTTTTCTCCTTTTAATCTTAAATCTTGATAGGGAATAACTTATGTATATCTATGACTTCGTAAATGTTTTTCAATTTACTCATCACCTAACATAAGTGTTCATATTTGCAGTATAACATATATTTTTCCCTTGTTTTCATTTCCTATTGCTACTGAGCATCACATGCTATGACCACAAATTAGTGGATTTCACAAGGCTGTAACAAACATGTTAATTCCTGAAAAAAACAAGTATTCAGCGTGGATGAGACCTACAAGGACAGATGAAATATGTGGTTGACGATGAGGTGGTGATGCAACATACAAGGGATTGATGGAATTGGCAGTAGCTATGGAAGTCGACTCTGGTCAGCTTTGGAAGTACTTTCTTTTAAAATTGCACAGAAAAGCTAGTTATTGTGAAACAATTGCGGTTATCAGTAATGGTGTTGCTAGATTTGCAAAGATGAAATCATGAATAACAGTGAGGGAGGACCGAAGAGTTAAGTAAAATGACAATAAATAAACAAAATAAAACATAAAAAATGTTAAAAGTGAAATTTTAAGAGGACTTTTATCCATAAAGAAAACAAATTAGCAAAAGCTAGGAATTAATTAACCCACCCTGTCATTTAACATATTCATACATACATAATATATAAACATAGCAATATCTTACTGTTAGCATCACAGCAATAGAAAGTTTCAAACATCTCAGTTTACAATGAGATTACCTGCTCTAGCTTTTTCACATACTCTCTTCTTATATCCAGAACCAATTCAACCGCCCCAGGGCTCACCAAGTCAGGAGGTATATCAGTTATACTAGTCATTGCAATACCAGCCACATTATTTCTCCCCATAGACTAAATTCATACAAAGAGAGGTCATAAATTAACATAAAGCACAACTCTACAAATGAGAGACGAGTCAAGATAGGAGTAAATAAATGTTTCTGGTGCTCTTACAATTAAGGGAGAAAAACATGTAAACTTTCCGTAACTGAAAAAATATACATGTGAGAGAATAAGTATAATACATTTTAAAAAGAAAAGAAGATCCTTCTAGAAACATATCTAAAAAGAGGCCCCATAATTTGTAAATATTAGCTTTTATATATTTTGCATACATCACTTTATTGCAATCACAAAATTTTCAGATAAAAAGAACGAGCATCTTCATTCAAATCTTCTAAAAACTTAAAGCAGAAGTTGGCAAAACATACTCTGACAGTATTATAACAACTTCCCTAGTCCCTCTCCCCAAATATAAGTTTTATCTTACCTTAAGTGATGTATATGTTACAAAACTAACAAAAATACACAATTTCCAACAAGAATTATCTGCCGCTTATATCCCAGTAGATCAATCCACAAGTAGACATTATAAGACTGAGCTTTACAATGGATACCAAAGAAAACTAGTAGGATTTTTTCATTAAATATTTCCCTAGCTTAGATTACATAACATTGAAAAATAATTATCTAAAAGTAACATGAATATACTGGCTGACAGATCACTTGTATGAAAGAAAACTGAGAAAAACAAAAACAAAAAGTGGGATTGCCAGGAAACCTTATGAACTTACGGTTTCAAGGTCATTTTGGATATCAGCAATGGCACGCCTTACTTCAGATCGAACAGTTTCATATATACCATTTGCAGAACTATCATCCCCCAAATTGTCCCGATGAAATGGCTGCAAGAGGAAAGGAAAAATGAGTTTCTTTCTGAGGACACTTCATCATTCTCATGTAAGAATTAGTTACATACCAAATTGGCAGTAAAACAAAGTAATGAACTGAAAAAGAAGTTTCTATACTGAGAGGTATAAATAACCTTCCTGCACAGATCTTAGGAACTAAATCAGGAGCTTGAATTTCCATATTTAACAACCACATCTCACCTTCATCTGTTCAGAAACTGCTTTAATAGTTTTTTCCTCAGCTTCTGAAAAAGAAATTGTTGAAACTCCATCTTCCCAATTTGGAGTTCTCACGTTAGACTGCAAAAGAAACACAACATCATTGACTGACAAAACTTGAGCAACAAAACTACAAACTCATTTGCATACTACATCACAAAAGAACTCTTCTATTGTAATACCAAGTTTGCAGCAGAACCATCTGAAGATTCAAAATCCAAACGCTGACCAGGCAGAGTCCTCAAACTTTTTCTTTGATTTAACGGAACAGAACTATTTTCAACCAATTCAGTCTTTCTCCTATCACCTCTCTTTGTAGATACACTATCTTCTTGCTCAAGTTCACTCTGGCAAAAACCAATTATACACTCGATCAAACAAACAAACCCAATCGTAGATTCAATCAATCAAACAAACCCCGTTGAACATTCAATCGAACAAACAAACAAACCCAACTAAACATTCAATCATAGCAGACAAACCCAGTTCAAAAATCAATCAAACAAACAAACAAAATGGTCATCATAGTTTCATTAATAACAAACACAAACCTCAGAATTTACAGCTGCCCCTCTTGAAACAGGAGGCCTGGACACTGACCGAGAGCGCCGCCCAGTGTCCACCCTCGACAAGCTCCGGCCGATCCCCGAACCGGCTTTTCCACTGTCACCATTTCTGGCCACCGAGCGGCCACTCCGGGTTTCTTCAGCACCTAAAGCTTTAGAATTTTTGGGTGAAACCTCATCTGGTTCGGCACTTTCGAGGTCTCTAGGAGGTGAGTTGCTCGAACAAAAGAGAGGATTATCCCTCTTAATCAAGAAATCATTTGAAGAAGAAGAAGATGCAGAAACATCCAACTGTGTTCTTGAGAAAGCACTCACACTTCTTGATCTTCGAGTAGGGACTTTCTTTGTCAAATCTTTTTTGGCGGTTTCTCTATCAGATGTCGTTGATGGTGTTTTTGTTGCAGTTGCTGCTCTGGTTGAAGAACTCGACAAACTTTTTCCTCTTGTGGAGGATTTGAAGGCTGCAACCGCCATTTTTTTTTTTTTTTTTTTATGAATTTTGAATAAGAAAAAGATAGTGCATTTGGTTACATGGCCATAGAGATGAAAATGAATGAGAAAGGAGAGGAGTGTAAGACAAAAAAAAATGGTGGTGGGGTGGGGTTGCAGTCAGCGAGTGATACAGAAAGGATTTGATTTGTCCATCATTGTTTTCATCTAATTCTAAAGAAAATGACTCATATGCGGAAAATTTGTTCTAAAGCGACGGGAAATAAAAAAATGAAAAAATAAAAAAATGAGATTAATTAATATAATTAGTTGAGATTAAGCCTAGTTTAAGCGTGGCCAAAGGACATTTTCCCACCCATAGTTTGAGGCTGGGACAATTCCCACCCGCTTAAGTTTAAAAGCCCGAAGTCTCACCCATCACCTTTTTTTTATTATTTTGTATTAAAATTACTAAATTATCCTTTCAAAAATTAAAAATTTATAATAAAAATATAAAATAATTTTTAAATAATAAAAAAATTAAAAAATTTTTAAAAAATTTTTAAAAATTTTGGAAATTCAAAAAACCCAGCAGCCACCGCCGCCGGCACCGGCGGTGATGGCGGCCCATAATAGAACTAGGTGGCCATTTCTGACCACCTGGTTCCAGAGGAGGCCAGATCTGGCCTCCTCGTTCGATGGAGGTGGCCAAATCGGCCGCCTCCAGTTTCGGAGGAGGCGGCCAGATCTGGTCGCCTCTGCCAGAAATAAAGACCGGAAACAGCCAGTGGGGCCAAGGTCAGCCCTTTACGGCCGTTTCCGGCATTTATTTCGGGCGGAGGAGGTCAGATCTGGCCGCCTCCTCCGAAACTGGAGGAGGCTGATTTGGCCGCCTCCACCGAACGGGGAGGCCAGATCTGGCCTCCCCTGGAACCAGGTGATCGGACATGGCCACCTGGTTCTATTATGGGTTGCCACCGGTGCCGGCGGCGGTGGCTGTTGGGTTTTTTGAATTTCCAAAATTTTTTAAAATTTTTTAAAATTTTTTTATTATTTAAAATTATTTTATATTTTTATTATAAATTTTTAATTTTTAAAAGGGTAATTTAGTAATTTTAATAAAAAATAATAAAAAAATAGGTGATGGGTGAGACTTCGGGCTTTTAAACTTAAGCGGGTGGGAATTTGTCCCAGCCTCAAACTATGGGTGGGAATATGTCCTTTGGCCTTTAAGCGTCTAGTTTTGCATTATTTTTGCCTATTTAATATGATAACATTATGCAAACGGAAATTTAATACAAAAAGAGAAATAATATAACGAAAATGGTATCACCATTTCTAATGCCTCTTGGGAGAGTACTTATTTTGTAAGACAATTTGATTCCAAACTTCCAAGCTAAAGAAATGGTAAAGTTTACTAAGGCAAAAAAAAAATACTTAATATTGAACACTAATTTCATTTATAAAGATTAATTTGGGAGAAACTGATCAACATCTTGATGCCTCAACAGACGACTTAAATTCAATCCTCAAAGAGTAGATCCCACTTCTAAATGCAACATAAAATGAAAAACAAATTATCATTATGGACTTCTGATGTGTAGAATGGTTGGTTTGAGACAAAAGTAAAATAAAATAAAATAGCTTCATCTGGGCTATAAATTATGATGGATTGCAGCCAGTGGAAATCATTGCTTATGTAAAGATGAAGAATATCATCACATTACACTAAGTTATGATCAAATTTTTAAATCTTAAATCATATAATATTATCACATGCATGCCTAATTTATCAAGGTTTAAATTTATGTCAAGCCTTTGCTAGCA
Organism: Anacardium occidentale; assembly: GCA_026122585.1. NCBI lineage: Eukaryota > Viridiplantae > Streptophyta > Magnoliopsida > Sapindales > Anacardiaceae > Anacardium > Anacardium occidentale. The sequence goes on along the minus strand of JAJEJH010000070.1, from coordinate 149,236 downwards.
GAATAAATCGTACCTAATTAATTAAACTTGTATTGATTTTGTTTTTGTGTTTTCGCATTTAGTTAAGAGTTATTTTTCTGATCTTGTCTTGTATTGTTTTATAACTATTGCATACCACTCAAGCTATTTCTTGGGATAGAGATGAATTTGGATGGGTCAATTCAGTTCGAATTAATCTTGAAAAGTAATCTTAATAAATAAACATAAATATATCATCCAAAAGGAGATGGTTGGGTATCCAACTTTGTGTTTTTGTGAATCCCATTTTATTAAAAATGGGACCAAAGTTTTGGTTCATTCCACCCTGCCATGCAGGGTTGCTTAAAGTAAGCATCTGTTAAGGCATTAGAGAACAAATTAAGCATCTGATAGAATCTACTTGGCTTGAAGTAAGAGGAGCCAATGGTTTCCATGACAAAATTAAATTGAAAAGTGTTTTTTTTTTTTTGGTAATTAAAGTGTTTATTATTATTATTATTATTATTACCTTCTTAATCAAAACAATGCATATCTGACGTTATCCTTTTGCTTGTTATAGGCGAAAAGGTCTTTTTATGACCGAAAGGGGCAGGTAGCACATGGAGAGAAGTATCACCTGAATAAGATGACATAAATTAAAATATTCGTCAGAGTCGTTTCTTAAAAAATTATTCAAAGTTTTAAACGTTACACTTGTCATGGCAAAGTGAAGAAAAGTCAGAGCAATCAGGATACCTTTGGGCGGTTGCTGGCTGTCATCTTTTTATCAGCAACGAATGCTGCAGTGCAGATTTATGGGATTCCTAAAGCTGTTTCGCAACCTGAAAAACAATCATAATGCAGTGGAGTCCACCCGTTGTGGTCTGTTTATTTTTATTGTCGTCTCTAAATTAAAACAAGCCAGAACTGAACGGCTAACTGCCATGATCTACTGATAATCTAAAACTTGCCACATGCATTAATTGCAATTCCCTTTCTTCAACCCATTTATAATGATTTACTGTCAGTTCCATTGTTGAGAATTCTAATATTATTAATTTGATTGAATTCTCGTTGTAGTGATTCAGATTCGATCACTGAGCAGAAATACTAGGGGTGCATTGGCCATGGGACTGAACAATGGGGATAAGATGGCAAGCATAAACATAGTACCTGCATCCATGCCGAAAGACTTGGAGAGGGAGTCAGTAGACTCGCAAAATGTTAGCCCACAGTGTTTTTTTAATCAATTATTATACTGGAATTATTTTTTGCAGGATTAGCTGGATAGGGCTAACAATTATTGACTGATCAACCTTTGCCAATGAAGTTGTTGTTACCTTAAATATTGTGGATTTTCTGGGGAGTTCTTAGATCCATAGCCATTGTTGTTCACCTTTTACTAAATATATTTTTATATTGTAGGCTTTTAGCAACCATCAGGTTTCAAATTCTGCAATGGTGATCTAAACTAGGATTCTTTCAGTTGTAATGAGGGTAAGAGTTAAACCTTTTTACTCTTGTTGAAGTCTAGCGTGAGTTTGTTTGACCTGAAATTTTGAGAAATAACTTTGATCTTTTTCGCTTTTTCATGTTATGCCTTTTTTTTAAAAAAATATGTTTTTAATGTCGTAAATAGTTTACCATGCAACTTATATATTGCTATTTCATTTCTATCCATTCACAAAATACAAGTCAGTCTGTGTATAAGGGAAAACTGTACCTTTCGCAGTGTGAAGATAAATATTTTATCAACTCCCATCATACACACAAGCACCTCCTGTACATTTTCAATGACAAGAAAGAGCAACATTTCTTCACAGCCATACACAGTCAATTATTACATGCTGAGGGAGCAAGTAACTACGAAAATGTTTTTCCAAAAACATTGAGAAGGAGAGGCTAAATGACTGCATTTGACTTCTATCAGAATTTACAGTTTCCCATGCAAAACCAATGTTGAAAGGAGCAATGGAAGGCAAGAAGAATATTTGGGCATATATGCTAAATCTTCGGAGATACAGTTTTACAAATTGTTATGGTAATACCAATGGACACAACCCACACCACCTGAGATACAGAATGCTTTTCTATTATAAACGACCATGTGGGTGAAAAAAAACATGTATCTAACCATATATTTGTCAATAATCACCTCTATGTACTGCTAAAATTGGCTCCCATCTCAACTGATAGCCTGACATTAATCTATGTTACAATGAATAGGATACAAATACAATTTTGGACTTTGTTCCTTACCATCTTTTGACTGAAAGCAAATCAAACTTGCAACTTGTAAAGATGACAAAAAGAATTAGTCAGCCTGAATGGCATACTAGTTCAGAATATCTTTTACCATTGAAGTCAGGCGCATCCATATGTTCAGAAAGTGGCTGCAAAAGCTTCAGCCTATGCACTGATTGCAACCTAAAAGAGACAGAAACTGATAAATAAGGAAAATGTTCATCAATAACAAATACAGAATTTGATAAAAACATCTTCTCATATTCACTAAATTGGACCAATTTTTAAGATGTATTATTTTGGCAGCATGAAAAAGAAGGGGAAGTGAAGTGGAAAAAACAGTCTTTCTTGCCTTTCACCCAGAAACAGCTGCAGCTTTGACCCATGTACTATAGATCCCATGTTCTTTGACACTATAAAGTTAGAATGCACATCATAAATACAATGAACAAAAAAATAAAATTAAAATAATGATAATTGAAAATTTTTGTTGAAGGTTAAACACTTGATAATTTAAAATTAAAAGAATGCCATGGACATCAGCTTCATAAAGCCAACAGAAAGGAAAATAAATGGCAGAAAAAAGAAAAGTGATGACTCTGAAAAGCCAGCATAAGGGGAAAACTGAAAAATAAAAAGCACATTAACTTATCTGAGACTGCATAGATGAATTTGGAGCATTAAAAATACATTTCGATCAGCCACACCCAGTAGTCCATGCAGTGATACAGAAGAAATTACATCTTACTTATTTCACTAATGCAAGCTGAACGTAATGCTTAGTATATGGCTCTACTAGCTTGACTTAACAAATCATTCAACTTAAACTGAAATTGACTCAAGAAGGCAACCTTAGACATTGATTATTTTTACAGTAGGTAAGCCATATTAAACCAAACACAACATAGAAATGAAGACACACATACATTGCTTTTTTAAAATTAAGCACAAACACGATAGTATTGAATCTAAATCACAAGACATTGCTTTTTTCTTCCACCAACCTTTTGACATATTGGATGACTTCAGACAACTTTTTTCCCCTTCAAAAGTTCTGTTACAATTAATTGTGATTGCAGCATGGCGTTTTCAGAAACCTATCCAGTAGTTTATCTATGCTCTTTTTCATTTACATATAAAACCTATCTGATATAGATGCATATAGAAAAAATAGAAGTCATAAAATCAGTAAGAATCTTTACTTACAAATACAAGTCATCTAGAACGATTTCAGTAAACAAATTGAAATAAAAGCGAAAGCCATCTGGACTGACATCTCTGCATAGAAGACCTGCCAAAAATATTTAATTATACATTAGATCCAAGAACTCACAAATACTGAGAAAGCAGCAGAGCATTATACCTCTGCTCTCAGCATTCAGAAGATGCTCCTTGGCCATAGCTGGAGCAATCCCTAATGTCATTGCAGCATCACTGGCACTTATTCCAGTTCGGAGGGCTCCTGGCTTTGTCACCAGGGCTTTGATTCTGGCAAAAACCTGCTCTTGACAGCAGCAGTTAGTGATTTTTATACTAATTAAAGCTAATGAAGCAGAAGGAAACCATAAAAGAATTATATATTTGACTAAACAGGCGACTGGACATTCAACATGACAGTGAAGATGGTAAAGATTGAAGTCAAATTGCCTGCTACCACCTAACTCCTCTCCACATGATCAGAAAAGAAAAATGTCCGTAGTTTTTTTTCTTTCACTAACAAATGAACATGACATAAGATAGCTGCTAATTTCTTTTATGAGCTTTAAATAGGTAAAAAAAAAAAAAAAAACTAAAAGTAGGAGCACACATGGCACATTTGAGGAGACCTATGAAAAGGCTGGATTGCAGTATATCCATATAAAGCACAGACCAAAAAACATAAGAATTAATTCAGATATTCATGCAATGAAGATGTCCCTAATAATATTAAAGAGTAAAAGATAAGAAATATTTTTTTGACCCCAATTTAAAGATATACTCAACGTAATTTTATACAGTAGATACTTCTATACACATCATATAGTATAATTGATCACTGCATAACTTTTCTCAGATAAAAAACAAATTTTTAAGCAACAACAGGTGAAAAAGTCATGCATAGAAAGTTAAGAAATGCAACAAGAATCTTGAGCCTTCATTCAGTTCCATCTTCTCCACTAAAAATAAATAAATACATGACTCCACTATCGAATTTCCAAAGCATCACTGGACTCCGCTATCAAAATGAAACAGCTTAAAGATAAAAGGGATCACCTCCTCATCACTGTGGGACTTGTTCTGGATGACCATGACTCCGCTATCAAATTTCCGAAGTATTACTGGACTGTTGACAAGATAAAACACAGAATATGACTTGAACATTTAGCATCATCTTATGAGAGAAAGAATAGAGTTGATACATATATATATATCAGATTCCACATTTTGCACAATAATCTCAGATAGAAGGTCACTTTGCCAAACAAAAAAGTGAGGAAAATATGCCACTTACACATCAAACTTCTCCCAAAGAGAACATGCTTGCAGCAAATCGTCTGGTGAGATCAATGCTGCATAAAGATAGGGAGGGTGAGTAAATCTCAACTGAAGAACAGGAGAGAAAAAAAAGGAGGAAGATGGAGAGAGAGAGAGTGAAACAAAGCAAAGAAAGGAAACCTGTGCCCCGAGCACGATTGAAGAGACAATAGATATCAATAAGATTGATCATTCCTCCAGCTCTCTCTAGCGGAATTTTGACAAAATCTGCCAACTAAGTGTCAAGACATAATAAAATAAAATTATCCCTCTAGAAACAAAAACCAGTTTCAAAAAGTATTATGTTTCTACACAATGCATTTATAAAAATTCATAAATAGGCAAAACACATGACATATTATTTGAACTAGCATACAAAAGCACGAAACATAACATTTCAAAATTTTAAGAAGAATATGCAAGGAGGAAGCATGCTGAAACATGATTAGATTTTTAAAGAAAAAAGTTATTCTTAAGCTTTATAAATACTAATCTCTAACAGGTCTCTTCATGTGTGAGTTCAATGCAAATTAATTCAAAAAGCTTGTACAAATGCAGAATGCAGTCATGTGGAGATTCCAATATAATATCTCTTGGTTAACTTTACTTTGATAGAATGTAACTTATCAGAAAATCCAAAAGTTTAAAGTGGATTTAAATTGTAAAAATAAAAAGCATAAGAACCTGGTACATCTACCCCAATTTCTTCCGCTGTCTTGAGATTCTAGCAAATAATTAGTTTAATTCAAATTAAAATCTACTCCAAACTTAAACCAATCAATGCTAATTTTTTTATTAGACCTTTGACTTGCCAACTTAAAAATCTTATTTTAGCCCCACATAATCTGATTGTAAACATATACCTTCAAATGGTTGTTAAGATAAGTTATTAGACATATCGCATCACTTCCACATCTTTTTTCATCTAGAATCCTCAATACACCAAAATTTACGGACCACTTCTATGCTCTTTAGTAAAAATTCTAGCTGTATTGCTCAAATAACCCTTCTATGCCTAAAATCTCTTTCATTAGACATGCTTTTGATCGACATAATAATACTATAGAACTAATTGGGACATCCATGAATAGGTGAGCAACACACCTGGCGAGACAACTGTTGGTGATACAACGCACCAGCTGACTCTTTCGTAACTGGAGATATAATACCAATACTCAATAACAATTCGTGCATATCTTCTTTAGAACCTGCTTCCTCTTCATTTGCTGAATCTGTATGAGAATTTGAGCCGGACAAAAGTTTCTGCCTCATCTTCTCTGCTAACATCACCATCTCTTTAGCTTTGCTCTGTAAATCCAAGACAGTTCTTTAAGCTCAAGCCATCTAAACTAAACAATAACAAACAATGGCTAAACAAACTAAAGTGACCCCATAAAGAGTCCAACCGAAGCACGATCAAAGACACAAGCAAACTACTGCAAACCACTTCTATCATTTTTTATTTTATACTATTTTTTAGAATTGTATTGGAAGACTGTTTTTAATAACTTTTTCAAGTCATTTCTAACAAATTCTATTAAAAAAAAATCTTAAATCCCCTATTTTCAAAAGGAAAAATTCCGTTCCTAAACCAAACAGACCATCAATATTTACAAGTTCCCAAAACATAAAATACAACAATAAAAATCCTCCAGTCAACTACACCACAGCACACCACATGCAACCGAGGGAAATGCAGTTTCTTCAATAAACTATAACATTCAAAACTTCCAAGAATTATCAATCCTTATACGTGCGATTTCACAACAAACATTACATAAGTACGAATTAACAAATTTGAATGAAAACAAAGACCACAAATTTAATACCATGAGAGCATTTAAGTTTTGAAAAGCTTCTTGCAAGCTCTTGTCAGTACTCTCCCACTTTTCCTGTTCTCTCCTCAATATGCCCGCCACTCCCACCATTCTCACCGACCCATCACTCCCATACAATCCACTTGGACCCAAACCGGAATTCGAACTTGAACTCACACCCAACCCAGTCCCACCCACGTTCTCACTGGTCACTTCCCATGCTCTCCCCCTCCAACACTCCCACAGCTTCGCCACAAACACCTCCCAGTCTCCCTTACCTCTTACAACAGCCGTGATCACCACAGACTTCGAACCCATATTCCGAACTGGATCCGAATCCCGACTAGGTTCAGCAATCCGATTGTCGCTAGTGACGGAGACTTGGAAGCGGAAGCGCGGGGAGTGGAAGACTGACTTGATGGATCTTTTGGAGGAGAGGATGTGGGTGATGGCGGAGAGCGGGACGGCGGCGGCGGTGGAGGTGGTGGAGGATGAGAGCCAGAGAAGGCGGTGAGTGGTGAGGATCAAGAGGCCAGATTTTAAGGGAGAAAAGAAATCGGGGTTGATGTTATCGTCGGGTTCGAGGTCGACGTTGGAGAGGAGATAGCATTCGACTTCGTTTTGAAAGAGAACCGGGCGGCCGCTGCTGGTGACGGAGGCTAACGGAAAGAATCTATTGGTGCTACTGCCCATTGAAAATCAAATCGGAAGCGAGATTGAGACGGACTGATCAATCGTTTGTTTGTTAGTTTTAGTGAATACGAAGAAGACGACCGAGCGGGCAAAGATGGAGGAGTAGAACAGAAAGCTGTAAAACGACATCGTTTGCTGTGTTTCATGCCTGCATTCTTGGGTCATTTACGTGTTGGCTCGAATTAGTGAAATTTGTCACTTATTATGCATAATAAATTGGGTTAAAAATTCATACTTAAATACGTTTAAATATATTTTTTGTAATTAAGATTGATTAAAACGTTAAACCAATCAATGTAAATTATATATTAAATTTCTTGTTTAATAATAGTTCTTCTCCCACAAAAACAGAAAATAAAAGAAAAATGAGAGATAATCTCATTCAAATTATAAGTCTCTTGCAACGAGATCTCTACACATTCTCAAAAAAAAAAAAATACATTTAAAAAAAATAATTCTACATGAGCAAAATAGTAATATCAATGTTCATGAGTTTTGAATAAAAAATACAATTTTTATATGTTCGATATATGTATGTTAAATATAATAATTTAACTCTGTAACATAACAGGTATTAAAAAACATTCGAATTGCATCACGAAGAGAGATTGTTATTAGTTTTTTATTTAAGTAACAAGATGTTTTATTTGCAAGAATCAACGAAAATGTTAAGAGAATCAATTAGAAACGAAGACGTGGGTTAAAAAGTCGAATTAACACCAAATATACGAAATTTTAAATAATAGCAATTTTTAATATTTTTGGTATATAAAACCAATAAATATTTACTAACAAATTCATTCTAACATTATAATTTAGTTTTTAATAAATAAATATTTTTTAAATTATTTTTTGACATTTTAAAGAAAAAAATATATTATTTTGGCTATTATATTCCTAATATTATGAAATCATTTTAGGATGGTGACATAGCATTTAGCATTTTTTTTCCTTTATTAATGGCCCCCTAATTTGGTGAGGCTTATAAATACTTTTTGTAATAAATGCTGCTGATAATATATTAAAATTTTTTATGTTATTAGATTGTAAAATCAATTAATCAAATTTTATTTTAATTGTTATGTTATTATTAACATATTTATTTATTATCTATTATGCTTGTTATTTATTATTTTAATTACTAATAATAATAATAATAATAATATTTTCGTTGTGAAAATTCAATAAATGAAAATAATATTATAATAAAATTAATACAAAAATATTTTAATATCTAAAAATAAGAAATAACTAAATTATATTTATCTTATGATATACAACTAATTGATGATTAAGACAAATGTGCGTGGCACATTGTATCAGGCCTAAGATAAATTAAAAATAATATTGGCATGATTAGGTTCTAGAATCACGGAATTCGTGTTTCCCCCCCAAACTTTAATGAATCGATGTCTATCTTCTAAATTGAATAAAGTTTATTTGCCCATTCATATGCAAATTTTGTTAATAAAATTCACGAATTTTTATAAAGTTGTTAAAATATTAAAATATTATTTGTCTTTATTGACGGTAAATGACAATTTATCATTCAACCATGTATAGAATTTTCAATCCACCCTTAATTTATATTTATGAAAACTAAAAATTAATATTTTAATAATAAGATTTAACCTAAACGAATATAAGAGTTCGATCTGATTGATAATACTAATAGTCAGATTAAATTCAAATCCGATCTATTACAAATGAGTGTTAAATTAAAAATGACGAAAAGAAGTTACAATAAATCAAAAGGTCAAATATTAAAGTATAAAAAGTTTTATAATAATTATTAATGTCTTTGATAGTCAATACACATTTAATGGTAATTAGGGCCGGCTTTCCCATTTAGACAAACATTGTAACGATAAAATTGGGGGGAGCTTGCGAATTTATAAATAATAACTTTCGAAATTTTGAAAATATATACCTCAATTTTAAAATCAAATAGAGGTAATTGTTGTTTATGTATGACCTTTGAAGTGTTCATAAGAGGTAACAAAACCCCACTAACTTTTTGTCCCCATAATCTCACATGTTGATGGGACCAAACTTCTTGGCTTGACAAAATTAAACATTTTGTATAAAGAAAAAAAAATGACTATTTTATTGTTAAATTTTAATACTAGCATCGGACTTTTACTTAGAGTAAAAAATTAACTTTCAAATTTCAGAGGGTGGGAAATGTAATTTCAGGAAAGTTAAAGTAGAAATTAATGCTTGGGCCTTCTAGAATGTGTGGAAGGTCAGAAGAGTAGTTTGGGGTCCTGTGGTGCATTTTGAGGGAGTTGTTGGACGATCTAGAAGAGGTGGATTAGAGTCCAACGAAACTAAAGTTAGGATCACATTTTAATTTAAAAAAGTTAACCTCGAATTTAAACTTAAATTTAATAAGTTTTAATAAAATTAAAATTTAATTTGAATTTAATTTATTATATCAAATTTTCAATCTAATTCAAAAATTTTCACATTGATTGAGAAAAATTTTCTTATAATAATTTTATACGGTTTTGTCTCGCCAATTACACGATAAATAAAAATATAATGAACAAGTTAATGTTAGTGAGAATTTTAATGTAGTCTACAATATTTTGGAAACTATCAAATTCACCCCTTTTGGGTTAAAAAAACTGATCTGATTTTTCTTAGAAATTTCAAATAATCATAATCCGGAATCAATGAAAAACCATATTCTCATCACTATAAAAAAAAAAAAAAAATGTTGGTTGTAAAATCTTAAAGTTAAATAATAATTTATCATTCAAACATTTATAAAATTTTTAATCCACTCTTAATTTATAATTATGAAAACTAAAAATTAATGTTTTAATAATCATATTTAACCCAAACCAGTGTAAGAATCTGATCTGATTAATAGTACTGATAGTAAGATTGAATTCAAACCCCGTTTATTATAAATGGATGCTAAATTAAAAATAACCAAAAAAAATTTACAATAAATCAAAAGGTCAAAAGTTGAAGTATAAAAAACTTTATAATCATTATTAATGTCTTCGATAGTTGATACATGTTTAATGGTCACTCTTCCATTTAGACAAACATTGTAACGATAATGTCGAGAAGGAGCTTGCGAATTTATAAGTAATAGCTGCCAAATTTTTGAGAGTATAGACCTCGATTTGAAAGTTAGATAAGGATAGTTGTTTTTTATGTATGAGCTTTGAGGTGTCCATAAATGGTAACAAAATCCCACGAACTTCTTGTCCATATAATCTTACACGTTTATGAGACCGAACTCCTTGGCTTGACAAAATTAAACATTTTGTATGAAGAAAAAAAAAATGACTACTTGATTGTTAAATTTGGATATTAACATTAGACTTTAATTAAGAGTAAAAAAATTAACTTTCAAATTTCAAAGGGTGGGAAATAGATTTCATGAAAGTTAAGGTTGAAATTATTTTTATGCCTTCTAGAATGGGAGAAAAGTCAAAAGAGTAGATTGGGGTCATGTGGCGCATTTTGAGGGAGTTGTGCCTCATGCTCTCAAGGTCCTGGACTATCTAGAAGGGGTGGATTAGAATCCAAGATCGGATCAAATTTTAATTTAGAAAAATTAAATTCAAATTTAAACTCAAATTTAATAAATTTTAATAAAATTAAGTTAAAATTTGAATTGAATTGAATTTATTATATTAAATTTTCAATCTAATTCAAAAACTTTGGCATCAATGGAGAAAAATTTTCTTATAATAATTTTACAGGGTTTTACTCATTCGATTACATGATAAATAAAAATATAATAAACAAGTTAATGTTAATGAGAATTTTCGTGTAGTCTGCAATATTTTTGAAACTGTTTAATTGACCCCTTATTTTTAGAAACTAACAACTTCACCCCTTTCTTAATTAAAAAACTGATATAATTTTTCCTGGAAATTTCAACTAAATATATATATATATATATATATTAGTTGTAAAATCTTCCTAATAAAATTTACTAGTAAAAAAAATATAGTGCTAAAATAAAGGGTAAATTAGTAAATTTGGAAGAAAAAATGGAGAAAAATATTTTAGTTAAAGTAACTACCTATTTTCCACCTCAACTTTTGGGAAACGATTCTGTACCCCTTAAATTTTTAAATCTAACAATTCGATACTATATTAGGCCATCGTGATTTCACAATTCCACACTATCATTTATTAAAAATTTTGAAAAAAAAAAATTATGTTTATGCTTTTCTATTATCAATTTTTTTTATTAAACCTTGGTTGGGAATTAAAAAAAATTGAAATTTTAACGAAGGAGATGGCGAATTTGACTTTGCTTTAACTCGAAACAAGAAGATGGGCGAGCTGGAAAGAGGAACACGTCGCCTTTTAGTTAACAATTAGGAAATGATTTTGCCGAATTGGTGGCTGATTCAGATCTCTCAAAAGCATGTTGAAACAAATATAAAATATTCCTGGGCTTCTGGTCACAAGATGTGGCCAACAATATATAATATGTTTCTGATTCCGTTTATCGATTTTGTTGGATCATTATTATACTAATTTTTGTCGTTAAATATGCCCTCCGCAATCATCTTCTCCACCCAATTTTTAAAATAGGCGAGAGGACTTGTCGCCATCCAAGGGCAGGGTTCTTTGAAAAAATAAAATATTATCTTTTAATTTTTAATAGTTCAAATATTTATTAATTTGTTATTTATTGATTATTTATTCATATTTTAATAAAGTAATAAAATAATTTATATAAAAAATAATATAATAAAAATATAGTTTTAATATTTAAATAAAATATATAAATTTTAAAAATTTTTTAAAAATAATCATTATTATCGATAATTAAATCAAAAAATCAAAAACGATATATTGATTCACAGGACGATTAGATCGATTTCTTTTATTTTTATTAGTAACAATTGATTTGATCAACTTTGCCATCAATCATAATCGAAAATAATTCATAACGTCAAAACCGATCATTTTTAATTGTTGTTAATCACAGTTGATGATGAAGACAATCAGATCTGACTATATTCACAAAAAAAAAAAAAAAAAAAGACAACCAAATCTAGTCATTTTGTAAACTAAGAAGTTGTTTTTGGTATCTTAATTCGACTATTGAGACTCATTGTCGCTAGTGATGTTGTCAGGATGATAGTTACTTTTTATATTTTTATATTTTAAACAAATTTAAAATTTATTATAATATTTTTATAAAATATATTTTATTATTTTTAAAATTTTTTATAAAAAATAAAAATATTTTTTAATCGATAACTGTTGAATTTAATTGTTATTTTTTATTAGTAGAAAAGTATTTAAATTTATATAAATTAAAAAAATAAATTTTTATGTTTACAAAAAACGTCGGTGGGGCTGTATCCTTCGGCCTTTAAAATATAAATAAGTAAAAGTAATTAACGTAACGAAATTTTATCCGGGAGTTGATATATTAAATATAAATAGATAATGATATATAATGACATAAACTGTAAAAGTGTCACCCTCATCCATCCATGTTAGAATATTAATTTTTAAATTAAACGTGGATTAATTATATAAGTGAGTGGTTTAGTTGTTAATTAATTTTTGAATTAAAATATAAATAATATGTATAGTGACAATTATTGGGAATAAATTCTTTCATATAAAAAAAAAAGGAAAAGAAAAGAAAAGAAAAGAAATGCAGGCGTGGTGTAGTTGACATCTATCACCAAAATAAAAATAAAAATGATAAAAAAAACCAAAAATAGAAAACAATCCAACAAAATAAGAAAAAAAATGAAAGCAAAGGGTTTCTATTTTCATTCCATTTTGTCAACAGTGAATTAGTAAAAATGCTTTCGTTGTTTGATATTATTATTTAATTGATTTTCAAGTTGCTCGAAAGCGTGCAAATTCTTGGACTTCATTATATTATTCTACAGGCGTGAAATCTATTTTTGATTGGTTTAAGAATTTGATGTTACTGGTATTTGAAAGGGAAATTAGGGAAAGGCAGACTTTCAATCTTTTCAGGCGGGAAGTGAGAAAGAGGATGGATGAGGATGAAATGAAATGGGTCAATTCAAAGATTAAAATTTTCAGACAACCCTTAATTCAACAAAATCATTTTAATCACGAAGCACACTACATAGCATGTTTTTTTAAAGACAAGCTTCTAGAAGCAAGCAGCTGCTTTTGGACATTGACAGCTTGTTCCTTTTACCCCCCTTAGCCCGTCTGGAAGGGAAGGGGAGAATAAGCCTCTAAGAACCACCGTAAAAAGACTTTTCTGTTGTTCTTAATTGATTGTTTCTCCCTCTTGTCGCCACCCATTACGTGTGTTTAGTCCCTCCCCTGTTCCTCATTTCTTGTAATCTTCGCTTTGCTCTGACTTTGACTTTACTTTCATTTGATTCACCAACGATGGACAACTCTCTGGGTATACGTACATATTTGTTTACACCTTTCTCTTTCTAAAAGAGTTTCTCTTTTAGTTTTTTTTCTTTTTCCGTCTCTGCAATGGCCCGCTTTACACGCAAGTAAGTTTTCTCAAGTGTTGGTTTTATCTCTACAAGATAGAAAAAGATAAGTTTTTTGTTACTTGGGTTTGGATCATTCAGCAGGTTTTGATTTCGGGTTTTGTTTGATTTCTACAATTTTTTCGTTGTTTTCGTGTTTTTGATTTGAATCATTATCTGGGAATTCATGAGTTTTATTGATGGTTGACTTTAAGTTGCTGAAGAGGGGTTTGATCTCTAGATCATGATTGACAGAATCTGTTAGAGTGATTGATGTCCAAGAATTTGTTTCTGTTTAGTAAAGGTACTAGTTTGAGGGATTTTGATTGAGTTTGTGGATGGATTCAAGAAGTGGGATCGAGAATTCACCTGATATTGACTCCAATTTCAACACTTCATCGCGAAGAAGTGTTTCTTCAATTCATTCGAAGGCTTCTCGTGGGGATTCAATAAGGGAATCGAGTTTGGGTCATTCAGGATCGAAGCCTGTGAGGTATGGATCTCAGGGTGCCGATTCAGAGGCATTTAGTGTCTCCCAGAAAGAGATCAATGAAGAGGATGCTAGGTTGGTGTATGTAAATGATCCTGTAAAGACCAATGAGGGGTTTGAGTATGCTGGGAATTCAATTCAGACGGGAAAGTATTCAGTCTTTACATTCTTGCCCAAGAATTTGTATGAACAGTTTCATAGAGTTGCATACATATATTTTCTTGTGATTGCAGTGCTTAATCAGCTCCCACAGCTAGCAGTTTTTGGCCGGGGAGCTTCTGTTTTGCCATTAGCCTTTGTTCTGTTGGTTACGGCCATCAAGGATGCGTTTGAGGATTATAGACGGCATAGGTCAGATAGAATGGAGAATAATAGATTGGCTTGGGTTTTGATGAATGATCAGTTTCAGCAAAAGAAATGGAAGGAGATTCAGGTTGGTGACATTGTCAAAGTTCATGCAAATGAAACTCTTCCATGTGATATGGTGCTGCTCTCGACTAGTGATCCGACTGGGGTTGCATATATACAGACTATTAATTTGGATGGGGAGTCAAATTTGAAAACCCGGTATGCAAAGCAAGAGACTCTTTTGAAGGTTCCTGAAAAGGACAGAATCAGTGGGTTGATTAAGTGTGAGAAACCCAATAGAAATATTTATGGGTTTCAAGCTAATATGGAAGTTGATGGGAAAAGGCTATCCCTTGGACCTTCAAATGTTGTTCTTCGAGGCTGTGAGCTGAAAAACACTTCCTGGGCTCTTGGTGTTGTGGTTTATTCTGGGCGTGAGACAAAAGTGATGCTTAACAACTCTGGTGCCCCGTCTAAAAGGAGCAGGCTTGAGACACGTATGAATGCAGAGATCATCAAGCTATCTATCTTTCTCATTGCTTTGTGTGTGATTGTCTCTGTCCTGGCAGCTATTTGGTTGAAACGTCACAACAATGAATTGGATTATATGCCTTTCTACAGGAGAAAGGACTTTTCTGATCCTGATGGTGTTGATAACTATAATTATTATGGATGGGGAATGGAGATTGTTTTGACATTCCTTATGTCAGTTATCGTCTTCCAGATCATGATCCCTATTTCTTTGTACATTTCTATGGAGCTTGTCCGGGCGGGCCAGGCGTACTTCATGATTCAAGATACTGATATGTTTGATGAGGCATCACAGTCAAGATTTCAGTGCAGGGCTTTGAATATAAATGAAGATTTAGGACAAATAAAATATGTATTCTCAGACAAAACCGGCACCCTTACAGAAAACAAGATGGAATTTCAATGTGCAAGTATTTGGGGAGTAGATTATAGTGGTGGCAAAGCCAGTTTACTGAATGAGGAAGTTGGATACTCTGTAAAAGGTAATGTGACTTAATTTTTGACCATCTATTTGTACTTAGAACTTCTGGTTTTGTTTAACAAGAGCTTACTGTTCGATATCTTATTTTCTATGGTATTCAGTGGATGGGAAGTTTCTCAGTCCAAAGATGAAGGTGAAGGTTGATCCAGATCTTCTACGATTAGCTAGAAATGGACAGAATACAGAGGAAGGAAAACATGTTCAAAATTTTTTCCTTGCATTGGCAGCTTGCAATACAATTGTGCCTCTCGTTATTGACACATCTGATCCTAATGTTAAGTTGATAGATTACCAGGGAGAGTCGCCAGATGAACAAGCATTGGTTTATGCTGCTGCCGCCTATGGTTTTATGCTAATGGAACGTACTTCTGGCCATATAGTTATTGATATTCAAGGAGAAAGGCAAAGGTAATTTGACATACTGTTGTCCACTCTGCTGCTGATCTCATACAACTATCATTTTGGCCGTTGCACCTTCATTCATTGCTGTAACCGCTAAATATCTGGTGGTTATTTCTAGGATAAGACAAAGATATTAGTTTAAGCATATGTATGCTTGTGTGTGCCTGAATGCGTGTATAATTGTGTGAAGTTTCTGCTATGTGCTGCATAAATCTTTTAGCAAAAGAATGGAAGCTGAAAACAAATTCAGTGTTTATGGATGAAGTGCTTTTTAAATGTCTGTGGCACAAGCTCTAATTCATTTCCATTTACACATTTTAAAAATGAAGTGTTAGTTACTTAATTTACATGGCTGTACAGTAAACAATATAAGTTTCATTTCTGATGCGTTGGTGGTAACAAAAGTGTGGGGTAGCAGTGGCTCAAGTTATGGTTGTAGTTAAAGTTGATTATTGTTTCTTGATGTTTTGATTATAAACTTAATATAGAAACACAGAGATCTTATTGTTTCTATTTTTACTGAATTTACCCTTTCGTCTGTGCAGGTTCAATGTTTTGGGTTTGCATGAGTTTGATAGTGAGAGAAAGAGGATGTCAGTGATATTGGGGTGCCCTAACAAGACTGTGATACTCTTTGTAAAAGGTGCTGACACAACTATGTTTAGTGTGATAAATAAAACTTTGAACATGAATATAATAAGGGCAACCGAAGAACATCTTCATGCTTACTCCTCTTTGGGTCTGAGAACACTTGTTGTTGGTGCACGAGAACTAAGTGCTTCAGAATTTGTGCAATGGCATTCTTCCTTTGAGGCTGCCAGCACTGCTTTAATTGGCAGAGCTGCTTCACTTCGCAAGGTTGCTAGCAATGTGGAAGACAATCTCTGCTTACTTGGGGCTTCTGGTGTTGAAGATAAACTTCAAAAAGGGGTGCCAGAAGCTATTGAGTCACTGAGAACTGCTGGGATTAGAGTTTGGGTTTTGACTGGTGACAAGCAGGAAACTGCTATATCAATTGGCTACTCATCAAAGCTCCTTACAAATGAGATGAAGCAGATTATAATCAATAGTAACTCCAAGGAGTCATGTAGAAAAAGGTTAGAAGAATCAATGGTGACTGTTTCTGGACTCTCACATGAAAGTGGAGGGAGCTCTGGAGCTGGTGTAAGACCAGTGGCCTTGATTATTGATGGTACCAGCCTTGTTTATATTCTTGACAGTGAACTTGAAGAACAGGTAAGCCTTGTCCACCTGTCCTTTTCTCTTAATTCCGTTTCCCAATGATCTACCATAAACTGAAGTATTTAATTATCTTAATTTGCAGCTATTCCAATTATCTAAAAAATGTTCCGTCGTGCTGTGTTGCCGAGTTGCACCATTGCAGAAAGCTGGAATTGTTGCCCTTGTAAAGATCAGGAGTCCTGACATGACACTTGCTATTGGCGATGGTAATCATCATTCCCTTGGTTTCTTTTAGACCCAAATGCTCCCTGGAATTATTGTGATAATTTTCCACCGCTTTATTGTTGGTTTTGGCTGATATGAGAAATTGTAATGTATCCTTTTTTAGGAGCCAATGATGTGTCAATGATTCAAATGGCTGATGTGGGAGTTGGCATCAGTGGCCAAGAGGGTCGGCAAGCTGTAATGGCATCAGATTTTGCAATGGGCCAGTTTAGATTTTTAGTTCCACTTTTGCTGGTCCATGGACATTGGAATTATCAGCGTATGGGCTACATGATATTATACAACTTTTACCGAAATGCAGTATTTGTTCTTATTTTGTTTTGGTGAGTAATTTTTTTCTGGAATACTATGTTCTCATTCTGTCTTCATGTGAGTGTTCTACGTGTGAATATGCTTATTACTAACACCGAAACCCTGTCGACTGTGTATGCATCCTGTTATGCTAATTAGGCTATCCTTCCTCCTTTTGTTGGGTCCATAGGTCTTGTATCATACATTTATATTTACTCATCTATCCTAGATAGACTGTAAAAAAGAATGCTGATTACTGTAAAACTGAAGATTTTGTGTATATGATGGCATACATGATATCTGGTTTACAAGTCATAACAGCTAATAATATTTTGTGTTCATGTAGGTATGTGTTATATACTTGTTTCACTTTGACAACTGCAATTAACGAGTGGAGCAGTATGCTATATTCTATTATTTACACTTCATTGCCCACAATTGTTGTTGCCATTCTGGACAAGGACCTAAGTAGAAGGACTCTTCTAAAATATCCTCCACTCTACGGGGCTGGACACAGACACGAGTGCTATAACTCCAAATTGTTTTGGCTGACAATGATGGACACTATCTGGCAAAGTGTGGCAATTTTCTTTATCCCTCTCTTAGCATACTGGAAAAGCACCATTGATGTATCAAGTATCGGAGATCTTTGGACGCTTGCAGTCGTTATTTTGGTCAATATACATCTGGCTATGGATGTCATCCGGTGGAATTGGATCACACATGCAGCCATCTGGGGATCTATATTTGCAACTTTCATTTGTGTTCTTGTGATAGATGCTATACCTTCATTACCATATTACTGGTACCCCCTCTTTCCAAATCTTTTATTTCGTATTAGACCTTTTTTCTACTTAAGCTTATCATATTTTGAAAGCCCCATTTATGCATATGGTCATTGTTCAATAACTCTTGACCTCGCACTTGTAAACTTGACAGGGCAATCTTCCATGTTGCTGGGACCGGAGTATTTTGGTTGTGCCTGTTGCTTATCATTATCGCTGCGCTTGTTCCACATTTTGTTGTGAAATTTCTATGTCAATACTATAATCCTTCGGATATTCAGATTGCGAGAGAGTTGGATAAGTTTGGGATACCGAGGTATTCGGAAGCTGGACAAATAGAAATGAATGCAATAGACAATCCCCGTCAAAGATCATAAAATATGATTTTATTCAAATTCGCAAATGTTTTTTTTATTAAACATGGCATCATATTCTTTAGGCTTCTTGTGAAAGGTTGCCGATTATTCGCTATCCGAAGGATAGAGCTGGATTTTGTAATTGTATATTAGGCTTTGCATTTTTTGGTTTCTTGCAAGTGTAACACATATTAATTATTCAATGTAAATTAGCATTGTTTTTTCAGAACAGAATTCTTGTAGATTGAGTTGCAGCAATATATTGCAGTTGCTTATTGTTATTGTTCTTCAACGTAGTTTTTTATAAGAAATTGATAATGCAGTGGACAGTATTTATACTAACTCCTGATTGTTCTTGGCATTCTGAACCTGTGCGGCAAACTGCAGATTCCACAGAATATCTTCAGCGCAAGGTCGGTTTCTGGGTTCATTGTCAATACACTTCACACACAACTCCACCATTATCTTCAAGGATTCTTAAGTAAGATAACCCATGTTGGTACTGTCATCAAGGATTACATACAAGGTTTTATATCAGAAACTATTTTGAAATGGTTTGAGAATAAGCAACTGAATCACTCACAAGATTTCGAGTAAGATCAGTCCTATGTCATAGACATCAGTTTTATCATCTTCTTGTGGCCTGCAATGCAAAGAGTGTGAAGAACGCTTTTTTCAGTTGCATTTTTTAACGTACATGACATAATTGCAAATGTAAATTTTGTTCAATGATACAAAGAAGGGATAACAATCTCAATCAATATAATTGGGGAAGGGGAAGAAAGTAGCATCAAGTGTTCACCGCTCTTTTAAAAGATACACACACTTTCAAATTTCCAAGTCATTATTACGAGGGGAGGCAGTTGGAATCTAAATGGGCATGCATTAGACTATACCTTCAGAATTTGTGCAACCTCATATTGTTTGCCAAGCCAATGTAAGTAAATTTACATTCTCATGAGAGGTGTGAATGCATCTAATCAATGCTACTTTTTTTTTTTTTTTTTGGTAATTAATTGATGCTACTTTATCCTTATCTCTTATGATATTGATTGAGATTTTTTTATTCTAATCGTATACTTTATTTAAGTCTTTATTGTTTATAAAGAGTTAGCTTAGACATGATATTTTTTACTAAAATCATGTGTCATTGTTTATATGACACATGAAAAGAGAATAAAATTGTTAAATTTAAAACCATAATAAAAAAGTAAAGCAACAGTATATTTAAACAAAATTTATATGAAAAATATTATAAATTTTATCTAAACACCTTATTTAACCAACTTTCTTTTAGATACATAAATCTTATCTATTTATTATGTTTTCTGCAATTATATATATATAAAAAATTGGAAGAATCTTGTTTAAACACTTTATTTACTCTCTTTCATTTATATTTATATATATTCAATTGTATCCAAAGACGTTACTTGAATCTTGTCTAAACGCTCGTTTGTATAAGCTTTCGTCTTATTGAGAAAAAAAAAAGGTTTGTTTACGGGGGAAACAACCAATTTTTTTAAAATATAATTGGACCAATCTTGTCTAATCACAAGATTTTGTTGAACTTTGACCAATTGTTTTAATATATGATTAGGCAAAACACTGTAATTAAGCAAGATCCATTTACCCGTATCTAAAATAAATTGATTGAATAGGGTGTATATATAGGATCTTTCGTATAAGTTTTGGTTTAGAATAAGTTTTGGTCTAACATGGTATTGTAGTGTTTCGTCATTATAGTTTTGTATTTAACAACTTCTCTCCTTCTTATGATTCAATCACCTTTCTTCTTCCTCCCTTCATGGGCATCCTAGACCAAGCTTTGCTTTTTGGTGGGCTGCATCCATGAGTTTGAATTATACAATGCAAGCTTCGTTTATGATTTACAGGAAATATTTCATATGCAATTTAACGCATATTTATCCAATAACACAACCTGTAAACAATGTATTAAATTTTAGTCCAAACATATCTATAAAAAAAAAAAACCTTATTTTGAAAGGTTGATTCATAAAATTAGAAGTAGAAGGATGTCACACACATTATATCCAAAAACACCATAATGTGAATAGGAAGAAAAGTTGATTTTGATTGATTCAGTCAAAAAGAGTTTTATTGGATAAATTATCACCTTTCGTTTATAATTTGAAGATAAAGTGAAAATGAAGATATAAAGGTGGAGTCCACCTATATAGATTTGAGTGATAGAGTTTTAATCGAAGATGAAGTAAAGATGGAGAGACAATATGCATGCTGGTTGAAGAGAAAGTGAATAGAAACATGTGTTAATGTCACAGCAAATCAAGTAACTTACTTTCCAACGAGCCAAAAAATTTAAACAGAAACACGCACACACATTTCATCTCCAGACTCCAAAACTTGTCATTCTTCAAGAACATATTTATTTCTTCTTGCACCAAATGCAATTCTCTGCACAGTTGATAAGAAAAAAAAAATATATCTGATGATCTTCCAGTAGTTGTCATTGTATGAACGTAAACCCAATTTATTTTTGTGCAGTTGTCTGCTAATTACTTCAACTGAAAAGACAAGAAAGGAAGCATTTCACTCACAGAGAATATCTGAGAATATGCCTTCACTCCAGTCAGAAAACGTAGGTAAGTCGGCTTTGTTGATCCATTGGCCCGAATGGATCTGATTCTAGGAACAAGATACTCAGCAACCTGTTACCCCACCAGCCACAAATGAAGAAAACCCGATAAACAAGAATAATAAAACGAAAATGGCCAATATGCAATTTTTGTCACATACATTCTTGTCAACATGCACATGCACAAAACTAACCCTATCTGGATATTATTCGCAAGTTTCTTTTCATGAATGTAATTATCTCTTATGCAAAGCATGAGCTGCAGATTTTCAAGAATTTGTAATTCATTGATTATGAATTTAAGTTCTATACATGGTTATTAATCAGTTTTTGAATACACAACATAATCTAATGTTCATAAATAGGGACATCATAAAGACAGCAATAATCTCTATATGGAAGGTGCAGTAGAAAATATTACCACTTCAGCCGGTTCTGCCAAAACATTGATGAAAAACTTGGCCTGCAATAAACCAAATGTTCTAGGTTGAGATGAAGATCAGCAGATATGACAATGGGAAGGATCGGTATACATCAAACCTGCTTTGTAGTAGCACCAGACATGAGAAGATCAGTTGTTACCATTCCTGGCTGAAAACCAACTAAAGCAAGTCAGAAATATCACAATTTCTTTAGTTAAAATTCTCAGTAAGTCTACAATTTCTCCTGCACTCAGAATATAGAACGTAAGTACACAAACATAAGGATTATTAGTGCCAAAGATGTGATGTATAAAGATGTCCCGAAATCTGTGCTATGCTTTTATTTCCCAAATTCATTTTTCAGATTTTAGGTAGTAACCTACAAGAAAAGATAAATCTTTCAGCAAAAAATGATTCTTGAGTACTTCATTGTCTATACATCACATAGTGGCTGAGGACAAGCTAAAACACAATTAATCTGCCATATCAAGTTTGACATCATAACAATTACTCAATAATTAATTAGGTTCACACGAAAATATTCAACATCTAAATTTTGAACACAAAATATTGCCAAACCACAGCAAAACTTACTGACAAATTATGCACCACGACATTTTTAACATTCTGCATTTGCAATTCTGCCTGTATAGATGAAGATAAATCAATACAACGTTGGATATAGAAGAATAGTAGCGTATTTCAACCAGTATAGTCAAATACTTTGAAAGAAAAGAAAATTAAGTGCATGCTACTTGAAGACATGAGAAAAAGTAGAAAGATAATAGACAAAAATATTTCATTAACCATAAAACTTGAACATTTTCTTTACTGACGGAGTTTGATGGATGTGTGATGTAGCTAAATATGGTGACATTTACCTGTAATGATTTTGTTAAATGCACCACACTGCGTTTAGTTGCCCCATATGCAGCAAACCTAATAACAAAAAAAGAAAAGAAGATTACTCATCAACTTACAGCAGAAAGCAGTTTATTCCTGTCACCTATGTAATGCACATAAACAGGGTCCATCATTCTATGATATAGTGAGAAAAGATGATAGAATATATATAACATGAAGATCTTGACCTAAAAGAAGAAATTATGGAAGTGCAGTGAACAAACAAAGATAACAGAAAACATAAAGCTACGTTACACTTAATGAACCCTTTAGCTATACCTGGGTGTCGGTCTTCCATCTGAACCAGCTCCATCAATGTTGAAAATATGACCCCCTCGAGGTTGGTTCCGCATCAGTTGAATTGCCTAGGTAGCAATTCAGTATCAGAATAAGCCTCAAAATGCTATTCAAGATGAAATAAAGCTTTTTACCTCCCGACAACAAATCATCAAGCCAAGAGTGTTTGTGGTGACAACTTCACTGCATGGAAAGTGCACAGAAATAAACCAACTGTAAGAATCACTTAACAGGCAAACACTATTTCTTTCAAATAGAAAGTTGGAGTTTAAATGACTACATGAGATCTTCATCTGAAGCTTCTGCCAGGGGTTTATAACTATATGCATTTGATCCTGCATTATTAATCTGCATCATTCTTAACATAATGTAAGAGAGTAATAGCAGAACTAAGCTGCTGGCACAGAACAGATCAGAGAATTATTAAATAGTTAGAACAATTAAAAAAAAAAGATTTAATTCTGCATAAAGTGTGAGTGAAAGTTTTCAAGTGTGTGTCTGGACAATTTATCTTTTATATATATATATATAATGTTCATCATATATATATATATGATGAACATTATATAGCAACCAACCATAGAACGACTGATAGTACGGTAAGAAAGGTAGATATATTGGCATCAAACTGTGCATCCAAATAAGATTTGTATAACTTAATTCACCTTTCATGATCCCTTTTTGCAAATTAGAGATTATTTTTTCAAATCTGACTCACAATTACGGATACTGGGAAAGAACAATGGAAATTTACCCATCTTACTGCAAGTATGTGAATCTCTTCCATCCTATTCCAGTTCATGATTGACACAATACTCCCCAGTCTTATCTTTCACGAAGAAATGTTGAAACATTATTAAACTCTTAGTTATTTTTTAAAAGATGCTTCATTATTATTAGCAACAATCTTTGTTCTTCCCATATTTTTCATTTGGCAACTAATTTTGTTTCTATGTCAAGCATTAGCATGATAAATTAGATATTTAAAATCACCCGTTCATCATAGCAATTTTAGTCTAGTACAAACATATAACCGACATTGTCACATAACCACATAACTAGAACTATCTTAAAGCGAGTTAGATGTTGTTAAATGGATTCCAAATTGATAAAATATAACAAATATAATAATAAAGAGAAGAAGATCTGACATAAATACCCAAATATCAACATATTTCAGATTCTTTTTTGCAAATGCAACTAAATCTTTCACGTCTTGTGCTTCTCTAACATCACACTTTGTACCCTGCAAGAAGGATTAAATTCATAAACTGAGAAAGCCCAGAAAAAAAAATATTTTATTTTAAAGGGGAAAAGAAAGAAGCAAACACATATACAAAAACACACACACACACATATATATATAAACAATAAAAGAGGGATAACAGGTCATGAAGGCGGTACCCACACATGCTGCTCTCCAAATTCTTCTCTCAGGCTCTGAACAGCATATTCCACCCGCTCGACTGTCAAAGACTCAGAACTAAGCATAGTAAGACATTAGCCACGTATCACAATGGCAAGTCAAGTTAGAGCTCCTTCTTGATTATAAAATTCAACGTAGTAAAGTAAAATAACCATATGTGCATAACAAGAAGGATTTTTTTTTTCCATTATCATTTTATTATTTCCTTTTTGCATAGCAATTAATAGTGTATTTATGTCAATAAATATTAATGGAATCCCTCAAGCTGCAAGATATTTCATATATTCCTCCATGGCAATCTTCTTAAAGGTCCCCTTACATAAGATTGATTATTGCTGCTTATGTTGCAAATAGCAAGCAATATTCTCCTCCTAATAACTATTTCTCTAGCAAGGCCAGTTTTTTCAACTATTAGCCAAATTCATTAGCACATAAGCAAGATCTACAATAAGATACATAACTAAATTAGATGATCATGAGATAAAAGACCTGTAAATTGAATTTTTTTTTTTTCCACAGTCCTCACCTGATCTTGAGCAAACTATGACATTATCACCTGCTTTTAGAAATTCTTCAGCCAATGCATACCCAATTCCTGAATTTAAAAAAAAAAAATGAAATTCAAAATTGATAACAAGAATAGGATGAATAGACAAAATATAAAAATAAACTGAAAATTAGAGAGAGATCAAACTCAAAATATCAATACCATATAGTTCCTTCAGTAACAAACATTCTAAAGACAAGAGGAAGGAAAGAGAAGTGCTACGATCTATGATTAACTTCTAGTAGTCTTAATCAATGATAAAGAAATAATGATTTCCATAAATGACAAAATTAAAGTCACTAATTCATGAAAGAGTTTAACCCTTCACCTAACCTTGAATTTGCCCAAAATAAATGCAAGACATCAGACACCTAAGACAATCTATTCTTCTGAAAACTTGCTGCAATTGCAACCAATTATATCTCAAACTATTGTAATACACATCATGCATTTTCCAACCAAACATTTATTTAAACCCTTCAGCATTGATCCAACAACAAGCAAATAAGCATTGATATGAACGCAAGTTACATATATGCTTTCACTAGAACAACACAACCGAATAAGGTTTGCCAACTAAAATGATCAACTAATTCATGATTCCCCTTTACTTATCACCCACAAATGCGGTTCACAATTAAAAAAAATTAAAGATTCAGGGTCTAAACTTATTATGCTTCTCTAATATTGCAATCATATGCCCAAATGGGCAACATACAACCACATAGAAAACCATAAACTGCTTATATAAATAGAGAATTAGAAGGTGAAAGAGAAACCTTTGGTGGAACCAGTGATGAGGACATTGTAAGGAGGCAACGTTGTCTCTTTCTTGGCATAAGAATCGGCTTCAGCTCTTGCAGTTGGAGAAGTCAATCTCAAACTTGAAGAATGAGAAGTTTTGCTCACAGTGAATGAGTTTCGGCGGGAACCAAAGGTCAAGGAACCGCAACGGTCATGTGGGTTTGGGTTAGAGAGACTCAGGGAAAGGAATTCACGCGTTTTGGAAGTGAAAGGAGGAGAAGATAAGCAAGTAACGGTGCTGGCCATTCTTCTTTATTGCACAAACGGAACTTCACTTAGAGGATGTGCAAGAAAAGGTCTGGCTAGAATAGAATGCAGTCGAAGTTGTAGTAAATCATAAACCCCCTCAGAATTTTGAGAACTACTTACAACTCCCTCCTATTTCATAAATATCACCCCCCCTAAAACACCATTATCCTGAAAATTGTCATTATCCATGGTCAATTTCTTATTGGCCAATACTTCAAATGTTATATGCAGAGTAAACTGATTGTTTTTTATTATTATTAGTCATTAACGATAACAGAGATAATTAAATTTAAATATTTTTATCAAATAAAATAACTAAATTTGATAATTTTGTAAATTAAGTGATTATTTTTTATTATTTAGTTTAATTTTTATTGACCATTATTGTTGGTTACGATAATTTTAATCTTTTTTAAAATTATTTTTATATTTAATTTTATTATTCTTTTATTTTTTTGATTGAAGATTTTTTATTATTTTATAAAAAAAATTAAATAAATTGAATGAAAAATGTTTTACAAATGGGTGCTTAAATTTTAAAAGTTGACAAATATGAATTGTCATTGGCTAAAAAATCAAGAGGTTATTTAGGGTATATTAGATAAATATTATAGTTGATTTTTAATTGACTATTATTCTATTCTTAAAAATTAAATTATTACGATAACATTTTTAATAGATTAAAGTATAAATAATATTATAATGCATAAATACTCAATTTTTATAACATAACATTTTTATTGACTAAATTATGAATAATATTATAAGAACATAAATATCTAATTTTTAAAATGAATAGAAAGAAATATACATATATTTTAAATTTATTATATTTATCTTATATATTTTAAAAATATTTATAATATTTATATTTCTTATTTATTATATTTTATTTAGTTCTTTTGAATATAATTATCATTTTTAAAATTAGTAGAAATATATTAAAATTTAAAATTATAAAACTTTTAAACATTTTTTAATTTATAAAAGCTTTCTAAAAACCCATGAACATCTTTGATATTTTTCAGAAATTATAATTTATCTTAATATATATAATTATATATCATTAGAATTTTTATTTATATTTGTCCTAATAATATTTTTATTAAAATTTATAAAAATTAAAAGTGTAAAAATTATTGGCCAAACAACAAAGTCCCACCCAAGGTTTCCTTAAATGATAAACTCCCATATACAAAAGTTAAAAAGTCAAATACTCACTTTTTTGAAAATAATAAAATATCTTTTATAAAATTAATAATATTAATATTAAAATAAAATTTAATATAAATAACATTAAAAACAAATTTAAAATAAATTAATAATAAAATTTTTAATAAATTAATAAAAAATTAAAAATAAAATTAAAAAACAACTATCGCCGCCGGTGGTAATTGTTGACTTTAACCTTATCAAGTGGTCGGAAACAGCCATCTGGTTCTATTGGTAGCCAGATCTGACTGTCAAAAATTTAACAGAGGCAGAAATCTGGCTGCCTGCACTATCAGAAAAGGTCGAAAACAATCGAAATATTTA
This sequence comes from Anacardium occidentale, assembly GCA_026122585.1. NCBI lineage: Eukaryota > Viridiplantae > Streptophyta > Magnoliopsida > Sapindales > Anacardiaceae > Anacardium > Anacardium occidentale. Next base: position 121,585 of record JAJEJH010000070.1, on the reverse strand, counting down.
ACATTGGTTGTTTCTAACTATTTTAGAAAGCAAACACAACCAGATCTAATTGCTTTCACTATCGCGGTTATCAAATCTGAACAACTAATAGAATTAAGTGACTGTTTTTGGACACTTAATGAGGATAAAGGGGGTTACCATCGTCGGTGTCGATGGATACTTTTTTATTTAATTATTTATTATTATTTTATTTTAAATTTATATTTTAATATTTTTATCAAATTTATTATTTAATTTTAATTTAAAAAGATAAAAATATTCTTTAACTTTAGTCAATGGATGAGTATTTGACTTTTAAAGCCTTTGCGGATTACAATTTGTCATTAAACGAAATCTTGTGTGGCAATACGTCGTTCGATCAAAATTATTTAATAAAATTTTGGGATAAATTATTATCTTATTTGAGGGTTTTTTTTCCTTTTCAACAGTTTTATAAAAAAATTTCATATTATTTTAAAAAATTTAATAAATAAATGAAAAAATGATTTTTTTTAAAGTTATAATTATTTCACCAAGCCTTCGTCGGAAATACTCATTTGGTACTTTTTAAAATCTAAAATTTGATCCGGGTCAGACTGATCTGATAATCTTTGATGGGTATCCGGTTTAATAGTTCATCTTTGCCCGAAAGAGCATATAAGAAAATTAAATCAACTAAGAAGACACAAAAACCCTAAAAATGTACTCTCTCACTTCTCTCCGCCAAGCTCGTAACTTCTCTGCTACTTCTCTTCTTCGCTTCCGTGGCCGTAACCATTCAGCTAATTTTCCAGGCAATATATATATATTTTAGTTTTATGAATTTTTAATTTTGTACTATTTGTAGCTGTTGCTTCTGAGAATTCTAGGGCCCAGGGATATGATTTATTAGGTTTTTTTTTTTTTTTTTTTTATGTTTCAACTTAAAAAGAGATTTTTATTTTTTGATGGGTTTATAGTTGTTAATCACAACCGGTTTAATTTGAAACTTTTTTTTAATATTAAATGTGAAATGTAATAATATTTGAAACTTGATGAACTTTAATTTAATTGCCCACTTGTCTTTTTAGATATTTTGGAACTTTTTTCTGTAAAAAGAGCGAGGCTTGTTTGAATTTTTTTGTGGCGTAAAGCTATAGTTTTTGTTGATGATGGCGGATATTTTCTTCCTTTGACTTTGTAGGTTGTTTAGAGAGCGAGAAATGTGGAGGAAGTGCAAACTCTATGTCGCGAATTTTGGGGAATCTGGGGATAAGTTTATTTTCAACGAGTGCAAAGGGAAGTGCATCTGCTCCATATGCTTCAGGTTCTCAGGAATATTTAAATTCAGCGGGTCAGAATAATTTTGAGAATGAAAGGAATTCAAGGCCAATGGACTTTGTGAGAGGAGTAATAGAGGAAGATTCAAGAGGGTTTATGAGGCAGCTTCAATATCCTCGCTATAATCTAGAGCAAAATGCTGATTTTGTCCATATTAAGCTTCTGCGTAACAACACATTTGTGACTGTGACAGATTCAAAAGGAAATAAAAAAGTTGGGGCCTCTTGGGGATGTATACCTGAACTCAAAGGAGGTCCAAAAATGTCTCGTTATGCAGCTGAAGCAACTGCTGAACATGTTGGAAGATTGTCAAGAAATATGGGGTTGAAATCTGTTGTGATGAGGGTGAATGGATTTACTTATTTTAAGAAGAAAAGACAAGCAATCATGAGTTTTCGAGAGGGCTTTGGTGGTTCTCGAGAGCATAATCCCATAGTATACATTGAAGACACAACTCGAAAGCCTCATAATGGATGCCGACTCCCAAAGAAACGCCGCATCTGAATGATGGCTGGCTGCTGCCTTGTGCTTGAGAGGAAATCTTTGTCCATGGTTGGTGAGGAGCTCAAACTCATTGGTGGGATTTCATATCCTCAAAGACACCTAAATTACCCAGCTTATTACTAAGTCTTTTTCTTTGGTCTTCTTTTGTGGATGTTCATCTAAAGTCATAATCTTGTTTTTCCCTGAGATTTGACAATATAGGTACTGATAATATTTCCTAGAGATATTTGTTGTGAATTTAATTTCCTTCCATATTTGTACCATTAATAATGCTTCTCCATATGCATTCCACCCTTTTTTACTAGCTAGTGGCTATTGCCTAGTCTCTAAATTATTCAGTTGTCTTCAAGATGAGAACAAAGTGATTCTCGTGTTCTTGTTTCTTAAACTGAAATAACAATCTGCTCATAGTATAGATGAGGAGGGCCCTTTTTTTAATCTTTGGGGTGAGAATCAGAAGTGACTGCAATTCCAGATCATACTTTGTGTCTGCCAAAATCTTGCTTGAAGGATTAACATTAGATACATGACTTTTTTATTTGAATTCTGAGCCACGTATACTATTAGAATATTCTTGGAAAATGTTAATGATGTTTTGAAATATTGTCAGACTTTAGTCTTGGATTATTACAATGCCGCTCTTATTATCATTGCTTGTTGGGTTTTCTCATAAATGCTCAAGTGAAAATTTGTTTTCCTCTAAGGTTTGAGTGGTTTAGATCTTTGGTTTCCAAGAAACCTGATGGTTTTTACATCTTTTGATTTACCTGGTTTGGATATTATTTCTCAGAAATGTTCTACTGCCATGGTTTAGTTGTTGCAAGCATGCTTAATCTGTCTTTCTTGATTCAAAAAATTACGTAGTTGTTTAAGGAGTTCATGCCCTCATATATGCTGACATTTCTATGCAAATAATGTTAGAATAAGATTTGAAGGTGGCATTTTCTTTGACAGTTGGCTACTTTAAAATGGTCTTGGTTATATTATTGGGTAAGCCATGCCTCGTTTTCTTTGTCAATTTAAGCTTGTTGCAATGTTTGGTTATAGAAACCTCTTTCATTTTCTTTGTTGTTATAATGTATGATTTTTAAAGGTTAAAGATTGGTTTAGTGGTTAAGATATTGAGTTTGAAACATGAGGTCAAGAAGAGTTGATGCAATCTCCAATTTAACATCTTATGAATAACTAAATAAGCTATAGGAATATTTAGGTCCACATCATTCGCTGTGTGATTTTGGTGCGTTCTTTTCAGTGGATATAACATTACTATAGAAAGACCTAAAGTGTCGGTTACAGATATTTTTAGGCCTAAAAGCCTAAAATAGTCAAGCACTTTATCGAATGCTTGAAGGTGAACAGTATTATGTTATGTACATTTTTCTTTTCCATTTTCTTGGTGAAATTTCATTATTTTGAGTTATTGATCTAGGGACTTTTCATTTCAACTGAAGAGTTGACTTGGATTCATTTGTATTAAGAATTTGTCAAAGATCCTCTGCTTGTTAGCCTCTCCCCATCAGAAGAACACACGAGGGAACAAGAAGAAACACTCCCTAGGCTAACATTACACAACTTATCTCCCTAGTTGGTAAAATATGGAAGAGCAAAAATATGATATAGTAAATATGGGAACAAGAAGAAAAACCGGTACAGGAATTAAATGAGTATGATATAGCAACTTGTAAAAAATATGTTTGTAAAATGATACAAGAATTATATGGGTAGGATATAACAAATATGGGCACACGTCGTCAATAATACGTTTTAAAAAAACTGACAATATCAATTATAAATTTTAAGCTTTTTTCACTTATTATTTCCTTAGAATCAATATAATTCAAATGTGAAGTATTTAGTTGATTATTGAATCTAGAATAATACTATATATCAAACATTTTATATATATATATATATATATATATTCAAAATTCATCTATAATTTCAAATACATATGGTATAGATAAAATTAAAATAACAAACACATAACATATACAAAATTCAAATACATAATACAATCAAAATTCAAATTATAATACAACTAAGATTCAAATTGTAGTTCATAATATAAATTATATAAGCAAACCCTCAAATAAAAAAAAAATCGTCATTATTTATTAAGTAAATTTGTGAAAATTTCGGTGATTATCCTCGGATTAACATATTCGGATATATGAATTTCTTTACGCCGTCTTTCCTAACCCAGAAGTCCTGGACCTGGTGATAACTACTGCTCAGGAAATCAATGGGATAAAATAATAACTTGGGGTGTTGCAATGCTCCGTTGTCTGTTATTGAACATTACAAAAAAAAGTTTTATCAGAAAATGTTGAAACTTTTATTAGGGAAATTTAATATTATTTTTAGAAGAAAAATTTATGTTATTAAAAGACAGAAGCCAATGACTGTGCGACAACGGGCCCATAGAAATCCAAGCACAATGGCCCTTCCACTGGGCCTTGTAATAAAGTCCAGCTCTTTATCACTGGTAAGCACTAAGACCAAGCTAAAAACAAATGAGCAGGGGCTTGTTCCAACTCAAACGTTACTTTAACCTTTGCTTTTGCTTCAAAATCCCTCCTTTCCTTCACTTACTCTCGTCCTAACACTCCGAGCTCTTCTTGGCTTCCCAAATCAACTTTCCACCATGATGAACGCCCCCATAATCGGTGAGCATTTCTCTCTCTCGCTCTCTCTCTCTCTCTCTTTCCGTATGTTTTCAACCTTCAAGTTTAGTAATTGATGTTTTTTTGCTTGTAAAATATTGTGTAAGATCCACTGCAGGGAGACTTCCCTGAAGTGATAGAGGAGTATTTGGAACATGGGGTTATGAAATGCATTGCGTTTAATCGTCGTGGAACCCTTCTTGCGGGTAAAGTTGCTTGTTCTCTCTCCTTTTTCGATTAATGTTCTTGTTAATTGGAAATTTTGAGGTACCCTTACTTTATCTTTGACTGAATTTACTTTTTTGGAATTTTCTTTATCAGATAAAAATTTCGTTTTTAATGGAAAAGTAGAAACTTTATTGTTCTTTTATTGTGACAGGGAGGAGTAGCCTTTTTAGATATTGTAGGAGGTAAAATATGGGGGTTTGCTAACGACATGCTAAAATTGATGGGTTGGTGGGTTCCAGATTTGAATTTGAGTTTGCTAAACTGGTTTGAGCGATTTTTTGTGTACTAATTGGAGGAAAAAAAAAATGACATTTCGAAATTATGTATGTAGGGTGAAAGTATAGAGTGATTCATCAAATTTTTGTTTTTATATTTATTTTTTTTCTTCTTAATTGGATTGTCTTGTTGATTGGATTATTGAAAATGAGCAGTGAATGTGGTAGGTGTAACTGGGTTTTTGAGTTGGTCAAAATAATATTGGTAAGAGTAAATTATTTTACTACAGCTTCCAGTTCCAGGTATCTGATAAGTTCTAAGTCCTAGTGGCATCAAGGTAGTGCTGGTTGTGAAGAATTGGTTTTACTTATGCAAAATACTTTTGGTTCTTGATGTCAAAAGGCACTATAAACGTGATATCTATATGTCTTACTTTGTCTATTATATAGAAAAAGAAAATATTGAGAAAGCTTGAATGCTGTTGGACACTCCATGGTGCAAACCAAAATTTGCAAGATATTTAGTAAAATAAGTTGGATAACATGTGATTATGCTTTTGATTTATAAAATTTCAGTGAGCAATAAGGGTGTATGCAGCTTTTCCCCTTATTTTAGAAGTTGCTTCTTTAATAGTTATTTTATATACTTCAGTTCAGTTAACTTTATGAATTTGGCTGGCTAAAGAAGCTTCTATCAGAATCACTTGGAGATATTCTATGCGCTTTCTCACTCACTGTCTAGACTTGTTTCTGGCTTCTTGCCAGCTGGGTGCTCTGATGGAAGCTGTGTTATCTGGGATTTTGAGACCAGAGGAATTGCAAAGGAGCTTCGGGATAAAGAATGTGTTGCTGCAATAACAAGTGTCTGCTGGTCAAAGTTTGGTCATCGTATTCTGGTCTCTGCTGCAGACAAGTCATTAACACTTTGGGATGTCCTTAATGGAGAAAGGATTACACGCATAGTTCTGCAGCAAACTCCACTGCAAGCTCGTCTACATCCTGGTTCATCTACTCCTTCTATCTGCTTGGCTTGCCCACTCTCATCTGCCCCCATGATTGTTGATTTAAATACAGGAGACACAAACATACTTCCAGTTACAGTTTCCGAAGCCAGTAATGGAGCTGCTCCTGCATCACGGAACAAATATTCAGATGGAACTCCTCCCTTCACCCCTACTGCTGCATGCTTCAACAAGTATGGGGATCTTGTTTATGTGGGCAACTCTAAAGGGGAAATTCTTATAATAGATCACAACAGTAATAAATTGCGTGCCTGGATTCCTGTTTCTGGAGGTGCTGTGATAAAAAATATAGTATTCAGCAGGAATGGGCAGTATCTCCTTACAAATTCAAATGATCGGACTATTAGGATATATGACAATCTTCTGCCTTTAAAAAATGGTCTTGGAGCCCTTGACGGTCTTGACAAGACTATTGATGAGATAGACAGTGTTGAGAAATTAAAGTTGATTGGATCAAAGTGCTTAGCACTTTTCCGTGAGTTTCAAGATACCATCACCAAGATGCATTGGAAAGCTCCATGTTTCAGTGGTGATGGTGAGTGGGTAATTGGTGGTTCTGCAAGTAAAGGGGAGCACAAGATTTATATATGGGACAGGGCTGGGCATCTCGTGAAAATTCTTGAAGGTCCTAAGGAAGCGTTGATAGATTTAGCTTGGCATCCTGTTCATCCTATTATTGTTTCTGTTTCCTTGACTGGCTGGGTTTATATCTGGGCCAAAGATTATACGGAGAACTGGAGTGCATTTGCTCCAGATTTTAAAGAGCTCGAGGAAAATGAAGAATATGTAGAACGGGAAGATGAATTTGATTTAATTCCTGAAAGTGAAAAGGTAAGCAAGCGAAAAAATCAGCTGAACAGATCTTTTGCTTCTCATTCATGTTTTTTTTTTATTAAATTGATACATGTCAATGCAGGTCAAAGAATCAGATGTTAATGAAGATGATGAAGTTGATATTGTGACAGTGGATAAGGATGCATTCAGTGATTCAGATATGTCACAAGAAGAGCTGTGCTTCTTGCCAGCCATTCCTTGCCCTGATGTTCCAGAGCAGCAAGACAAGTGTGGTGGGAGTTCTTCTAAGTTGATGGATGGCAATCATTCTGGGTCCCTTCTTTCTGAAGAGGCTGGGCAAAATGGTCAAGTGACAAACCATGTATCAAGTCCACTTGAAGGTAAATATCATGCCTATTAAAATACTTTGGGATGATGCATTACTTGGGATCATTTTGATAGAAACAGTCTAATGTCAGTGATTCAACTTCATAGTGAGTTTATGGAATGAAGAGGTTACAATATTTCTCTCTGAGATTGATACCTCAACCTTTTACCACATAAATCCACTAACCATGGATTTTAGTTAGAAATTTTAAGGAATATCATTTTTACAATCATATATTTTGAAAAAAGAAAGAAAAAAAACTTAGTAACTTCCATGTGGAAGTTTTTGAATCACTTAAAAGTAATGAATGTGTGGATATATCATATATGTAACTAGGTAGACTCACGAACTCTAAAAGCAAGAGTATACTATGAAAGGCGACTAGTTGAACCAATGTAATAATATTTGCAATTTAGCAGCCCATGGAATAGAACTCCGATTGATCCTTTCTAGTTGTATTTCTATAAACTTGTAATTAAAAATTGTTGGTATTATTCCTTGTGAATAATGATTAGTTGGTTGGTTATTGTTGAAAGATGGATGAAGCAAACTTGTTTTAAACTTCTTTTTGACTCACCAAATGAAAGATAGAGATAATGTGAAATGAGAGTGAGAAGAGAGAATGAGATAGAGAAGTTGAGGATTTGCAGCAAAGGAAACTAGAGAGAGGATGTGAGCAGTAAACAAGAGAAGACGAGAGATTCTGATGGGAAGAGAAAGAGAAATTTGGATAAAGCAAAGAATTTGCTGTTGTAATATTTATCATGTCTGTAGAAAGTCTCCAGAATTTTAATCCCATGACCTCATATTAAAAGCCTAGAAATTCTAGTGAATGTAATTTCCTGTCATGCCACTGAAATTGATAATTATCAGTTTTTTTAAAATAAAAACCTCTATTAAGCTACATCAACCTGTTATTTTCTTATATTAATCATTATAAATATATATATGTATTTTTTAATTTCTTTGAAATGAGACTTATGATTTATATGACAGTTCTTCAGTTGGTCAGGGTGCTGGTGGATGCATTTCTTGGTTAGGATAACTTGGTTTTCTTCTGAGAATCTTAAAATTTCCCATTACAAACATGTAAACAACCCAACATATCTGGAATTATAGACATAATGAATGTGTTAGCATAGAAGAGTTAGTACCATAGGAGACATGTAAAACTAAAATCTTAGTGTGTTCACAAGTTCTGGCTGATTAAGTTTTTGAGGTGCACAATTCCTCTTTTCTGATTACTCCAAAGTATTTGATGCACTGCTTTTGCATAAAGGGAAGTTTTCGAACTTGGTTAACACTTAAAGTAAGGTGTGGAGATTTCTGAGTATGTTAAAAAGAAAAAATTGGAATAAGTTTGGAAGATTATTTGAGCCAGCTTTACTTTCCTGATACACATAGTGTTTCTTAGCCATTGGATCATTAAGTTGGAGCTCTCATTCACGTTATAATGTGAGGAAAACATTGACTTTGTTTGTTATGCCTGATCTTGCTTTTAAGAATTCAATTAAAATGGCAGTTTCAAATGGAGTTGAATATTCCATGTTCGGTTTGTTATCAGCAAGAAAGAGGCAAACTTAGATTTAATTGTTGGTAATTAGCATAAAAGTATTTTCCACTTGATAGTTGATAATTTAAATTAAAAATTCAAATTTCTAGATTTTCATTTGAACGTGCCATTTTCTTATGCTTTTAGTTCAATTAATAATGCTTTTTTTGGACATTTTTATTGCAGAGGACACTGGAGGAACGCGCATAAAAAGAAAACGGAAGCCTTCAGAGAAGGGATTAGAGCTGCAGGCAGAGAAGGTCAGAAAACCTGTGAAAACTTCTGGTAGGTTGTCAAAAGTAAAACCTAAATCTGCAGTAGACCAGGATATCCATAATGGTGTATATGGGGACGATGTTTCTGAAAACTAAAATTAGACTATAAATTAACATATTTTCATTTGTACTTATGAAATTTGTTTAGTTTTTTTTCTTTCTGGCTGAATTTGCTTATTCCTTTTTATACTTTGAGTAGGAAGAGTGTAGTTTTTGTAGGGATTTTATATAGTTCAGGGTGTCTGAATTGTAAAATCAGGATTGTCTTTAGACATTATGTTGTAGGATATTGACGTAAGAAGTCTCTTGGAGTGAATGCCTACACGCAACAAGATATTTTGTGATTGTCATATTTGATGTGTAGGCAAATTGTATCCTGTAAAAAAAATGTCTCTTATGGAATTAACTATGACAAGCGAGTTTAAAAGTCCATGTTTTTGGTAGAGATTTTTCTAGTCTTTACCATAGGCTTGAAATCCGAAAAGTGGCAGATGCTACATGAGGATGATGCAATGGTACAAAATGTCAGGTAACCTTACTGCAATCCATTGTAACAGTTGTAAAGATGTTAGGATTAGTAAGCTGGTGAAATGACCACCAAATTTGGAAATACACTGTACTCTTTTTGAGAACTTTTTCTTAATGTGCATATCACCTGAAACTGATTTGCCCTACTAGTCTTCTCTGATATTTTAAGCTATCTTAGTACTGATGTATGCTAATAGGCCTCTTTCTATAAATTTTCGTTTTATTATGCTCCAGTCAAGATCCAGCATTGCCATGTCGCAGTCACTATTTCAACCTACTACTATTACACAAATCTTAAGTTTTGGTTTGATTTAAAGTTTTCATTTGTGTCTCTTCCTAGAATAATTTCTCATTTTGCAATTAGAATGTCTCGAGGTAGCTAGGGCGCTTGTATCATATAACATACAGGTTATGCCTGGTATGCGACATAAAATAAGACTATTTTTATGTAGTATTTAAATGTGACATCTGATGCTGATATGGTAGGATCATCTGATGTAAGTTTTTTGTAGAGGAGATTGAATTACAGGGCAGGTGAATATTCATTATAGGAAACTATTTTCATTGAATGAGATGTTTGTAAACTGAATACAAACTGAGAACTAAGCTCGATGGCTGATCATTTATTTTCTTCCTTCATCCTCTATATTGAAGGTAGAATTAGAAATAGACCAACTATTACATGACAAGCATTTCTCTAGGCAAGTTCTGTAACTTAATGGTTTGCTTTGGTAGTATCAAAAAGGGAACCTAACCTACTGTTTTCCCGTGGTCTCAAGACCAAATCTAAAGGGGAAGAGCGGGTATTGTGGATCCCCAAAATCCCTGGGGAGTTGTTCAACTCTCTTCAGCCAAGTTCTAGCTAACTTTCGGGTGCATGGATAATCTCCAAAGAGAACAGTGATTCCTGTCCCTACACGTCCAGGGAGCCATGCAGCTACAAGAGCATCCATGGCTGGAAGATGTGGTTCTATCACCAGAGGGCGGCTGGAGATGAGGACCACCACACATTTCACTTTTCCACAAACATTGTTGATGATGTCTGGCCCTGGAACGGGTGGTTTGAGGTTGAGGTTATCTCCCTTTGTCTCTGCATAAGCGTGCACGCCAACGACATGAAAGAGTTAGCGTCAGGATTCTCCTGGAAAGCTACATCTGTGCTTGGATCAACTGTGGCTTTGATGGCATTGAGAACAGTGGTTCCTGCTCAAATGTGGAAACCAAAAACATGGTATTAATTCTGTCGCGTAAAGTTCAAATCAGAAGAGAATCAGGATCCATTTGCATTACTTTCAGTCCAATTATTTCCACTGGCTCCTTGCCATTCAATTGTCCAACCGCCACATTGGCTCCGCATAGGTTCCAGCAACAAGATCCTTTGCTGCTTTCTTTGGAAGTAGCAATAGAGATTGATTTGGAGCTTTGCCATTTTTCAACAGCACAAATGACTTCCTCATAGCTTCTCTTGCTAGTTCTCTGTGCTCCTGATGACAATTTAAGATGATATAAAATTTCGGGAAAATGCCTACGTTTGGAGAAGAGAAATTTCAGTACTCTTGTACGACAATGCAAACGAGCCTACCTTGCATCCAATCTTGTCAGTAAGACTATAATCACCCAGTGGATACTGAGAGTCCCATGGTAAACTTAACCCTCAAAATCCTCTCTACAGCAGTATCAATGCGGCTCATGGAATGACGTTCTTGTTTACCAGTTCTGTCAGATTATCAATAAATTGGTCGTACAAGGGACCATGATCTGCCCATCAAAACCCAAAAGAAAAAAAAAAAAAAAAGAATCATTTAGTAAAACATCTAATATATATTCTTCAATTTATTCCAATAAATAAAACCCACCATGTCAAGAACAGCATTCACTGAAGCTTCTATAGAAGAAGTATAGTTTTGAATGTGGTTCAGGAGTAATTCTATCAATTCCTTGCCAATCTGCGATGATGAAACCCTGTGATCGAAATTCAGCAAATGATTGGCTCTATTATTATTATCAACTAAAAAAGTCTTTAAGAAAGGCAGATATATCATGTCAACTAAAGATTCTATCTTGGATTTTTTTTTTCAAGTTAGATTACGTACTTGGAACCCTAGTTTGTTCTTGAGAAACCCGGTAACCAAATCATAATTTGCATGCATGTTCTTTCCATTAATACTTGAATAAGAAATCATAACAGTGGACACACTAAGATCCATTGCATTATAATAAGGAGGCATATGGATTTCCATCAATTGCTTATCGTTAACAATGTGTTGTTTTCATTAATGCACTTAACTGTGCCACCATCTCCAACAATGTGCTTTGCACAAGCAGCAACTTTATCTCTGAACCAAGATATATAAAACATTAGGGATTTATTAATCATTTGAAGGAATCAAGGAATAGAAAATTATAACTGATGACTCTCACTTTCCAGCAACGAATGGATAGCCTTTCATCACTTCCTTGGGATTGAAATCTCCTTGTAAACCTGTGATGAGCTCAGTCATGCTTTGTACAATTTTCACATCCTCACTGTAGCTCTCATAACACCTTCCCCATCTCGGATCTCTGCACACCTGTATTATTAATGAAAAAGTAAATATTTAGATTTATATGCCAATTTGATAAAAACATGATATTTTTTCAGTTAAAGCTCAGATCATCAGGAGAAAATCCTAATTCCAATTATTTACTGCGACACATGGGGCAAAAGCATAAGGAATGCCGGTTTCTAAACTTCGAGGGCAGTTGCAGCACCAATCCTCTTCACGAGTTTAGGATCCCTGGAAAATGAGGAGAAAAAGTGTGTTATGAATAAATTGTGGGAGAACGATAAACAACGAAATTTATTTTTGGGCAGATAAAAATGGTGACTTGCCTGGTGACTCCAAGGCCAACCTTGAAAATAGTGGCCTTATAAACATTGTTGTGGCCATGCACAGCATCAATTCAATAAATCATTGGAATCCCAAGACGTGTTTCCAGAGCCCCTCTCTGCATCTCATTCACCATATCCACCCATTGTTGTGCTGTTTCATTTTTAGGAGGAGCGCTTCCTCCTCCACTCAAAACACTCCCTGCAATATCTGTATTCTTCATTTTCAGGCTTCGAAAATTTTTAATTCAATATATAATATTGTTTGAACTGATAAATTTAAACCTTTTTCGCAAGAACTCTTCTATAATCTCAAAAGATTTGTTTCTAACATTTAGCCGTGTCATAACATATCAAAAGATCTAATCAGTTGAACCGATTAACAATATATTATCATTTTTCATATTCACAAATTTAAATCATATCCCTTATCACATCTTAATATTAGAGAGATCTTATCTTAAGATATATTATATAATCTTAAAAGATTTTTTTTTTCTCTCATAGCATTAAACAAATAAATTTAAACGAAACCTTTTCTTACGTTCACAATATGAGAGAGACTCAGTCTCAATGCTTCTTCTATAATCTCGAACAACCCCTTTTTCACATTCTACTATAAGAGAAATTCAATTTGAAATATTTTTCATATAATTTCAGGAAATCTAATTGATTGAACTAGTTGGTATGTGCATGCATACGTAAAAAAGAAAGAAATTTAAAGCACAAACTATACGTATAAGTTGCATGGAAATAAATAAATTAATTTACCAATGAAGTAATTCTTCATGACATCAGAAGTTGCATTAACTCTTTCAATTTGAGTTAACTGACCAATCTTTTCAGCAAGAGTCATTCTCTTCAACAAGTCTTTGATTTCAATGGGCTGTTTTGGATTTTTGTATATCATTTCATCCTCTTCTTTTTTGCCATCTTTTCCAGAATCAGGCTTTGATTTATCCTCCTGATCATGGGCAATTAGCAGGGAGTCATAGCAAAACAGATATAGAAACCCCACCAGGAGGATCAAATTTCTCGACATCCTCATGATTTTTATCATACTTCTATTGTAAATGAATATTTACTAGATTTTTTTATATAAGAAATGAATTAACTAATTAAGGACAGTACAATGTTAAGCCAAGTTTAGTCAACCAGAAAATGGACCAGAGCAAAATTTTGCATTCATTAATATTTGAAAAATTCACTCGGCTTTCAGATTCAACTTTCAACTCTCATACGTGCTTCGTTTTTAAGCAAGAAATGTGGGTAAACGAATTTTCATTCACTCTATTTATGGTCTGATATTTGAGAGAATTAAAGGACGGTCTCATGGAGTTTTATCATAGAGTCAATATTTTATCATAAAATTAATATGTTATCTTCCAAAAACTTTATAATAGAACTTAAAGATTGCCCACTTTTTACATATGAGAGTAGATTAATTGAGCTTTATTCTACCTGTTAAACTTCAACTTATATTTACATTTGATTGCATAAAATTCTTTAAATTTTGTGGTTTGAGTGAGTATTTATTAATAAATCATTCTCATAATTATTTCAACCGAGTTTCAAGTTCTAATATTACTCTTGAACTTATTGTATTGCTTCTAATAAATTGATATCTTTGATATCTAATATCTTGTTAATGTTTTATTTATTAAAAATTAATTATTTGCAGCTAATTTTATCTTAATTATATCTAACGAAGCTCAGTAATATGTTGTCAAAAACTTAAAGCAAAAGAGAAATTAGATACAAAATTAATTGAATTAAAAATGAACTATTAACATTATTTTATGTTAACTATAAAAATACTTATTTTAATATTAAGGTATATTAATTTCAAAAACTCATTTTCTTTTCTTTTAGCCAAACCTACCTTGTGGTTGAATTCAAAGAAATCCTAGAGCCAGATTCTGAGGCCTAACTCTTTTTTCTTTTCCAAGATCGTTGGCTTTGATTGTTGTTTTTGTTGTCTGTAATATGGGTTACATACATCAAAATCCTCTAACTAATGCTCACGAAAATATCCTATAAAAAAAAGGCCTAACTCTCTCTAAGTTCAAGCTTGTTTTCTTACTCTCCTTTATTTTTATTAATATTTCTAAATATTTTTTGACTGGAAATTTTAATATCCATGCTACGTACAATCCTTCTCAAGTTTGAGCAACTGCAAATTCATACGTTTCTGCCGCAGGTGCGGCAATAAATATACAAGTATATGTTTAACTATAAATTAATTTCTCTAATCTTTGATAGGCAGACAATTTTTCCTTCTTTGCACAAGGACTTCACTGGACAGAAATCTTACTGATCTTGTTAACAAGAAGGTGGTTCCAATCAGCCAAGTTGATGATGCTGTATCGAGAATTTTGAGAGTCAAATTTGCCATGGACCTCTTTGAATGCAAGGCAATCAATCTAGTTAGCATCATTATAAAGTATCAAACTACATTTTATAAAATGGTAAATAGTAAACACTTCTATGTTTTGGATATTACATCTCAATTGATTGCCATCAGGAGCATAGAACTAAGGGAAGCTGTGAGGAAATCACTTTTGCTATTGAAAAATGGCAAAGCTCCAAATCAGCCTATAACGCTGCAAGGAAAGCATTAAAAGTCCTTGCTGCTGGAACCCGTACGTGGAGTTGGTCATCTCCATCTCCTGGCCGGAAACAATCAACAAAGCCAGCGGGAACATTAAATGCGTACGTGGAGTTGGTCATCTCTGGCCGCCCTCTGGTGATTGAACCATTTATTCCACCGTGGATGCTCAAGACGCCGCGTGGCTTCCTGGAAGCGAAGGCAAAGGAGTGAGCGCTGTTCTCTTTGTGGATTATCCATCGATCAATCAAGCGATTGTTAATATTTTGCCTATTTCTGATCAATAATTCATATTATATGATTTGTAATCTTGATAATATATATATATATACTATGCCGGTGATCTTGCAATAAAAGAAATAAAGATTCTTTCATGAATTACTCTCGAGCAAAAAGAGTGGATTCCATTCAAGTGATTCTTTACTCAATTCTTGATATTGCGTCAATTATGCTTTCAAAGAATCGAAGAGCCCTTTGATATGTCTCTCACTTATTCTTGTCCAAAGTCGTAAGTTTGATTCAAAGTCCAATTTTTTTGTAAGGGTAAAATCAGTAAGGGTAACACGTTCGATAATACAATTTTTTATAAACAAAAAAAAAAAAAAAAAAAAAAAGCCTTAAGAAAATATGTTTAGTTAAACTGATTTAAAATTTTTTCGAATACACTTTTTTAATAGAGTCCAAAAACCTAGTATACGATTGATTTGTACTTATTTTTTTAATTTCTTATATTTATATGAAAACATGTTTTCAAATATAATTTTGAATCATATTTTAATTTTTTATTCAACTGTGAAGATCTATAATAGATATAATTAATATTATTTAACTACAAAAAGTTAATATGATTATAACATAATATCAGATGTTATCATGTAAGAGTTAAAGAAATGAATTATTAAACTAAGAAAAATAGATTTATCTAGATAAAACCCTGTAAAACAAAGTTTAATGAGACATATTTAAAAGGAATTTGACAAAGTGTAAAAAATGTAATTACGAGATTAATAAATTAAAACTTAACTTTAGAAATTTTCTAACCAAAATTTTAAATGACCATAAAGAGGTAACATACCCTATGTCAAACATTTAATTCATTCATTAACACATATATGAACAATTTTTCTTTTTCCAAATCTCTCAATTGTAGCTTTAATTTTCTCGTGTTTTCTGATTGACTAAAAACTTCCCATCAATTAAGACTCCTGGAAAAATCATCTAAGTTCATAGAATCTTCAATCATGTGTACGAAAAGATAAGCATGCAAAGTTTACACTACAGGGGAAACAAAGAATTTGGTATATATTTAGACAACAAGAGAAGAAGTAATATATAATACCTCAAAAATGACCGAAGAATTCCTTATTTAAGGTTGATAATTTAAGTCATCACAAACCCAGGTAGCAAACAAAGAATACTGTCAATGTTAAGAAAACACAATCGCAATGTAGTTTCAATATAAACTAAATCATAGTTTCAATATAAACTAAATCATAGTTTCATCCTAGATATTGCAATTTCCTGAGTTATATATATTACGACACCAAAAAGAAACCAATTAATTGAGAATTAACAGCGAGAGAGATGGCTGAGAAATCAAAAACTTGTGCAGCAGCAACAGTTGAGCTTGAACCAAAACTTTCAAGTTATGAAGATTTTCATCCCTTTGCCCAGTTGAACACAGAAGAAAAAGATAACAATATCTTAACTATTTCTCTTCCTGGTATCTTTTTTTTTTTTTTATTTATTTCAATTACTTCTTTGCTATTTATGCACTCTTTATTATTAAATTCAAGCATGCATATGTTAGGTTGCTGAAATATAAGTTCTTGTTTAAATATTTCTCGTAATGCTTAGACACAAATATATTATTATAATATGACATATGTAATTGTGAAATAAATGACAAAAATAATGCATGTACGTCTTGATGCAAGTCTTCGTAGTTTCAAAATATATTGTTTTCTTTGGGTTGGCATCGATATATAGTAGAAGATAGAAAATCAATTAAAATTTTCTCATAATAATGACACTTATACAACGTGTATCTAAAAATTTTATGTATTTATAATGTTTAATTATCAACTTGCGCTCATGCAGGATTCAAGCACCAGCAAATAACTGTTACAAAGGTGCGGCCATCTTGCAAAATTCGGATTCAGGGAGAGCGAATAACTGCAAATAACAAACGGCAACAATTCAGTCAATCTTATAAAATTCCAAAAAATTCTAACCTAAATAAGATCCGAGCAATATGGAAGAACGAAGTTCTGACAATTATAATGCCTAAGGAGATGATTAATACGCAGCAAGATGCAGTAGCTAAAGAAGAACAAGATGCTGTGAAGAAGAATAATAAAGGAGAGCGGCAAACTATGGTTAACATGCGCATGGGGGCTCTTGTGGGTGTTGCAGCTCTTTTGTCTGCGGCACTTGGAGCTTATGTTTCCTACGTAATTGTATCAAGAGGCTAAAAATAATTAGCTGGCTTGTTCTTGAAATGTTAAATGCATTGTGATTAATGTGATTAAGTATTGTATTTTGTGTCAACTGTAAATTCAGATCAAAATGTATTTTAGTTTTTGGTATAAATTATTTTTTGTAAAAATGTTTATGTGTTCACTTAGCTAGATTCCATCAACATTTGGAAATAACCTTTTATATGCTTATTCATAATTCTTAAGTTTTATACAATTTTTGTAAGATTTTTTATGATGCAAAGCGATCTGAATCGGGAGGGTCGTAAGTCTCCCAAAATAGATTCTAAACTCTCACTAATCCAATCTGAAAATTTAGCCTAGTTCAAACATCAAGAGCATTCAATTTCATGCAATTTCCCATCCCAAATCCAACACTGATGCAACTCAAAAAAATCACCACTTTAAGTAAGCTTCAAAACTCCAACTTTCAACATCAAACATCACACATTCATTACTAAGAAATATAGGAGTTTGATGAGCAATTCAACACCAACAAGATGAACTAAATTCTTGCAAGAAAACAAACCTTAAGTCTAAAGGAGATTTTCCACCAACTTAAGGATGATCAACGCATAAAAAATTCTTGCACACAAGTTTAAAGAAAAGCTCCATCAACTTGATACAAAAATCACTAATTTGAATTTCCACCACCAACTTTCTTCTTACAATAGAAATTGAATAAAATATTAACACTTGATTTACAAGAACACTAAGTTCTAAAAATACAAACGAGAAAAACATAAAGCTTCAAAGTTTCATTAATTCAACAAAAGTTTTTTTTACAATAAAATGGTTTGTCTTTTATAGGCATAATACAAACTATAGTTAACTTAAACTAAACTCTAATTAATTTAAAATACACTTCAATTTAGATAAAAGAAAATATTAGAAGACAAATTAAATAAGTATCCTAAATCTAATATAATATACAATTAAATATAAGCATATTGTAAAGGTTATAATTTGTATGCTTGTATTTTCTTTGATAAATTTACTTTAGATTCGAATATTTAGTTCGAGTGTTTGAATTTGATTTGAACGGTTATTGATATTTAAATTATTGTTGAAAATCATTAAGAACTCAAAATCTTTAAGGAAAATACATTGGAGACATTTTAAAAGTCAAAACATGCAAGAAAAACTTGAGAAGGCCGAAAAATTGAAATCAAGGCGGAATCCAAGTGCTACAGTGCCATGCCGCGATGCAGGAACGCTAGGCACAGGTGCGCGCAGATAGAAGCAACATGCGTGTGTGAAGGTTCATGTATAGGCAAGTAAGCGTGGCGCTGGGCAGAACTGTGTGCTTGCTTGCGCAACACGAAATTGCAAGAGCACGCACACACAGGCATGCACAAGCAATTTCCCTCGTGCACGCAGAATAGAGGGTAGCATGTGAGTGCGCACAGCAAACACTTCCATTTTTTTTTGCTTATTTTCAACCCAATTCTCATCCAATTTGACTTTTATTTTTTTTTTCTTGGCTTTGTACGAAGCCATTTGATAAATTACACTATTTGATATGCCATTTTTTATTGTTGTCAAGTCCGAATATGATTCAAAGGCTTCAAAAAAAATTATATGAGATGACCTGAAATTTCTTTCAAATGCTCTGATCGAAGTCGGATAAACTCATTTTTTTTTGTCTTGGTAGCTTGGAAAGATTGTGGTTGGCTTAAAACTATGACACGAATCAATGATGAAGTTTTTAAAAATTACAATTAGATTCGAATTTGAATTCATATCACAAAGTAAGTTAACTTTTACCAAGTTACTTAATTTTTACCAAGTTTTCCTAGTCTAATGAGTTTATAGGAGAAAACATACTGAAACGATACAAAAAAATAATAATTCTTTAATTAAATATGATAATAATGTCAAGTGAATTTTTTTTTTCTTTTTAAGTTGGACCCTTTTAAGGTTTTGTTAGTGTCGAAAGTTAAAAAAATTGTGTAAAAGTGTTTAAAAGAAAACTTTTTGTGACTTATTTGGACAAAATATATACAAAGCACATTGCATATACAAGCAAGTTTCAAAAAAATAGCAAAATAAAAGGAATTGGAAGTGAATAAAGGATTTGTTATTTAGTGATGGTGTTGGATTTCATTTATATTTGTTGCATGCAATCTAGTGTTGGTTTGAGCCATTTGATGATGTTGTTGAAATGCAATCTGGTTGTTGATTTGAGCAAATCTGATATTTTTGGATTAGTTGTTGGAGGGCAAAGGGAGATACCTGATTTTTTCGACCGCCTCTCTTAAGTTGGGACCTTGTATTAGCTTCAATCTAATAATAATTGATCATCTCTTATGAAGTTTGGCCTCCCTCAAGCTGACATTCATCGTTTCGAAGCCTAATATCGTGAAGAATTATTGCATGGAAATGGTCATGACAAAGACCTTTGCTGAATATCATATCTTTGTGTATTTTTTAAAAAAGCAAGCATTTAGTTCTGTGGAAATTTCTAGTTTAAGAAGGGAGTGCTTCAAACCTCATGTAATGCTAATCTCCTCTTAGTTTCATAGTCTAACACACAGTTCATATTACTATTGGTCTAATTCATGCAAGTTTTTTCTTAAGTTCATGTATGCATCTCAAAATCATTCAAAAGGTGATCAAACTTTTGCAGCATTAAGATCAATAATATAAATTCATTATGCAAATAACAAAAAGGTATTGATTTAAACAAAAATAATCAATCACATAGTTCAAAGATTCAACTACATCTAACCCTAGCTTGAAGAATCTAGTTGTTCATAAGTGAATTCAACACATCCAAAGTTTAAAAATGAAATCCAATAAAAAAACATAAAATAATGAAAAATAAGAGCACATTTTCTTTTCTTTTTCCCTTTCTTTCTTGTTTCCCTTCTCTTTTCTATTTTCTTATAGTGTTAGATCCTCTCTTGAACTTGGGATAGCAGGTACGAAATTATGGAAGCACAATGATGAAATAAGAGAAAATTGTGAGATGTGAAGGTTAGAGAATTGTCTAACCTTCTTATCTTTTGCCCTATTCTCTCTTTTTATATTATGCTCCTCTTATGTTGAAGAATTTTCCCTGATTTTATTTTCAATTTGATTTAGGATTTCCTAATAACCTGCAAGCTAAGCATGCAAAAATTAAATCCCACAAGGTGTGTAAACCAAATCAAGTTAGGAAAACTTATCTTTTAGAGGAATTTTCTTTCCAAATATTTTCCAACTCAAGGCATTTCTAATTTTGACTTTTCTACCTTCGTAAATACTTCCACATTCAGCCTTGATATCAAACTATTTATTTTGTATTAGTTATCGTCAAGCTCTTTCCTTTCAATTATTCTTGAAAATTGCCTTGTCTGAACCTGTGACTTGAGATTAAAATTAGACCTTTTAAAAGATTGAATTAGTTGAGCGCTCAACAAATGAATTATAGCTTTGCATCTTAGCTTTCCATGGTCATAAGAATCAACTTAATCCAATTTCTAGGAAATGCTCAGGTTGTCATGAAATGGAATTCATTATGACTAAATTTGTTTTTTTTTTTTTATATGTTTTTCTTCTTTTCATCTTAACCTAAAAAAACAATTGAGTTTAAGCTTATTTGGGTGAGATCATCTTCAAATAATACATAAAAAATGAGGTTAGTTCGTTCATAAAAAACGGGGTTAGCGGTTATGTGAATAACGGGCTTAATTCGCAGAACAGGTTGATAGGCTTAGGCACATTCATGAATATATCTTTGAGAATGGACATTAGCCAAACTAGCTTGCGGGTTGTTTTGGTAATGGCATGATATTCAGCTTCGACTGAAGACAAGGCAATGGTTGGTTGCTTTTTTTGTCGCCATATGAGGGGCACATTGCCTAAAAAGGTGATGAATCTAGTGATTGATTTTTGGCTAGTTGTAAGTCTTCTCTATTCGGCGCAACAAAAGCCTTTAAGAGTGAGATCATTGTAATTTGGGTAGAAAATCTCGTTACTTGAAAATGCCTTGCAGATCTGATCACACATTTGGGCATGTCTATGTCCATATGTGGCTTCCTTGGCACTTTGAGAAATTGGCTTAGCTAATAGATCTTGTCAAGGTCAAGTAGAAAAGTCTCTCTATCAGCCTACGGTGTTCAACTTCATTCGTAAGTCCTTCGGAGATTGGGATCTCTACTTTCTTTAAGTGCTTGATATTGGCTTCAGCAATGTTGTCAATCGCATATTTGTGTTAGTTGACAAAAAAATCATTGTTCATTCTTGCAGACTTCAAGGACCAAGAAAGTAATGTAGATCAGCCAAGTTTTTTTACTTGAAAACAACTATGAAGAGATTTCTTAAATTGAATACACTTTGCTTTGTTTCCAGTTAAAATTAAGTCATCCACATAAATTAATATTAACATTTGTTCGTTATCCCTATGGAACCTGAAAACATAATTCTCTTCACTTTTCTCAAAAACATATGAAATTAGAGCATGAAAAAGTTTACAGAACCATTGGCGTGAAGATTTTCCAGGTCCACACAAGGAATTGTGAAGCTTGCAAACTAGATTAGTATTTTGTGTGTGTAGTCCTTGTGGCATTTTTAGGTAGAATTCTTCTTTTAAGTCTCCATTAGGAAATACATTATTTGCATCCAACTGATGCAATGACCACCATAAAAAAATATGTTACCCTTTCCTTCTCTGTTACGTAAGATAATTGCTTCAATGAGCTTAAAAATCAAGAAGATAACTAAACAATCTCGCAGACTCACTTCAGCTCCTCCACTACCATAAAAAACCACCAGTACTAGGAAAGAATCACTGAGTACTGATTGTTTGAGAAAATGAATGATGTTTTGTATGTTGTGAAAACAATTGAAAAACCTGTGATCATAATTGAGAAAATTGTGATTGATAAAGATATTGAAAGGGTGGTTAATGATGTTATCAATGACTAATAGGGATGTCACCTCACTATTAGAATAAGAAAAAGCTTAAACGGAGGAGAGTCGAGACAAAACTCCTACTGAAAAAGAGAAATGGGCAACACCACAAAAATATTTCCCACCTGCGATAACAGATGAAACTTGTACTAAGTCTGCACCTAGTGTTTTTGCAATAACTCCTAGAAAACGGTGCAAAACCACTACTGCTCGACATTCATAATCCAAAAAGTCAGCCGTTAGCTCAACTCTTGTTCGACAATCGAACAGAAACAAGTGAATTTAATAAATCTTATTCCAAAAAGGGGGAGCACGAAGGGTGGCAAAGAAAGAAGTTGGAAGCCAGAGGAGGAAACAATTCAGGGGAGCAAAAGTTTGCCGAGGTACAAAAGTTGATGAGTATTTTGATCTTGATGAACTATACATTTTTATTTTGTTAAACTGTTTTTTTCTATTTTGTTGGATTGCTTTTAATGTGTTCTAAGGACACTAGCTACTCATTTTGACATGGTGCTTTGCATGTTTTGATGGTTTTCTTTGATACTACTTAGATTTGATATTCTGCATGTTTTACATGATGATAGTGTTTAAAACATACTGAAATGCAGGTTTATGCATATTTGCTGAATTGAAGATTTATATCTGTTAATTTGTATCTAATGCAGGATTAAACTTTTTCAACATGTTGCTTCCTTAAACTGGCTTTATTCATCAGTTTGCTAGAGGGGAAGATCGTAGATGTTCTTAATAAATCATGAACATTTTATAATATAATCCCTCAATCCCATAGTTTATTGTGTGCATATAAAAGGCACTTTGTGATCACATTTTTTATATATTACTTTTTTGATATACGACCCAAATTAGCTATAGATTATGTCTGACACGTTTGGTAGCTTTTTTAAATGGCCAAACAATTCTTGCCACCCAAGGTTTCCTTAAACAACAAATTCCCACCATGAAAATTTTAAAACTTAAATATTCACCTACCGACTAAAGTTAGAGGGGTATTCTTATCTTTTTAAATAAAAATTAAAAATAATTTTTATAAAAATATTAACATATAAATTTAAAATAAAATAATATTAATAATATAATAAATTAATAATAAATATTTTAAAAAATAGACACTATAACCGATGGCGGTGACCTCCTTTAACCTCACTAAGTGGTCAAAAAATGTCACCTGATTCTATTGGCAGCGAGATTCAGCCACTACGATGACAAAGACTGTCAGATTTAGTTACAAAAAATATGGTAGAAGTAGCTAGATCTGACCATTTTTGCCATCTAAAATGACTAGAAATGGTTTATGTCAAACATTTCGGTCGCTTTCAACCTTCTTCGATGGTAGAGGCTGCCATACCTAGCTGTCTTCGCCATCGTGACGACTAAATCTAGCTATCAATAGAACTAGATAACTGTTTCTGGCTATCTGGTAAGGTTAGAGGTGGTTACCATCATCGGCGGTGATGAATGTTTTTTTAAATATTTATTTTATTAAATTTTTAAAAATTTATTATTATTTTAATATTATTTAATTTTAAATTTATTTGTAATATTATTTATATTAAATTTTATTTTAATATTATTACATTTTATAAAAGATATTTTAGTTTTTTCATAGAAAAAAAAGTGGGTATTTGACTTTTTAAACTTTCATGAGTAAGAGTTCGTTATTTAAGGAAACCTTGGGTGGGAAATTGTCTTTTGGCCATTTTAATTCTCTTACAAATAAGACAGGTAAAGTATAATTTGATTTAACAATTGTCAGTAATCAAGGCATTTGGTTTAGTATAAAATCAATATTTCTCCATTATTTAATTTTTCCATTGCTCATATGTATTAGCTTCTGAAAATTAACTAATCACTTGTGGTAATAACTCCTGACTTTGCTTAAGGGGAACTAAACTTCTTCTCATTGGGACTATAGAACGTTAATCGTGATAGTTTACTTTGAGTTATATGAATTTATTGATTTGATCCCATAAATATACGCTATGATTGTAATTGTACCATTTTAAAATCGAATTATCCTCTTTACTTTAAAGTTTGTTTTATTTTTTGGCTTCATAAGTGCATATATCATAATTTAACTTATTCCTTACTATTTTGTGCTCACACATTATTATTATAATCAACATGCATCATTTACATTTATTTTACCCTTGATTACGAAATTTAATTCATGCATATATATATATATATTCTATCTAGTTTAGCCTAAATTATGTGTTCTAAACTTGGTAAGAATAATTTATATAATTTATTAAAACTTTTGAGGCTAAAGAAAGTTTTAAGATATTTAATTTCCAAAATTTCCATATTAATGAAATTGGTAGATATTATATGATTGGAGCAAACACTTGAGGGAGGAATAAAATTTACTCTTCTGTTTTAAACAAGATATGAAGTCTCAATAGATATGATTTTTCCTTTATAATAAAAAAATCTAGCAGATTCTGAGTCGATTTGATGAACTTAAGTTGATCCATTGAAAAAGTGAGGAAAAAAAAATATTTGTTTAAATAGGTAGCTTGACTGTTACAAATACTTTAAAGTTTCAAAAGTTACGAGATTTTAATTATATATAATTGTTATTTGATGCTTAATTATCTGAAGAATGAGTAGAAGACATGTAAAGAACTTTCTCTGGAAGAAGTAATACATGAAAGAGGACTACGAGAACTTCATAAATCCGAAGCAAACAACAAAGGATAGTCTTATTGACAAGCTTAAGCTAGTGATATACCCCACGACAATGAGAAATCAGAAAAGAATAGCCTCAACAATAAGACACCGATTTCAAAACTCATATAATATAAACTTGTTATGTGTATATAAAAATCAAAATCATCAGATCAATATATCATTAGTTTTTTGTACAAGCTATTGTCATAATTTGCTCATTAGAAATTAGTAGAAATTAATGGCAATGAGACCTCGCGGTAGAATGGGGAGCCAATCATTTCGGCCACCCTTTCGGCCACCCTTTCGTCAAAGTCCTTATGAGACATTTAGGCCAAGATCGGAATGGAAATTTGAGAATGATGCTACTCTTCTTCTTCTTCATCTTCCTGGTATATGTTTCCTAACAATTCTGTTTTCATTAATTATGCTTTTGATTCAAGTTTTGTCAAGATATTTGGTTTTGAGATGTTTCTAAAAAGTTCAAATAGAATAACAGTAAGCTGAGGAATCCATGTCTATTATAGCCGATTTCCCGTATTGTGCTCAACTTTATGTAACTAATTACAACATCAAATTTATGTATGGTGATATTTGTACAGGTTTTGTAAAGGAGCAAATAAGAACGTTGTTCACATACAATGAGGATGCATCACTAGGAATAAAAATTCAAGGGCAGCGTCCACTTCCAAATGCAAGGTGGAGCCAATTTACAGAAGTTTTCAGAGTTCCTGAGGACTGTGACGCCAGTAGAATCAGCAGCCAGTTCGAGCGGGGAGTTCTTACTGTCGTCATGCCTAAATTAATTGTCACTAAACCTGAAGATCAACAAATCGCAGAGCCGGGGAAAACCCAAGAGAGCAAAACTACTCCCAGCCGTCAAGCGTCTGCTCCAGAGAGGACTCCGAGCCCGAAAACAACCAAGGATAGAATAACTACTCCCAGCCCTCAGGCGTCTACTCGAGAAAGAACTCCGAGCCTGACAACCACCAAAGATAGAATAACTACTCCCAGCCCTGAAAGGTCGAGTTCCGAAAGTAGTTCTGAAAGTGAAAGTCCTGAGAGCGAAAGTCCTCGGGAAGGTGAGAAAAAATTAGCGGAAGCCGTAACGGCTCATAAACCAACAAGTGATGAGAAAACACGAAGGGGCGTAGATAAAAGTACTTCTTCAGAAGCTGCTGTTGAGGAAAAGCTTGGAGAAGAGAAACCATTGGTTGAACAGAAGTCTCAAAAGGGAGGTAATGATAGCATTTCTTCAGAAGGTACTGCGTTCGTTGATGAAAAGAAGAGAGCTGATCATGATCCATCAGAAAAGCCGATGCCGGAGAAAAATAACGTTGAGGACATTAAAGGTATGGTGCAAGGCAGAGAATCAGCTACGAGGTCTGAAGAGAAGGAAAAAGGAGAAGATGATTATGATGATGATGAGAGAAGTGGCAAGAAAATTGAGAAACGTGAAGAACAAGTGAACAATGATAATGGAGGAGTTGCAGAATCTGAAGAGAGGAAAACGCTGGTGAATATGGGGACTGCACTGCTCGTGCTTTTGGGACTTGCGGCTTTTATTTCCTACAAGATTACTTCATCTGGGAAACCCTGAAAATTTATTTCTTAAATTGCAAATTAATATACTTGATAATATATGTTTATCATTGTGTGCATTTCTGTTCTGTAAAAAGCAATACAACACATGTAAACCGAAGACGATCCAATAAATAATTTGTTTTTATTTATTTATTTATTTTTATGATTGATTTCTTAAATTTATCAACAAAACCATGCTGATATATGTAATTAAATCAAAGAGACATCTAAACTAGAGAATTACCATAAAAAAAAATTATAACTCGGCATATTAAAGGGTAAAACTTATTAGTTCATCTAAGTTTGGGTGGAAAACAGTTGATTAACCTAAGTTATTTATAATTTATTTATTTTAGATAAGTTGGTTTCGAATAGAAATTAGAATCAAAACAAGACAACGCCAATTACTCTAGGGACTTCTGCTCATATGACTCCTTAAAAAAAAACACACATTAGTTATGTATAGTTTTATGTAATCCTGTAATCCTCTGCAACATCACAGTTTTGATAATAAATAATTTGTCACGGTCGCCTATTCATCAAATATTTATATTAAGCGCACACACCTATATCAACCTAAGTTTCTCCCATGAATGAAAAGATATTCCATCTTTCACATCATGTTTCCCTCTTCTTCCTCCAATCCTTTCCTTTCTTCATAAAATATTTATTATTGCTGTCCATCTGAAAATTAGTCCCACAGTAATTTATACGAATCGTCTATCGTTTTCAAAGGACTCAAATAATGGAGTCTAGTCTTATCGCAACTACCAAAAAACATTCGTCTACGTAGCTTTTCTTGCGTAAGCATCCCAAGCCCACCCACCTTTCCACTTTCTTAGTCAGCCCACTCTCTCCGCAGGGAGCCACGGTCTCTTTCTAATCAGAGCAAAAAAGAAACCGCCCAGTTCATCCCCCAACACCGTTTTTTTATCCTCCACTCTCCACTTCTCCTCTTTACATCGCACTCTCATTTTCACCGCAAAGACCCCACGTCATTATCTCCTTTTCGGTGCTTCTTTCAGCATGAAGCTTTTCCATCGCCTTCTGTCGTGCTTACTGTTGCTTTTGTTCTCAATAACCTCTGTGACTTCGGAGTATGTCAAGTACAAGGACCCGAAGCAGCCGGTGGCAGCTCGGGTTAAAGACTTGTTGAGTAGAATGACACTGGAGGAGAAGATTGGTCAGATGGTTCAGATTGATCGGACTGTTGCCTCTACCCAGATAATGAAAGATTACTCCATTGGTAAGTAACTTAAAATTCATTGATATCTTGAGCTCGTTGGAGAAAAAAAAAAGTTTGTTTTTTTAATGCGCTTTTGTTGTTTTGATGGTTTGTGGAAACGGTTCATCTTTGTTTTAATGAGAAAATTACTCCATTGGTACGGTAACTTAATTGATATCCTGGGCTCTTTAACTGAGTGTTTTTTAATGTAGTTTTGATGATTTGTGGAATTGGCTAATCTTTGTTTTCTGTAGGGAGTGTGTTGAGTGGAGGTGGGAGTACGCCGCTTCCTGAGGCGAGTGCTGAAGATTGGGTCAATATGGTTAACGATTTTCAGAAAGGGTCTTTAGCTAGTCGTTTGGGGATCCCGATGATCTATGGCATTGATGCTGTTCATGGCCACAACAATGTTTATAACGCTACTATTTTTCCTCATAATGTAGGCCTTGGAGCTACCAGGCAAGCATCTTTTTTCTGTAAATTGAGCAACTTAAATAGGGTATGTTATAGTTGCTGATTGACGAAGAGAATTTGACTTGAAGCTCCGTCAAAATGCAGAGATCCTGATTTGGTGAAGAGGATTGGGGCTGCAACTGCTGCTGAGACTAGAGCTACAGGGATTCCTTATGTTTTTGCACCTTGCATCGCGGTAAAAGATATGTTACATAACAGTCGTTAAGTTAAGAAGATTGTTATCAATGCATTGTTTGGTTGGATATATGGATGTGTAATTTTCTGTCACCTCTTTTTCATAGGTTTGTAGAGACCCAAGATGGGGTCGGTGTTATGAAAGCTACAGTGAGGATCACAAAGTGGTGAAAGCAATGACAGAAATTATACTTGGATTACAAGGAGATATACCTTCAGATTCTCGAAAAGGTGTTCCATATGTGGGTGGAAAGTAAGAATTCTATCAAAGTCAAACAAATACTTAAAGTATATGTGGTATTAGTATAAGTATCGAATTTGACTGGTTATTAGTAAAATCACTACACATTTTCTTGAATGAATTGCGTGATCCTCTGCCAGGTTTCCTTTGTTTCTCTCTCCTCTTGTTCTAAATCATTGATTAATTTGTATGACCATTGAGGAACTTTTTTACTAATTTCTTTTATTCCTATAGATTTTTTTCTAATTGTTTGATCGTTGGGATCATTTAAAACTCCATCTTTTCAAAATTTTAAAATTTTGAAAAAATTCTTCTGAATCAATTTTCTCTTGTTCAAGTTCTGGAAATAAAGAACATATTTTTTCTGTTGGAAATAATTTTTTTCTAAACAGGATAACATTCATATTTTATACATATTAATGGCATATCTTATTCTTGTTTTAGCGTTATTATTTTGATGGATAATTTAATGAATAATCTTGCCAATGGTATATATCCCAAGACTCTGATTTGGTGAAATTTAGTGCTTTTGTCTTCAATCTCATTCACTTAAATATGCATTTTTTATTTTCTTCCTCGGTTATCATCTGTTGCCATGAATGGAGGTTAATCCTGTCAACTTCAGTCTTCATGGATAGTCTAATATCTCATCATTCTTAGACTTTTCAATTAAAAAAGAAAGTTTCCGGCAGCTTAAAACGTCTGTACTATATGGTGCTTGTCACTTGTTAGCTTGTGTCCTTTCTTTGTATCCTTTGGTTAATTTCAAGTTTTAATAGGGATAAGGTTGCAGCCTGTGCTAAGCACTTTGTGGGTGATGGTGGAACAACCAATGGGATCAATGAGAACAACACTGTGATTGACTTGCATGAATTGCTTAGCATCCACATGCCTGCTTATTCTGATTCGATCATCAAGGGTGTTTCAACAATCATGGTTTCCTATTCCAGTTGGAATGGGGTGAAGATGCATGCCAACCGTGAGTTAGTTACTGGTTTCCTGAAGAACACCCTTAAGTTTAAAGTAAGTTCATCTTGCTTTTATCAACCTTACTGAGATCATACAACCAAGACGTGGCTTCATTTTTAAAATGTAGTTTGGAAATCATAAATTTTCTTATTGCCTCCTTAAATTTGATTTAACAATTTTCACCTACTTACACACTTGTTATTCCTTGCTGCATATACTTGAACCATTGTAGTTGATATTTCCTTGTCCTCAAATGATGTAGTCTTTAGCTGGTATATAGTGTCTATCTTCCTGCTGCACATTCCTTTATTTTATTTTAGTCCTACTTGACCTAAAGTCTCTGAAGCTTTTTTTATGAAAATTTTAAATATGATATTTACTCATTTGCTCGGACTTTCTTTTCTGAAATGTTTAAGGACCTTATGCTGTCCTGTTTGGAGTCCTTTTCTGTCAGCTGTATTATCAATGCAAACACAAAGCAGAATATGGCATGCTAACTGCATTTGATGTGTTGCAGGGTTTTGTTATATCAGATTGGGCAGGGATTGATAGAATTACCTCACCACCACATGCAAACTACACTTACTCTGTCCTGGCTGGGGTTCAAGCTGGGATTGACATGGTTAGTGGCTCACTTCATAGACTACTCTCATCTGACATGCAATTGATGGTAACTGTTCTGTACAGTCATCAATGTAAAGGTGCAAACCCCAATGATGAGTAAATGAATTTAAAAGTTGCTCTTGTTTCATAGGTCATGCTCCCCTTCAACCATACTGAGTTCATTGATGATCTTAGTGGCCTAGTCAAGAGCAATGAAATCTCAATGGATCGTATTGATGATGCTGTACGGAGGATCTTGTTAGTCAAGTTCACCATGGGTCTCTTTGAGAACCCTTTGGCTGATATCAGCCTTGTGAATGAGCTTGGAAGCCAGGTTGTTTAGTCTCATTATCAGCCAAAATTCCTAAATTTCAAACTGGTTTTTAGCTGCAAGTTAAGAAAATAGAAGTGTGAATTTGCATTTATTCTCTATCTAAAGTCCCATTACATATTAATATAAAATATTTTGTTACTTTATCAGGCACATCGAGACTTAGCAAGGGAAGCTGTGAGGAAATCGCTGGTGTTGCTGAAGAATGGGAAAAATGGAAGCAATCCAGTACTACCACTTCCCAAGAAAGCTCCAAAGATCCTAGTCGCTGGTAGTCATGCTGATAATTTGGGTTATCAATGTGGTGGGTGGACAATCAACTGGCAAGGATTTAGCGGCAACAACCTGACAAGGGGTAGGTCTTCCTTCACACTATATGAGAAATGTAGGAATATATCTCACTATTATGATTTAGTTCCGAACTTCTGTCTTTTGTTCTTTGACTAGAAGTATGATGAGAGTTTTATTTACTTCTCCCATTAAGGGTTCTGTTGGCTGAATATGGTTGATGTTATGCCCAGGTAAGTATACGTTTTACTAGTGAACTGCATATTGTCATTTTCTTTTTCTTGCATTTTGACTACTTGTTTGAAATGGCTGAGAGTAGGCATTGTTTAAAACTTATTCCGTAAGTTGGTCTTGGCTAATCCAGGCCAGCACATGAAAATTTAGACCATTATAATAAAGGTTGGCATCAGCATGTGTATTCTAGACATAGACGACTTATAGTTTTATGGCTTTTGATTGAGTGAAGCCTTGCTTTAGTATTGCCTTATCTGATAAATTTTTATACTGTCTTCTTTGCTAAAGAATCAAGTATCCTTCGGACATATTTCCTTGATCATAATCAGTTGCTGGATATCACTTAGTAATGATTTTTATGAAGTTCTTTCATTTTTTAGGGACCACCATTCTTAGTGCCATAAGATCTGCAGTAGACCCAAGCACAGAAGTCTTATACCAGGAGACTCCTGATGCCAAGTTTGTTAAGTCCAACAAATTTGATTATGCCATTGTTGCTGTTGGTGAGGCCCCTTATGCTGAGACTGCAGGGGACAGCATGACCCTCACAATGTTGGAATCTGGCCCAAATGTCATTAAAAATGTCTGTGAAGCGGTCAAGTGTGTGGTTATCATAATTTCTGGCCGACCCATAGTGATTGAGCCGTATGTTTCCTCCATTGATGCCTTAGTTGCAGCATGGTTACCAGGCACTGAAGGCCAAGGTGTGACTGATGTCCTTTATGGGTACTTTGGATTTAGTGGAAAGCTTCCAAGAACTTGGTTTAAAACTGTTGATCAACTTCCTATGAATGTTGGGGATCCACACTATGACCCACTGTACCCTTTTGGTTTTGGACTCAAAACTGAATCAGCTCCAAGCCTTGTTGCCAGGTAATGTTCATTCATTATTAGGCTTTTACATTCATGTACACATTCATAAGTACCTGCATAAATTCATATTAATAGTGCGTATGCTTTGGCTTCTATAAAAATAACATTAAACTTGAATTTTCAAAAGATTTTGAGTAAATTAATATTGTAAATTTTTTTAAAAGATAAAGGCTGTATTTTGGGATTTTTAATGAAGATACTTTCATTATGGCATTTGCTATCAGTCCAGAGCACAAGAAGAATATATTGAGTTGTGAATCATCAAGTTTTTTAGAACTGTATATGTTTTTAAATTCCGTTGACAGCAGTTTTTTTTTTGCATGAATTCATAGCGAATTTGTTTACTTGTAGAGAAGCATCATAAGTATTTGATGTTGTTCTCTCCAGGTCAACCTCCGCTGGTGTTGATAAAAGACCATACATCATTCTAGTCATGGTTTCACTGATAATCTGTTCATATTTTACAGGTATATATTCTTTCTGAATAGCCCAGTGTGTCAACATTTGCATACTTGTTATAATCTAACTGATGCTAATGTTGACTAACTTTGATAGGTTGAACTCAACTTATTGAGGTTCAGAGCAGAAGGCTACAAAAGAAGTAACTAAACTTGTTGGTCAAACTAGTTCCTGTAATGCTTTAGGGGCTCTCTTAGAGACTAGATGTCGATTCATTTCGAGTAGCCTAGAACTATTAGCAGCATTCTTGGGTCCTGGGCACAACTTGCCTATTTGATTTTACTGTGACACTAGTTTTTAAGTCACTGGTAAATTTAGATGCACCCATTGTTGAGCTTAATGCTCCTGAAAATTTTAGCCAAATCTTTTCTCGTCTTGCAAATGCACATTGTATTGCATAAAATCTCTCTTATTCTGCATTCAGCAAACATGAATATGATGATGCCAATGGTTTCGCTTATAAATTAAATAAGATTAGCCCGAAGATTTATAAGACATAAATCTTATGGGCCTAAAATGTAAGGCCCAAATTGAATCCAACGCACTATTAAATTACCAAAAGCCCAAAAGAAATATCAAATAAATAAAGCTTATTCACTTTCTTTTTTTTTTATGACCCAAAATTTGATCAAACAGGATAAATTCACATGTTGTTGATTTCATGGCAGTTTAAGCCCCTAAGGTCATATAGTTTCTTGATTAAGAGGATTTGTAAGATATTTTTTTGGGATGTTCAAATTTAGCTAAAGAATTTTCCCATAATTTTTTTTGCAATTATTTTGAAGAAATTTAGTCTTTTAACTTTATTACTTAATCATTAATTTATGATGACACTTGAAAATACATTGATAGCTATATATTTTAAATAATAATGCAAGTGATTATAAAATTGTAATAATAATTTTTTTTTTTTGCAAATAAAGTATATAAAAAATATATTTGGTAGAAATGAATCAAATTGTTTGAAAAATTAGTTTTGGAACTTCAAT
This sequence comes from Anacardium occidentale, assembly GCA_026122585.1. Lineage (NCBI taxonomy): Eukaryota > Viridiplantae > Streptophyta > Magnoliopsida > Sapindales > Anacardiaceae > Anacardium > Anacardium occidentale. Next base: position 88,155 of record JAJEJH010000070.1, on the reverse strand, counting down.
TAGAATTTAATTTTTCTTTAGTATTTAATTTGAAAATAAAATTTTAATATTGTAATAAATATTTTTTTAAAATATTAAAATACAACTGAAAATTTTTAATTATGTTTAAAAAAATATTTTGTAAACCACTGATCAAACAAATTCTTATTATTTGAGGTTTTTAATCTCACTAACTTCACCCGACCCGAGCCCACCTGATTATTTGCCCGACCCATATGTGCTTCACGAAAACATTGTCAGATTCGTTCTCAATTCTGAATGTCATCAGACATCCTGGAACCGACGGGAGCCTTGTAAAACTGGCAATCGAATGGACCAGACTCAGACAGCCGTACGACGCGTCATATACGAAACACGGCATCACGCCACCAGGCCATACACTCCCAGTTACCCGCCACAAATCGACCCACAGGTCCTACTTTAGATCTCTATAAGCTAATTTAGTCATTTTTATTTTCAATTCATTATTTGAGTTGTAAACTTTACTTAATCTTCTGTTCAATCAATTCAGGCGCATGAAGCTTCAAAACGCGGCGTTTTATCGTATCTCCCTGTTCCAGGTTCGTCGATTTTTTATACTTACTGGTTTGAATTAGCTTAATTTGGTTTCATTTTACTCTTTTTTGGTTATTGCTGATGTTTTTTCTTGCTTTGTCCTAAGGTGTTAGTAAACTTAAAGAGAAATGGAGTGAGTATCGGCGTTCTCCAAGAGAAATTAAGAGACGTGTATCGTTGTTTATATCGCCGAGAGGCGAACGCGTGGCTGTGGCTGCTGGAAATCAAATTACGATTTTGCAGCAGGATGATGACTACAAGGAACCGTGTGGCATTTTTACTAGTAAGCTGTTCTTGATCAATCTGATTGAAGCTTGGAAATTTTGGTGCCAGCTTGCACATTTGTTAAATTTTATAGGCTTAACAAAATATAGGAATTTGTTCTTGAAACATAATTAGATGATAATTCATTTAAATTCATATTTGACTATTTAATGTCGCTGTGAGTATGCAAATTATTTACATCTTGTGAATGCATTCTATAACCATTTATTCATATAGTTGATAATATATTATATTATGGCTCCTAGTAAAATGTAAGATATTACTGATGACATTATTCTGTAACTTTTTCTGATGGGAACTGTTAAGTGCTGCTCAATGGTCCTTCGGTGATCAGATTTGAAAGAATATATATTAGAATTGATTATGATCTTCTGACATGTTTTTATTTTAACTATTATCCCTTTTGGGCTCATCTTTAATAGCATAGAAGACAACTTTGGTATTTGAGCCTATGGTTATAGAATTTCACGTGTCAGTGGAAATTTTTGGCAAACATCATATTTAACAATAGTCTAATTACTCAGGATAAAAACAGGAGAGTATATTTACAGGAGTGTAAACCTTCGATAAATTTGACTGAAATTCAAAATTTTGGAACATTTTTAATGCAAGACAATTGATAAGGATGATTGTTACTAGTAAAGAGTAATGTTACTTGTGCTAATGGGTGAATACTACAACGTATCTTCATGTGATTGGATGATTTAATTGCTTACTTTATCTCTAATTTAAAATCATCCAATTATATGATAATATGTTATCTCATTAGTACTCACCATTTGTACATAAGTATTACTTTTCTAGTAAATAAAAGGATGGATGGTAATTTGAAGTATGAACCTTGAAATGAATTACTTGTTTGTACAATAGATAATACTTCTCTGTTACTTTTATGAATTTCCTTACAACTTACCTTTCTTTTGTTTGAAATTGTTTTTAACTTTGTGCCATATGTTAGGTAGTACACGCAGTGCATTTATTTGTGGAGCTTGGTCGGAAACTCATGATATACTTGGAGCTGCTGATGGATCCAATACAGTCTATTTTATTAAAGCAAATGGTGAAGAGATAACAAGAATCACAAATAAGCATTTAAAAGGTTCTTTACCAATAATAACCCTGATTGCAGAGGATGCCACTGACATACAAACATCTTGCTTGTAAGTGTTATTTACACCTTCCTTTCCCTTCAGAGGCATCTGTATGAACTCCATAGAATTTAGAGATTATGCTTAATCAATCTTGAACATATGATTAAAAATTTAGGGTGGTTCCTATTATTTTTTTTAATAAATATATTATTTTCTTACATTCTTCTTTTGAATACTGCTGGAGCTATACAGCTACACCATCATAGTGCCTTTTTAATTTTTGGAAGCCTGTTTTCAGGTGTACATTCACTGTTCTGACTGCAGATGGATGCCTTCACAGTATTGAGATCAGTCAGGAGCCAAATGCATCTATTTCGTCTGCATGTGCATCAAGTAGTGGATTAACTTCGAGGAGGCAGTTCCCTCCGAATGTTTTCTGTGTTGACTATTGTCCAGAACTTTCATTGTTAGCTGTTGTCAGTAGTGCTACCACTATGTCACTTACTTCTAGTGGGAGTACTGGTATACTTTCTTACCATCTATTGTCCTTTTTTTCTTTGAACGGAACTGTCTAATTGAACTAATCTGTGTGAACTAGTTTTCAATTGATTAAGCAATGACAGTGATACAGGTTCTGTATGGTAAAGTATCAGAATTATTGTATGGCTTTCTAATGATTGGTAATGTCTCATATTCAGTGGTGGGTCTCTGGTATAAGACTTATATATATATATATAAAACTAAAATTTTGTTAAGTTTGTACAATGAATTCTAAACTCCTCTTTGGAAAACCTGGCAAATATTTCCAGTTTTCTTAATTGTTGTTCATATTCTTTCAGGGTCTTGTATTTCTATTTGGCGTAGATGTAAAAATTTAGACCTGGAACAACTGTGCTTTACTCAGTTTGAAGGCTTATATGACAAATCAAAAGACTACAAAGGGAAGCTTGCACTTGCGAAGGTGTTAATTTCTCCACAAGGAAAATTTGTTGCTACCTCAGATATTACTGGATGCTTGCACATTTTTAAGATGAATTATGATAACCCTTCACTGTCAAAGGCTTTTGGCAGAGATAGATTTGGTTCTCAAGAGACTGATAATTCAGTAAACCGAGGGGATTTTTTTAGAGATGTTGTTGACTTTACTTGGTGGTCTGATCATATACTTACACTTGCAAGAAAGGATGGCATTGTCATCATGATTGACATCCTTAGTGGCTTGAAAGTTCAAGATAGTGATTCTATACATCCAGTGCTTGTTTTAGAGAGAGTCGAGCAACTTAAAGGTAATGTTTTTCTTTTAGAGGGAAAATCGCTCGAAGATAGATTCAACACATCGAATAGTGATGGAGAAACTATCATCTCAAATCACATAGAGCAGGTTGCTGAAGAAAGATTTAATCAATTTGACATTTCTATGTTGCATTGGAGCTTGATATCATTTTCTGAGAGATCTGTTCCTGACATGTATAATATTTTAATTAGCAACCACAAGTATCAAAGGGCTATGGACTTTGCTGATATTCATGGATTGGATACAGATGAAGTCTTTAAATCGCAGTGGTTGTATTCCAGGCAAGGAATAAATGAAATAAATATGTTCTTGTCAAAGATTAAGGATCAAGCATTTGTAATTTCAGAATGTGTGGATAAAATTGGACCAACAGAAGATGCTGTGAAGGCTTTACTTGCACATGGGCTGCGCCTAACTAGCCAGTATAAGTTCTCTGAAGAAGATAATGAAGGTAGTCAAATTTGGGATTTTCGTGTCTCCAGGCTTCAGTTGCTACAATTTGGAGACAGGTTGGAGACGTATCTTGGGATTAACATGGGAAGGTATCATGCTGTCCTAAACACTATAGATTTATCATGGTCATCTTCTCCCCAGTGCCTTTTCTCATGCTTTGTTCTCTTGTCATAAACCATCTTATTAAACACAATGCTGCCATGCAATCTGTGTTGATTGTTGTTTCCAGAGTTCTTGGGTTTTTTGGCCTAATGAAAAAGGTGTTTTCCTAAAAATGTGTAAGCAAGGTGTATAATGGGAGACTATCTTTATATATTCATGAAAATGCACTCTCATCACTTGCTTTCTTTGTGCTTTTTTTATCTTTACTCATTGTGTTATCATTTAAAAGTTTAAGGGCTACATGAGAGGTACTTCCACTTGAGGGATCTTAATATGCATGCAGGCCTAATCTAGACTCATATGACCTTATGTGTTTCTCATGGTAATTGCTCAAAGATAGTGTAAAATGACTTTATGCAGCTATTCTAGTTTATCTCCACTAATACGAACTTTTCACCAATATCTGGATTTAATTGTTCAGCATCTCTCGCCAATGCTAATTTCAGAATACTGTTGCTTTAGAAAAAGATTATTTGTTTATTTTTTGGAGTCAATGAAAATAGTGACCATCTGTAGAACTTTTTACAATTGTACCATATTGTTTGGATTTTCCCCTTAGACAAATATGAATGGATTTTATTGGTTTTTTTCTATTTGTTTCTGCAGTTGTCTGAGAGTTTTTTTGTAAACTATATTTGTTGATATTGGCTGAGTTGTAGGCTTGTAGCCTTTTTTTGAGGTTATGCTGTTGACACTAGGTTTATGCATGCTACATTTTGAAGCTGATACTTTGGGAGTTTTATCATTTATATCATTCACCAGATGGTTTCTACTGACTGACGACTTATTGACTTAGTCTTTTGAAGGTTTTCTGTGCAGGAATACAGCAAATTTCGTGTTATGCCTATTAATGAAGCAGGAATAAAACTTGCAGAAACTGGAAAGATAGGGGCCTTAAATCTTCTTTTTAAGCGCCACCCTTATTCACTAGCTTCGTCCATGTTGCAAATCTTAGCGGCTATTCCAGAGACAGTTCCTGTTCAAACATATGCACAGCTTCTTCCAGGAAGGTCTCCTCCTGCAAGAGTTACTATGAGAGAAGAAGATTGGGTTGAATGTGACAGGATGGTAAAATTTATTAGAGGATTACCTGAGAATCTTGAGATCTGTAACCAGATCAGGACTGAAGCAATTGTCAAGCAGTGCCTGGTATCTCTTTGGCCATCAACTAATGAACTTTTAATATGGTACAAGAATAGAGCTAGAGACATTGATTGCTATAGTGGGCAGCTAGACAACTGCCTGTGCTTGGTTGACTTTGCTTGTCGTAAAGGTATAGCTGACTTGCAGCAGTTCCATGAGGATATTTCATACTTGCACCAACTTATTTATTCTGATGAGAGCAATGGTGAAATATCCTTCAATATGAGTCTTACTGCATGGGAACAATTATCTGACTATGAAAAATTTTGTGCAATGCTTAAGGAAGTCAAAGAGGAAAGTGTGGTTGAAAAGTTACATGACAAGGCAATTCCATTTATGCGAAATAGGTCTCATCATTTGACCTCATTTGCTCAAGAGCAGGTTACAGTTGACCTATTTTCTGTAGATCATAAGAAGGATGAGTCTTTTTTGGTTAGATGGTTGAAGGAAGTTGCTTTGGAAAATAAATTAGACTTATGCTTGACTGTCATTGAGGAAGGGTGGAAGGAGTTCCAAAGTAATAGCATTTTCAGTGATGAGATTGAAGCTGTGGAGTGTGCTCTTCAATGCATATATTTATGTACAGCTACAGACAGGTGGAGTACAATGGCTGCAATAATGTCAAAGCTTTCACAAAACCAAGGCAAGTAGTGTTTGAGTTTCCAACTATGGCAGTTGAATATCTATTTTCTTTCCTGATATTAGATGATTTCATGTCTTGTCCTTCTGTGTGTCCAACAATGAAGTAGTTGTTGATAAAATTTCGCTTTTTGTATAAGTAACTGATACTTCCATTCTTTATTCTTTTTTCCCACTGAATTCTGATAACTCTTTAGCCGAAAATTTTAGAATTCTTGCATGGTTCATGTTGGCATTAGTAATAGTCCTTAGATGCTGACACAGTATATCAGATTGCATCAAATCAGAGACCTGATATTTTGCATGACTAGATATAGGAAGGTAGCGATCAGAGAACAGAGTTTTCAATTTTGTATGTCTCAACTTATAGAATTTGTGGTGATATCTGCATTTTAACTATTTCTTAATTCACTTGATCTGTGTAAAATTTGCAGCTTTTAGCTGCTTTACAAGTATTATATTAGCTATATATTTGTTTGTCCGTGTATGTAAATGTGTATGGTTTTGTGTGTGAATGTGTTTGTGGACCAAAATGTTATGTTCATTTTCTTGGATTGGAGTATCTTGCTTATGAGAATAATAGCGGTTTTCAATTTTACAGATACTAAAATATATATTGATGGCCTTGAGAGAAGACTCAAAACAGCAGAAGGCCATATTGAAGCGGGCAGACTTTTGGCATTTTATCAGGTTTGTGTTCTCATATAAATTCCAAGCTTTTTGACGTTTAAGTTCTGAGCATGTGTTTTTTTGTCATGTGCTTGATGTTCAAACTTTGTCTTCTTCGAGATAGGAAAAATGTGGTGTTCCATAAATTGGCTCCTTGGAGGCTTAAACAAGTCATGGAATTTCCTTTACGTTTTATTTAGATACTCTTATGCAAATAATGATAATTACTTGCTGATTTATTTTTAATTAAAATTTTCTATTTATAGACAGCCAAAAAGAACTTTTGTGGTGATATTAACTTGTATATTGAAAGGGAGACTTGAGCCAGTTTGCATGATCGTCCATTCTGGATATGGGCCAGCTTATTCAGATAGGAAGTACAGCAGTATGGAGCTCAGGGTTTTATAATTGTGTATGACCATCAAATCGTGGTTTTATGCTGTTTAGAGGAATGCATTAGGGAGAATGGTGGAGCTGAATTGTGAATAAAATAGTGGGAGGGAAACCTAGGCCAGAAAATGTGTTATGGGGAGTGGAAGCCATTCAGAGTGGTTAAAAAGGTCTCCATGCAGATGAACACAGTATTTGGAGTTTTGAGGAACCTTGTAGTATGTTTCATATGTGTGCACAATTTTGAGGGATAGGAGGGCACGGGTGGATATACATGGGCAGTCTGGAATTTAGCTGCACTAGAATATGTGGTTTACCGGAGGTTTACAATGTTCGGAACTGCAGTGTGAACAGTATTTACTGCATGATATAATTGAAACCAATTTAAACTTGTATGATCAGCTCACTGTATAAGGGGTTTGGAGATTGAGGAGACAGTATCTATGCTGCTGGTCCTAGTAGGATTTTGTTATGAATAGGGAACTGTTGTTGATCTGCTTTTACTTCCCAAAACTTGTGTGCTCTGTAGTCTTTTTTTTTTTTTTAAAAAAAATTTTTGGGGTTCTGTGGGTCATTTTCGCTTGTTGATAGAGGAATTTGGCTAATGCGGATTGGTTAGGAGTTCAATATCATGGTATCCCATGTTAGATATGCCCTTCTATTACCCCTTTGTTCTCCTATAAGGCATAAAACTATCATTCTCTGTTTCCATGTGAAGATATGTATATGACCTCATCTAAGGAGCTTCATTTTTAACATCATGTTTCTATAACCATGATAACGTACAGTGATTGATCATTGTAAAGATAATTTTGGTTATTGATTATCTTATTCTTTTTCATCAATGATTAATGCCCTTTGATAGCACTGGTGAGAAAAATACTATACTCTTTGTCTGATCCATGAATTGATTGTGAGGGAGATTTTCGATGATTGATTTCTTTTGCAGGTTCCAAAGCCAATAAACTTTTTCTTAGAAGCTCATTCAGAGGAGAAAGGTGTAAAACAGATTCTTCGTCTTATACTCTCAAAATTTATCCGGCGACAGACTGGACGATCAGATAATGATTGGGCAAACATGTGGCGTGATATGCAGTACCTACGTGAGAAGGCCTTTCCTTTTTTGGACCTAGAATATATGTTAGTGGAATTCTGCAGAGGACTGCTGAAAGCTGGGAAGTTTTCTCTTGCAAGAAATTATTTAAAGGGTACAACTGCAGTTGCTTTAGCGCCAGAGAAGGCAGGAAATCTTGTTATTCAAGCTGCTAGGGAGTATTTCTTCTCAGCTTCTAGTCTTTCTTGCTCTGAAGTAAGTATGATGATGGCTCATAAATGGTTTAGGATATTGCAGGAGTGTTTTGTCCTTACTACCTTCTGACTATAAAACTCTTTGTTTTGTCTAGTTTTATTTTCTTTTTACATAAACTTTTATGTCTCCACTAGCCATTTACATTCACTATACCTGAGCTAAACGTCTTTGAAATTTTGCGTTTATATTGTTTTCTTTTTCTATCCCTTTCAAAATTTTAGATCCTATGTATTGCATACAACTTATAGTCCCCATACAGTTATATAGTGGTAAAATTCAGTTGAATGAAGCCTGAACAATAAATTCAGTACCAGTATTAAGCTATATCCTAAATGAAATCTGAGTTATAGACACTTCTTTTATCAATAACTTTTATATAAATTCATATATTTGTTCCTGCTATGTATTGCAGATCTGGAAGGCGAAAGAATGTCTGAATTTATTGCCAAGCAGCAGGAATGTTAAAGCAGAGGCTGACATTATTGAAGCAATTACTGTTAACCTTGTCAACCTTGGAGTAACACTTCTACCCTTGCAATTCAAGCAAATAAAGGATCCAATGGAGGTTATTAAGATGGCAATAACAAACCAAGGTGGAGCTTATCTACACGTTGATGAACTCATTGAGGTTGCCAAACTTCTTGGGTTGAATTCCCCTGAAAATATAGCAGCTGTTGAGGAAGCTATTGCTAGAGAAGCTGCAGTTGCGGGTGATCTGCAATTGGCATTTGATCTCTGCCTTGTTTTGGCAAAAAAAGGACATGGTCTCATTTGGGATTTATGTGCTGCAATAGCTAGGGGTCCAGCCCTTGAAAATATGGATATAAGTTCTCGAAAGCAGCTACTAGGTTTTGCTTTGAGCCATTGCGATCCAGAATCAATAGCTGAGCTTCTCCATGCCTGGAAAGATTTGGACATGCAAGGGCAGTGTGAGACTTTGATGACATTGACAGGGACAAATTCTCCCAACTTCTCAGTCCAAGGTTCTTCAGTTATCTCACTTCCAGGCTACAGTGTTCAAGATATAGTTAACCTAAAAGATTGCTCTGAACTGGTTGAAGGGGTCAGTAGTGATGATCAAGAAGTTCATCTCAATAATATAAAAAATACTCTTACCATTGTTGCCAAGAACTTGCCTGTTGAGACTGGGATCAACTGGGAATCGCTTCTAAGGGAAAATGGAAAAATTTTGTCTTTTGCTGCTTTACAACTTCCATGGTTGCTTGAATTGAGTAGGAAAGCAGAGTATAGTAAGAAAATGACTCATGGCTTGTATCCTGGAAAGCAGTATGTCAGTGTAAGAACACAATCTTTGGCTACTGTTCTATCCTGGTTGGCCAGGAATGGTTTTGCTCCCAGAGATGATCTGATTGCTGCTCTGGCAAAATCAATTTTAGAACCACCTGCTTCTGAAGAGGAAGACATTATGGGCTGCTCCTTCCTGTTGAATCTTGTGGATGCTGTTAACGGTGTAGAGGTAATAGAAGAACAGTTGAGAGTAAGGGAAAGCTACCAAGAAATTTGCAGCATAATGAATGTTGGGTTGACATATAGCTCATTACACAACTCTGGAATTGAATGTGAAGACCCTTTTCAGAAGAGAGAGCTGCTATGGAGTAAGTTTAAAGAGAAGCACACATCTCTCAATTCAGGTGATTAGTTTTAGTTATTTTCCTTACTTTCAAACTAAAGATTTCATTTTTTTATATGCTACCCAGAATCATCATAATTAGCTTCCTATGTTACTTAGAAATGCTAAGAGCCATGCATTATGTCCTTACAAGTGATGCTGAATTCTTATGTTTCTTTGTTATTTCTTGAGTTCAGGTGAACTAAACAAGATTGAGAAAGTACAATCTACTTTCTGGCGGGAATGGAAGCTTAAATTAGAGGAAAAAAAGCTTGTGGCAGATCGTTCTAGATTGTTAGAGCAAATAATTCCTGGGGTGGACACTGCACGCTTTTTGTCTAGTGATATCAAATACATTGAGACTGTTGTTTTCTCATTGGTTGAATCAGTAAAGTTGGAGAAGAAACCCATTTTAAATAATGTTTTGAACTTGGTTGAGATGTATAGCTTGAATCGCACTGAGGTCTGTGGGATTGCATTTACTGTGAAGTTACAAATGTAAAGGATATTTTAACGTTTGCTTGATAACTGTTTTTTTTTTTTTTTAATTCTGCAGGTCTTACAACACTACCTAAAGTCTATCCTTGTTTCTGAGGTTTGGACTGATGATGATATAATTGCTGAGATCTCAGGAGTAAAAGAAGAAATACTTGGTCATGCTACAGAAACTATCAAAACTATAACCTTCACTGTATACCCTGCAGTTGATGGATGCAACAAACAGCGCCTTGCATTCATATTTGACCTTCTCGCGGATTGCTACTTCCAGTTGGAGGCAGCCAAAAAATCTTTGCCAGATCTGGCACATGTATCTAATAGTCAGTTGGCTAGTTTCTACAGAGTCATTCAGCAGGAATGTAGAAGGGTTTCCTTCATTGAGAATTTGAATTTCAAAAACATTGCTGGATTAGGTGGTTTAAATTTGCAGGATTTCAGCAGCGAAGTCTATTCACACATAAGTGAATCTTGCTTGGAAGACTTGGCAAGTATGGTGCAAACCTTGGTCAGTATTTATACTGATTCAGTGCCTGAGGGTCTCATATCAAGCCAGGATGTGTACAAGTACTATATTTTGAGTTTGTTGACAAATTTGGAGAGTAGTGTTAGAACAGATTTTAGTGTTGAAAGACCTGAAACTTTTCAGGGTTTAATCAATCAACTTGAGCAGACCTATGATCGTTGCAGAATGTATATGAGACTTTTGGCACCTTCAGATAGTTTGGATACGATGAAGCAGTACTTTAATGTCATTATACCATTATATGGCTCTTCTAGGAGCATACCAGATAACTCAACATGGCAGGAGCACCTCATCCTACTTTTGAACTTCTGGATCAGATTGACTGAAGAAGTGCAAGAAATTATATCCAATGAGAGTTCAGTAGAAGATCTCAGGTTTAATCCAGAGAGCTTGTTGAGCTTCTTAAAGGTTTTGATGAAATTAGTGATGGAAGACAGCATCTCACCAAGTCAAGCTTGGGGCACTATTATCAGCTATGTCACTAATGGTTTAATTGGAGACTTGGGTAGTGAAATTCTCATATTATGCAGAGCCATGGTATTTTCTGGTTGTGGATTTGGAGCCATTTCAGAGGTTTTTTTCAACGCAGTGTCAGAATGTAGTTTAAAAACTGCTGAATCTAAATTTCAGGATCTTCCCCATCTATATTTAGATATATTGGAGCCCATTTTATTAGATCTGATTGATGGATCCCTTGATCACCATAATTTGTATCATTTGTTGTCCTCTCTAAGTAAATTGGAAGCTGATTTTGATGAGCTGGAGAGGGTCAGGCGTATAGTATGGGAGAGAGTGGCCAAGTTTTCTGATAATTTGCAGTTACCAAGTCATGTTCGAGTTTATGCCCTTGAACTTTTGCAATCTATCACAGGAAGAAACACGAAAGGTTTCTCTTCTGAACTGCAGTCCAATGTTCTTCCCTGGGAAGGTTGGGATGAGCTGCTCACTTCAAGTAAAACGAGTGAAACCACTGCCAATCCAGAGTTGTCAGAGCAAACAGATACTTCCAGCAGGTTTACAAGTACTTTGGTTGCCCTCAAATCTACTCAACTTGTGGCAGCTATCTCACGAAGCATAGAAATAACCCCCGATGATCTACTCAATGTTGATACAGCTGTCTCTTGCTTCTCAAAGTTGTGTGGAGCTGCCAGTGCAGATCCTCATTTTGATGCTTTGGTAGCCATTTTGCGAGAGTGGGAAGGGCTCTTTGTAATTAGAGATGAGGTAGCTTCTGAAGAAGTATCCACTGCTGAAAACAACTGGAACAGTGATGATTGGGACGAGGGCTGGGAAAGTTTTCAGGAAGTAGAACCTGTTGAAAAGAAAAAGAAAGAGAACTCCCTTTCTGTTCATCCTCTGCATGCATGTTGGATGGAGATTTTCAGAAAATTTATGTCAGTGGCCCGATTTAAAGACGTGTTGAGACTGATTGACCATTCCTCATCAACATCTAATGGAATTTTGCTGGATGAAGATGATGCCAGAAGCTTGAATGAAATCGTACTTAGGGTGGATTGCTTTTTGGCTTTGAAACTGGTGCTTTTATTGCCTTACGAAGCAATACGCTTGCAGTCTCTAAATGTAGTAGAAGACAAGCTGAAACAAGGAGGCATCTCCAACACAGTTGGCAGAGACCATGAGCTTTTGTTGCTTGTGTTATCTTCCGGGGTTATATCAACTATCATCACCAAGTCTTCCTATGGCACAATTTTCTCGTATCTATGTTACTCAGTTGGAAATTTCTGCCGTCAGCTTCAAGAAGCCCTGGTAAAAACACAAATAAGGGGAGGAAGAAACAAAAGTGAAAACATTGCTGAAGATTTGCTTCTTTTCGGAAAACTCCTCTTTCCCTGTTTTATATCAGAACTTGTGAAGGGAGATCAGCAGATTCTAGCTGGATTTCTTATTACAAAGTTCATGCACACAAATGCTTCTCTCAGTATTATCAATGTTGCCGAGGCCAGTCTTCATAGGTACTTGGAAAAGCATCTCCAGCTCCAGCAGCTACAGCTTGAAGACGAGATGAGTTCCAATGAAACTTTTAAGAACACCAGGTCCATCTTGAGAGGCAAGCTGGGGAGTCTGATAGAATCAGCTTTGCAGACACTTTCTGCCAATGTTAGATAAAGCTTTTACCCAGGATTGCTGATGTGTTAGGAAACCATATCTAGAATTGACGGAAGTGAAGAGGTTTTTTTTTTTTTTTTTTGTCCTTTTTTTAAAATTTTGACAGACTTTATATGGGTTGGGTCAAGAGCGACCCACTTAGCATTTATTTGAAGCTTTAATCTCTGTTCAAAAGCAATTTATTTTGATATAATTTAACATGAAAATGGTGGTTATATAATCGCTTGATCATTGTCGTTGGTGTTTTGTTCACTGTTAAGGCGCCTTACAGATTTTATTGTATATTCGTGTAATAGTGTGTCCCAAGATATCCATCTATTTTACCGCATGTGAATCGATAATAATTTATTTTTAATTTAAAATGGAGTGATGGTTATTATTAATAAGTGTATTGATATATAAAATTAAAATAAAATTTCATTCCAAATTTATATGTCACTTCCACAATAGTGTACTTTCTTGGTTATTTTAGAATCAAATAGCAGCAATCATTGATCATATTCATGCATAAATTCTGAAAACCTTATTCAATGTATTATCCATAAAAGCGAATTGAAAGAATTGAAAGACTGAAGACTGGGAAAGGACTGTTCAGTTGGCCAAGTGAGAAGAATTTGGAAACAAGGAAGATGGAATCATTAGGCCACAAGAGTTCTTATTTTGGGTCTTGTGCAGAGAAAGCAAATGATGATGAGAAATGCCCTGTTACTGGAAGAGAAGGAACCTTTCTTCGTCCTCGATTCAAGGACTTCCTTCCCTATCCATCCATGCAAAATAAATGTTCCATACTTTCTTATCTCAACTCTTCCATCTAATATTTAAAAATATAGGACAGAAATAAGAGAAGAGAAAAACTGGAGAGTATGGCTTAGAGAAGGGAAGTCAAGAATTCTTCCATCCCATTCCCATCTCAACCCCAATTACAGAGATTTTGGTCCTACCCCTCTTTTTAGTAGAGAATCTCCTTTTCATTTGACAAAAAAATATTAAGTTCTAACACCAAGCTTTCCAGACCACGTTGTCATCGTCTTGTGGAATTACTGGATTAAGATTTCCCGTTTGAATTCTTTAGCTTACACTTTTACGTAATAGCTTTCATTTTTCAATGGTGGTTCTAACAAAATTTTAGCATATTTTCTACTGGTACCGCCACCAATACCCATGGCTCAAAACCAACAAACCCATTAAAACTCGTTCTACTGGGTTGCTTCACTTGAGCTGAGGGACCTAACCTCACCAAACTCTATCTGCCTCAAAAGTAACTTGGTAAATCTTGTGTACAATAGTTGTATTCTTCTTCATCTGAATTTCATTCAACGGAAGTATTCTTTTCCAATGTAGCCCAACGGTTTCACAATAAAAATGCTTTCATTTAACACCAAAGACAAGAACCGAAAAAACAAAAAAAAAAATATCAGATAAAGCAGCTGCTGAATAATCTATTGCACAAATCCTGGAAAGCCCAAAAACACAAGAGGACAGAAATTATACAGACCTTCTCCCCATATTGTACCACATCTATTAAAACCAGCAAGGGAGATTCAGATTAAAAGTTTCAACACACAACTATACCCTCTCTATACAACCCCCACCACAAAATCTTATGTACTCTGCTACAATTAAAATTAAACCTTCAATTCTAACCTACTACTAATCACCTCAGAGATGGGTGTGAGAAACAAGCCTAACCTATCTCCACCATGCAAGTAGTTATGGGCTCCCCCCACACCTCTGAAAGAATCACACATGTGAACGTAATCGGTAATTGTCTTTTCCCATGATAGACTGCAAACTCTGCTCTGGATTCTCACCTCTTCTCACAAAGCCCAACATGCCACTCAGTGATAGATTCTGTCCAACGCCCTAGTTGCAAACCATCTAACTTAATTATAGATTTTTACCGGCTTCTCGAACGTGTGACGGTTCTGCAAAATTTAAGTTAGGTCAACACACAGAATTCATATATTATAGGATATCAAATGCAATTCAATTTCTTTTCTTTTTTTTTTTTTTTTTTTTTCTCTGCAGAATTTTGACCATAGACCAAACCCAACAAAAAAAAGTTCCTAAACCTTCTATTTACTGTTCTCCCGATGATGGTTCAACACTACAAGAATTCAATCACCATATGGTTAAGGAACCTAGTATGTTCACTATCAATCATTAAGTCATACCTGATTGGCTGCATATGACCTCTTAGGGGCATTGTCCGTGTGTTCTAATCCAAGATACTGCTCCCAAGCACCATAAACATCCCTTCGCTAAAATCATGATAATTAAAAAACAATAGTTCAGACACTAGACAACAGAACATACCAACAAGAACATGGAGAATGTAAGGGAGAGAACAAACCTGAAAACGACTGGATACAATGTCAGACTCCTGAAGATACTCAGGTCGACCCAGTGACAAAAATGCAAACTTCCACTGAGAGCAAATTAGCCAGGGAAAGAAAAACAAAGAATTAATATACTTAACAGTCCATTACACTATGGCAAAGAGGAAATTTTAATAGAAGAGCCAAGTTACAGACACAGAGAAAACAAATTCCAGTGATGATGGGAATATGAGTACACAGCATACAGAATTCAGTTCCTCATAATTCCTTTGCTAAGTATGAAACTAGAGTAAGGCATACAGAGAGAAAATACCTTTGCAAATTCATCATCTGGAACCTGCAACTTTTTCTGAATCCGCACTTTAACATCTGCTAATGTTTCACCCTCACGAATAACAAGGAAAAATGGTTCCCCAAAATTTTGAACCTGCTGTTAAAGGAATAAAAGCATGAAAAAAACAAGAGAAAGGGCAAATATTTGGACCACAGCTCACCAAGTGATCAATACGAATCATCATGACAAACTATTATTTATAAATAAATTAATTGCAGTCAAAACAAACAAAAATATCAAAGAACTTACCACTTGGTTTTGAGTTGTTTCTTTCGTAAAATGATAAACATGAATTAGACGATCATGAGGACCAAAGTTTTTCTCCTCTTCTGGAATCTGAGAAACAATAAACAGCTAAAATCTTATAGAAAGCAGGCAAGAGTATAGGATTTAAGCCCAACATTTAAAAATTCATTTCAAAATAGACAATGTCAATATCTCCATATTCATACAAACAGGCAGGCAAATTTTTAGACACATTCCCAGCATATATAATTTCCATATTTTAAGTTCATGGAAAAACTACAGTACATTGAACATTTTATAAACCAAAAAAACAGATTTTCTAGCTTTGGCACAGACTGAACACTGAGTAGACAGTATTAATCTCCAGCACATTAAACAAGCGGTGAAACAAGAGCCCAGGTAGTTACCAATTCAGAACCAAGCAAACAATAAAGCCCAGATTGAAATTAAGAATCAATTAAGGCAGCAGATAAAGCAATCACTGAGCTTAGAGAGAGTTGAATCTTAATAGAGACTCACCTCCTCAGCACGTAATGTCCAATACTGATCATTAATATTCTCGATCTTCTCATTGAGAGGGAAAATCTGCAAACATAGTGCAGAGTTACTTCCTCTTTGCAACCTTAAATTTTAGGCACTGAAATGCAAAGTTACAAAGACAACAAAAGCACATATTGCAAAACAACAGTTAAAGGAATGCTCTTGACACTTTTCTTTTTCCATACAGAACAATAAATTTATTAAGATGAATTACATAAGGGAGCACCAGCAGTACACAAAGATGAAGTCAACAAAATTAAACCTAACCTACATCGTTTACAATGCATTTGTTCAATACCTTGTAAATCTTGTGATAGAAAACTTCAAGCAATCTAAGTTCAGCATCAGGATGAGACAATTCAACCTGTTTCAAAAAAATTGTTAATTTATTTTTCAAAAACAAGAAAAACTCGAATTTGGGATCTAAACATGAAGTGTAGGCTAATGATCAACTTTCAAACACAAGTCTATAAAGAAATATTTGTAAAATTTGATAAACCAAAGTTGCAACGTTAACCTTTGTCTTGAGGTCATTGATCACATCACCGACAGTGCTCTGTTTTGGCAATCTAATTGTATGAATCACAACCTGATAACATAAGCAAGATTCTGTGAGAGGCACAAAACTTAATAGTGTACTGTAAAATGAATAATGATTAGAAAACTTAGTCTCCTAATCCACACTCACTTCATCCTTTGTAGCATGATGAAAAGCAACCTTCAATGTCTTCAGGCCTTGGAGTTCTGGCAGAGGAATATCCAGAACTTCATAATATAGAATATCTGTAGTCTGTCCATATGAGATGAAAAACCAAAATAAACTGTTTAGCCACTGGATTACATTAAAAACTTAAGAAAGTAGTGGCATAGCAACCAATATCAAATAGGTACACCGAAATGATACTAACCTGATTGTAGTGAACCAGCATGTCAGACAAGCGATCCACTCCTCGGTACTTGATAGGTTGAGGCTTAGGCTGCTGGGAGTAACAGTTATGAGATGTAAGCCTAATCTTGGATGGATCATCCAAGCCAAGATGGCGAGCTACTCTTTCCACAACATCGTCATAATTGTGACCCTTTGATCTAGACATTGCAATTACCAAATCAGAAAATATTCATAATATAATCCCATTGAGTTGGGAGTTCCTGAAACGAATTAACTACAGAATGACTTGTAAACTTACAACTCAAGGAAGAATTCATCCTCCTTTGACTTCTCCAAAGATCGAAAGCGAACAACCTATTCGTCATCAAGTAACATATGTAAGTCATCCAGTGGGAAGGGAACAAATTACTAGAGAACAAGAATTATACTGACTGTCCTAAGCAACAAAAGCTGCTTCAAGCAACAACACAAAGAATGTAACTCTGTCCACATAAAAACAACTACAGCTCCTAAAATACTTAATAAAAAACGAAAGAACTAAGATTTGGAAGTCCCCCCTACTTCAAACATGCATGGCAAAATAGAGTATAAAAATGCAAGGTAACCTACCACAACTACTTTCCAAATTTCCCCAATGTGTACAAAACAAATGAAAATTTCACTTTAACACCAGTGCATTAAAATCAACCACAATACCTATAAAAATTTCACACTCTAACATCCAACAAAGTGCAAAACACAATGCTGACATTGATGAAAAATCCCATAAACTAACATGTGAATGGATAAAAAGTACCAAGCCTGCACCAACTCCAAATGTCCACTATCACAGAATAATTCTTTTTTTTTCCCAGCAAGCACATGAAACAAAGAAGTAATCTTTACCATATGACAGCAAAATAACTCCTCCAAAATACCCAGTAATTTCATGTTTGCAATACAAAAGCAAGATAAACTAGTCCAAAAAATTAGAAACTAACACAATGCTCTTGCTAGAAAGATATTAAAGCCAATTCATTTCAACAACTCTGCTATGACTAAAATTCGTCTTTCGGTAAAGCAAGCTGGCTAATCCCCATATATATAAGGAAAAAAGTCATGATAGCATGTAACAGCAAGTTCTAAACACGTATCTCCAAACAAGCAACATAACCACCTTGTCATTACACACTGTTAAATAGCATACAAAGTCCCAAAACAAGTTTAGAACTCAGCAAGTAGAGGTCTTTGCCCTTAACAATAATTTTCAAATACTTTTTTCCTTCAAGATAACAAGTTTGGTTTGACTTATAGGAGCCAACAAAGCTTAAGTTACTATTTATCTAATGTTTTCTCAAACCCATTAACCATATGCAATAAAACAAAACTCACACAAACTTGATTACTTTCAATTCAGAAAATTCTTACTATTACAAACTAAACATTAACTTGCAACATCACCACAGAAATTTTGACTTGGTATTGTTTGAATGGTCTAACCTCTTATTTGTGTTCTATGAACAAAATTCAAAAATATCAAGTCACGCTACAATGAGATGAAAGAAACTAATATCAAATACTCAGTTTACATCTTTTAGACTAGGAATTTGGAAAATGAAACATTTCCATGCTTAAAGTATACCTGACGATTATGCACATAGTCCAAAAATGAAGGAACATTGGGATAGCGGCATTGTTCACCACTTGCTGCCTGAGAAGACTTCTGGAAGCAAATTATGTCCCCATCTTCAAGCTACAAAAAGATTAACTGGTAAAACGATAAAAAACAAAGCAAGTTCCTAGAGATACAAATGTGCTTATTAGACATTCCATTTTCCTGACAGAAAGCAATTGACTCCAGAAGGCATTCCCAGCGCTGGTTTTCCATACCTGACTTGCACGAAATGTGAGCTTCTTGTCAATGGGTTCGCACATGACATTTGGTTCAAACTTTATTTCCTGGCATTGAAAAAGATGGGTGAGATAACTATGGAAAAAAATTCGGTTGAAAATCAAGAACAGTATAATAAATTTACGATTGTATAACCTCAAAAAGATCAATGTCTTCATCAGGTGCAAATCCAGCCATTTCATTTAGTTCTGTCAATATTTCAGCTGGCTTACCAGTACTCTTCACTAATAGCCTCCCAACATACCTGACATTGTAGTAGAAAGTATAAATAACCATAAATGATACAACCCACAGAAAACAGGAATAGAAAAAAAAGCTAAAAGTACCGTAGCTCCTCTTTCACTGGGTCATAGAGTTTAAAGAATAGAAGAATATCCTCTTTAGTTTTGTCAGGCAGAGGAACAGGCCGCAAATCCTGCTTAATTGTAGCATAAGTAATGAGACAAGGACAATACATCACCAGTCCAGAATGAACAAATTAATATGAAATAAAAAAAAGGTGATCAAAAGAAACAAATATTAAAAAAAAAAAAAAAAAGCTATATACATTACCTCCCCAAGTTCTACTTCCAGAAACAACTTTAGCTCTGCACTAGTCGCCTTATTGGAAACCTCTCTCAATTGACCAACCTATAATAAATTGAATGGTTAGTAAAAAGGCAAACATGCATGAAACAGTGAACACAATCCATGCAAGCTACACTAAACACACCACGGGCGTAATCATCAGCTTGAGTATGCAGTCATGAATCATGGGTTTTAAATTCATCTTGCATATTTGTATCAAAAATTCATTCTGTATGATTACTCATGCAGTGCTGTTGCAAATTAATTAAACCCACGTCATACCAAGGAAATCCAACTTACAATGGAGAATGTAGGCAGGGGATTTAGGAAACAAAACTGCAACCCACAATTGGGTAACTCAACCATAAGAATGAAAAAGTATAAAAAGTGGAAGCATACATGCCTATGAATCCACATGAACCCCAAATGGAACCTTAGAATTGATAACTTACCCCTTCTACATTCTCTGTAAAATCACCACACATACAGAAAATTATTTTCTTCTCAATATGGATAAAAAGGTGTCCAAAATAGAATTTAGCCAAAACCCTTTTAGTTCTATAATTTATATAAAAAAATCAATGATCAAATAATTGCAGGAGATTGAGCAGTTGTATAGCTTGATTATGCAGCCATTGACAAAAATAATTAAACTTTCCAAAATGAGAAAACTGAGGATTACTTCAAAAGCAAGGCAAATAAGATACAACCATAAAAGCATATTTAAATACACAAGCACTAATTCCTAAACCTTTGCTCTAAAATGTGTATTATTCTGAAGATATTAATGATATATCAACTGGACAAGTGACTTGCCAAATATATACATTCTTTGGTTCAGACAAGTATAAAAATGAGAAATTAAAAGTCACTTACTGATTGTGCTTCCTCCTGGGGAGTCAGCGGTCGGTTTGGTCGATAAGTATGGTTTTGGCGCTTTGCCCACAGCCAAAAACGTTGAAATTGCACTGGAATTCCAAACTCCTTAGCAACTTCTTCCTAACAAAAGCATCATAGATAAGTGGATCAAGAAGAGCCAAGGAAATGCAACTTCTAAAATGAAGTTTAACATTGTTAATTTAGTGGTCAATGAAGACAGCATTCCAAATATATTTTCTGATATTAACAGATAATAATTGATAAGAAATAAATGACACGAAAAGCTAAGTCAATGGTCTACCCTTCAAGAATAATATGTACACCTCTACACCAGACATTCAAGAAATGCAAGAATCAAGGAATTAGCCATACACAAAGTAAGCCCCAACAAACAACAGTGCATGTCAATGACTTCTTAAATTGACACATGATTCCCACTGACTGCTGGTTTGATATCAGAATGTCAACGTGATTCTGGATGTTCAAGAATAGGGAATCGTATAGAATCCAACTGCTATCAAAACCAAATTGACAAAATAAAATAAAGCAACTCCCCTTGCAAATGTAAAGTACCTCAAATATCAAATTACCTATTCAATCTCAAGAAACATAAATCTTTTTCTAATGAGAAAACCAAGTTCATGTGCATAGTGGTAAATACACCAATATATTCACTAGAGTAAAAGAACTTCTCCACAGAAAAAACAAATTATTGTACTAAGTAAATTTTTTCACAAGCATTATTGTGCTAAGTTAACTAACGCAATAGAAACCAATTACGAAAAAAATCATTCATATCATTTTCCACTGAGAAAACCAAGTTCATGTGCACAACAGTAAATACACACAAAAATATCCACTAAATTAAAAAACTTCTCCATAGAAAAATCATATTATTGTACTAAGTAAATTTTTTGTTAAGTACTATAGTACTAAGTTAACAAACACAACAGAAACCAATTAAGCAAAAATCATTCATTCAATTAAGTAGATCAGCTCCCTCACAAGCAAACAAGACTTCAAAAATAACAATGAAATTTTAACAAATAGTACCTTGAAAAGGTTAAAGGGCATTTGTTTCTGAATTCGGAAACTAGGCACTTTTTCATGATCTACAAGGTCAAAATATATATCCTTTCCAATCTGTTGAAGTAGATCCTCACTACGTGCAACCTAAAGGCAAATAGTAACCATATTAGGGTGTGCTGTTTCATAAAAGATCTTCTGCATTTTACTAATGAAAGACAATATTTAGTTAGAGAGTGAGGAACCAAGAAGAGAAAATTTGGAAAATCATAACCTTTATAATAGTATACAAGTGTGCCTCCGCTTTTTCCTTTCTCTTTTGCTCCTTTTCCTCTTGTTCTTTCTTCAATCTTATCTGAAAATAATAAGACAAGTTCAGAGGTAAACTCAGCTAGGAAGAGAACAACCTCAATCTCATACAATTGACAGATAACATGAAACACTTGCCCGGAGGTGCTCAGCAATATCTTTCTCATCCACATTACAGATTATTTTGTCCTTGTCACTTTCGCGTATATACACAAGCATATATGCATTTGAGTATTTTGTAAATTTAAATGGAGAATTGTTGAATCCTGGATTTGTATGTGGCAACTGCATAATATTAGAAAGCAACATTAAAAACGATAATAAGCATGAAATTAACTCAAAAGAACTAACAAGTAAAGATCTGAACACCAGTACCTCCTCCTCACCACCATACTGCTCCTCCAATGCCCTTTTTATATCTTCCTTTGTCACCCTTTCATCATCAAACTTGAACCTAAATAGCAATCCCAGTGAGAGGCAGAATGTAGAAAAATTGACACAGCAGCAACATGTGATAACCATAAAATATACTAAAAGTGAATCTTCAAAAAAAAAAAAAAAAAAAAAAACAAGCATACATTCAAACCACAAAAGAGTGTGATTGAGAAATAATATCCCCAAGATATAGAGATTAAACCAAAATCATAAACAGCCAACATAAAAAAACCAATGAAGAGTAGAACAGAAAGACAACAAAACACACAATCAGGAAAAAAAATGTCACAGTTGCATACTTCCCTAAGATTGGCAAAACATTTTGACAAGAAGCCTGAAAACATGTCAGAATGCATATAACACAAAAAAAGATAGGATTCATAAACAGCAAAGATACACAGAACTAACCACTGATCTGAAAGGGTTGGCCTGATATAAGCATAGTAGTGCCCACCATGCACTCCACCACTGTGAACCAAAACACTGCAAGCAAACAAAGTTTTATTAAAACCTTTAAACACAAAAAAGCAACAAAATGCCTATCTCAACGCCAGAAAAAGAAACCCACATAAGAGGTTGTGAACACACACTCACACACAAAAATAAGAGTGGAAGAATGCAATCGGCAGAATGCAAACCAGATGCAGAAATCATTTAGCAATAATTCAAGAATAATAGCAATACCAATGACCAGAACCTTATAGCAGTGTTATCAGCAGCACAACTACTTGAAAATGTAAAGCAGGTCTACAAATGACATGGATGAAAACAATGCATAATCAGGTACACCATTGGAATGTGCTGACTACAATTTCGATCCGTTTCGCCTTCTGCATTGCCAAATTATTTGGCACAAAAAGTTCCTTAAGAGGGTAATCTTCTCTTTTTTAAATACCTCTTTTTTGTTTCAGATATCTAATACTTACACAACTAAAATAAAGATGCGACATAGGAATACAAATACAGAGACACCTATGCATCAATCAAATGACATATGATTTCCTGACCAAGTAATTCAAGAAATTAACAGAACCTAACAACAGTCAAACCAAAATGGCATCTGTTGATAATACACATAGAAACGCTACTTAATGTGAAAGAATTTGACCTTCATTAATTATTATAATGATTCATATAAAATTTAGTATGCATTTTGCTCACTTAAAAGTAGGATTACTGAAGAGATGGTTTCTATGAAAAGCTTTAGACTTGAAGTGAACTGACGACAAATAATATGATCATAATAATCTACTATAGGAGAAGAATAAATGGTAAAAGTCAAGTTATTAAAGTTATTACATGACTGAATATAACATAAACATACTTAAACCTATATTTTTGCTCTATCAGGATTGGCCTTGGTCATTTCAACTGAAAACCAATTGGAGTGGCCAAAACCTTGTATGGCATTCAACATAACTCCATGCAAGTTGTAAGAACCATGCATGTGGATGGGGTGTTCTTATTGCATTCCACCAACAATCACTCCTTCAAGATGATATCACCACAGTTCGAAACCATAAGGGAGGCCGATGCATTTCATGGCATTAAAGAACACACAAACATATGTACAAACATAACATAATTAGTGTAGAAATTGTAATTTTTTTGTTTCACAGCGCATGTAGATATTTCCTCTTCTAAGTTCTAAATCAGCTCCCTAGAATTGTATAGCATGCACCTCTTAATTCTCATAACAATTTTATAATGGCTTTAAACAAATAAGATAAGCAAAAACCAGTGAATGAAAAATAAGAGGCCAATAAACCATGACAAATAATACCTGTGAAGAGTGTAGAGATTGCGAACACTTCTATCTGCATCAGGTGACAAATATTTTCCATTCTCTCTGTCAAGATCAAGTTGCAATGGAAACTCATATCGGTCATTTATCTGTTGTCCATCAATAATGCATGATCAGTCGCACAGCTTCTAAAGCTATATAGTATGAATATGAAATGAAACACCAAAACTGAATAATAGGAATTCTAGAAGGACCAAAAGATTTCATGTGAACAAGATCCTCTTGGGCTAGAAAAAAAAAATAAAAAAACGCTTAAAACAAAGCCTTTAACATACCACAAAAAGCTATTTTATCATTCTACAAACAAAACACCCTTAAGCTTTTGGGGTAACTACATGGCTGCCAGTATTAGCATGTGGTTTCATATATTATTACAAACTGCAAAATC
The DNA here is from genome assembly GCA_026122585.1 of Anacardium occidentale. NCBI lineage: Eukaryota > Viridiplantae > Streptophyta > Magnoliopsida > Sapindales > Anacardiaceae > Anacardium > Anacardium occidentale. The sequence continues at coordinate 63,740 of JAJEJH010000070.1, read as the reverse complement.
AGCTTCATAAATAAAACCTGCCAACACAGGCTGGGACTCAATGTAGAGCACATAGCCAAAATTCTGTAATTTGGCAGATATTTGTTACACATTTACTGACCGTGCCAACCACTAGTGTGAGTATGAAGGAACTTCTAGAAAATTTTTAAAAATAACAGAGAAAAGAGAGGAAGCCATTTGTATATGACAATTTATGCCAAAATAATGGTGAAAAAGTCCTTAGTCCTTAGTTCTTAGTTCCCCGACAAGCTTTCAATTTTTCTAAGAAAATAGAAACGCAAGAAGAAAGGGCTTTTCAGCTAAGATTAATGCAAGAAATAACATTCACCACAAATGACTAGCATCAAAACAATAGAAATAAGGGTAGTCTAAGCTTCTAGATTCGTTCAGCCACATACTGCAGCAACAGGGAGACAGCTGTCTTTTTTCTGATAATGCCAATATAAATATCTACACTTCCTATAAAAAACTGTAAAGTCCCCACAACTCTAAACTGACCCCAGTGATCAAGTTTGTATCAATAGAACATAGAATCAAAATATATGTAGACCCTTAGTAAAAGCATCAATTAGAACAGTGACGGTAGAAGAGAGGAAATTTAACCAGCAATAGAATTATTATCTTTTATGTATTTGAATCCCTTCCCTGGCCTCACAACAATATCATTCCACATAAAACAAAAACTACGAAACATACATAGTAACCAACAAATATGTCAAAAAGGCAAAGAATTGTCTACTCAGTCACTAACCTTTACCATAGTATCCCGCATAAAATCATACTCAAACCGTTTTAACTGTAGTTGAAGGACAGGAGGGAAGTCGATGAACAAGACACCCTTCCTAGCATCCTGTAGAGACCGAAAAATATTTCATAAATAAAAGTCTTCAAAAAGAAAACAGAAGTAGAAGCCCCAATTCATTGTCAGAGGAACAGTTATCAATCATAATTCAATAATAAAGGACAGCAAAATATCAAAGCTAAAACCAACAAATTTTAAGGAGAAACTCAGCAAAATTGGCATCAATTAGTATTCCAAGTACAAACAAACTTACAATCCTGTTAGATCATTCATGATTAGTTAAAATTAGACAGAGCAATAGTTCAAGTTTGAAACAAATTATATGGACATCTAACAGTTCCAAGGAACTCATACCTGCAACCCATGTTGTTCAGCATGATATTTATTGTCTCCTTCAAGTCGTTCCACTTCCACATATTTGTCAAAAGAAGCATAAACATCCCGACAACCTTTGACATCAAGCTGAAGATCTGCAATTAAATATAATTAAATTCCGTAAGGCCCAAAGAAAATCAGTGCTAATTTAGTAAACCACAATTAATTGTACCATAAAATGACTCTTTTCTTGTTGATTTATATTCCACATTGATGCATTCAATGTAGTTCATGTGATGTCCTTCAAATAATTGTTGTATTGTGCCCTCCACGACAGTTCCCTAAGCCAGCAAGAGATTGACATGTTAAAATAATTAGGAGCCAACAGAAAAAGTATAAATCCATAACCACGAAGCTCAGTACCTTCATTTTATCTTCAAGTTTCTCACAAAGAACCCTATTAAGTTCTTGAACATCATGTTGCATGAAAGAATCATACGTGTCCCATCCAAAAGATTTGGTCAACTCTTTTGTTGCTACACTTGCATCACTATACTGGAGCTTATAAAACAAACTCTGCAAAGCAAGAGGAATGCTTCCTGATGGCATATCATTTTCAGTCGTTGGCATATGATACACAGCCTGCAATAATAAACAAGATATTGTGCTTCCTTGATAACTATACCAATATGATTAGTTAAAGAATAAATTCACAAACCTTTCTGAAGTAAGGAATATGATACAGTGTTTGGAGCAGAGAGTTCATGTAGCAAGTAGCTCCTTGGTTCTTTAGTCCAACATAGCCAGTCTCCTTTTTGGAGTCATGTGACCAATAATCAACAACTCTTCGAACTGCAACATCAGCTTCAACTACGCATGTGTCATTCACAAGATAACCTCTACTTGGGTCGTACAATTCGCCAAGCGGCATAAATGAAGTAAAACCCCAATCACTTTCCCGTGCATTGAACTGATGCTGCGTGTCTGCAACAGTAAGCATTGGAATCATCAGCAACATATAAAGGGACAGATATTCACTACAGAAAAGAGCCCATCCACCTACGGGTCAAACGGATTACAAAAACCATCACAAATCTGTGAAATCTATAAAGAGAAAAAAGACAAACAAATAAATATTTCTACATCCTGAAAAGCCCCAAGAACACAACCAGAGACAAAACACTGCTCCTCACCAATGTAGATTGATAAAGACAAAAGAACAGTGCTAAAAGTCTATATAATAAGAGCTTAAATAGATCCTAATAACATTACTTGTCCCATAAATTACTGATCTCTTATCACCTACTGCCTTCAAAAATCCTTTTATTTCTTTTACAAATAAAAGAAATAGAACCATACACTTTCTAAGATTCTTGAACTTTTTCATTTACAAAAACAGAAAATTCTCCAGCAGTAGCTCTGAACAAAATCTATGAGTAGCCCAAAGTTCAGTTTTCATTTCAGGCCATATTATATAAAGGAACTATCTATTTAAATCTATTTCTTACTAGTTTAAGAATGAAAATTTAGCTTTCCTATTTTAATCTTTTGCTTATGGCTGTGATAATGACATTCTATAATGGAAATTGGTTTTCTCAACCTAAATCTTCTAGTTTTTCTCTCAACGTTAAGAGCTAAAACACTGATTTTGAGACCTTATCAATTTAAGCTATTTTGATAGATGATAAAATGTAATAAAAAAATATGTTAACCAATTAGGCTAGGTTTGAATTCTACAATTTTTAAATTAATTATAATAAGTTGACCGTGTATCTGTGGTTATGTTTTCAAGTGGTGTGTTTAATGGTTAAATATTACTAGTGAATCTTTACCTATCATCAGAAGCTTTTATATCAAGTTTTCTAGATGTCTTGTCCTACTTTCTCAACTTATTGCTTCTATTTTCTACCTACACATCTATGTTAGATAATAACCATTGACCCTTGTCCGAAAAGCATATTACCTTCATTACAAATGAAATCCAGACAGAAAAATAATTACAAAATAGTGAGAAAATAAATTGGACAAACGTTACTTGATTTCATAAAACTAAATGCTTCCAAAAGAAACAGAGTAACGATAACAAGTTCTCCTCTCTAAAGAAACTCTAAACTAGTAAAAGAAAAAATTATACTAACAACAGCCTACATCATCTTTATCCTAAAACAATCACCGAAGGCATTTTACCTGACTCAGGAGACAATGGGATCTTTTTATGATAAACTAGTGATAGAGAAAGAAAGTACCTTACTAAATGCTTCCAAAAGAGACAGAGTAACGATAACAAGTTCTCTTCTCTAAAGAGAACTCTAAACTAGTAAAAGAAAAAATTACACTAACAACAGCCCATATCATCTTTATCCTAAAACAATCATTTACCTGACTCAGGAGACAATGGGATTTTTTTATGATAAACTAGTGATAGAGAAAGAAAGTACCTTTTCTAATTGAAAATTTGCTATGAATCTGATTGACAACAGCTAAGCTGAACTGTGCATATCTACTCCACCCATATGGCAAAGTTGTTGAATCTGCTACATCTAGATACATTGACAAATGATCCACATTGTTCCCCTTTGGAAAAATTAGAATCCGCCTGAAATGCAATTAAACAGAAATCATGGTCATTAACAAAAGTAAGAATGACAAGCTAACCATATAAAATATGAGTGAAATACAGGAGGACAGAGTTGCATACCATTTGTAACCCCCAACATAGAACACATCAGAGTAAAGCTTCTTCATATTAAGTCTTGAAAAATTCTCAATTGTCCAAGTGAACCTTGCAGATGGTGGATCATCAACTGCCTGGGCATCAACTGTGCTAGCCGTATCTGCTTGTGCTAGTAACATAATAAACCAGGGGAAAAAATTAACACACTAACGCTCCGTTCAGTTAATGATCAGATATTAAAAACAAAAGATCTAAAAAAGATAGATTTCAAGTTGCAGTTTTAAGTTATTTTTCACAATTCCCTTAGAAAGCAAATTCAAACAATAAAACCGGTCAGGAAAAAGGGAAAATTATTAACTTAAAACCAAGCCACACAGACAAATTTACTCCAGAAAAAAAAAAAGATAAAAAACCAAATATAGCACGTAAGTTCCATAAGCCGATTTCCTTTGACACAAAGCACAAAAACAACTATTTAACCTACAATCCCCACTGAATTTTCTCGAGAAACAAACAGAAAAAAAAAATAGCAATTAGAATTGAAGTAATAAACCTTCCATTGGCTGCGGACCGTCGGCGAAGTCAGTGTGTGGAACCAACATCTCATCGTCCTCCTGGCGCTAAACAAAACAGAAACCAAAAATTAAAAAAAAAAATTAAACAAAAATCAATGCTAAATCAAAGCTCGGATCTACCAATACAAAACCTAGAAGCAAAACAAACAGAGGTCAAATTAAGACGATGTTGAACATCGATAGTGTTACTGCTAGCAAAAACGGCATCAGTTTAAGGAACTCGTAAATCGAGCTGGAAGTAACAAATTAACGACGACGAAGAATCACGATTGATTAATTTGATGGATGAATAAGAGAGAAAGAGGGGAGAATCGATAATTACATCCAAAGGCGGAGGAGTCATCAGAGTCATGGGTGGCCGTACGATCTACTAAATCGAAGAGAAAGATATAGAGAAGTCGGAAAGTAAGAAATTTCCAAGAGAGAGAAAGAGACGATTGGGTGTGGTAGCAAAGAAGTTCGGGGATTTTAGTGCGAGAGAGGGACAATATCGGAATTTTGTTGTTGGAGAGTGTTTTTCACATGATTATATGAAATATTTATATTATTAAATTAAAAACGTCTCAGTGTTTTTTTTTTTTTTTAAATTAGATGAAGTAGAGTTCAATATTACCAATATAAATCGTTAGATCACTTCAATTATATTTTAGAAACCAATCTAACGGTTTATATTAACTTGTAAAACAATAAAACATTCATTTCTTTAATGTATTTTTATTATTAGTTAATTTCTGTAGTAATTAATGAGATTAAATAGAATACGATACAGTACCAAGGTGACGTTTCATTAGACACAACTTATTAAATAGATAACAAGAGTGGTCAAATATCCAATTGAAATTCTTTTAAAATCTCAAAAAATTAATTAAAATAACTTATTTTTATTATTATTAAATAATATTAATCAATATTTATAACTAAAAAAATGTATGTTATGGATAGAAATATCAAACTTTGTGACAAACGATGTTTAGATATGAATAACTTCAAAATTTGTAAAAAATATAAATAGTTTACAAAAAATTTTATTGATATTATTAAGAAAATTGGTTTATGTTTATCAAAGAAATTTTAAATAATCATTTTAAAAACAAGCAATTCTGAGTTTTCTGAGATTTCCAACATTTTCAGTATTAAAGTTACAAAACCCACTGTCTGCTAATTCAAACCAAGAGATAATTAGTTGCCATCATCCCATTTATTGAAGAACAATTGAAATCAAGAAACTAAACCAACCACTAAGAATATTGGTAAAATATAAAAAAGCAGAAATTTCAGAATTTTATACAAATTTCTTAGAGCTGGGCATATACCATTATGTATCATGAGTGGTATATGATTGCACAAAATTAAGTAATTTAAATTTTATAAAGCTGATTATTAAAATTAATATATTAATAACATAAAGACAGAAGTGAAGGGCATGAGACTGCCTTTAAAATTATTGCTTTTTTTTTTTAATCCCTTTAATTCTAAACCATGATGACCTCTTTTATAAGATTGAAGAACACAGTTCATATAAAGTGGAATTTTCTTTTTTTTTTTTCTTTTTAAAAGGGGCAAAATTATTTGATCATCCATCTGTTTCAATCAGACAGTTCAGAGAGAATAGATAATAAACACTTTTATTATTATTATTATTATTTTTTCGGTTAAGAAATAGATTGCAACGCCAAAGAGGAACATAATTTGAAACTATCAGCTAAAACACATTTAGAAGGCCGAAAATGTTTAACAAGCTCAAAACATCTAAACACTAAACCATGCATTAACCAAGGGATTTACCATGTATATATTTTGTGATCACTAAAGTCTCTGTACCGCTCAAGACGCGTATGCCGCAAATTTGTCTTCCACCATGTGATAATCGATAAAAGCAATCGTCTTTCTGGGAAGAGCATCATTCATCTGCAAGAACATGAAACAACAGAAAGTTGTTTTTCCTTCTCAAGCACCAAAACACTCAGACTCATCCAATAACATCTTGGCAGCCCTGTTAAGTCCACCGAGCCAGATCCAACAATATCGCACTGCCTTACCCGACCTAATTATTATACCTGGCTGGTCCAAAGAATTGATTGGCATCCAAAAATTCTGCATTGTTTTGGAAATCAATCCGGCAACTGGGACCGGCAAGACAATGATACAACTAAGGTAGCAAGCCCGTATTTATGTTGACAACTAAGTTATGGTGAAACTTTGCGTACGGGTAGCCACAAAAAGACTTTGCTCAAGTGAATTACATAGCATCAACTGCAAACTACCTAAACAAGCTAGCTAGCAGAATGTTATGAAATACGGAATCAAAAACTACAGCAGATGACATACAAAAGTAACCTGACATTTTGACAATTTATAGTGGCAAAGACTTTATCCCATGAAAACATTGTACATAATATAAGCAAGATCTTTCATATCAAACATGCTCTTCAATGTCTACATCTACGAAATTCACATTTCAATTCTAAACTAACAAATGTAGCGTAGTCAAGTAATTAGGCAGGATGACCAACAGATAAATATAGCCTGGACCATTAGTATTCCGTAAAATGATTAACTGCTGACTCTTACCTATTTCCCGGCATTAAAAAAAACTATTGTTTGACCTAGTGAAAAAGAAATTATTCACCTCCTTCAAATTCACCAATTTCCCCTTTTTTTTCTTTATTTCAGATAGAAGTGATTAACAAATCAAAATGTAGGGAAAGCATGCCTCAGGTAATTTTTCTGGTAGTAATCAACAGTTTCAAACATATAATCTTCCCATATTCTGAAGCTTAAACCACTGACTATTAGCTGAAAACCAATGAAAGAGAACAAGAGCTAATAAGATTAATACACAAGGACAATAAGGGGCAGAAGATTGTTTTGCAGTAAAAATGTACAAACTGAATATCTGAAATGGTCATATATATGTACAGATGAAGACATAAACTCCAATCACATCAAGCTCAGGCCATAGGAAATTCCTCTGATCGACAAAACTTCAAAAACATCTTGACTCAGGGAGGGACTTAGAATCAATGAACATACATGTATAAGTCCTAAAATAAAGATCCTCTTTTACCATTAAATAGAGAACTAGCTGATTGTGAAAAATAAAAAAAAACCAGAATATCAAGTGCTACGTTATCTATGAAAGAAAGCCACAATTGATCTACCATGCTTTTCCATCGGTTAGAGATTGTCTTTAGTGTCACTTTACAAAACTAAACTTATGCACGGTTCATGGGATGTTAACATAACCCAACTCTAGCCAGTTCAATATATGATTGAAAATTAATGGCCATGAGCATAAAGTGGTTTCCTGACTTGACGGAAAAGAAGCACCATTGTCTCCTCATGTACAGTTGATAGAATTTGAACCCATCAAATAAAGTGCATGCTGAGCATGAAACCATCACCAAAACACTATTGTGGCAGGCAGCTTGAGAACAGTTGGCAGGATAACAAGATCTCCCAGGTCAAATTAAGATCACAAAATACACGAACTCTCAAAATGGGCAGTAAAATAGAAAAACTGGCCTTTAATCTTCAATCAGGAAACAATTCTAAAACCAACAACAAAAACAGAGGCTATAAAATTTAAAAATTGGAACTCAAAACAGTATAAAAATTCCACCAAAATATAAACAATTATATGTTTAAGAAAGTGAAAGAAATACACCAATAACTAACGAATTAAAATTACATTTCAGAGACTGCTTTTATAGCCACCCTCCTCAAGAACTTTTGCCATGGAGATATCCCCTGTCTTTATGATTCTCCAGTCTTCCTAATTAACTACAAGACATAAGGTGAACAGAAATTCAAAAAGAATGATAACTTTTTATTATAGGTCTAGTATACTGCTTCAGAAGGATCCAGTCCCAACAAGACATCCCAAAGCTGATTTAAGGATGGAAATTTAGCGAATCATATAGTTGAAGGCATTTAGCTATTTTAATAATCAAGTGTATTGAAAGATAATCCACTGATCCAGAATTCAAGACCAAAAGCTGATTTAAAGATGGCAATTTAGAGAATCATATAGTTGAAGGCATTTAGACTTTGTCTAAAATCATATATATTTAAAGATAATCCACTGGTCCAGAATCAATCATTAAATTGTTTTACACTGTTGAATGCAGAATCATGATCTAAAGACTGTGTTAGTTCAAATTACATCATCAAGTTGAACTTGCTACTAACGTTAAACCCCAGACCATATCTACAAGGGAATATTGTTGAAATCAAGGAAACAAAGAGAAACGTTAATAGCCTGAAGTAAATGCAAGGAAAAACCTTTTACCACCTAGCCATCGCTCATGTTAGCCATAACCCAATATCCATCCTCTCTACCACTCAAAGGACACAAGTAAAATACAGAAACTCAGGGCTTATTGAAAACAAAAAAGTGCAGTCATACAAACATCACACATACGTCTTACCCAATTTTTAATGACTCAAAAGATATCGATAAATGTTAGTTTTATAAATTCCAAAAGCTGTCAATAATGCTTTATCATCAATACAGAATTCTTTGGTGCCAAAAGCCCATTCACAGCTTTTGCTACATCTCTGAGTGCAACAACATCTAATCCAGAATCAATTTCATTTAATATAGCCAAGCCTACTCCCAGAAACTGTAATATATCAACACAAATACAGATATAAGAAATAGGAAAATTCTAATCATATTCAACCTAGTTGCTTATTTAGCACTAGAATCTCAAAATTCTTCAATTATAAAACTTCTAATGTAAGTCGAACCAAGCTTTGCCAACGCACCACTTTCTAGCAAAGAAAAATCACATTAAATAATTCCCATTTTTCAAAAAATTCCCCAAATCTCAATGCCAATAATAGAATTGAGAGGCCCAGCGACCCATGGGTTTCCTTTCACTGAAAAATTAATATCAAAGTGGGAAAAAAATGGTGGAAAGGTCAGAGAAGTCATGTTCATACCGCAAGCTACAAATTTTCATTGTGTTTCCTTTCACCACCACTAAACCCTTCATTGACATTTCTGTTAAGGAAGTCAGTCTTCATGTTCACAAGTTCCAGTTTACGATATATGTGAGCATAGAACCGCAAGCACAACACAGTATACCCGATAAATGAACCACATGTAAAGATGCTTTAAAGAAACAGTAAGCATAGAAACATGAATGAAATCTACCACTAACTCCAATGGGTCCAAGCTCCGGTTCACAAAGTTGTCTTCTTCTAGCATTGTAAGCCATATGCAGAAAGTCAATATTGTGGACTCCTGGTATCTCAACAGACTCGAAAACCCATAAACAGCCCAGCAAGGGAGCGTTCTTCTTGCTCCATTTTCAAGTTAATTTTCTCCTTTAAAAACAGCAGTTCCTCCAGTCACTTCATAACCTGGAAGCTCGACAAGAACCTTCACCAATCAGGCCATCATTCAGAAATTTCCTCTACCGTACATAAATTTCATTGAAATCTTAAAACATAGCTAATATACATGCGAACATGAATAATTCTGACACAAGGCACATAAACCTGCCCGCTAAAATACGTACACACTAATTTCAAAAATCACTGGACACAAAAAGCTCGAGGAACCACATGAACCACCCTAACTTCTAGCAAAATCCAGATAAATCCGACAAATTTCAAAGCATCACAGCTTCCTCTCAATGGAGCTCATTCACTGTCTACTTCTCAATTCAAATGCTCAGATTGTAATTATGGATTTTTTTTCTTTTCAATCAACTTGTGGAATTATCTCCTTCGCTAATTAAATATCACAAATTGATCGACATTTAAATTGAAATTCAGTTCAATTAAAATGGAAAAGATAAAATAAAATAAAATAACTAAACCTTTGAAAGTGTGGTCTTCCGGAACCGTTCTTTCCCGCTATTGAAAGAACCACAACGGTTAGATGGTCCAAAACATAATTTAATGTTAACGGCGGAAGATTAAACTAACTGCGCACCTCTCCTTCGTTGACCAAAAGATTAACTCCCTTGAGAACTTCCTCTCTGGACTCAGCGATCATGGCGGTTAAATCAGAGACTTGAAGCAGCGGCTTTCTCCTCTTTTCTCGGTCTTCCGTGAAAGAAGCCAACGAAAAACCGAAGGTGGAGACGGAAGCTCCGAAGGAGTTGAAAAATTAGACAGCAACAACGACGACGGTGGTTAGAGTAGAGACGGACATGGCAGACGGCAGGGAGGATGATTAGCGAGGAATTAGAGGGCAAAAATGTAAATTCGGAAGGTGAATCATGCGTGCAGGGAGAAGCGCCGCAGTGAAACTGCTTAGATTGGCTTATTGGGCCGAATGCTATTTCCACCCAAACTTAATAAAATTATTTTAAAAATACTCAGAGGAAGCAACATCGTCGTGAATCGGAGGTTGATATTTTCGGAAGGGCATGTTCAAACCGGCTTCTTTCCTCTTTCTTTAACTTCAATATAAAGTCAATCAATCTGTTTTCTGTTTTCTTTCTATTTTTCCGCAGTTTTTCTTCAAATCGGTAAAATGAAGTACGTGAAGATTTGAATGAATTAAAATGGCTCATGGATGCAAGAAGCATAACCAGATATGAATTGGGGTTCTTATCAAAAGGAGAGATTTTAAATATAACCGATAAGATTGTTGAATCTTATGAATGTGAAGATTTGTTGAAGCAAGAAAAAGATGGAGGAGAAAATTAGAAAGAAACCAAACATCTCACTTAGGATTAGATCCATTTTATCTCAAGCTAGACAACAGATCTCTCAAATCTAGCAAATTTCTCTGTAATTTCTGTCTAAAATCGAGTTCTAATATTAAGATCCATTATCAGTAAAAATTTTGAGTTATATATTTTCCATAAATATCATCATCAACCAATATAAATATAAAATACGTTTTCCATAATGTTTGGCTAACGGGACATAACATCCCTCACAAGTCACAACTTTCCTTTATCCGTAAAAACTTCAATCGCCGGCAAAGTGCAATTCCCAGAGCCCGCTATAAAGGCATAGCTGTGGCCTGTGCTCAGGATCCATAAAAACCTTACATAATTTTAAATATATTAAATCTTTTTAAATTTTAAACAGTTTAATAAATATAATAAATAACTTATTATTTATGTATTTAATTAATTTTAAAACTTTTTCACAATTGTCTTCTTTGTTCTCCTTTCATGTTTTCTTTATTTTCTATTTTATTGATTTTTTATGCAAAAATCTTTACATAATTTTATATCCTTCTTCATATCACATTTTTTGTTTCTATAAGTTATTTAATTTTTAATTTAAATAAAAATAATATTAATTATAGTATTTTTTTACTATATTTATGAAGGATAATAATATAAAATTGCAGAGTATTAATAGAAACTCATGTTAAAAAAAAAAGGGTATAAATAAAGTGGTATAGTTTTTTGTATTTTTGTATTATTTTTTTATTTTATCAAAATAATATTAAAAGCTGTAAACTATTTATTAATTGAATAAAAATGTATGAATATAAATTTAAAAAATAAAAGGAAAAAGAAAGATGAAAGAACTAATTCAACTTAAAAAAAGTGCACTTAATAATAAATGTTTAACCTTTTGTAATGATTCGTGATATTCAAAAATTATCAAATAGAAAAAAACGTGATTGAAAATAGTTAGTTGAAAAAAAAATTAGTTTCTAATATTGAATATAAAAATTTAATAAATGATTTTATATAAAAATAAAAAATAACTTTTCAATAACAATATCGGTGGCCAGTCCCACGTGTTGGTTTACCACTTGTTTTGTGCCGGAGGTTTCAGATATCAAACTCCCCCTAAAACTAATCAAAGATTATTTAATAGCCCCAACAATTAAATGGATAAAACTTGAGTACCTTAAGAAAATTTATATCTTAAGAACGTTCGGTTACACAACTGTTTCTAAATAAATAAAATTTCCGTGATGTAATTGTTTGGTTGCATCTATTATTTTATTTTTAATCATATTGTTTACCTTAACTTTTATTTGTTTCATTTTACCCCCAACCGACGCTTATTTCACCCAACCAATACCAAAAGCCAAACCATTCTTCACTGTTCTTCCGCTCTCTTTCTCCCCCGCTAACAACTCATCTCCTGCTTCATTTAACTCTCCCCCCCACTCAACATCCATGACTTAGCTGGCCTTCTAAGCTACCCAAAACGCCTCCCGTTTTGTTAAATATCCATATTCGTTTTTATTCATTCTTTCAATGGCGTTGTTTAGTTTTCTCTTCCCGCTTCTTTTCCTTCTCCTTCACTTCTCTGCTACATTGCAACAGCAGACCACTACAACTTCGACTTATTCTGCTCATATCAATTCTAATTCAGTCCTTGTCGCGCTTCTCGACTCGCATTACACCGAACTCGCCGAGCTCGTGGAGAAGGCGCTTCTTTTACAGACTCTTGAAGAGGCAGTTGGGAAACATAATATTACCATTTTCGCTCCCAAAAATGAAGCTCTTGAACGCGATCTCGATCCCGAGTTCAAACAGTTCTTGCTTGAACCGGGGAATCTGAAGTCTTTACAAACTCTTGTGCTACACCACATTGTTCCCTCGAGGATTGAAGTCACAAAAAAGACGAAAGGTACTGAGTCAACTCGGTACCACTCGCTCTCCAGTGAATCCGTCGAGTTAACAGGTCTAGATTCGAGTGAGGAGTTTATTGAGCAGGCTAAAGTTATCCACCTGAATGCTGTGCACCGCCCGGATGGTGTGATCCACGGCATCGAACGGCTGCTAATCCCTCGATCCGTACAGCAAGATTTTAACAATCGACGGAGTCTTCGTTCAATCTCGGCTGTTAAACCAGAAGGAGCCCCCGAGATCGACCCGAGAACACACCGATTAAAAAAACCGGCTCCACCAGCGAAACCCGGTTCACCTCCTGCCCTCCCCATTTACGACGCGATGGCACCCGGTCCGTCACTGGCTCCGGCTCCAGCCCCTGGTCCCGGCGGTCCCCACCACCACTTCAATGGGGAGAAGCAAGTGAAAGATTTCATTCAGACACTGTTACATTACGGAGGGTACAACGAAATGGCCGATATTTTGGTGAATCTCACGTCGCTGGCAACCGAAATGGGCCGGCTCGTATCGGAGGGATATGTTTTAACGGTTTTGGCGCCTAATGACGAGGCAATGGCTAAGCTCACGACCGACCAGCTGAGCGAACCGGGCGCACCGGAACAAATTATTTATTACCACATAATTCCGGAATATCAGACTGAGGAGAGTATGTACAATGCGGTAAGAAGATTCGGGAAAATATCTTACGATACGCTGCGTTTGCCGCATAAAGTCTTAGCACAGGAAGCTGATGGGTCTGTGAAATTCGGTCAAGGTGATGGATCGGCCTACTTGTTTGACCCCGATATTTACACCGATGGCCGAATTTCGGTTCAGGGAGTTGATGGAGTTTTGTTCCCGGTAGAGGAGACGACGAGTAAGAAATCGGAAAGTAAAAAACGCATTAAAGTTGCAGTAAAACCGAAAAGAGGTAATTCCTAACAATCTCTCTCAATTATCAGGCTATTTAGTTAATTTTACGTTAATTTCATATGAGAAAACGAAATATCGGGGTATATGTGAGAGTTGGGGAAATGGCGGGGGGATAGTGTTAATGGTGTAGGACAGTAGGTGAAAGAAAGAGTGGTGTCGGTGGGCTATAGGTAAAAGGGTCATATCAAAATATGTTTAGGGTTTGGTGTGTTCTTGAATGGATGATTCATTGATTCAATTAATTTAGTTTGGCAAATAAAAAAAAAATTAGTGGGCAATGGCTTTGGATGCTTTTAATTCTTCAATAATAATCTAAAAAAGCCAAAAGCTAAAGCTGGTTCTGCCTTGAGCTAAAAGTTTTGGATATCGTGTTTGTAGAAAAATTCAATCATATGTTTCATGCTCCGAAATCCTAATGGGTCAAGACTTTTCCAAAAGAGAAAAGAAGAAAAAATTCCATTACATTTTTTTTTTTTTTACTATACTCTAATCAAATTCTAATGGAGACTTTAATAATTCTACAACAGGTTTTTTTTTTTTTTTTCACCAGAGTCCATATTTAAAGGGTTAAGCATAACCTGCTCAAATCCATAGACATTTTCTCCTTCGAGATCTCTTAAAAGTTTTAAGATGAATGAAAATAATTTCGGATTGAATTTCAGAAACCCCGGATATTTTAAATTGAGAAAACAGTTGGTGGGTGTGTTGTAAAATGTAATAGAAAGTGTCGGCCAAGGCAAGTCAAAAACTGGGTACAAACTGGGCAGCCAGCTGAAAACAGTGTCGGTGAGGGGGCCAAATTATTTTTGTTGGCAAGTAGTTGTTTGGAAATAAAATAGCCCACAATTGGTCAGGACTTGAAGAAGAAGAGATAGATATATATATATATAGAAGAAGTTTCTTTTTTGGAATCTTTACTAACTTTCTTCCTCCTACTTCTTAAACAAAATCAGACAGCTTGGATCTCCATTAATCAATTAGGTTCTAATCTTATAAACTTTTTCTTCCCTAATATTTGTTCTGTCCTTATTCCAAATTTTATATTCAAATAATGGGAACCGCTATGTTACTGTTGGTATTTCCTGTCAATAGCATGAAAATTAAATATGTATTTTGGCTGTTGCATTGTGATTTTGTGTTGTTAAAGATTAGCTTTCATTCATCAACCAATGAAGGTTTACGTGTATCTTTCTGAAGCTGATTTAGTGTCAGTATTATGCAGTGGGAATGAATGTGGATTGATTGATTGATTAATATTTTATTCGCATAATATTTGGCAGGAAAATTGCTTGAAGTAGCATGCAAGATGCTTGGTGTCATTGGACAAGATTCCCATTTCACCACATGTCAGTAAACACAACCCTTCAGTCTTACATCAAAAGGAAAACTTCAAAATTGGAGAAGGTAAAATTCTTATTCCCATTCTATGATAAATTTGTTGCTTCAGGATTGAGTAACAAGATAAAGTCGCGTGCATGCCCGCACCAGAACTCAACTAAACGATAAGAATTGATGCAATTAGTGACATCTGTGAAGTTTATTGCCATTAATTAACTATTTTGCTGGAAGCAGACCTTATATTCGCACGTTCTGTCCATTACACACAATTTAAGCATATTGTTCTTAAAGGTCAGCCACAGAACATTAAATTCTCTATCAAATCAGGTTAGGTTACCTGAAGCAAGACTGTTAGGTAACAGATACATGAACAAAAAGGAACCTTAACATACTATATATTTTTAACTTTGTTTAAAAGTCATAAGGGTTTCCCTTTTTACCAAGAATTTAGAGCACCCTCTTTCCCAAATTCATCTGAATCATTAATAGTAAGGCTTTCTTTGAAGCTACAAATCTCCATGGGTTTATTTCATTTGTCCTTCTGTAAGATCGTTTAAAGTATTATATTATCCTAGTATTATCATAAACCCTTTTAAGATTTCTGATATTTAGAAACATTTTAGCTAAGATCAAGATTGAGGTAATTTTTTTTTATACTAACCATGGCTTGATATTGAACTGATTGCAGGTGGTGAAAAAAACAATGTAAACAGTTTTTTAGGTATGAGATAGTGACTTGCTTTTCTTCTACAACAGGGTAAAAAATTTCTCATGAAAGGCTGGCAGGCAGCCAAGATTGAAGAAAGATGGGAAATTTTTGAAAGAGAAGTGATCGGTAAAGATGTGTTGTTAAATTCCAATTCTAATACTTTCATTGGAAGGAAAGGTTGGCTATATTAGTTAAAGTTACCCAAAAAGGAACAAGATTTTTGTATTTTTGTTTTTATTATTGTTGTTTCATGTGTAATATGAATATGATGATGGTGAGGTGTCAATTTCTGGATAATTGTGTGATGAATAGTGAAAAGTCTACTGCTACTGTTACTAAGTGGGCAGCCCACTTAATAAAAGAGTAGACAAAAAAGTATGTGCATTTATATATAAAAAAATCTAAAACAAAAATAAGACTTTTGTGTTCATGCCCAATTTATTATAAAACAGAATTGTAATTATTTTCAGTGCGGTGCACTTTTTTTTTTCTTTCTTTTTTCTCCATTTGTTACCACTTGGGACTCAAATTGTACTGATCTCTTGTAACCACAATTATTAAAAGGCAATTTGACTAGGGTAATACCAACTCTTAAATGTTTACTTTTTAATTGGCCAAACCATTTAGGCCTTTTCTTAAAGGATAAAATTTTATCTATGAAATTTTAAAAAATTAATTATTCATCTATTGATTAAAGTTAGAGAGATATTTTTATTTTTTGAATAAAAATTAAAAAATAAATTTTATAAAAATAATTAAAATATAAATAATAATAAAAACTCTTTAAAAATAAAATAAAATTTTAAAATAACAATCACTACTGTTGATAGTGTCATCAACAGTAGTGATCGAAAATAATTATTTAGTTTCATTGACGGTCGGATCTAACTTTCTCGATGGCGAATGTGGTCAAAGTCATCTAAAATATCTAAGATGATTGGTTTCAAATATTTTAACCGTTTTTTACCTTCTTTGATAATAGAGATGGTCAAATCTGGTTTTCTCCGCTAAACTATCCACGCTTGCCATTAAGGTGGTTAGATATTGTCTGTTAATAGAATTAGATAATCGTTTTTGGTTACCTGATTATATTAATGGTGGTCACCGTTGTCAATGATACTGTTGACAACAGTGGTTGTTTTTCTAATTTTTTTATTTTTATTTGTATTTTTAATATTATTTTATTAAATTTTATTATAATATTAATATTATTTATTTTTATTAAAAATATTTTGGTTTTTTTAAAGAATAGGGTGGGTACTTAGCTTTCTAAAACTTTATGGGTTGGAGAGTACTTAAGGAAACCTTGCGTGGGCATTAGTATGTGGCCTTTTTTTAATTATACAAATAATTATCAGAACTATATTTCAAAGAGCTGTCCCTTTCTTACAAATAATATTTAAAGCTAATTAAAATAATTTCAATGGAGAGGCAAGGGATTAGAAGGAGATGATTGTCTGACGGCCAAACGACATATTCCCACCCATAGTTTGAGGTGGCAACAAAGTCCCACCCCCAAGTTGTTAAAAACCCGATCTCCCACCCTTTGATCAAATTCAATATTAAATATAATTGTAAACAGTAATATTTCAGAGACAATATTATCATTTTATGATTAAAATTTTATAAAATAATAAAATAAATTTTATATAAATATAACATTTTAAAAAAATTTAAAAATTTAAAAATAATATATTTTAAAAAATAATAAAATCACTGACATCGACGGCGGTAACCAGTTTATTTTAAAAAAAAATTTTAATTTTTTAATAAATTTTTTAATTTTTATAAATTTTTGAATTTTTTATATTTAAAAATTATTTTATAATTTTACTATAAATTTTTATTTATTAAAGGGTATTTTAGTCATTTTATTTGAAAAATTATAAAATATGTTTGAATTTTGGTCCAAGGGTGGGAGACAGATTTTTGAAAACTTAGGGGTGGGACTTTGTCTCCACCTTAAACTATGGGTGGGAATAAGTCCTTTGGCCTTGTCTGACTGGTCAGAAGTTTCTGAACCCCCGTTGGACTATTTTTTTTCTAACATACCATAAAGCAAGATTATAATTTTACTTTTGAAGACCCTGTCAATCAATTTCAATAAAAATTATAAAATTAATATATAATATTTTAAAGTACAACAATTATAATATTATGTTTCCCAAAGTAAAAAAAAATAAAAATTTTTATAATAAAATTATAAAACAATATTTAAATATAAAATTTTTAAAATTTAAAATATAACTAGATGATTTGAAATCGTCACCTGATTTTAAAGACGATCAAATTTGACTATCCTATTTGGTGAAAATAATTAAATTTAATCCATTTGTCAATAACAATAGTTAAAAACAATTAATAGAGCTAATGTTAGTCATTTTCAACTCTTTTTTTATCATTTTTATTGATAGAGGTGATCAGATTTAGTCAGTTCTTATAAAAGATGTTAATATTGAAGAACAATGGTTAGAATTAACAAATAAAACCAAATAAATGTGAGTGTCATGGATAACATGTTTTAATATGCCGATAAAATAGAAATACAATTTTGAAATTTATTTTCTCATCGTATGTAAATGTGTTTATATTGAATTATTGACACCTAAATCACAAATTACTTGAGTATGTTAAAATATTGAAGTTTGAATAAAATTGTAGAAGTTTGACTCTTTCTTCTTCCCTTGATGATGTTAAAAATGCGTGTGTTTGGGTTGTGGATTTGTTTGACTTGTGGCATGTGAGACAAAACAGGGTTAGCTTAGCTGGTTAAATGGGATTGGGATGCGTTGGATTGGAAGTATATGCATGCATGGGTTGCAGCCACACTTGACTATGACATTTTTATTCTATGCCAGCTTTTGTTTGATGGTAGCATAGCATGCATTTGGATTGGAATTTTAAGGTATATGCATTTGTTGTAGACCGCATTTCTGAAATCCTGTTTCCAGTCACACTTTCCTTGAAGATGGTTTTTTTTTTTTTTTTAAACCAAATTTTGAGTCTTGATAGTAGCATAATAGTTAAAAGGGTAATTGTGTCTTTTTTGAATAAAAAAATTTAAAAAGTAATGAATAATAAAATAAATTTTAAAAAATATTAAAATAGAATATAATATTAATATAATAATAAATTTTTTAAATTAGTAAAAATTAAAAAAATCATTACCGTTGATGAAGTCGAAAACGTAATCAAATAGTCGGTTGAAAGTCAAATCTGACTGTTTTGATGGTAAAAAATACCAAATCTGACGAATGTGGTTGCCATCAAATATGGCGAAGGTTGTTGTCATCAATTATAACTATAAATGACTAATTTGCTTGAAACCGATTGGTGACATTGTCAAAAACAATGACAATTTTTTTCAAGTTTTATTTTTTAAATTTTTTTATTATTATATTAATATTATTTTATATTAATATTATTTATTTTTTTGTCAAGGGTATTTTGATTATTTTAAAAAAATATTAACAAAATTGAAAAAAAATAGTTTAAGGATAGACATTTCACTTTTAAAAAATTGACAGGTTAACTTTTATTATTTAGAAAAACCCTAAATGGAATTAACTCTTGGGGCCATTTTAAAATAAGGAGTTTATTTTTTTGGTAAGTAATTTTAAAATAATAAACATAGTTCATTCCTCCGCCCACTTCAAAGGTCAAACATGTTACAACAGTTGGCTGCATTTATGAAACTGTGATCTCTAAAATTTGGCTGTTTTTTTTTTTTTTTTTTTCTCTCAAATTAAATATGTTTGTTTTTGGCAATTATGAATATATTTGAATTCTATTCTAAACATGTGTTTGTGGTCGTTTTCTCTAAAACGAATTAGACTCGAGATATGATATATTTGAGTTTAATTCGATTTGTATTTAATTTTATATAGGAGTCTTGTTTTGGGTGGAAGTTAGAAATTTTTTTTCTTAACTAGTATTTTGTCCATTACTTTAATGACCCTGGAATTTAACTTGACTTACATATTAAATAATTAATTTAATATTATTTGAATTAATTAAAAATTATTAATAAAATTAATCGTATTAGTAGTTAAATTTAGATTAAATTTGATTTAAATTATCAGATAAAAACTTTAATTTAAATTCAATTTGAATAAAACCAAAACAACTTTAACTGAGTCCGAAATCAGGTCTGGAGGACGAACTCTTGGACCAACTCTAGCCTGACTGGTCAATCTTCTTCCAATTTCATTTCTCCAATCAACCGAGAAGTCCGGCTATCGTAATGATATCAAATCAAACCCAACCAAACTAACGCGTTTACTCTTACATTGTTGTTTTGTCTCAACCAACAACGTTGATAAAATATTGCCACCACCAATCTTTTTTCCTTAGTCCTTTTTATTTAGACTAAGTTCTAATTAACTCCATGTCTCCCCCACATCGTTCTCCCTTGAAGCCCACCTTTTATCTTTCTTCTTCATCTTTTCAGCCAAGTCAATTCCACTTGGGATACTAGATCTTTGGTTCTCTTTTCAAGATTTTCATGTTTCCTCACTTGGGTATTTTAGTTTTTACTTGTTCAATTTTGTTCCGCTCTCGATTCTGACTTTTTCCTTTTGCTTTAGTCACTTTGAACTAATCTTTATTTTTGTTGTTGTTGTAGTGCTAATATAGATTCAATAACTAATCAATACTTGAGTTAATTGAGTTGATTTTATCTGGGTTCATTAGTTTCGTTGTATATTGTTGAACGAATCTTGTTCCTACACTCATATGTTTTTTAATTTAATTCATTCTGATGGCAATATAGCAAAACGTAAGAGCTATCAAACAAAATTAGTGAAGGTTATATCTTTATTGAGTTTGTTTACAAGGTATCATTCAAGCCTTGGATTTCGATATGTTTGGTAAATTTAAAGTGGGGTGTGAGGGTTTTGACTTTACATAATGTTTAGTTTTGGAAGGTGTAGATCTATTCTAAGTTGTGTTAATAGATTCAATAGAATTAGATTTTGATGCAAGAGAGTAGTGGAATTGTTTAGAAGATATTGAGGATACCTTTTCAATGGGAAATACGTGCGTAGGACCTAGCATTTCCGAAAATAGGTTTTTTCAATCGGTTTCTGCTGCAATGTGGCGGTCACGATCACCTGAGGGCTCAGTGTCTAATACTACCCATGGTAATTTAGAACATGTTGGTGAGGGAACCGTTAAGGAACCTGAATCCCCCTTGCCAGTTCTACAGAAGCCCCCGGAGCATGTGACAATGCCTAAACAAGATAATAAACCCGAAATGAAACCAGAAGATCCCATAAAATCAAAGAAAGGCCCTCAAATGAAGAGGGTTTCAAGTGCAGGACTGAGGGCTGAATCAGTCTTACAGACGAAAACAGGTAACTTTAAGGAATTTTACAGTTTGGGGAGGAAGCTAGGACAAGGCCAATTTGGGACAACTTTCCTTTGTGTGGAAAAGGGTACTGGAAAAGAGTATGCATGTAAATCAATTGCGAAGAGGAAGTTATTAACTGATGAGGATGTGGAGGATGTACGGAGAGAAATTCAGATAATGCACCACTTGGCAGGGCACCCGAATGTTGTATCCATCAAAGGGGCTTATGAGGATGCAGTAGCAGTTCAAGTTGTTATGGAACTATGTGCTGGTGGTGAGCTTTTTGATAGGATTATTCAACGTGGTCACTATACAGAAAGAAAGGCAGCCGATCTTACGAGAACTATAGTTGGGGTTGTGGAAGCTTGTCATTCTCTTGGGGTGATGCATCGTGACCTTAAGCCTGAAAACTTTCTCTTTATCAGTCAGGAGGAGGATTCACTTCTCAAGACAATTGACTTTGGATTATCTATATTTTTTAAACCAGGTATCTACTGACTGTCTCTGTTCTGAATGTGATTTAAAATTTCGTGCCTTACTAATATTATAAGTCATAGCTGTCACCTTATTAACTTGCTTAGCAGATTTCATAGTGCCATTTTAAGAAAAGTACGTATACTGTAGACTTTCTCTAAAGCACATCTCCTTGAAACTTTTTCTCAGGAATGCTTCTTAACACATTTTGTTGCTTCAGTTTTCTTAAATCACCCGATTTTTAGTCACCAGTCTTGCAAAGTCTTATCTACATAATGTCTTATCTTCACTCATCTTATGATATTAGTATTAATGGTCATTGCTCTTGCAAAGTCTTTTAATGTGATACCTAGTTTTCTTTTTCATGGTCTAAGATGCTGTAATAAACTTTTTTCCAATGTAGTTGTGGTTTGAATGTTAGGTACAATGAGGTTCCTATGATATGGCATAGAAAGTAGAAATAGAAATCTGTCTGCAATAATTCATTAATAACTGATGGTTTTCTTCGTCTAGGGGAAAAATTTACCGACGTTGTTGGTAGCCCATACTATGTAGCTCCAGAAGTTCTTAAAAAGCGTTATGGCCCAGAAGCAGATGTTTGGAGTGCTGGTGTGATCCTTTATATCCTATTAAGTGGGGTGCCTCCCTTTTGGGCAGGTGAGAATTAAGTTTTTCCTGGTTGACATTCAACTCTTTTGAGGTTTTTTAGCTTAATTTCCTTCTCTTCTTCTTTCTTTGTCATGTATCATGTAGAAGCCGAGCAAGGGATATTTGAACAGGTTCTGCATGGTGATCTTGACTTTGAATCTGACCCTTGGCCCAGTATCTCTGAAAGTGCTAAAGATTTAGTGAGGAAAATGCTTGTTCGAGACCCTAGACAACGGCTAACTGCACATGAAGTTTTGTGTGAGTTTTGCTTCTTGATTATTTGTCAATAATTCAAGGATCATTGATTATGACTAGTGAAAACTATTGATTATATCTTAAGAATGGATTGAAGTAAACTTCCATTTCACCTTGGGATATGTATGTCAGAGGATCATGAAATTCATTAACAGAATGATTTGATTCTATATCAAGTACCAAGACCAGATATATTAATCATTGTCAATAGTGTGTTCTTCTCATCCATAAACATATAAGCATATAATGAAGGGTCATGGCTGCTGTTCTGCTTCTGAGTTGCTCGTTTACACACCTGCCATTTAGAATGAATAATATAACTGATTCTGATTTATTTTACCGAATGAGCCAGCCCCTGTATTTTTTAATTGCTAATTCCTAAAACAATTTTTTCGCAGGCCACCCTTGGGTTCAAATTGATGGTGTGGCTCCTGACAAGCCTCTTGATTCTGCAGTTCTTAGTCGCTTGAAGCAATTTTCTGCTATGAATAAGCTCAAGAAAATGGCACTTCGAGTGAGACTCTGGCTTCCTTGCTCATTTTTCGAAGTCTTACTCAGCACTTGAAGTCTTCATATGTTGTCCAGATGCATGTTGACATTTAGGGTGAAACCCTGATTTTTTCGATTAACAGAAGGATGATGTCTTCTCTTCTCTCCCTGCAGGTGATTGCAGAGACCCTATCAGAAGAAGAAATAGCTGGTCTGAAGGAATTGTTCAAGATGATAGATACTGATAACAGTGGTCAGATCACTTTCGAAGAACTTAAGGCTGGATTAAAAAGGGTTGGAGCTAACCTTAAGGAGTCAGAAATTTATGATCTTATGCAAGCAGTAAGTATCCCATCAAATTTTTTATCTACTGTTATTTTGAAAGAGAAAGAAGATTATAAAATGTTTCACTTAAATCAAAGGAGTAAGAAACTGGTTAGCTTTTAGGTGGTGAAACATGAGAGGTGTTGGTGATTTATTGAAATAGAAAGTTAACAAACAAATTTTTAGTATCCCCGTATTGTTGTTATAAATTTTTCGAGGTCCATTTGCTTTTCCTTGTCTGCATGTTTATGGCAAAATTTGCCTAAAGGGACTCTTGCTTCTTTTGAGAATTTCTTTTTCCTGAAAAGAATATGAACTAATGGATACACATTACAGTGTCACTAATTCACCACATTTTCTTGAATTTCAGGCTGATATAGATAATAGTGGAACAATTGATTATGGAGAGTTCATAGCTGCAACATTACATCTGAATAAAGTTGAGAGAGGAGATCATCTATTTGCTGCTTTTTCATATTTTGACAAGGATGGAAGTGGCTATATTACTCCAGATGAGCTTCAACTAGCTTGTGAGGAATTTGGCATCAAGAATGTTCGTCTAGAAGAAATGATCCAAGAAGTTGATCAAGATAATGTAAGTGATTAATTTCATCTTATGGCACATTACAACAACCTTAACAACCACAACACATTGAAAGACTTATCTTCCTTTTTCAAGATTGTGTTCTAAATCTAGGATATGCACAAGCATTACTTCAGACCTCTAAATCGCCATGAAGTTGCTTAGGTTACTTGGCCAAGATTCAAGTTCCCTTGCTTTTCTTTTTTCTTTTCAGCTGCTACATGAAAACATATTTAAGACTTGGTCAGGCAATATTTCTACTTTAGAGATTAAAATTCATTTTAAATTGGTATTTGGCTCATGGCTTTTCTAACGAAAAGTAATCTGTGTGATTATGCTAATGATCACTCATTCATGCCATAAGATCTTGAAAGGCTTGCAAAGTGTTGGTTGGCGATGTTGTTTAGATCTGAATTGCCTACTTTAATTTTGACATAATCTAATGTATCCAAGTACTAATATTTGAACTTATTTTACAGGATGGACGCATAGATTACAATGAATTTGTGGCCATGATGCAAAAAGGAAATGTTGCAGGTACTCCTAAGAAAGGCCTACAAAACAGTTTCAGCATTAACTTTAAAGAAGCTCTAAAAGTTTAGACAGTGGGTGAGTTGTCAGTTTCTTTCTTGCTTAATTTTTAAAGAATTAAGATTGTATGGTAAGGGTGAAGTCGCTCATCCAAGAAGCAGATAGAGGCCTTTCTGATACGCATGAGTTGAATTCACTTTGAATTTTCATTTTATAAGAATTTTGCAACCAAAAGCAGCACTGTTGTTGTAAATTTTTTTGTGGCAGAATAACTTGAATTGTTTTTTGATTTATTCACAGTAACTGAATCCGTGTTGGATGAACGAATGAGATGCAGCAACTTGGTTGTTTATGATAACATTATATAAGTTACATCTCTGTACAATTTCATAGATCATATATTATAGTTTTGATAAATAGAATTTCTTGAATAGCTACTCTTGTTTATATATGAGTTGATACCTATAATTTTTATATGATTTTGGTTCAAATTGTGATTAATGAAGAACAAATGATCAGAAAGTGCAAAGGAAAGTATAAATGTTGGATATAGCTACCAATCTTGAAGGGATTCTCTTGTACTTGTGAGTTGGACCAATATACAGTAAATTATGATGTAAGACTCACTATTACGTATACTATTCATTATTTATTTGAGATAATTCATAGTTGTTAAGCAAAATCTTTGATCATATACCTAGTGGGGGGGTTTCACACAAAGCTTTCAGAAAACACGCAATATGTAAACTAAAGATACTTTATGCATATTTTAATTATAAAAATAAGTGGTGGGTATTGAATTCATATACATAGCCAAGTATAACATCACAAACAAATTTACACATGTGAAAACTTTATATGTAAGCAAGGGACTAGCTTACACTTAGCAAAACCAAGATCCCTTTCTCTAACAGTTGGCTCCTACCCAATTTAGTATCTGATATGTTAATTTACAAAAAAAATGAAAATTTAAAAGAGTGAGTGATGAAAACACTCAGTAAGTATTTCCTAACCCTTTGACTCCTTTAGAACAAACTATTTCTGATACTGTGGTTCCTAACTTTTATGTATATTCTGAATCATGCAATGAAATGAATGTCATGGTACAAGGTGTGTTGAAACACGAGGATCACTTATAGGCTCATCCCTTTTCAATATTATATAATTCTACCATTTGATATACCATTTGAGTTTATAAATACATAAATTTGACATTTTAGTCATGTGAGCTGTGTCATATTTATGATATACCAGTAAGTTAATAATGAAATAGCATACTAACAATTAGCCAGTAACCTGGAAATGTAATTATACTGATGCTAACATCAGTAGACTGAAATTTGAAACCATACTAACTTACAGTTAGTAAGTTAAAAATCTGAACTCACAATCTGAACTCACAAGCGTCATTTCATATTCACCCTTGAATGATACTCTTGTTTGGAGCATCTTATCCCTATCAATTATAGTTAGGATCCTTTGATACCTTTCTCCTGAAAAATTGCTTTACTATAGCATGCAATGTCATGCAATTATGTATCATGCATGATGAGTGATTATCCTTACTATATACTAGGTCCAAGACTTTAAATAGGCTAAAAATGAAGTTTGATAACTTTTATGATATGCACGGGCGTGTGTCTAGTCGTGTATATGATCGTGCTAACATTCATGGGACCAACACGATTGTGTGCCTCCAGCACGCATGTTGTGTGTTGCAAAAAATTCAGTTTCTCAGCTTTTTGCTTTTTACATGGAAAAGCATTTCTAAAAGGGTTTGTGCATGAGCCATATAAGCTACTAAAATATTATTTTATCCCTGAAACTTACTCAATCACCCATTTTTATCTTAAAATCCCATTATTAACCCAAATTCCCAATTCTAAAAGGACAATTCTACCTCTTGAGAGGTTACATATGATCTCATAAATTATGAGCAAGGTATTTACTTTTTAAAATACTTCTTAAAATAGGGGTTTGGGTAGAGTTACTAAAAATAAAATATTATTATAAAGAAAATTAGTAAATTATTATTATGCGTGATAGAATTATATTCATATAAATAATTATTTTATTTATTTAATAATAATAAAATAATAATAATATATTATTTTCCTTATGTACCTCTAAAAAGTCAATTAATCTCATAAGTGTAACAAATTGGAACCTTATGCTCATCTTTCATTCTATATCTCAACATATCTCTTATTATGTCACCTTCTAGGAGCATATACAATTTTCTAAATTATTTTCTTTTAATTGTGACCTATAAATTTTAATATTTTGTTTTAGAATCCTTTTTGTTACTTTGTTTTTTGATAAAAATCTTGTAGATTTGGTGAACTTCACGAACGATTCTTTTTAACACTGGTCCCAATGATAGTGTTCAACTTGAGGCTACTTCACTTTCATTTGAGTCTTTTTCCTCATCGGACTCTCCAAGTAAGCTCTTTCATCTCATTCTTCACCTTTGAATTGTGCTTCTCTTTATGTTATTTCTTATAAAAAATGTTGTAAGCCTTCTTACCTTATCGATTATAATGTTGATATACCTTGTTCTATTGTTATCTTTATTTTGTTTTTGAAAGAGTTTCAATTTTTATATAACTTAGGAATTCAGTGCTCTTAATAAATCTTATATTCAAAAGTTGGTGGATGTACCTTCTAAAACTACATTAGTTAATTATAAATAAACTGCAACATTAAGACTCATTTTGATGGTTCAATTGAGCATCACAAAATGTGTTTGGTCACTAGAAGATTTACTCAAGAGTATGACATTGATTATAAGGAGACATTTTCTTGAATCACTATTATTCGTTCACCCATAATTATGGTTATTGTTCACCAACGACCATAATTTTAGATGGTTATTAAGAACATCTTTCTTAATGGTGACTTACAAGATAAAATCTACATGAAGTAGCCTCATGATTATGAACATCCTCTTTATAAAATTTGTCATCTCTTAAAGACATCCTCCTTATAAAATTTGTCATCTCTTGAAGACATTCTATGGTTTGAAACAATCATTGAGAGTTTGGTTTGCTAAGTTAAATAATACTTTTGCAAAATTTGGTTTGTGTAAGTTAATGTTTCATCATTCTTTTTCTTTATGTTGAAAGATGATTATTATTGGACACAATACTGCATGTATATTTGATCTTAAACATTTTCTTAACGAGCAATTTGAAACAAAGGACTTGGTGGGTACTTTTGACTCCAATGACTATTTTCTCTTCTAATTATGTTTATCATATCCCTCGTGCTCCTCCAATAGTTTATGGTATGACTTCTACTCCACTTAATTTGAATGTCAAATTTCAAAAACTGAATGGGTAAATCCATATTACTCAAGAGAGTGAAACCATATGGGTTCATATATTTAGAGTAGACATGAACTGACTATTTAGATCAATAACAAATGAAGGGTTAAATCGAATAAGAATCAAATAAACTATACTACTAACAAATTCTGATAAACGTCACTCATATTGATGTTTTTCAGGAGTTTACATACATACATCGAGGTTGATTATTATTTATTTATTTATTATGATATTCGAAATGGCACCCATCATTTTCTTAATATTAAATTATTGGATTATATTGTTGATGTTTTTACAAAGTCTTAATCAAATTTCCATATTACTATCTCAAGTTTCATTGTATGTATTAATTGATTTAGTTTTTTTGGTATACGTCATAAGATATAATTTATACAGATTGATGTATTATTATATAACTGAGTGTTATAATTATATTTTTCCCACTTCAAGATTATCTAATCATATTAAAATAATAAGAACTATAATTTTTAATTCAAATAATAATTAATAAACACTTGATTTATTTACCCAACTAATTTTTATGCCCTCTCACTGTGTTTGGTGAATTCTATTGTATGAACTGATTTTCAATTAATAATTTCTTAATTATCAATTATTAATAAATATTAAATATCTTTATTTATTCATCCAGATAAAATAAACTACTTCATTAAATTTTAGTATACTTCTTCAATTAAGGCAAATTTATTAATAATAATATAAATAAATGATTCAATATTAAGGCTTTTGAATTATTGCTTATTATTATTCAAATTATAACAACTTGTTTGGTGAGGGGGTCAGTCATTGGGCGAGAGTGCCCGCGGCACGGGAATTTAGCGATTCCCAAAAATAAATGGAAGAGGGTCCCACTTTGATTACCACGTTTGATGGTCCTACTTTAACTGTCAACTATGTACCAACACCTACATGTCATTTTAGCATCATCCATAGATACGGTAAAAAAGAAATATTTTTATCGTTTTAAGATTAAAATTTTATAAAATAATAAAATAAATATAAATTTTAAAAAATATATTAAAAAATTTAAAAAAATTAAAACAATCACCGTCGCAAGTGCAGATAACAATAATCACCGATAATAGAATCATTTAGTCATATTTGACCATTTGATTTTAAAGGAGACCAGATCTAACTTTTCTGTTCGTGGAGACAATGAGATCTGGTCATCTTCACAAAAAAAGTCAAAAATTATCGAAAAGAGACCATCTTGATCCCACTGACAGTTTTTGGTCATTGTTTTTAACAGATGTGGTTAGATCTGATCGCTATCTACACCGAATGGGGTGGTTAGATATAGCTTTGCCTAAAATCAGGTGGTCGAAAACAGTCACCTGGTTCCATTATCGATGGCCGCTACTGCTGACACTGGTGGCGGTGACTGTTTTAATTTTTCAAAATTTTTAATATATTTTAAAATTTGTTCAAAATTTTTTTAATATTTTGTAAATAATTTTTTTGAAAATTTTTATATTTAAATATTATTTTATAATTTTATTATAAATTTGTATTTTTTAAAATAGTATTTTAATTATTTTATCATA
Source organism: Anacardium occidentale (assembly GCA_026122585.1). Lineage (NCBI taxonomy): Eukaryota > Viridiplantae > Streptophyta > Magnoliopsida > Sapindales > Anacardiaceae > Anacardium > Anacardium occidentale. The sequence goes on along the minus strand of JAJEJH010000070.1, from coordinate 34,294 downwards.
AAGGCTAAGAAAAATGATTGAAATTAGGGTTAGATTTGAGTTGAACTAAACGCGAACATGCACATATTCGTGTTTAGATTCATTTCACACAGTTTGAATTCGTATTTGTGTTCGTGTTCTTCAAATAGTTTTATAGTAAAGTTTGGGTTTATGTTCAGTTTGTATAATTCAGTTCATATTCAGTTTGTATGCATATTCTTATTCATATTCGGTTTTTATAATTCGTATTTATATTTTGTTCAAAAATATAATTAATACAAATAATTAATAAAATATAATAAAATATAATTAAAAAAACTTTAATTTAAGTTTATGTTTGTATTTATATTCGGATTCATATTCATTGATTTTTAAAATTATAGTTCGGATTCAAATTCATATTTGAGTTCAGTTAATTTGTTTCAGGTTTATTTGAATTGAATTAAAAAATGAACTTACTATATTTAGTTTGAATTTAATTCTAATTAAAATTTGGTCAAAAGGTGGGATTTTAGATTTAACAAACTTGGGACGTGGGACTTTGAAAAGAATAAAACTATGGGTGGAAATAGTCCTTTGGCGTAATAAAAAAACTCGATTATCTCTCTCTCTTAAATAAAATCCCAAATTTTTTTGATCTTTTTTTTCCTTCTATCTCTTTTTGTACATTAAAAAAAACCCTATTTACACTTCTAGCTCTCTTTCCTTTTTCAGATTCCCTAAAAGCCCAAGCCCTAATTTTGCCCCCTTCTCTCTCTCTCATGGCGACGGCGCGTGATGAGAGTGGTTTCGGCGCCGGAGGAAAGTTCAAAAAGCGGCCATTTCGGAGGACCACGCAATCGACGCCGTATGATCGCCCTCTTGTAGCAGCGGCGCTCAGAAACCCGACCAATGTTCATATTAATAACAATAATGGTTGGTTATCGAAACTCGTTGATCCAGCTCACAGACTCATTTTTTCGAGCGCTCACCGACTATTCCACTCTGTTTTCCGGAAGCGGCTTCCGCCACCGTCATCCCCACCCCTACCGTCGCCAGCGTCTGAACCAGGTTGGGATTCATTTTTTCTTGAAATGTTGTTTTGTTGGTTTGTTCTTGAAAGAAGTGATTTGTCGGTGTTTTGAGTTGGAGTTGTTAGATTATTGTGTGGAAATTAGGGTTCTTGGTTTAATTGATTGTGTTAAAATTCTACGTTTCTTATATATATATATATATGTTTATAAATGTTAGTAATGATTAAATATTTTTTGGGCTTGTGATAATGAGGAATCATTTGGCTAATTGGTAATATTTTATTTTCTATTTGTCTTTTTTATAAACTTTAGCCACTGTCCAAGTAATATAATTTCATTGTATTTTAGAGACTTAGTTTTAGGTTTCAAATGGGTTGGTGTAATACAAGTTATATGTTCATATTTGATGAGTCAATCTTGAAATACTATCAGCTCGTTTAAATTTTTTCCTGAATTTGTAATGTTTTGACTTGCATGCCCTGGGAATCATGTGAAGTGGTGACGGTTAGGTAATCTTTAGTTCTTGAGAGCTATGGCATTGGATATGTCAAATGTAATTCTTTTTAGAGTAGACAGCTTGCTTAAAGGGTAACTTTCTTTTACCTCCTTTGAGGTTTGATTAAAATAATGACATGGGATTTGACTAAAATGGTGACAGATCCTATTATTTTAGCTACTGTAACTTCCCTAGCGAGGATTTCCTGAAAAATCGTATTACAATGAGCAAAGTTTTTGTAATATTCTTGGGGGCTATCTTGATTTGTATAATTTCATGAGAGTTTTCCATTGTTATTTTCAAATTTTAAGATCTGTATTGCAGGCAAAACTCAAAGACAGGTGAATGAAATATACTCTAATTGTATTAAGAAACGATAACACCTTGTAGTGACAAAAAATGCTCTATTATCCATGCAGTGGTAACTTCGGCAGGACAGAATGCTAGTTTTCTTTTGTGTCCTTTATGTCGTTGACCTACTATCAATTGTCAATTTAAGTATAAATTGCTGAACGGTCCTTTTTCTAGCAATGCAGTTTTACAATCATTGTTTTATGTGATAATATTTGACAAAATTGTTCAACTTTATACCATGTGAATTTACTGTTTCAATAGGAAATCATGAAGCACAGGAAATGCACCAGGACCTAGTCTCTTCAGTAAGTTTAAATGCTTACTCCATGGATTATTGCTATTTTTTGCCCCTTGTTTTTGTTGATAGTTCATATAGTTGAAAAGAAGCCTAATTGAATAGTTGAGTTGGCTTCAAGTGAAGCCAATTTCATGTTCGTTTTTAACTGTATGTCTATAAATCCTTGCACAATATTTCCTCATCTTTTGTTGGTAGTGTTGTTATTATTTAATTGATGACATAAAGATTTAGTTTTGAAAGAATGTGTTTGGGAACTTCTACCATATCAGATCTGAAGCTCAAAATATACTCTGTTCAAAGTAGTATTCCCGAGAATAGATTTCCACTTGTACTGATTGCAAATATTGAGCGTGCTTTGCTAGTCTTCAATTGTTCGCGGCAATATTATTAGGATAAATATTGGGCCATGTGCGTCTTTGCTGCTTACTTGGGTATAGTTTTTGTAGCAGAAGATACTTGATTATCTAAATTCTGTGGTTTAATCAATTGTCATTTATCATGCTTATCCTTTTTGTTTGTGGGAGTAATATGTGGCCTTTCACTTTCTTAGCATTGTGTCTCATATTGTTGCAGTATTATTTACTTTATAAACTCTGGTTGATACATTTACTCTGTTGTATGCAAATGTGCCTCAAAGGATGATCCTGGTGTTCAAGGAGCCATTAATTGTCATGATGGTCCTACTAATCGTCCTGATAGAGGTTTTAATGAACTGGAGCAAATTTTGAAGCAGAAGACTTTCACAAGGCAAGTTGGAATAATTTAAATTGGCTTTGTAAGCAAAGTTCTGTAGTCAGATATTTAATGCAGCATGAAAACTTCAATCTGTGCATACTTGTTTTGTCATCGCAGTATCTTTTTCTTGGAATACTAAATATTTTCTGATGTTTGTATATCAATGATGGGCATAATATGTCAAACCCATTAAGTATCTGCACCCTGCATTTGGTAGCTGTTTCAGAGTGGTGTTTATTCTACTTTTTTCCTTGCATCTATCCTTCCTAAAATCATTTGACCAATTCATCCTTAAGTTAAAAGAATTGGAAAAGAAGGAAAAGGATCCTAAAAAGATAAGTTTGATCTTTGTGGAAATTTGCTCGAACATGTTTATTTTTAACTGAGTTCTTTAAATATGACTGCTCCTTTGTGATTTCTGTGCCCCAGATCCGAGATTGATCGGTTGACTTCCCTTTTACAATCAAGAATCACTGATAAGCCTCTTGACAATGAGAAGAATAGGTCTGAAGTGATCCCTTCAAATCAACTAGTATTTCATGAGACTAAGGAGCCAGATTTAGATACTCCTGTTAAAGACAATGGGATTGTGAGCCAGCACAATTCAATTCCTGTTCTGAGTTCAAGTGTAGGAAACCTTTGTCTATGTCTTCATATGGTTCTGCTTTACATGCTTATAAGTGCTATTTGGTGGTTTTGATGATAGTTTTCTCATGTATTTGCATCTACATGTGTGGAACTGTGCATTTTATTGTGGCAACACTCACAATTTGGTGGCTAAAATGTTTGTAGGCCATTGATGAGCATGTTGCTTCCCCTGCAGAGCTTGCAAAAGTTTACATGGGAAGTAGGCATTCTAAAGTATCCCTTTCAATGCTAGGTGTGCACAGTCAGGCATTAAGGGAAGAGTCAACTGTGCTAAACAACAAGGTGTTAAGTTCTGCAGCACCCATTATGTCTCTTGTTCCACAATCATCATTTTTGACTCCTAGATCCCGAGGCAGATCTGCAATATACAATATGGCACAAACACCATATTCCCGAATTCACTCAACCACCACCACCAAGGTTCATGTGCTTTAAAAATTTAGTGAGTGTAGAATTTTGATGTTTACTGGAGCTCATTTTTTTCAAATCTTCTCTATTTCAGGGTGTTGGGCTTGCAGTTGACTCTCTTGGTAAACCATCATCTTCAACTCAGAGCATTTCGGAAAATGACAGACTTACTGAACCTAAACAGTTGGTACAAATGCAGGATATAATTACTTGTATTCTGTGTTTAGAGTGCTTTGTTTAAGTTCATTACTGATGATTTGCTATGATCTGTTCATTTTGTAGACTCTAAAACGTCTGCGTTCAGTTGTGGACAATGATACAGGCTCTGTTGGTCCTATACGTAGAATTCGTCAGAAGCATAGTCTCCTTACCTCAAGAAACTTAAGCTTGCCAGCTTCTGGAAGCCCTCTCTCCATGCTTGGAAGTGGTGTTTCTAATGCTGTTCAACATCCCCTATCATCGATACAGAAGCCACAACTATCAGGTGAAGAGAAGTCTGGATTTGCAAAAATGTTAACAGAAAATGGGGATAACAACATTTCTAGCACAAGTTTTCCCGTTGTTCCCTCAAAGTCCAGGGAGACAGCTTTTAAAATACTGCAACAACTTGATAAGCTGGTTTCTTCGAAGGAGAAATCGCCTACAAAGTTGTCATCATCAATGCTGCATGGACCAGCACTTAAGAGTATGGAGAATGCTGATTTATCAATTTTTCTGGAAAATGTTCAAGATAATAATAGGTCAGGTGTTTCACTTGACACCTCGTTACCTGATGCTAGAGATTCTTTGACCCAAAAAAATGATAAGGTTGAAGAAAATGGCCCAACCAAGTTTATTTCTCTTTTTGACAAATCTGTTTCTGTTCTGAATGGGTTAGATGCTGCTGGTGTTGTGAAGGATGACGTGCCTAGTGCTAAAACTACAGATTCTGCTTTGACAAACTCCATTGTGCATCCTTATCCACAGAAGAAGCGAGGTTTCCATATAAGTGCACATGAGGTGTGTGTTGATTGCTTGGATCTTGCATCTTTTCTATTTGATGGTTTCTTTTGCTTGGTTTCCTTCTTATGTTCATTAGATTTCTGATTAAATATTCAATTTAACACACCTCTGACCACAAGTCTCCTTTCTGTAGCATGAAAAATTTTGGTTTTGCACCCATCTGAGGTTACTGATGGTGGTGAATCCAACAGCTATTAAATGGAAATCTTTTCCATTTCGATAAATTATATTTCATGCTCAACATCCCCACAATCAAAATTTGTTTCATGCTTGCAATTTGTAATGGTTTCTTATTATGTTGTAAGAAAATTAGTCTTGTAGTGCGGGTTTTGGAAGACCGGACAAAGTGTATATATTCAAGAAATGGATGGCATTGTCTTCTGTGGCATTGTCCTGCTCATTATATTTTAACTAATATCTGGCTTGTCTCTTTTTAGGACTATCTGGAGCTAGATGATGATGATTATTCTAGTGGGATTGGATCTACTTCTTTGACGAAAGGGAATAATAAACTGGATGTACCCATGGTTGAGAATAAGTCTGATGCTGATGAAGCGATTATGGTGGGGAAGTCTCCAACACTTTCTGAAGTTAAGACGCCAAATTCTGTTTTGAACAAAATGTCTGATATCAGAACTCATGATAGATCCTTAGCTGCTGAAAAGAATTCTCTATTTACTTTCCCTACTGAATCGTCCTCCACCAGTACTGGACAGACAGCTGTGCTAGCTGCTCCATCAACCTCGACTTCTGCTGAAGCGACTTTACTACATGAACCAAGTGCTGCACCTATATTTGGTTTTGGAGAAAAAGTTACTTCACTAAAGGATTCAAATGTTGTTTCTCCCATTTTTGGAACTGGGAAAATAAATGGCGATAAGGCACCAGAGTTTACTATAACATCTGTAGCATCGGTAGTTAATGAATCTTCTAGACCAACATTTGGCACTCATTTGGAAGAAAGGCCGGAAAGCTTAAAAAGGTCGGTACAGGCTGTACTCTTTATCTCATGGAAGATTGTCTTTATAACATGTTGATTGGCTTCTTTGTCGGTGCATTATTATCCTTTTGTGGGAAGTGCCACTGGGGTTTTTTCATATCCTGTCTTTCCTGGTTGTTAGTTTATTATTTTTCCTTTCAGATAAGTAGAGGAAGGATAAAGACTCACTTTGCCTATTTTTTTTTTTAAAAAAAAAAAAAAGGTACAGTGACAGTACTTGTGACATAATTGAGTGAAATGGTTGTAGAAATTGCTGGGATTTTCTAGTTACTTTGAATGGTAGCTTTTATTTCAATCGTTAGACTCACCAGTTATCTTGCATATATTTATGGAACTCTGACAAAATCTGCAACATGGATGTTAATCACGATCCTGCACTATCTGTGAGGACTTGAGAAGAAACTACACACATCATATTCTTTGACCTCATTTGCATCATATTCCCTACAGAGTATCTAGTATTTTTAAATTCTTAGTAGGAGATAGAAGTAGCTTTTTAGTAGGGAATAAAAAGCTATAAGGGCAGTTAAGAGATTTTAGGAGTTTAAATTTGTTTGAAGAGATTGTGGCTTTGATGTTGCGTATTTGCTCAAAATCATATCTGAAATGCTCATGACTTGTTTTTAAAACTGTAAGAGAATTTATATGTATGTCCTATCTTGAATTTCTTATTTTTCCGAGCTTACTACCAGTGAGCTGTGCAGTTAACCATCAGATAGAATTAGGTTTTTCTATCTGGAAGAGTTCCTTAAATTTACAATGTTTTACTCCTGCTTGAAGAAGGCTACTGTGGCATGGTAAGACTAGCCTTAAAAGTAACCTATTAAAGACTGTGGAGCAAAAGGGTTTGATTTTGTGAAGCAGTGTATAAAGATATAAATATACTATTATGAAATGCTTGATGCCTGGATTTTAGGACTTGTGTTGTATCTTATTACTTGCACCAGTGCACGTAAGTCATGTTTAGGTTCATTTTTAATATCATATACACATAATAGTAAAAGCTTAAAGTCAGTTTATTACTGAATGCAGCTCATAATGTAAATATCATCTTGTCAAACCCACTGTATGTTATACTGAATGAATTTCTTTGTGTGCTTTGAGAAATTTAGTTTTAGAAATTTGTTAACCGGCAAGTCCAAACACTTTTTTTTTTTTCTCAGCAAAAATAGATTATATCTGAAATTCTAATACTATATACGGAGAGTGAAATTCTCGTATTCTCTGTGGGTGGCTAGTTACTATTTTTTTTAATTATTTGTTTCAATCAATGATCATCTCTTTCTTTCATAAAAAAATATGAGATGCTTTCATTCTTGTGAAATCATTTAAATGTTTGGAAAGCAGTTTCACAGTGTCATTAATAACTGGATATAATAGTCTGACACATGAAGATAAATCATATATTATATCCTTGTTAGTGAACCTGCAAGTGGAATCTCTTGTGACATGGTTTGAGTGTGTAATACTCAATGCATATCTTTTGTGTTAGCTGAGGTTGTGGTTGTCATTTGGAGTCAACAATCCTTTCAAAATTTTCTATCTTTTTCAGCAAACTGTGTATCTAAATTTACGGTTTTGATATTGAAGAACTTTTGTATTATTTGTTAGTAACCTTAGGATATGATGATTATATAATAAATGATGCTGGCAATTGTGGCTTTTATGGCTGATTGCTAATATGGGATCTGCTGTGATGGTATTTGGAATAGGTGTTGTCCTCCTGCTTGCAAGGATGTAGGTTTTTGTTGGTGTCAGCCAGTAGCTGGTGGTGACATGATGCCAGCCTTTATATTTGAAATATCACACTGCATATCTTTCCTTTCTGTTTTTTGTTCTTATTGGCCTCTCTTCTCAGCAAGTATATATTGAAATTCTTGTGTGGCGCTGTCTCATTTATGCAATTTTTAGATTGATTCTCTTGCCAAAAATTTAGAAATCTTTTTATTTTATATATTTAATTTTTCTTGTTTATGTGCAGCTTTACTTCTGTGCCTGTTGTTGCTACTGATTCTGCTCCAAAAATGCCTGAATCAGATAAAGCTGACGATGGAACTATTCCAAAAGCTGAAATCTTTTCTGGAACACCTAAAACTGAACTGCCTTCAGCTGCATCTACATCATTGTCAACAGCTAGTATATTCTCCCAACCAGCTAGTAGTTCAAGTTTAAACAATGAGTTTCTTGCTTCATGTCCAACTTCAACCTCTTCCCCCATTCCACCTCTTGTTTCCAGCACTGGAATCAATCAGAACTCATTTAGTTGTGCTAATTCCGTTATTTCCATCAACCATGGTGCCTGTCTCACAACCTCTACATTAACTACAACTTCTCTGGCTGCTGCTTCTCCTGTTTTCAAGTTTGGAGCTTCAGCAGTTACACCTGCATCAGTCTCACCAACGATGGTACCCTCTGGTGTTGAATCAACAGAACCAAAGATCAAGGAGCCCACCTTTGGTAACTCTACCAGCATGCTTTTTGGGGGGACAAACACTTCTAGTGGCACATCATTGGCAGTAATTGGCTCAGGAAGTATCATTTTTGGCAGTACGCCATCGGCAAGAACTGGAAGTAGCATTTTTGGTGCTGTAACTCCTATTGCAAGCGCAGAAGGTAGTGTTTTTGGTGATACATCTTCTGCAATTCCAAGCATTGGAAGTGGCATCTTTGGATTCAGTGCAGGAGCTTCTTCTTCGGCTTCTACCAACCAGGCTCAAGATTCTAATCCTTTTAGTGTTGGAAGTGCTCAGGCATCTGTTAATGCAACTGGTCTTGCAACTTCAACTCAGAGCGCTTCTAATCAATTTGGATCAACTTTATCTTCTACATTTGGGTTGGCAGGGAACTCTGCCTTTTCCTCTGGCAGTTCTTTATTTGGCTCAACTTCTGTGGCTAAACCTTTTGGTTTAACTCCTACATTTGGATTGAATTCCACTTCGTCATTGGAGGCCAACACAATCAGCTCCACTACTGGCCCTACTAACAATGTTTTTGGTTCCAGTTGGCAAGGCCCTAACACTCTTTCTTTTGCTTCAACAATCAACTCTTCATCTCCCTCAACTGGGTTTCAGTTTGGAGCATCAGCTTCGTCTGCTACTACTAGCAGTGCTCCTTTGTTTGGGTCATCCACAAATACTACATCAAGTTCCATTTTTCCGTTTTCTTCATCTGTTGCAGCAGGCACCCCATCCCAACCTGGCTTTGGTAATGCGGGTTCTGTGTTTGCATTTGATTCCACTTCCTCAAATAATAATAATGATCAAATGGGTATGGAAGACAGCATGGCTGAGGACACGGTTCAGGCACCTACACCTGCAGTTCCTGTATTTGGTCAACAACGTATGACACCATCTGGTTTTGTGTTTGGTTCATCAACTCCATCAGGAGCAAATCCTTTCCAATTTGGAAGCCAACAGAGTCTGCCCACCCCCCAGAACCCTTCCCCGTTTCAAGCTTCTGGTAGTTTAGACTTCAATGCTGGGGGTGGCAGCTTCTCATTGGGTAGTGGCAGTGTCGACAAGTCTCAAAGAAAAATTGTGAAGCTCAAGAACAGGCACAGGAAGAAGTAAATACAAAAATTCTGACTGGTAATTTGGTTTCCTTTTAGGAGGCCATGGCTTTTTCAAATGCTTAAAAAAAGAATGGACAAGATTAACGGCATGAACTTTGCCATTGGGTTTAATCACCTTTAATTGTTTGGTACTGGTAATTATATGTCAGTATCGCAAGGTCATGAAATATGTTGATCATGTCTTTCCTCTACAAATTTCTTCTGGGCAAAATTTTTATGGTTGCAGTGCCAGGTATGAGTCGTCACAATTTTGTAGCAGTTTTACTAGCAAAATGCACGAGCATTTGTGGTGTACTTTAGTTGATAGGGGGTTTGAGGGTGGGCTGTTGTACCTTGAATCCTTTTCTGTACTCTGTTATATGTATCATGAAAGAAATGGATGTGAATTTTATCCTGTCCTCACTTGATTCTAGTTCTCATGTATTTGACTTTTGCTATTTTATAACCACTCAGTCATTAAATTAAAGGGATCATACACATCATGTTAATCGTGGAAGCATCTCCTAGGTAAGGATCACTGGATTAGTAAGAATGATCAGTGAAACTATGTTCATTTTACTCTTTAACTTTTCGGCTAATTTGGAACTGTCTGCCGTACCAATCGGTTAGGATGAATTCGAGAGTTTGTGATCATTTAAATTCATAACTATGAATTGAAATCCAAACTCTCCTGTTGCAAGAGCTCATGGTATTTGGTACAATCCATAATTTCGACCTGGCGTCATAATCCGTTACCTAATTTTTTTTTTTCCTTAAACTGGCATTTCCCTTTATTCGAACCTTAATCTTTTGACATGACCTTTTTTTAACATTTCCCCACTTAAGCCAATCTTCTTGTCAATTTCAGTTTTAACTTTGTTGTGAAGAATTCTGACCTACCCATGTCTAGCCATTTCCTCCACATCTTGGAAAACTAGCTTGATTCCTGGACAAATCACACAGGAACCTTATGTCTAATTTCTCTTTGTGAATGTTTTGTTTCTAAAACAAACCATTAATCAGCATTATTACAATGAAAAGAAATAATATATGTTTTTCGAATAACCAAATGAATCTTTTTTTAACCTAAAACAACCAAATTAATTTGCGAAGAGAAAGAAATTGAAACTTCGCAGCAGCAAAAAATTAGAGACCTACTAAAATTTTATAAATGATTAAAACATAAATCCTGTCAACTTCAAGGGCTTTATATAAACTTTCAAAAACTTTTATGGGTGTAATTAATCAAAATAAATTGTGGTTCTTTTATCTTTTATTTTGAAGTCCCTCAAAAGTTGATATTTCGTTAAATACCCTTGTGATATTTAAACACGCCGTTTTCAAAATTAACCTACACGCAAGTTTCGCGAACGGAACTGAAACTTCCAGCAAGCAAGCATGTTGAGGAAAGCAATAGCTGGTTGTGCACAGCAGGCACCGTGGCGGTTGATTGCCAGCCGCCGCTCCACATCCGTATCCTCCGCCGTGAACTCCATCGTGCTCCGCTCTCTCAAAGAACATTACCAGGAAGTCGCCAAAATGACTCTTCCACCGGTAATTCATTTTTATTTATTTATTATATATATTTTCTTGTATTTTTTACATAAACCATTTAACATTTTGCTAACGAAAATGTTCCAGTATTGTTACCGTTCTGACAATGATGATGTTCATTAAGTTTACTGCGTGCCTCAAGATGTTAGCATTTTCCGTTAATTTTTAATTTTTTATTTGACGGGGCGAACATTGAAATTGTAACGTTTATCCATATTTTATGAATTGCATATTGTTTCAATTCATGTTTTGCTGTAAATTTGGGTGTTTACAGAAGGTCAGTCCTCCTTCACCTTTTAAAATAGTGACGGGGGCGCTGGAAGGGAATGGACCCGTTCTCAAGAGAATGTATGGGGATGAAGAGATTAGTCTATATGTGATGCGGTTAGCGCACATTGAGGGAGGTGCTGACGAGGATGATGATGGAATTAATCCGTTATTTGTTCATGTGAATGTTTCAAAGCCAGGCCAGAAGAATTCTTTGCATTTTCTATGTGGGTTGTATCCGGATGCATTGGGCATTCATTCTGTTTCCATGCGGCCTAAGGTTGAGAATCAGGGATTTCTTGTCGTTCCCTCTAAGTATAATGGCCCAATTTTCCAGTAAGTTTGATTATTCTTCTTATTTTGGTTTTGTTTTTTATTTTTTATAAAATTATTATTGATTACCTTATTGCACTTTTGATCATCTTGATATTTGTAGTTGTACATATTGTTGATGAGTATGCAATTCAAAGTTTTGTATAAGATAGACTACAGTAGAGGTATTAAGGATACAATAATAAACTTCAATATCCATTAGTGCTAGAAGAATTAGATGTAAAAGAAAAAAAGAGCACAAAAGAATTTTTAACATAGTTTGACAGAAAACCTACATCCATGATGTGTTATTAATCTGTATTACAATACTAGATTTCTTGAGACGAGTAACTATAAAGATAGTAGCAATGTTTTATTCTCTTTGGCTATGTAGCTATATATCATTTTTTTTATCTTCCTTTTGTATTGATTCTCTATATTTATAGGACAGAGAAGAGAAGTTACATTCAAATAGCAATACCTGAGTATTCCTAATTCAAATATGATCCTTTAAATTTATTCTATTCAAATATAATCCTGATTGTGAAAGAAAAAAATAGGTTTCCCTTATAGGCATAAAGGAGAATAAGAAAATTATTTGGTTGATACTAAGGAGATTTATTGTTTTCTAGAACTCTTTTCATTGTTACAAAGTGAAAGGTCTATTTGTGTCTCTGGATGATTGACAGATGAGAGTTATACTTTGTTATCGTTGCTATTATTAATCGTTGATCCTGATTACTTGAATTGATTTGAATAATGAGATATTTCTTAGATAGATGTTTTTTCAATAGGAATCTATTGTATAATAATTATCCCTTAGTTTTCGGAGTACAAGGAGGACTTTAGAAACCTCTGGCTATTGACCTTAGTCAATGCCATGCGAAAATTGTGAGATCTTTGTGATAAAGACTCTTGAGTTGGTAGAGTCATTGTTTCATATACTTTCATATTGTGTATAGATCATGTCATTCCACTTTTCCATGAAGTTTGATTGGATGTGTTGTGATTGCATCATGGGATGATTGACAAGTGTCTTAGGATCACATTGAATGACAATGATTGATGTTTGTTTTGCCTATAAAAAAGAGAACAACTAACTTCAATTTCTCACACCTTGAGCATTATAAGTCTTTTAATATTCTAAGAGCTTATTATTTTTTTAGTTGATTGGAGGATTATTTATACTAGTTTGCAAGACAGTGAGTTGCTCAACTCCTAGAGTCCTTCGTTGTTGGTTAACTGACTTATTGTGCTCATTTGTGCAAGTGAGAGTATGGTGTTGCATATGGTGCATCTATCCATGATAGAAGAGACAAGTTTTTGACTCTTCTTCAGAGGAAAATGATGAAGTTGACGAGCATTCTACCATTTCAAGATGGTCAATCGAGAGCATATATTTCCTTATTGTTGTAGTGTATGAGATTATGCATTTTGTGTGGCCGTAAGGAGGCATCTTATGCCATAATGGCTTTCCTTATGTAAACAATGTGAGTGATCTTACTTCAGTTTACTTTGTGAGGGAGGACACATGGTTGTGTTCCTCCTCTTTCTCTGCTTTAGGTTTGTACTAAAGAACCATATGTCATGGTTGATTGTGGTCTTTATGTTGAGGGTGTACATCCAAACTAGTACAATAAATTTTTTTTGACATCAGACTAGGGAGAGATCAATTGGCCCTCGCTCTTTGTCAAATTTGATGAAGGCTTCATAAAAATACTTAACTATTGTGGCACTTTCCTTGTGTGAGAATAAAAGTATCTTTGTTAAGGATTTTCCCAATATTTAGTGTTGTAGGTTGGTTGTCATGGCTTTATTCATGAACTCTTCAAGGTTTCCTCTACTGATGAGATCTTTGATTGCATTCAAGAGGGCTTAACAATGTTTGATGTCATTACTGATATTATGATGATAAAGACTCACATTTTCTCATTGAGTGGTATCCCTTTTTATCATTTTTGGATGCAAGCCATATATATGTGATTGAGTGGAGCAACTACGGAGTAATTGCCACATAAAGTGGTATCTTTCCTTAGTTTCTTTGCTCAAGGTTTTCTAAGGTCTTGTTGTTGTTCTTTGTTGGCTTTTCTTTTTCGTTTCCTCTTGCCTTTTGTTGAAGTGTCAATTGAAAGTTCTTGGACATGATGTTGGGAGTCGGTGTAGTGGGACATTCGTGTATTTGTGAAGGATCTTCACCTTTTGATGTCTAGCTTGTTGGTTTTGGTCACAAAGACATCAAGAATGTGCAAAGTTGCCCAAGGGGACATTCTTTGGGTTCATGTGGCTGCCTTCATCAGAGAGACCCAAAGAATATTAAGGTAGTCGCACTCGTTCGACTTACAGGTCCAATTACTGTAGTTGGACTGTCTATCAAGCTAGTTAAGCACTAATGTGTTGGGGTATTGAGCAGATGTTATTCTTACAAAGGGAGGCATGCTTTGTGTCTCTACAGGTGTTATCCATTAATTGTTATCTTGTAACTCATATTTAGTGGCTCAAGTTATCTTGCCATCTGTAGTCAGACAAATAATTTGCCTGTGGCGGTGGTTTGTGAGTGATGTATACTTGACAGGAAGCTTGTTCCCTTGGTTGAATGATGTTATCTACTAAAGTGCATTTGGCTACCTTGTTGATATTGAGGAGATTTTTATTGTTTTATAGAGCTCTTCTTGCTGCTATGGAGTGAAAAGTCTGCCTCTGGACAATTGATGGATAAGAGGTACTATTGGTCATTGTTGTAACTAATTGTTAATCATGATTGATCGAGCTGATTCAGTAATGAGATGTTTCTCAAACATATGTTTTGCGGGCAGGAATCTTCCATAAAACACAAAATTTACAGATCAGTTGTAAGCAACTGTGAAGGTGGCATTTAGGATTGCTATTTTGAGTCCATAAATTCCGACTGCCAGACTTACTACATGGATTGATCTTGGATTCAGTTATGACTTCTAACTGTTATAGGTGTGATGTTCCAGGTTGCCGAAACCATGAACATAATGTTAAGCAAAATGTCAGTAGGTTAGGTAACTAAAGCAATACTTAGGCTGAGAAGAATGACTGGCAATATTATACTTGAACAGTTCTGTAACCGGGAGGCAGAAACCAGTGTCTCTGTGTGTGTGCGTCTGTGTGTGTGTGTATGTTGGAAAACAAACTTAGGATCTACTAAAATATATGTTTCAGGATTTAATGTTCAATTTCTTAATTTTGCTGATAATTTGCATCACTAAATTGGCTCTAAAAACATATACTGGCCTGTATTCTGCGTTTAAGAATAGACTTCATCTGGGAATTGTTTGCAAATTGACAGAGATTTGGACGAAAGGATGAGAAATTCATTTCACAGTTACATAGAAGAGCGAGGCATAAATGTGAGTCTCTTTCCTTTTCTTCAAACATGGCTTTATGTGAAGGAGAATAGAAATCTGATGCGTTGGTTCAGAACAGTAGGCACGTTCATTAATGAACATACTTCAGCTAAAGGTGAATAGTATTTGATGTTATCTTGTTGGTTTAGAAAAATACATATTATCATAATAAATGGTAGATGCTTCTTGCCAAATTATTTCATCTACTATGAGGTTAGTTAGCAAGTATAGGCCAAGTTCTACATTGATGTAGTCTGGCAATGTAATACAGGCACCATAAACTTTCTGTTCTTTCTCATATATAACATGTCTCCCTTTTTTGCTGTCTTCATTTCTCATTCCTTGATGGATTAAAATTACTTTACCTAGTTATCAACTACCTTGTGTAGTTATTGAAGGTCCAAACTAATATGAAATAGTTCACGAAACTTACTTTTTCTATCTAATATTGATTTTTGAGCAGGCACATGAATCATTCTTTAAAATTGACTTAAAAGGGTGTTGATATATTTATATTTTATTTTATTCATGTAACAATCTGACATGGATTCATAATACTTCTAAGGCCAAACAACATTTTGCCACCCAAGGTTTGGCTTCATGACAAAATGCCACCCGCAAAACTGTTTAAATCCAAGTTGCCACCTTTCACTGTTAAAAAGACCAAAATACTATTTATAATATTAATATTAAAATAAGTTTTAATATAAATAATATTAAAAACAAAAATAAAATAAAAATTATTTAAAAAATATAAAATATAAAAAACAGCTACTGCCACCTATAGTGTTGCCGGCGACGGTGATCGCCTCTAATCTGGCCAAGTGACTAGAAACAGCCACCTGGTCCTATGGGCGATTGGATCTAGCCGCCAATAAAACTACGGAGATGGTCAGATCTGACTGCCTCTGTCATGAGAGAAGGTCGAAAATGGTCAGAATTAACTATTTTTGGTCGTTTTCGGCATTCTCTGATGATGGAGGTGGCCAAATTTGGTTGTCTTCACCGTTTTATTGATGGTCAGATCTGGTCGTTTTCACTATTGTGGCAGCCAAAGGACCAGGTGGTCGTTTATGACTACCTGACCAGGTTAGAGGCGACCAAAGGATTAGGTAGTCATTTTCGACCACCTGACTAGGTTAGAGGCGGTCACCGTTGTCGGAGACGCTGTCGGTGGCGATTTTTCAAATTTTTTATTTTTAAAAATTTTTTATTATCATTTTATTTTTGTTTTTAATATTATTTATAAAATTTTATTTTTTATTTTAATTTAAAAAGACCAATATACCCCTCTTAGGGTGGCAAATTGGATTTAAAAAGTTTTATGGGTGGCACTTTGTCATAAAGCCAAACCTTGGGTGGCAATATGTCTTTTGGCCTACTTTTAGAGTCAACTAATAATAAGTCCATATTTTCTTTTTCCGATGTGGTTGATTTTGTGAAATGTGAAATGGGGTGTGAATAACGGGGCTGGATCCTGATAGATGCAGTGTTGAATAATTGCCCGGTTTGTCCTCCATTAATTCTGTGGTCAAATTGAAATTCCAAGATGACGATGATGAGTTGAGCATATTGCTTTTTGTCAATGGAATAGTTGGCAGGTCATACTCAGGATATATATATATATATATGTGTGTGTGTGTGTGTGTAAACTTTCATGTGTCTCAGTCTTGAAAACAAATAAATAATGTGAAGCTGTAAAAACATCTCTCCATAGCAAGTTAAATAATCAGACTAATTTATTTTTATCGAGATTAATTAATATCAGTTAACACTTTTGTTAATTATATCGATATTGTTGAAAAATATATGTTTTATATAAAATATTTAATTTTAAAATTTATAATAAGTAATAATTAGATGTGATAAATAATAATTATTCACGATAAAAATGATTAATGTAATAAACAATTATTCTAAAATTTATGAAAAATAATGCGTGTCTAATCGTTTATCATTTATATTGATTATCCGGTTTAATTATTAATAAAAAAATGGATATTTTATTAAAAAATTATTTATGTTAATAAAAACATATCGATTAATATAATTTAAATATGTTAAAAATATAATATTTTAATTAATTATCAAAATAACCCACAATTTTATTATTTTTTTCTCTTGTGCGCGCTCTTCCTATTTCCTTTGCATAATTGTTTTATTCCGAAAGGTAAGATGTTTAGAGCATACAATATCAAGATTGATTTGATAGTGTTACAGATCTAGTGGTGGTCGGCGGCTGTGGGGATCATCAAGCAGTAAGGTCGGTTCTTTTTCTCTTACAATATGTATATTTTATTAAGATTTTATTGATTCATGTGCCACAAGTTTAGAGGCACCCAAATTATTCTCCTCTCTGTTTCTCGGGAAAATTATTCTACTTCTACTTTTATGTCTGTTCATGCATGCATGTCCAAACCGAGTCTCTGTTATTATTAGCTCATGACGCAGCACCAAATTCAATGTTCATTGCTACTTAATCAGTGCTTTGCTTTTTCATTACTCCTGGCATTTAGGATTTTTATTTCATTTTGTCCTTCCAAAACTCTAAAATAAGAAACTCAAAACACCCTGACCAATGGTTTTTTTCTGCAATCAATAATACCTATAAAACAAAGTACCATGCAAAATATAAAGACATTAGATGGAACAAAGATTGAAACATATTATATTACATATTTTATGTGAATTGGGCATGAAACACAACTATACAATAGCATCGTAATATTAGATTGTGGGGTTATGAAAATTTATCATATATAATTTAATTTCGTAGAATATTAAAACAAGATGTTAGGTTTGGTGATCTAACTTAAGCTATACTTCTCTTAATTTAGGTTTAAGTCTATTACGTAATCATAAATGTAACTACTTATTTATTTATGTCTAGATTGCTTTGTTTAAAGTACAAGATTATTATATGGTAAGTTGGAATGTCAAGGTGCATTGCATTGGCTTATATGACCTACCCTAATACTTTATTTTTAAGAATTAGGGTTGAGAGAAAACATAATTTTTGGTATTATTATATATAAATTATTTTTTAACAAATCCAATTTGATGCATAACTTTCAAAAAATATTTGGAGGGTTTCATATTTGTCACCACTAATACACTTGTGTTAAAAGAAATATAATTATTTCTATATCAAAATTGTCAATTCTTAAGAAGACAAACCTTTACTTTTTATTAATTAAAATTTGTCAACTTCTTTCTATGTGGAAGATGATTCCAAAGTCCATAACAATAGTACTATTATTATATTGGAAATTAGAAATATTTTAATAGTGAAATTAATAATTAAAATGATAAGATGCTTTTTCTTAGAAGCAATGGCATCCACCAGTTTAGTCTTCTTCCAATTATGACTACATTAAAATATATGGAACAGATTATGATCAAGTGTTATTAATTAAAAAAGATGAGTAAATTTTATAAAATATATTTTGTTTCAATAACATTATATTTGGGTTTGACCAAATTATGCTCACTTGTAAATTGAATGTCACCCCATTATTTTAAAATCAATCTCAACCTGTTTTATATACTTTTTTGACCAAAATTTGATTAAATCCTATAAAGCAACCTTTGACATTTAAGATTTTATTTTATATTGTGAAATTATGTTTCTTGCTCTTCGTTCTTCTTTACCACTTGTTATAGTTTTTTGTTTGGTATGTAAAACATGCTAAAATATAGGACAGAAATGTTAATATTTTCTCAATTAGGCATATAAATTATGCAAATTTGTGTAATTTTTAGGGTTTACACTTACGTTAGCATAAACATTGCATCAACTCAAATCGAAATTCAAAAAATTATGTGAACTCAAATAATATTTAAACTAACCCACGTAAATATTAACCTAACTTATTTTTATCGATAAAAATACTCTTAAAATAAAACCAAAAAGATATTTAGTTAAAAAGGTGGTGTCAACTTAATCACTAAATTTTGGCCAAATTCGACCAAATTACCTAAATATTATTTGAGAAAGTGATGCCTATGTTGGTTGAAAGGGTGGTGTTGCCCCAATTAGTAGGCTTTAATCAAAATCATCAAAGTTGGTTGAATACTATATAGGCCATAGGTTATTGAATTCAACTAACAACCTTTCTTGAATAATGTCTGATCATGTATATCATTGTATAGAAGAAGAGAATTAAATGAAGATAATTAGATGGATTTAATATGTATAATTTTTTCCAAAAAAAATTCAGTTTGGTCTTACTTTACATTTCTTTTTTGCTTTTCATATAAATTCTAGTCCAATTATTTTATTTTCTCCTCTTGTGTTGTATAGTTAATGACACATAATTTGAGTATAAAGGGTTGCCTTTAATAAGCAAAAAATTTCTTTTTTCTTTTGAGAACAATAAGATTGAATATCATAATAATAATAATAATAATAATAATAATAATATCAATTAATTAAATTGGTCTAAGAAGAGAACCTCTTGTTATATATATATTTTAGTGCATGTACCTTTGGATTTTAAGAAAGACCATAGGGGGATTCTTTGTATTTAATTGCACTCTAAGTGATTCTAAAAATTCTCTTCCAAAGCAAGTATATCATCATCCTTCTTCCTATTATTTTTGTAAATGATTTGAAATCCCCAGGTGCATCCACAAGGAATTGCCCCAAAAGTGTAAGCATCCCTCTACTTGTATGCCATATAAATGTAATTACTTGATATTACTTTATTATTATGGCATCCAATTGCATTTTTTTACTTTTTAAAATTATCATATCACATCAAATTAAAAATATAAAAAATTCTTTTAAATAATAATTTTACATCGCATTTTTCCATCCACTTTCTTTTCACTTTCACTATTTTCTTTTGGGATGTCTTGGTCAATCCTACCATCACCATCGAATTGCCACCCTTTTAGCCTGTCAACCCACACGTTCTCTCACATCCATTTGGTGTATCCTGCCAGCCACTCCATTGTAATCCACTTTCTCTCCACACTGAGCCGCTTCAAATGACCATTACATTACAATCCATTTCTCCCTTCTTCTCTTTGGTCAGCCCTCTCTTTCAATATTTAAACCCCATTTTTAAGTTATTCTCATTGGACAACCTGATCACCCTCTTTCTTTCTCTTTAACATGCTTTTCATTGTGCGTGCTTTTTGGGATATGGCTCGGAAAGTTGAATGGCAAAAACTTAGCAAAAGAACATTAAAAGTACTAATATTTTTTCTACTGCAATTACCATGGTAAAGCCGATGCATAAAAGCATGCCACGAGACTTGTCACTGCAATATAGCTCCATCCATGGAGGCATCACAAGGTTGGAAATTTTATCAATCCATCGTTAGTGTGTAAAAGTTGTTTTGATTTTTTTGCGTATTGGTTTTGTAAATGTCATAATTTTCATGTTTAATATTTTAAGGAAAATTTTCTTGTACAAGTAAATTAATTTCTTGGGAAAGCTTGAAAATATTCCCTAAAATTATTATACATGAAAAGTTTTTATAATTTTATTGTGAGTTTTATATACATTTATGGACACGAGTGGAAGTCAAGGTTGCCTTTCACCATCCTTTCTGACCCACTTGGGTTTCTTTTGCAATTTTCACGAACATATTTCTCCACATTTTCTCTTTCTCATTCTTTTCCTCATCGTTTGGTACTCCCTTTGCTTTTGTATTTCAAAATAACCCATTATTTTTCAAAATTTAACCAAAAAGACAAATAAGTGAAATAACTTATTATGAATCTAAATTTATCTGATATATTTATATTATTAAAAAATTATCAAAATAATTATTATTTAATAGTCCATGTTATTGCTTAATAATATATCTTGAGTCAATCTTAAATTTATAAGTTTGACAAATCAAATACCTCTTAAATTTAAATTCAAAAATATCAAATTTATGATTTTAAATTTGTTGGAATTAAACTTATTCAAACTTATTTTTTTAATTTAAAAACACTTAATTAATAACATTTTTAATAATAATTGGGTTTTCGGTAAATATATTTTGTATTTAAGATTCTAATCTCTCAGCAACATAGATGGGATAATGATAAAAAAATTAAACCGATAATGATGTTCGTAGGTTTAGATAAGTACATATTTTAAGATCGTAATCCAAGGGTGGCTGTCGTTTTCCCAACTGTGGAAAATCAAATACTGATGTTTATTTCCTTGAAAAAGCAGTAAGCACACCATAACGTGGGAGAACTCGTCAAATCAAGCACTATAATCAACAGGCGAAGATGCAATAAACAAGTAGCACAAGCACACAAGTTGAAAAGCGCTCCTATAAGAAGTAGCAGTAGGCACATCAAAACAAGAAGAGAGACGATTGTTCTTAAATAAAATCTTTGTTTTTTTTATTTCTGTGTTGATAAAATATATCGCCGGCCTCTATCTTTTTGTATATCCTGCATACTACAAAGAGCATATTCTCGCTTTTAAGTATAAGTCATCATATTCAACCTTTTTTTCCTCCTCTCTTCTTCGAATTTCAAAACCTTGTTTCAGTAAATTTTTAGTATCTAATCGAGTTATTTTGAGTTCCGTCTTTTTGTTCTAGTTTTTTCTCTTCTTATTTGTGTATATTTTTGCATGCTTTGAACCATTCGATCTTTCCGGTGAAAGTTGTCTTTTAAGGTAAAAAATTGAATTTTATTGTAATTTTTATCAGTTGTGCGATACCCATATCTCAAGATTTTTCTTTTTTGGTAATCAAGTTATTTTTGGCCTCTGAATTGTCATCAATGGTGATGACAATGATGAGGTGGCCACCATGGCCGTCTCTTGTATCGAGGAAATTTCAAGTAGTTCTTGTCGTTTGTAAGCTTGAGGGGTTGAGTTTGATACAATTTGATGAAGAGAAGGAGAAGAAAAGATTGGTGGTTGAAATAAAGTGGAAGGGTAAAAAAATTATTGCTTTCGGTCCACTGAGAAAGACTGTGAAGAGGAATTTTACGAAGGAAGGTGGGGTTGGTGGTGATGGAGTTGTTGAATGGAATGAAGAGTTTAAGAATTTGATCAGCTTTTCTCGTTCCACAGATGGGTTTTCTCTTCCATGGGGAATTGAATTTGCAGTTTTCAATGTGAGTATTGTCTTATCTGGCTGTTAATTTAATTGCTTGTGGGGTTTTGATAGTTTTTGTTGTTTGATCGTGATTTTGAGTGGTTTGACTTTGTTTTGGTATGGATGTTTTGTTTCTAATCTTCAAATTTAGATTTTAATTCTCAATACTAAACATTTTTTTCATCACAACTGTAATCTAGATTGGACGTGATTTTTACTGTGTAAATGGAAAGTGTGGCAGATTAATCAATATTCTTAGCTGGGTTGAGCATGAATTTTTTTTCTCTGTTTTTCTTGACTTTTGATTGGTTCTGCAGAAAATGATCCGGGGGAAAGTGATTCAAGGCAGTTTGAAGTCAGATTAAATAAAGTTTTTTAACTTTTCCTTTGTAAACATATTTATTAGGAAAAATAGATATCATATGGTGTAAAATCTTTTATGAGAATTCTTGTAGCTTTAGTATTAATGGACGATTGTTGATCTGTGCATCTTTGATCAATCGGTGGGATTCATATTTTTTTTTTGGGGTATCTTTAGTCATTGATTCTGGTTCTTGTGACATATTTTAACTGATTTGCTCTGTGCAGAATATGTTAAAACTTTTCTCTCTGATACTTGGCAGTCATATATGGTTGCCAATTTATGGCATATTCATTCTTGAATCCCTTTAGAATTTTGTGAGATTATTTGATTTTTTTAATTTTTAATCCTTAGCCTCAAGCATCTTAGGCTTTATCTTTTTCGGATTTCGACAATTTGTATTGCTAATTCATTTTTTCATATCTATATTTGTCAGACGGTGGGAAATAAGCTCCTTGTTCTCTGATCTTTAGTTGTTTAACCTGCTTTCTGGTTACTGGATTTCTTCTGTAGTATCATATTGATTTAAAAAAGTGAGAAATAAAATCTCTTTGCAGTGCCTTATCATTTGGTATATTTGATGATTTGTATCGATTTGTGCACAAATATTAGATTCCTTCTTCGTCTTCTCTCTCACTCTCTCCCATTTATGCTGGCCTTCACCAGGGTCCAAGGAATAGTTTCTCTGTTGTTGGAACTGGGTCATTGAACCTTGCAGAATTCATTGATTCAGCAATGGAGAAAGAGCTTGACATTAAGGTTCCCTTGAAAATTGTCAAGGGTGATACGATTCAGGGTGCTCCCTCTCTTTATGTAAGTGCCTTTCCATATTTCTGTTTTCATTTGGCATTTTCATTTGACTGAACATATTTAATTATGTCTTCTTCTCATTTTTTTTTTGTTTTTAAAAAATGAGATTTAAGTTTCTTAATCATTATCAAATTTGTTATCTCTGATCACAAATTCAACTATATTGCAGTTATCTCTTAGGTTAATGGAGTTTAGTAATGCTCAAGCATCCTCACACTCTGGGCAGAGAACAATAATGCCTCTTACATCATCGCCTTCTTCTGTGGAAGCTCTATCAACACAAAAGGATGAGCTTTCTGCTGTAAAAGCAGGCTTGCAAAAAGTGAAAATATTCAGAGACTGTGTGTCAAGGCAGCGATCAAAAAAAGAATGCATTGAAGAAGAGTGCAGTGATGGGAGGGGCTCTGTCATAAGTGAGGATATTGGTGATGCATATTCAGCTGATGGTGATGCTGAGGAGGAATCAGATGAGAGCAAGGAGAATTTTAGTGGTCAGCAGTCAGTTAATTATGAAACATTGGCCTGTGCAAACTGGGCAGGAGGATCATGTTTTGCAAATACAATTAGCAATCTCGAAGATGAGTGTTGGATCTACTATAGTAATTGTAGATTGGATGTGGAGTGCTTAAATGTTGAGAATTCAAGCAGATCTATCTTTCAGCAGTCTTTGCGGCAAAGTATGAAGCGTAGAATCTTACCTTGGAAGAGGAAATTGGGTTTTAGATCTCCAAAAACCAAAGAAGAGCCTCTTTTAAAAAAGGATTGTAGAGAAGAGGGTGGTGACGATATTGATTTTGATCGCCGGCAGCTTAGCTCCTCAGATGAGTCCAGTTTTGCGGTAAGTATTTAACCTCTCACTCTGCTTTTTTTTTTCGTTTTTTATTTTTATTTTTGACTTTTGCCTGTTGTTTTATCTTTTTTGCTTCTTGATTCACAACTGGTTTAAAATTTTTCCTCAAATTATGGTAATTTGCTGGCAGTGGTATAAATCAGAAAGTTCCACAGCAAGTCGATCATCAATCTCTGAATTTGGGGATGACAATTTTGCTGTTGGCAGCTGGGAAAACAAAGAAATAATAAGCCGTGATGGACACATGAAGCTACATGCTCAAGTTTTCTTTGCTTCCATTGATCAAAGGAGTGAACGTGCAGCAGGCGAGAGTGCATGTACTGCCCTTGTTGCTGTCATTGCTAATTGGTTGCAGTCCAATCGAGATGAAATGCCGATTAAATCTGAATTTGATAGTCTCATCAGGGAAGGATCTCTAGAGTGGAGAAACCTCTGCGAGAATGAGGACTATATACGCCAATTTCCTGACAAACACTTTGATCTAGACACGGTCCTTCAATCTAAAATTCGTCCTCTTTCTGTGGTGCCAGAGAAATCTTTTATTGGGTTTTTCCATCCAGAGGGCGTGGAAGGAAAGGATTTTGACTTCCTTCAAGGTGCAATGTCATTTGACAGCATATGGGAGGAGATCATTCGATATGGATCCAACTCTTATGGAAATGTTGACCCTTTGATCTACATTATCAGTTGGAATGACCATTTTTTCGTGCTGAAGGTTGACCATGATGCCTACTATATCATCGACACTTTGGGTGAGAGGCTTTATGAGGGATGTAACCAGGCCTATATCCTGAAATTTGATAAAGACACAACAATCCAGCGACTGCCTAACGAGACAAAGCCTTCAGGGGAAAATTCTGCTAAGGATAAAGCACAAGGAAGTTCATTGAAGGAGACTAAGCCTTCAGGTGAAAAACCTCCTAGTGATAAAGCAAAAGGAAGTTCTTCAAAGGAGATTAAACCTTCAGGTGAAAAATCTGCTTGTGATAAAGCACAAGCTAGTTTATCGAATGAAACTTCAGTGCAAGAGACTTGCATTGTTTCCCAGAACGAATCTCAACCCACAGAGGAAGAAGAGATCTTGTGCAAGGGGAAAGAATCTTGCAAAGAGTATATCAAGAGCTTCTTGGCTGCAGTCCCTTTACGTGAATTGAAGGCTGATATCAAGAAGGGCCTGATGGCTTCCACGCCTCTTCATCATCGGCTACAAATTGAATTCCACTATACTAACTTGCTGCATCCTGTCATTGGGTTCTTGGATAATAAGGAAGCCACATTTCATGCGCCAATAATGGAAATGGCATTAGCTGTTTCTCAGAGCGTGCTATAAGAGTTATATAATTTCCCGTAACTGTAATTATTTCCCCCCCTTTTTCTCTCAATATTTTGCTGTATATTCAGGTGATTTGATCAAAACCTGAGGTGACCATTTGAGTGGTTCAGCCACGGCTGCTTTCATATTTCTATATATCAATAGGGAATGAATGCATCTCTTGAATTGATCTTGTTACATTTCTAAACCCTGGCTAATCTTATCTTAGTTATCTAATTTTCATGTTTAATAGGATTAACCATGTTCATACTCTTTATTCATTTCATTTGCCCCACTTCTTGGCTGGATTTTAAACTACACCCGAGAGGTCTGGTATTAGTTATCGATTTCGCGCTTAAACTTAAGGGGTGTAAATGATAAGCAGAAAACTTACGAGGGCAAATTGATACTTTATATCTTTGGTTTAGCCATCTTTGGGGGTGTAAATGAGAGCCGGCAAAGCTTCCCATTTACTCACAGTAAATAAACTAAAATATACGAAAAAAATACGTTATTTAAATTGGGGTCAAAAAATCATACAACTTATCTCTTTCAAGTATAATATCAAAAATGTAACTGATAAGTGTTTTGTGTAAAAATAATACTGAGTTCCAGTGCATTTCTCTTAAAAATGCTAAAAACAATGATAAAATTAGTATTTGCTATGTTGATTTATTAAAAACATATATATTTTTTTAAATATGTATGTGTTAAAAAATTTGGTTAAAATAATTAAATTTCAATTTTAAAAAATAATACAATAAATATTTTGGATTAAAATTGATTATTTATTTTTTTTTATGATTCAAAAATTTGTATTCATATTAGTCCATCAATTTTAATTAATTAGACAGAATAAATTCGTAACTAGAACCGTAACCACGATTCGGTGCAAGCAAGACAGATTTTAATGGTTTTGTTGCAGCCGCAGGTAGACAACCCAGCAGCAGCTATTGAATCTCTCTAATTTTAATTCTTTGTAGAGATAACGAAGCTTTGCTCTGTCCATGCCGCTCGTGAGTTCCTCGTAAAGTAAGCCACTAAACTATTCTTTTTTGTTGGAATTATTCATGGGTTTTTGTTCTTTGCTTCTGTCAGTGTTTTTGCTCCGAATAGCGGAAACTTCAGTTGGCGTTAAAATGGAGATGGGTTGTAACAATTCACGTTGTGTTCTGATTCGTGTTTCGTTGTTAATTGTATTTCTTTACGAGTTTGACTTTTGGGTGTCGAAGGCTGAGATTTTCATTCTCACGGATGGATATTTTGTTTCAATTGTTTGGGTAAAAAAAAAAAAAAAAAACTTTGATTGATGATTTTGAACTTGCAACTTTGGAGAAAAGATTTTACTTTGGTTCTTTGTGTTTTATTTATGGGTTCTGCATTTTAGGATTTTCATTTTGTGAAATTCAGTGACTGTGGCCTTAAAAGACTCTGCAAAAAAGTTGTTATGGGCAGTTTGTGCTATGGTATATTGGGTTAACTTCTGCTGTGCATAGATAATAATGAAAAATTGTTTATAGTTTTGTCCTAAATGAAGTGTATTACTAATTGCAGTTGGTAATAGTAATATGGCAAGGCAAGCTAGTATCCTTTTCCTTGAAGAGTGGCTCAGAAATAGCAGTGGTAGTAGTAGCAGCGTTAGCTCCAGACATTCTTCTTTTTCTTCATCTTCGTCATTGTCGGCACGAGCCATTATTCAAGCATGGACTGACCTTAGAGACTCCCTACAAAACCAGAGATTTCAATCCCAACACCTTCAAGCGTTGAAAGCCCTACTCAACTCTCAAGCATCCCTTCACATTGCTGATCCCCAGGCTAAGCTTCTCATATCCATTCTCTCCTCTCAGAACCATAACTTGCCTGCTGAGGCATATCCTCTCTTGTTCAAGCTTCTTTATATCTGGATCAGGAAATCATTTAAACCCTCAGTAGTACTTATTGATTTAGCTGTGGAGGCCCTTTCTAACACTTTTAGTACTGAATTTGGTCCGAAGAAGAGCCCTTTTTTTTACGCTGACGGTCTTCTGCTTTTGGGGGCCTTTTCCTTTGCGCCTTCTGTGCCTGAAAAGTCAAAATTAGTCTGCCTGGAGTTATTTTGTGGACTACTGAAAGAAGTGTACCAATTAGCTAGCTCCTTTGAAGAAGTTATTGCTAATCTACTGGCAGGGATAGGGTATGCTCTATTATCATCTGTGAAAGTTCATTTTATTAGAATTTTAAATTCTTTTTTCGGAATTTGGAGGAAGGAAGATGGGCCTTGTGCTAGCATTTTTCATGGGCTAATGATTTTACATTTGTTTGAATGGGTCATATCTGGCTTTATCAAATCAAATTATACTGAACAAATTGAAGTTATTTCCCAAGAGATTTTTGAGAATTCAAAAGAAAATTATGTTCCATTTGCTCTGCTCATGACTTCAGCTGGGGCTATTAGAGCCTCTAATAGATCTGTACCAAGTGGTCAAAAACTGCAAATCCTTTCCAGACTGAGGTTTTCTGCAGAAAGTAAGATAGAATCTATTGCACAAGATATGATTTCAAAAGAGAGAGAGTTGTCTAGTTCAGGTAGCAATCCAACAAACAGTCTTTTGCTACAGTGTCTTTCATTAGCCTTGGCTCGATGTGGTCCAGTTTCTACCCGAGGTCCTCTATTTCTTTGCCTTGCTTCAGCATTGGTAACAGAAATTTTTCCTTTACAGCAATTCTATACAAGGTTTCTTCAGTACCCACATGGCAGCTCTGGTCAACTCAGGTCTAAAGAGATCAAAGAACATCTAGAAAGTGTTCTTTTCAAGGAAGCAGGGGCTGTAGCTGGTGTTTTATGTAATCAGTATATCACAGTAGATGAAGAGAACAAAGGTGTAGTGGAGAATCTTATATGGAATTACTGCCGAGATATTTACTTGAGGCATAGGCAGGTGTCTTTGTTGCTTCGTGGTAGGGAGGATGAGTCACTTGGTCATTTGGAGAAAATTGCTGAATCTGCTTTCCTCATGGTTGTAGTTTTTGCATTGTCTGTTACAAAGCAGAAGCTGAATTCAAAATTCTCGAAAGAAGCACAAATTGAGACATCAGTGCAGATATTAGTTTCATTTTCTTGTCTGGAATATTTCCGACGTGTGCGTCTGCCGGAATATATGGATACAATTCGAGGAGTCATCGTGAGTATACAGGAGAATGAGTCAGCTTGTGTCCCTTTTGTAGAATCCATGCCCTCTTACACTGACTTGACAAATGGGCCAGGTAGTTTATTACAAATTTAGATATCACATTCTGGTTGTACTTAGTAATTACAATTATCAAGTGCTAGTTATACTTGAGAATTGAATTCTGTGTTTTTTCCCATTTACTTGATACATGGTTCATTTGATAATATTTAAGATATTGTGTTGCAGGCGTCTCTGTCCCGCAAAAGGTGGAATACTTATGGTCCAAGGATGAGGTGCAAACTGCTCGCGTCCTATTTTACTTGCGGGTTATTCGAACTTGCACTGAGCATGTAACTGCCCCTTCTTTTAGAAGAGTGATAGCTCCTACTATATTCTTGTATCCTTCCAATTAGTGTAATCAGGAAGCTCATTATATAACTTTTATGTGTGTTTTTGTTACAAACAATTTGGTTCCTTACATTAAATGAATTAGGTATATGTTACATCCAAATGAAAAAGTAGCTCAAGCCTCACATTCTATGTTTGTGGGATTTATATCTTCGGTGAAGGATTTTATCCATGATGAAAGAATTTCATTGAAGGAGCAACTTGCTTTTTATTACATTCAGAGATCTTTAGCGGTAACTAATGGAAGATTTTCAGGCTTTCTCATCAAAGTTTAGGAACTGTCTTTTCTTTCCTATAATATATTTGTCTTAATGTGAATGTAGGGATATCCTGGCACTACTCCTTTTAAAGGTATGGCTTCTGGAGTTGCGGCCTTGGTTCGACATCTTCCTGCAGGAAGTCCAGCCATATATTATTGTATCCACAATCTTGTTGAAAAAGCTGATGGACTTTGCAGTGAAGTATTTACTCGCAAAGCTGATATATGGAAGAACTTGCAAGGAGAGTCGGACCCTTGTAAGGAAATTTTAGAGTTGCTTTTACGGCTTATTTCACTGGTGGATATACAGGCAAGCAGCTGAAATTTTGGCTTTACATGCTTAAATTCCTTCTGTCTAACAGTGCTTTTTTTTTTTTTTTTAACCGTGTTTCTTTTCCCCTCTTGAGGCTTGGTTTTCTGCCATAGTTTGTATTGTTTGAGAAATATATCTTAATGGGAGTTCCGGGTAGAACCAATATCAACTTTTAGCATGAGCTAGTTGCTTCACGTATTACGTTGGGGATTTGAAATTGCTTGGACTAGATGATGTTGGAAAGGACTTAACACTTTTTTATTTTGTGACTTTGGTATTTGAATGTTTACAAAATTAGAATTTACTTGCTTGTCCAGGTACTGTCAAACTTGATGAAGTTGTTGGCACGGTTGATAGTAAAGTTGCCAAAAGATGGCGAGAATTATGTTCTCAACGAATTACACTCACTTGTTGCAGCATCTGATGATGTTACACGCAAACCCACTTTAGTTTCATGGCTGCAGTCGTTATCTTATGTATGTTCTCAGGCTACCACTGGTAGTTCAACCTCTACAGAAATAGGAGGTGAAAAAAAATCTTTATCTGCATGGGCCGGGGAATCCTTAAATGCACGACTTTAAGATGTTAGGTGCTAGTTTAGGTTATCCTATTCTACTGAGTTGAAAATTTTTTATTCTTAATTACTCTGTTGTGTAATAAAATTTCCCGAAATTTTTGGGAATTATAACTAGAAATATCCTGGTAAGATGGTTTTGCATCTGTAGATTGCTTTACAATTGAATATATGTATATATATGGCAATATAATTTCATTTGTTGTACATTGATTTTTTCCTGTATATATATGTTGCAAATAATAAGAGGAATCAAATAATATTTCATTTATTTTTGTTAATGGCTTTTATGTGCTACCATATATTTCAAACATTTTCCATTGGTTCATACTCCTTAAATTTGAAGGACAGGATTACAGCCAAATATTAGGTTCTTCAGTGCAGCTTGTTTCCATTGTTAATTTCTTATCTCTTCTGAAACACAAGTCTAGTTTCTGAAATATGTGGATCGTGTGTGGTGGATATTATTTCTGGTTGAGAGGGAATTCTACCGTGCTGAAGGTACAGTTTAATTTTCTTTTCCTAACTCTGCCTACTGTTATCCATACTAAGTAACTTGACGCATTATGATTTTCCATTAGGTAAAATACGATTGCAAAATATTTTATTCCAGATTTTGGTGTTGTTTTACATGAAAGCTTTACATGTCTTCTGGGATGCCATGTATGGCAAGAGAATAGTGACGTTATGAGCCAGTGAATTCTAGAAGTTGGTTGCTTCTATGACCTTATAAAAATGATCTTGTCTGCATTTAATCAATTTTGATCACCCGTTGATCACCATTTATTTGTTTCAGACCAAAGATTAGTTTGAGCCCCCCGCACCACCACAAGAACAACCTTGGCAATGAAAGCAAACAATTTATTGTTCTTTTTCATCTAAGTTATGTTACACTGATGATTAATCACAATACATTTACCAAAACAAAAATAAATCTCTTCATAGTGCCATTCCAGAAGCGAGGCAAGTTATTTCTTTATGAATTTTGCGTAGTGAACGTAGGAAAGTTCTATTTCTAATCCACAAATGGCGACAATTATCTGAAGCAACTTTACACCCTCTGCTTCAACCATACAAAAGAATCAGAAGAATGGCTGCAACAATGTCAATCCCACCCCAAAACCAAGATACAAATAAGAATCCAACTTCAAGTGATAGAAAAAAAATCAACAAAATGCACATTCAATCTCTCTCAACAACAAATGGGGCAGATAATCAACCCATTTTCATTACACTCTTGGCATTCACTTGACAACCCTTCATCATCAACAACCTTATGGCTGCCATTGCACTTGAAACAAAGCACAAATCTTACTCCTGCACAGCCTTCACAGGGGCTATCCGATTGGTCAATCGGAATTCCTTCAAAGAGTGGCCTCAGTTTTCCCTGTTCATGCAACACTAAAACCTCAGCAGCTCCACCGATGTATCTTCCTTTGATGAAAAGCCTTGGAGGTAATGCTTTCTGATCGAAGATTCTCCACAACTCTTCCCTGAATTCGGTATGCATTGACACATCTCTCTCGTAGTATGAAATCCGAAAAGTCTCCAGAAGAAATCGAATGCTGTTGCAATCCTCAAAGGTTTTTCTTATCCCTCTCAATGTTGTTGTGTAGAGAATTACTGCTTCATCACCACCTGGAGGACACTTCTCTTCAAAGGCTAATAAAGGGTTGTCATCCTCCTCCTCCTCTTCTTCTATGCGGCGAGTTTTATGTGGGGGCTCTTCTTCAATCTGTTCAAGTTCAAGATTTTCTTGCTCAATCCTTGACTTTCTTTCGTCTTCTTCTCTCATTTTTTCCCTCTCTTCTTGGCTTATCCTAGTATGCACATTCACTGCTTCCTCGAAGGCGGCTAGCAAATTCGGATCGAAAAGGCTTCCAGAGTTCATATCCGGTCGCCTAAAAGAATTGACATCAATCCCACTCAGAACCCTTGTTTCTCTACACAAACCATGCTCTGATTTTTTCAAAACTCCCACATTCTCGTTGCAAGAAACTGAATCTTTTTTATTCATTACGGGCCCAACATTCTCTTTATCATCATCAAATTCAGCATCCATTTCATCTTCTTCAAGGTCTTTCATAAGTTCAGCCACATCAATCACATCAGGCTCCCCAAAAGTTCCAAACTTTTCCTCTGCCTCAAATTCCTTACACACAAACTGTGCTTCCTTCACATCCTTATTCGGTGGACTCTTTGTCAGTGCTTCAAACAACCCGTCTGCAGCACTAAGTATAAGAATTCTATCCGGCTTGAGATTATAAGCAATGGGTTTAATAGCTTTGAGCTTCTTGAGCAACTTTCCCTTCATTCCCTTCATTGTTTTCTCCCGTTTCAGCCTGCGGGTGGAAAAGCAAAAATTTTGAACTGGGTTGGAAGAATTATGCTCAAAGATTCAAAAATTGGAACAAGACCTTGAAGATAAAAGCGGTGACAAGAGCTTTCTTTTTGGTTGAGTTGAGTGAGAGGCTGAACGTTATTTTTTTTCTAGTTCAACGGCTAGAAAGCTGTTTTTTCAGTTTTAAAATTCGAAAATGGTAAGGTGGGTAATGAAGAGAGGAATCTTATGCGGCAAGGAGCATGATAATGTCGACTACACGTGTGATTTTGACAAAGACCGTATCTTTATCTCCAGCTAACAACGGCCAAAGAACTAGTTGCCACCCATAGTTTGAGGCGGAGACGAGTCCCACCCTCCAAGTTTCAAAAGCTCAATCTCCTACCCCTTGAAACAATTTAATATTAAATAAAATATAAAACAGTAACACTTTAGAGGTATTGTTATAATTTTAAGATTAAAATTTTATAAAAAACAAAATAAATTTTATAAAAAATATAAAATTTTAAAAAAATTAAAATATATATTAAAATTTTTTTAAAAATTTGAAGCAGCACTGCCGCCAGTGCCGTGGCGATAACTGTCGCTGAAGGAGGCAGGTGGTTGTTTCCGACCACCAGGTTTCAAGGGAGGCCAGAACTGACCTCCTCGTTTTGTGGAGGTGACCAAATCTGGCCGCCTCAGTTTTGGTGGAGGCGGCCAGATCTGGCCACCTCCGTCAGAAGAAGCTGTCGAAAAGGGCCGGCCTTGATCCCAACGACCGTTTCCGACCTTTATTTTTTACGGAAGCGGTCAAATCTAACCGCTTTCTCCAAAACTGAGACGGTCAGATCTGGTCACCTCCACTGAACGAGGAGACCAAATCTGGCCTCTCCTGAAATCAGATAACCGAAAACAGCCACCTAGCCCCTTCAACAGTGGCCACCATTGCAGCACTGACGGCGGTGACTGCTTCAAATTTTTTAAAATTTTCAAAATTTTTTAATATATATTTTTTATTTTTTAAAATTATTTATATTTAAAAATTATTTTATAATTTTATTATAAATATTTATTTTTTAAAAAGATATTTTAGTCATTTGAATATAAAAATTATAAAAAATATTTTTAAGGATGAAAGACTGAGTTTTAAAACTTGAAAGGTGAGAAAGGTGAGACCGTTTCAAACTATGCGTGGAAAATAGTCCTTTGGCCGCTAACAACGGTCATAATTCCTCGTTAGGACGACCAATTTTACTCGATTATTGCTTTACATTGCGTTTTAATGATAATTTTGTATTTACGTAGTTTTTTAACTTTTTGGTAACCCAAGGACCACCAATCCCCCGTCGGCTTGTAGGAAGATGGTTAACCTCCTCGGATCAACCTCTCCGTCTTGCGGGACACTGGGATGATGGTGGAAATCCATACAACATGTTCCACTACCCTGATGGAATCAGTAACGAGACAGCTGACAGAGGAAGTCAAGACACTGATGTTTAACTTCTCCAGAAGAGTTCCGTCACTAACGTCACATGATCATAGATTTCGACCAAATATTACCATAGCCTTGTTAGATGTTACTTCATGCCAACATTCCACTTATGTTAACACCACAAAAAAGTAACAATTTTTAATGTGACTTGGAAACGCAAATCTTATCAGGTTTTTGCAAATACATAGAAAGATCACATACCAAAACTAACACCTATAATGCCTATAACAGAAGGTAAGTGAAAGTCGCCAATAATCTTAATTCTCTCAAGTAATGTGAACAACCACAACCCTTCCTTCGTTCCTCTTCCTCACCATTACCACAGTCATCACTGCTGAGCACATTGCACCCTCTGGGCACCACCATGCATCTCCTCATCTTCATCGTACGCCTC